>CM060890.1:131158764-132369241 GCA_030762935.1 Hymenopus coronatus | reverse complement strand
CTTAAGAACTCTTTATTCTGGATGATTTTTTTTTTTTTTTAATTTTGCGTAACTGGTAAACTGTAACAGATAAACAAAACCTTACTACACAAAAAATGCATATCACAATAAAACACACAATTTATTCCATAAACTTTTTTTTCGTGGAGCTTTCCGTTTCCGAGATATTCCTTGTTATAGATTTTTTTTTTAAAATACTTTTACTTTTCTCATACGGGAAGTTGTCAACGCTTGGCCAGCAAGGGAACGGATTTCAATCCCATAGCAATCGCATTCTAAAACATGACAGTCGGTTTAGTCTTATGTATACCCTTATTTCCCTCCTACTTATAAGGAACTAAGTAATAAGACCGTTTTTGCCAATGTTTTAACATTAAATAGATACATGAATAAGCTTATTAGCAATAATTTGTTACAGAGTTATAGAGAAAGTCTTGTGAGTGGAGCACATCAGAATTTTTAATATTGTTTAATGCCTGCTTTTACTGCTCTGGCACCGTAGGCGATTAGGGCCACTGAATTTCTCAAAAAATGTGTTAGTAAAATGTTTTCTGTGTCCATGTCCGGATGCAGTGATGACTTCCTTTCTGAAGGGAAGTAAAGCCGGTGGTCCCGTGTAGTGTTTATTTGCACGTACAAGAAATTTTGAAAGAACAACGTTTCTGAGCAAGCTTTCAGTATTTCGCGTCCGCAAGTTGTGATTTCGTTCTAAAGTGTCATCTGTGGGCGACGAGCATATCCCTCGTCACCATGGCGTCTAGCGGTAAACTCACCAACTAGAAATTCAAATCCGATCAAGGAAACATAATAACGATGCCCTATGCTCCACTTAGAAGTTACAGGAAATTATCTAACTCATCTGAGCTCAAGTTGCCTGTGCTACGAAATAAAAGATGGAAATAAACATAATGAAGGATTACTAGTATAAGAATTAATAATAAATAACTCCATGGCAGGACAGCTCACGGGGAACTTTGGCCTACCGCCCGGCCGCTGCGTCCCCCATCTCAGTCCCTTACAGCCTCATGGATAGGGTGCAGAATTGGAGGGTGAGACGTGGTAAGCTTCTCGAGTCCCCCGGCCGGTTAATGCGGTCCTCATGATCTGGAGCTGCTACTTCTCCATCAAGTAGCTCCTCAATTGGCCCACCAGGGACCTTACGAGGCTGAGAGCTTTTCAGCAATATTTTTTGTTGCAGAGATAGAAAGTCTTGTGAATGGAACACAGCAGATTTTTAGATACAGTCTCCACAACTGTTCAGTCATTTGTCATATCTGGGAATCAACTTTTGTGTACCCCCTTCAAAGAAAGCTACCGCCAGTGAAAACAGCCTCTTCTGCAGACCGCGTTTTGTGGAAGCATCACAAAGCTTTCACCAGCTCAACCAAACCATCAGTGACCACAAAAATCCGCCCTACCATGCTTCGACATGAGCATTGCATTGTCCATCATTGAATTGCCTAATCCACTTTCTCACCGTTCCATCTGTCATTACATTTTCACCGTAAATCTCTACAAGTTGACGATGAATTTCTACTGGCTTAAAATTCTTTGCATTCAAAAACCACATTACGGAACGCACTTCACTATCGGCGGGATCAGAAATTGTCTTAAACATTTTGAACAATCCCTAACAACTGTAAACACAACACGGCCCGGCTGTAATGGATCAGTGGACAGACATGAACCAGAGAGACGAGTGCGCATGCGTGGAACTGCTACACTAGCGTTGCGGTGGCGGTAGAACGCTACTTTCCGAACACATCTCGTACGCTACATCGCAAGCGCATAACAGCAGGATCATCAAAAAGCTTTAGACCCTGAAATGTATGCTTCATTTATGTCAATACTATTATTAAAAAGCGATACATTGTTCTCTACTGCATATTAAGCTATTTACATCTATTCACCCTCACTCTGAAGAGAAATAAATCTACTACATGCACGGTGAAACATTATTACAATCCAGAGGAACATGCCACTTTTTATGCGCGTGAGTGTACATATTGAAAGTGGCTCTAATAGAGTGAAAGGGTGGAACACCAAGTTGACTGAAGTTTGAATGTGGCAGGTAAGAGCCTGGTTCATTGCAACCGTTGAGGTTCAGTTCTTGCTCATATTCCCGACGACCACAAAGTAATTACAAATGCGGCAAGACCAGCAGTGTCCCTGCGGGGTTCACATTCGTTAAACAATTAAAGCTTTGCGAGACTACATATGTATACATATGTCCCTAGGGCCACAGCTCCCCTCTCTTGTTTTTTGCTGCCGCGAATCTTCAGAAGTTCGTTGTGCCGAGCGAGCTTTCCCCAAGCACAACATGAACCGCGAAAATGTTTATTGCGTAGCGCTCTAATGGAGTTTCCAGAAGTACCAACCTGAGAAACCTTTCACAGTAAATACTTCACTTCATTTAAAAACCGCATAACATGTTCTTTCTTTGGAACACCGTACATCAAGTACAGCAGGGTTCCAACAGTCCTGCAGTAAAATCTGATCTGCTCCATTCACACGACTTGCTCTACCTGTTCTACAAACCACCTTCTTACAAAAGATTATTCTTCTATTGTTCTCCACACCAATCGAGATAAACATTAACAGAATGGTCTCATTACTTAGTTCCTTATAAGTGAAATGGCTAGACTAAAGCGGACGTCAATTATTTTAAAAGCTGTCGCTATACGATTGTCATTGAGGCATGGTCAGGAGTAAAGCTAGAGAAACGTGGAGAACTTTCTATTTAAGAAAACTAGGAGCACTTTAAAAATAACATTATAGCTTATATAACTAACATATAACATTTTAACCAATACAACGAATATCGCGGAAATGGTTAGCTGCGCGACAAAAATGTACAGGGCATACATTGTGTGTTTTACGAGATATACAGTTTTTGTGTAGTAACTTTTTGTCCATTTCTTACGGTTTATCAGTTAAGTAAAAGCATTCAGAATTTAGAGGGCTTTAGAGGCTATTCACAGTGAGTTCAAAGTATACATTTTATTTTTCATATAAACGTCTTTAAGATTTGGAGTTTTATCCAAAATTGTTTGGGCCATTTTTGGAAAAATCAACATTTTCATATTGTTTTCATATAAAGGGTAATTTGGGCTAGGGGATTTTTTTTTAAATCTTCGTGTGGCATCTAAACTTAAAAAACAAGTTTGGTATATAACGGACTTTTCGTTTTTGAGTTATGCTGTCCACAGACACGCGCACACACTGCTTTTTTTCTACAACTTTTTTTTAATTTACTGGTTCCTAAGACATGTATTTCTGGTGAAATCTCAGTATCTAATTTTGCGTGCAATGCAATAACTTCTCTATCTACTAAATACATTGCACATTCCTGCTCGAGAAAGTAAACATGCAGTTCCATTGTCGATTGTTACATATCCTACTTTTGCAAGTTAATGTATTATACTTTGGTAAGAATTCAAAAAGGGACAGTTAGTTGAAGTGTTTTTACTTTTCCTACGTTTTACTCAGGATTAGTGGCTAACAAAGTAAGGCAAGCGGACCAAATAAGGCCATACACGGGTTTGATTCGATGTTAATTCATATCTATAGCGCCATTTTTTTTTAAAAATTTATAAACTTATATATTGAACCTTGGGGTAAAGAAAAATGTAGTTTATTGTGTTACTCAAGGTATACAGTGTTCACATGTTTGGTTTTCTAAAACGGGACCATTTGGCTTTATTAAGACAAGGGATTCCAAATAAGACCAGTTCAAATTAATTTACTTGTGCAAGGCAATAATAATCAAGTAACATTCTGAACAAAATTTGTCTTATTTAACAAAACTAATGAAATATGAAATTGAGGAACGATAAGTGGCACCTATGCACATCTCAAAATTAAAGAACCTGACGTGTTCCATTTACACGACTTTAGGTGTTAAAGAAACCGACTTTCCTTGCAATATATTATTAATATTAAATTTATTATTATTACTGTTATTATTGGTAGCGTTAAACGCCCGATTTTACTACATATGACACTGCAGGCGATGACAATACTGTTACATGGAATGAAGACGGAGCTCCGGTGGAATGCAATGGCGGGGAAAACATGAGAAACGCGCCTTTGATTATTCTTTTATTTACGTCAACTCCAAAACCCATGCTTTTTCAAAATGTAATAATTCCTTTATCAAAATTTGAGCATTATTTATAAAAAAAACTATGACCATTTTCTTTAATATGATTTTGAGATGCAATATTAAACTTTTGAAACAAATTCGTGAAAAATTGAATCGTGAAGAAAATTTTGAGTATGGAAAAGAGTTAGTTGGAAAAAAGTTTGCGAGAAAGTAAGTTTTAAAGTTGGGAATGGCTACTAATAAGCTATAACTTTAGCTATGTAATACTTAAAACTCGCTAAGTTATAAAAACGACATATTTTCTTAAGTTTTAGAATTACTATTTTTTTCGTAATCGGCCTACCCTCACCGTATTTAGGACAGACCCCTTCCCTAAGACTTACAAGGGAATGCTCGCCAACTGTGAGAACCACAGTTTGAAGAACCTAGAACGAGTAGTCGGCCGGTAGCCAGGCATGAGCGTGAGGAAGTAGATGATATGAGATGTAAGAGAAATGCATAATAGGAAATATGATGATGGATTACTTGGCGGAGGAGACCTGAGGACCCCGGGAATATCCGTCCAGACGCCGCTGTTTTCACCATAAATTCCACATGTGGACGCTTGGAATCGAATCCGTGCCGCCTATGTGGGAGCGGTCTAACCGCTCATTCACGACGCGATCTATTTTTATCATGAAACAAAATCATTTTTTTTTAATTTTTCACTATGTTTAGTCAAATTTCAGTGATGTATTATTACCTTAAAAAAAAAAAAAAACTAGATAGAAAAACAAGCCTTTGCTAGAATAGTTCGTAAAATAGTGAGTAGAGAAACCCATGTGAATTGAGCATACATTTTTACTTTTTCTATACGCACTATGTACATAGTGTATAGAGAAGGTATTGCACTCCACCCAAAAATTCGATACCGAGATTTCACCGGAAATATGTGTTTTAGGCCTCCCTGATCGTTTTCGGAAAAAGGTCCGTGTGTGTGTGTGTCGTGTGTCTGTGATCACGATAGCTCAAAAACGAAAAGTTGGTGAAATACCAAACTTGGTATTTAAGTTTAGTATCTTCCAGGGATGCGACACGAAGATTTTGAGAAAAATTCCCACACCCCCATCTACCCTTTACATGGAACTTTTTTCAAAAATTTTGATTTTCTCGAAAGTGGCTCTAACGATTTTGATTAAAATTTCGTATATTAAAAATATTCAGCTGACAAATAAAATGTATATCTTGAATTTTCTGATAATAGCCTCTGAAGAGTAGTTTATTCTGGATGAATTTTACTGAATTTTGAATAACTGCTAAACCGTAAGAGATGGACAAAAACTTACTACACAAAACATGTAGAGCACTTTAAAACACACAATTTATGCTATATACATTTTTTTCGTGGAGTTCATCGTTTTTGAGACATTCCTTGATTTTGGTTTCTGCTTTGAAAAACTTATACTTTGCTCATACAGGAATTTGTCATCTGCTGTCCATACAAACAAAGGAAGTTCAGTGACATAGCAACCAGGTTTTGACTATCACTTTAACTTACGATACTCTCTTATTTCGCTTCTACTCACAAGGAAGCAAGTAATAAGAATATTTCTGCTATTTTTTTCCTCTGATTAGCGAAGTAAATAGAAGTATAAGTTTTTTAAGAATAATTTGTTGCAGAGATGTAGAGAAAGAAAGTCATGTGAATGGTACACATCAGATTTTTTTTAAAGTGGAGAGGAACATTTTCTCTACCCACTTTTCATAAAAGAGGTTCTGACAGAGACACCTATTTTCATTGACAGTTATTTCACACCCAACTGATCCGTATTTGACGTTGCAGTTATCTGTTCGTGTGTTAAAAGAGTTGCAGAACTCAACGGAGCCATGGCGTGAGTGACCTTAGTTTTACCCTTCGCAAAGAGCGCGAATTCCTGCCAGTTTTCGACTGGGGTTTTTAACTTTGACCCTTAATTCTATTAATTATTTTGCTACAAATGCCGCTCTTTCTCTAATTTGCAAACCGGTATTTATATCCCTTTCACCGGCACCACCCGAAGCGAATTGAATACCCGTGATCATTAAGTGGACTGTCCGTCCATTCAAAGCTGCTGGTCCCCATGACCGCGCTTGCTAAAGTGTCTCGCTTTGATGCTTCGTGGCGCAGGGGATCGTGGTTTTGAGTCCCGACTTGGGAATGGATGTATATGTGTTTGTCACTGTGGGTGTGTGAATGTATGTGTGTGTTAGAAGCTAAAGTGTAATCAAATATAAAAATAAATGTTGGGAAAATGGAAAAAAGGAGGGAAAAAGAGAGTGAGAAGAAAATGAAAAAGGGAAAACAGCGCCGGGGACGTGACAACACTCCGGAATTAAATAAAGCCCGAACGTCGTCCGTTCCAGTCCCAGCAACTGATGTTAAATGTATCTGTGGTAAAAGCGGGGAGGGCCCAAGTAAAATAAACGGTGTGAAATCTTACGGTGTTGCATATGACTGCAGTTGTATGGATTTTGCTCTGTTTTATTTATATAAGAAGCACTAGAGTTTTATTCAAAAATGTTAATATTGTTACATAAACATCTATAACTAATTTTATTGTAATAGGAAATCAGAAGAAAAGTCTATAGAAAATACTAAAAACTGCGGTTAATTATCTCTGTTGCATGTGGAGTTGCAATTAAGGGTTAATAACCTGGTTGAGTTCTACAAATCTTTTAGCGCACAGAGGGATGCATATACACGTCGGAAACGGGGCTATTAGACCACCTGATATTCTATACACACACACAGACGGAACTATAGCATACAACTTAATGAGCAAGCAAACTCCTACTGTTTCAGTAAGTAGTGACATCCAAGCGAATGTGAGTGTGTTAATTTGACACTAAATATTCTGGTACATTACCGTAGCGATCTCGCTGGCCGTAATTTGGTCACCGCCCACGATGCTGTTCATATTACGTCAACTGTAAATATCTGAAAAAATATTACCAAATTTATATTACTGATATGACACGGTTAGTCGTCCTACATCTAAACCTATGCCTCTGCTAGCCAACCATTGCTTTGAACATGCAGTGATATTAAATTCTAAAACTTAATGCCCTGGATGCTTATCTACTATTTTTTCAGGCACACCTATTCTCACATATCTACTCTTATATAGGATGTTGGGGTATCGAGGGTGGTTTGATAAGTCTGGGAAAAAAATGTAATTATTCCATTCACATGACTTTCTCTACATCGCTGAGATAAACATTAGTCTAAATTACTTGCTTCCTTGTAAGTTGAAGATAAATAAGAGAACACAATTGCTTAAAACTATACTCAAATGTTTTAAAAGCTGGTTGCTATGTGGTTGAAATCCGTTTCTTTGCATTGCCAGGAGTTTACAATTTCCTTGTAAGAAAAGCAAGTATTTTAAATCTGAAACAAATAACAACAAATCTCAGAAATGGTGAACTCCACGAAAAAATGTATATGATATAAATCATGTGCTTTAACGAGATCTACATTTTTACCTTCTCTAGCCCCGTATGTACAATGTAATGAAGTATTGTATTTCACCCAAAAATTCGATACCGAGATTTCACCGGAAATACATGTTTTAGGACCCCCTGAATGCAAAAAAAGCATTTTCAGAAAAATGTCCGGTGTGTGTCCGTGTGTCCATCTGTCCGTGTGTCTGTGAACACGATAACTCAAAAACGAAAACTAGCTAAAATACCAAACTTGGTATTTAACTTTAGTATCTTCCAGGGATGCTACACGAAGATTTTGAGAAAAATCCCCCCACCACAAACTACCCTTTACATGGAACTTTTTTCGAAAATTTTGATTTTCTTAAAAATGACTAACGATTATGATTAGAATACCGTATATTAAAGACAAATAAAATGTATAACTTGAATTTTCTGAAAATAACTTCTAAGGACCTGTTTATTCTGGATAAATTTTGCTTAATCTTGCATAACTAGTAAACCGTAAGAGATGGACAAAAACTTAATCTACAAAATATGTAGGTCTTGTTAAAATATACAAGTAATGTCATATACATTTTTTTCGTAGAACTTACCATTTTCGAAGTATTCACTGTTACTAGTTTCAGTTGTGAAGTACTTATACTTTTCTCAGAAGGGAGTGTCCGTTTTTCTTTTGTTCTACTCCTGGCCAAGAAAAGAAGGGATTTGTAATGAAAATCGCTTAACGACAGCTTTTAAAATATTTGACTATCGGTTTAGCCTAGTGTATTCCCTTATTTTCTTCCTACTTATAAGGAACTAAGTAATAAGAACATTGTGCTAATGAGTACCTCGATTAACAAGGTGCAGAAAGAAGAATAATCTTATGTAAGAAGTTTGTATAACAGCTAGAGAAAGTCTTGTGAGTGTAAAACAATAGATTTTTTTGTATAGTAAGTTTTCATCTATATCTTGCGGTTTACCAGTTACGAAACATTCGTCCAGAATAAAGAGGTTTTTAAAGACTATTCCCAGAAAATTCAAGATATACATTTCATTTGTCAAAAAAATATCTTAAACGTAAGGTATTTTAATCAAAATCGTTAGAGCCATTTTTGAGAAAATCAATATTTTCGAAAAATGTTCCACGTAAAGGGTAGCTAGAGTAGGAGGATTTTCTTGAAAATCTTCATGTTGCATCCTTGGAAGATATTCAACTTAAATGCCAAGTTTGGTATTTAACCGACTTTTCGTTTTTGAGCTATGCTGCCCACAGAATACAAACACATACGCACACGGACATGTTTCTAAAAAATATTTTTATACAGGGGACCCTAAAACGTGTATTTCCGAATTTTTGGGTTGACTACAATACCTTCTCTATACACTGTACAGGTGTTTCAAAATACGGGGCATAATTTCAGGTGTGTATTTCCCACATGTAGACAATCAAATTAGTTCATTATAACATGTGTCCGGAAATGCTTCATTTCCGAGTTATGGCCTTCACAACATCGAAATTCACTGGAACGTTTTTCTTTCCGCAGGTTGTTGTCATTACAGAAGATATTCAAAATGTCCACCTCCTGCTTGAATACAGTTCACATAGATGTCTCATTGACCTGCGAACACGATCCCAAACTCCATGAGTATTGCGTATGTCCTCACAACTTACCACAATTCGATTCCGAAGGGATTCCAAATCCGGCACCGGAGACGAATAAACCAATGATTTTAAATGGCCCCACAAGTAGAAATCGAGAGGGTTCAGATCAGGTGAGCGTGGAGGCCAAGCAATTGGGCCACCTCTACCTATCCATCGATCAGGAAACCTTCGATCCAAGTACCGGCGAGCCGTAAGACTGAAGTGTGCAGGAGCGCCATCATGCAAGAAATGAATGTGTTGATGATTGATCAGTCTTCGAAAACGTCAGGTATGGTGTTTTCCAGGAAGTTTGTGTACGCCTGCCCCGTAAGTCTGTTTACAAGTAAATGGGGTCCAACTAATCGATCACCAATGATACCGGCCCACATGTTGAGGGAGAACCGCACCTGGTGATGAGATACAACAATTGCACGTGGGTTTTCAAGCGACCATACATGCTGATTGTGGAAATTTGTAATGCCATCTCTTGTGAACTGTGCTTCATCTGTAAATAATACGACGGCAGAAAAGTTCGGATTTACACCACACTGCTGCAAGAACCACTGACAGAACCTAACTCGTGCAGGGTAATCTGCTGGTGACAGGGCCTGTACACGTTGCAAATGATAAGGATACAATTGATACTCGTTCAACAGTCTCCAGACAGTCGTATGAGGAACATTGACTTGCAACGCTAACCGTCGTGTGCTGATAAAAGGAGTCCTGTCCACAGCCTCCAGAATCTCCTCCTGCACTTCTGGAGTTGTAGATCTTGGTCGACCCTCCCCAAACCAGGAGAGGTGAATGTTCCATACTCGCACAGACGGGAATGGAGACTACAAATGTCTTCCGATCTGGACATTGTCGCTGTGGGCACCTCTCCTGGTACAAACGACGAGCCAGCGCAGCATTGCCGTCCGCCTTACCGTACATGAAGTGTATCTCTGCCAGCTCTTGATTTGAATACATGCCGCACAGTCTTAACGCCTAAAGAACACTGAATGTAACCTTCCTCAGAATGAACTACCAGAGCGCCCTCCTAATGTCTCCTTTGACGGCAAAGACCTGCGGAAAGAAAAACGTTCCAGTGAATTCCAATGTTGTGAAGGCCATAACTCGGAAATGAAGCATTTCCGGACACATGTTATACTGAACTACTTTGATTGTCTTCATGTGGGAAATACATACCTGAAATTATGCCCGTATTTTTGAAACACCCTATATACATAGTACATGTAGAGAAAGTAAAAACAAAGAAAACTATTTGTACCGTTAACAGCGCATCTTACTTCTCGACGCCTCATCCTGGGGAATATACCTTGGATCATCGATCCTATAGCTTTTTCATCCCCTCGAAAAAAATCTGATGAGTTCCATTCACATGACTTTCTCTACAATTCTGCAATAAACTGTTGTTAAAAAGCTTATGCTTATATTTACTTCCTGCTAATCGAGAAAAAATTAGCAGAAATCGTCTTATTACTTGCTTCCTTGTAAGTAGAAGCGAAATAAGGGAGTACCATAGGTTAAAGTGATAGTCAAAAGCTGGTTGCTATGTGACTTAGGTTCCTTTGTTTGTATGGACACGAGTTTACAAAGTCCTGTATGAGAAAAGTATGTTTTTATAGCTGAAACCAAAAACAAGGAATATCTAAAAAACAATCAACTACACGAAGAAATTGTATATAACATAAATTGTGTGTTTTAAAGTACTCTACATTTGCTGTGTGTAAGTTTTTGTCCATCGCTTACGGCTTAGCAGTTATACAAAATTCCGTAAAATTGACCCAGAATAAAGTAGTCTTCAGAGGCTATTCCCAGAAAATTCCAAAAATACACTTTATTTGTCATGTAAATATCTTTAATATACCATATTTTAATCCAAATCGTTAGAGCCATTTTTTAGAAAATCAAAATTTTCGAAAAAAATTCCATGTGAAGGGTTGTTTAGGGTGGGTGGATTTTTCTCAAAATCTTCGTGTCGCATACCTGGAAGATACTAAATTTAAATACCAAGTTTGGTATTTTACCGACTTTTCGTTTTTGAGTTATCGTTTTCACAGGCACACGGACACACACGGACCTTTTTCTGAATTTTTTTTTTTTTTGATATAGGGGACCCTAAAACAAATATTTCCGGTGAAATCTCGATATCAAATTTTTGGTGGAGTGCAATACCTTCTCTATACAGTATGTACATAGTACGTATAGAGAAAGTAAAAATAGGTCTGTCAAAAGGTCTGCCAAACTCTACATAATACTCTCTTCCTCATGTGCTGAGGATCGTCTCCCACCAAAGCAAATTTTCAAGTAAGGGAACAGGAAGAAGTCACTTGGGGCTAAGTCTGGTGAGTAGGGCGGATGAGGAACCAATTCAAAGCCCAACTCATGCACTTTCGTCATTATTGCATATTTGTCGCTGATGTCTGGGCAGTATCCTGGTGAAAGAATACTTTTTATGGGGCAACTTTGGTGTTTTTCTGCCAACGCAAGTTTCAAACGTTCAAATAGCGAGTCATAATGTGATCTAGGATTTTTCTTTGGGATACCAAAAGTGGCCATTGTCTTACCAGCTGACAAAATGGCCTTTGCATTCCACGGGTCACTTTCACCAGCCATTCATTGCCTTGACTGCCGATTTGATTCTGGTGTGTAATAATCGATCCAGGCTTCATCAAGTCACAAATTGGCGCAAAAGTTTTTGTGGGTTATGAGTATAGGCACCGTGCACGCTACTCTGGCGGCAAGTTTGGTTACTAACAAGAGGATAACAGAGACAGTGGAGTAAGAATATTAGCGTATGCTAAGATGTCAAGTATCGAACCTTCTGAGAATGTAAACACTGCAACAAGGCGGAAAGGGAACAATAACTGCTGTGTTGTAGCATGTAATAGTACCTACAAGAATACTTCGCTATTGCCTTAATTCTTTTCCCACGCGGAAAACTGAAGCGCAAAGCAGAAATGTATGGATTGAAGCTGTATATCGAAAGAAGTAGGTACACTAATTTTATATTGTAACATATGCTTAAAAATCTGATGTGTACCATTCACATGACTTTCTCTACATCTCTGCTACAAAATATTCTTAAAAAGCTTACACTTCTATTTACTTCATGTTAATCAGTAAAAAATTAGCAGAAATATCCATATTACTTGCTTCCTTGTAAGTAGAAGCGAAATAAGGGAGTACCATAGGTTAAAGTGATAATCAAAAGCTGCTTGCTATGTCACTGATGTTCCTTTGTTTGTAAGGACAGCAGTGGACAAATTCATGTATGAGAAAAGTATGTTTTACATAACAGAAAACAAAAATAAGGAATGTCTCAAAAACGACCAACTCCACGAACAAAATGTATATAACATAAATTGCGTGTTTTAACGTGCTCTACATTTTTGTGTAGTAAGTTTGTAGTTACGCAAAATTCATCCAGAATAAAGTAGTCTTCAGAGGCTATTCCCAGAATATTCAAGATATACATATTATTTGTCAGGTATATATCTTTAAAAGACAATATTTTAATCAAAATCGTTAGATTCAGTTTTTATATCAAGATTTTCGAAAATGTTTCCATGTGAAAGGTAGTTGGGGGTGGGGGGATTTTCTTGAAAATCTTCGTGTCACATCCTTGGACGATACCAAACCTAAATACCACGTTTAGTATTTAATGATCTTTTCGTTTTTGAGCTATGCTGTCCACAGACACACACATACACACGGACCTTTTTCTGAAAATGATTATTATGGATTCAGGGAGTCCTAAAGCATGTATTTCCGGTGAAATCTCGGTATCGAATTTTTGGGTGGAATACAATACTTCCTCTATACACTATGTAGTATGTATAGAGAAAGTAAAAAAAAAACTACCACAAATAATTTGTTTTTCTATCATTTTCTAAGAACTTATTGAGCACCTCTCGTATCAGAGAAACCAGTAATATATTTTGTTACAACCTGTGTGTATAAAGAATGCTACTCTCACTTTTTCCATATCTTTATTCAACGTGTTCCCGTGATATCTCTGTCGAGGAGTGTTTCTGCCAGAGAAACACTAAACACTTCCATTTCTAGAACTTGTAACACTGTCTCTGAAACATTCATGAGACGAGAAGCGAAAATTATACGCGGTTTCAAGGGAAATCCGTCAGTAACCGGGTTCAAATTGTGTGGATTCCAGACAGAGAAGATGGCGGAAAACTCTGCAATTAAGATTTGCTCATTTTGAGAGCATCGCGAATATCACAATTTTCAAAAATGTAAAGCTCTTACATCGAGAAGTAAATTACAAGAAACCGAAAAAATAACATAACAAAAGAAAACCATATGTGCGTCAACATACTTCTCTGCTCCTAAGGGAGCGCATTTCCTTATTACTTTCTCTATACGTACCATGTACATAGAGAATAGAGGAAGTATTCTATTGCACCCAAAAATTCGATACCGAGATTTCACCGGAAATACATGTTTTAAGACCCCCTGAATCAAAAAAAAAAAACATTTTCAGAAAAAGGTCTGTGTGTATGTGTGTCTTTGGACAGCATAAATTGAAAACGAAAAGACCGTTAAATACTAAACTTGGTATTTAGGTTTGGACTCTTCCAGGAATGCGCCACGAAAATTTTCAAGAAAATCCTCCCACTCCCAACTAACCCTTTACATGGAAAAATTTTCGAAAATTTTGATTTTCTAAAAAATGGCTCTAACGATTTTGATTAAAATCCCGTATATTAAAGTTATTTACTTACAAAATAAAATGTATATCTTGAATTTTCTGGGAATCGTCTCTGAAGACTACTTTATTCTCAGTGAATTTTACGGAATCTTGCATAATTGCTAATCCGTAAGAGATAGACAAAAACTTACTACACAAAAAATGTAGAGTACATTAAAACACACAATTTATGTTGTATATATTTTTTTTCTGTGGAGTTGATCGTTTTTTAGATATTCCTTGTTTTTGTTTTCAGGTTCGAAAAAATTAATTTTTCTCATAAAGGAATTTGTCAACTTGTGTCCATATAAACAAAGAAACTTCAGTCTCATAGCAACCAGCTTTTAACTATCGCTTTAACCTATGCTACTTCCTTATTTCGCTTCTACATACAAAGAAGCAAGTAATAAGACTATTTCTGCTAATTTTTTGTCGATTAGCATGAAATAAATAGAAGCACGAGCTTTCTAAAACTAATTTATTGCAGAGATGTAGAGAAAGTCATGTGAATGGAACACATCAGCTTTTTTCTTGTATTCTTCATAATCTTCCCTTTTGTTCTCTACTACATTTAAGTGGGGGAATTATTGTATTCCATCCAAAAGTTCATTCGCGAGATTTCACTGAAATATATGTTTTAACAGATCCTCGTAGAAGCATTTCTATATTTTTATATACACTTTACATTGATTGCATTGACAAATTTCATTCAAACTCAATAAATACTTTGCAAAACATCAATTATTTCATAAACTATGTTACGTAAATGAAATTGCAAACTCAAAAATGTAATATTAAATTTGAAGAAATTGATTCAAGTTTTTACTTCCTCTACACCTATCATGTACATTGTGTATAGGTATTGCATTACACGATAGTCCACAAGGGTTCGTAACCTACCGCCCGGCCGCTGCATCCCCCATCTCGGCCCGAAGGCAGCATAAATGGGATGCAATGTGATCAGCTCCTCGAGTCCCTCCCGGCCGGTTAATGCGGTGTTCTGGATCTGGAGCCGCTACTTCACAATCAAGTAGCTCCTCAATTGGCTGAGTGCACCCAGGACCAGGTCACTCAGAGGGGGAAAATTCCCCACGCCAGCACCGGGAACCAAACCCAGGTCTCCCTCTTGGCATGCAGCCGCGCTAAGGAGTCGACCATATATAAATAGAAAACACTATTAACGAAAGTGTTTAACCTGTAAAACGTGAGAATATCATTGAGGGTTTAATTCCACTCTTGTTCGGAGATGATAGCAATCAGCGAGCAAATCCGACTTAATGCGCGGCTTTCGAGAAGATTCCTAGAACCATTTCAAGTCGGGATCTCAATGTAACGGCTAAAAGTGAGTGAGGAGCAAAATTGTCTCACCTTCCTGCTATCTCTATGTCGTACTAACATCTCGTCTCGGTTTGATAACGGCTTGCCTGCTTTTGTTCATTACATAATTGATGATGTATGCGTCACAGCGGCCATTGACGTATCACATACGTTATACAGGAGTCGGCTGATAAGTCCCGGGTCTCTCAATGAAAACACCATTTAAATTTTGTTTTTTCTTTACTTTATTTCTCAAGATAATCTCCAGAAAGGCTAATACATTTGTCATATCGGTGTTCTAATTTAATTAAAACATCTCTGTAGTGCGATTTATCAAAGTCATCAAAATAGCTGTTTACCACATCAATGATCTCCCCGTTGTTGTGAAATCTTCGTCCTCCAAGAAAGTTTTTGAGGTTTGGGAACAGGTGGTAGTCACTGGGCGGTAGATCTGGCGAATAGGTTGGATGTTCAAGCAATTCCAACTTTAATTCCCACATTTTTCCCATTGCAATGACTGAACAATGAGCCGGAGCATTGTCTTGATGAAGCAATATTTTTTTTGATTTTTTTGGCCAAATGAGGTTTTTTTTTTTTTTCTTTTCAGCTCGTAACTCAAACGTTGCAGTAAGCTTGCGTAGTAGTCACCAATGATACTTTCACCCTTTTCCAAGTAATCAACAAAAATAATTCCCTATGCATCCCAGAAAACACTCGAAATAACCTTGATTGCTGACAAAATTGACATTGCCTTTTGAGGAGTTGGTTCATCTGGGGCAATCCACTGTTTTTACTGTGATTTAGTTTCTGGAGTTTAGTGATGCATCCAAGTTTCATCCATGGGAATAAGCCGTCTCAAAAATTCACTGGGATTTTTACGGTAGAGCTCAACAGTCTTAACAGAAATAGTTTTTCTTTGCAACTTTTGATCAGATGTCAACAAATGCGGCACCCTTGTGAAAGCCCAAAACATTATTTAAAACATTACCTGCACATTATTTTGTCATGTTTACATCCTCTGCTATATCAAACAACTTTAATTTGCGGTCTTCTAGTACCAAACGATGCATTTTTTCAATGATCTCGGGAGTTGCCTCTTCTACAGGGCGTCCAGAGCGAGGCTCATCACTAGTGCTCATACGTTCCATTTTAAACTCTGCAACCCACCTTTTAATCATTGAATGTGAAGGGGCAGAGTCTTTCAACGTACTGCCCATTTTCTCCTTTATTTCTTTAGGCGTTAAGCCTTTCAAATGTTAGTATTTAATCACTGCTCGTTTTTCCAAATCCTGAATTTTCGTGAAAACTCCAAAGTTGTCTTGTTTAAAATGCTGTCACTCGAAAACTGAACAAGCTATTGACTTGTAACTATGGATACAAGCTGGCCTAGAGTTAAACTATACGATGCTACCGTCTAACTGGCCTAGTGACGCCATATTTGTGTGAGGCCCGGGACTTATCAGCTGACTCTAGTAATAATAAATATTATTCATGTTTGTGTTATTAGTGTAATTTCAATATAAATTATTAGGTTTTATAATCGCAAGCTCACATAGTCACAACCAATCAAACCAGTCACTGAGAGCTCACGTTGTCGGTTACTAATTTATGAAAATTTCCATCAATGCTGAAGATGGCAGTCGGAGTAACATTTGTCTGTTGTTGAACATTTTCATGCTGTGACTGTGCCTTGGCGATCCGGACCCATATCATACTCCACGTTTTTACTAGACAATTCTGATTTTACATTCACATGACTTGCTCGACATATTCTTACAAAAGATTATTTTTCTACATGCTTCACGCATTTTGATATAAACATTGCAGAAATACTTAATACTGCAACAGCTTCTACAGCTAAGCTCCTTTACAATCCTTCTCAGAGTTGCCAAATAAAAATATTTTATGAATATATTACACCAGCGGTGCACAAGGGTCGTTGCACCATGACTGGCATCCGTTGAGGTGCAATCTTATTACCTCCCTTCACTCCCCAGCCTCATTTACAACAGACATGCTGCAAACCCCACATTCTCGTCAGTACGTGGTTAAACTCTAGCCAGAATGGTTACACGTCTATCGCACTGCCCTCAGTTTGCCTCCAGGACTGGTGCAGACAGTGGCGGATGTCCGTCAATCCGGGCAAAAGTCTGTTCTGTTCACCAGAAAGCGCCCCCCGAGGCCCAGATACCAATTTCTCTTACCAGGACCAAAGGATAGAATGGGGAAATTCATCGGATACCTAGGCGTCACTCTTGATAAGGGCCTAACTTTTCGTGAATACGTGCAGGGAGCGACGAACAGGGCGGCGGAAGGGTGGTGGTCGCCATGTGCCCTGTTCTGGTGTCCCAAATGCCGGTTCACTGAAAATTACGTGTTTTCAAGGCGCTCATAGTCCCTCTGATGCTCTATGCCTGCGAGGAATGGGGCATGGCAGCAGACTCCTGGCTACTCTGGTTAAAGTGGATACAGAATAGAGGACCCCGGTCAGACTATTCCGTATGTCAACGTTTCCCAGTGAGGCCATAACATGAAACATTGGCCCTCCAATATATGGAGGATGTAATTAGGTGAAGAGCTAAAAAACTCTACGCCAGATTGGGCCAACATGTCACATCACTTGGGGACTATTTACTAACCGAACGCCAATGTAGGCAGTACCGGGTTCGTGCATGGCTTAAGGGCACCTCCGGTAACAATGGCGTCAACCCAACCAACAGAAAAAAACATCTAATGTGTTCCATTCACATGACTTTCTCTGTATCTCTGCAACAAATTATTGTTAAGAAGCTTATGCGTCTATTTACTTAATGCTAATCGAGAAAAAAATTAGCCGAAACAGTGTTATTACTTGTTTCCTTGTAAGTACAAGCAGAATAAGGGAGTACCATAGGTTAAAGTGATAGTCAAAAGCTGGTTGCTATGTCACTGAAGTTCCTTTGTTTGTATGGACAGGAGTTGACAAATTCCAGTGTGATTTTCAAAGCTGAAACTAAAAATAAGAAATATCTTAAAAACGATCAAGTCCATAAAAACATGTATATTACATAAATTGTGTGTTTTAACGAGCTCTACATTTTCTATGTGGTAAGTTTTTTTCCATCTCTTACGGTGTAGTAGTTATGCAAAATTCCCTAAAATTGATCCAGAATTAGTGTTAAGAGGCTATTCCCAGAAAAATATTTTTTATTTGTCAGGTAAATACCTTTAATATACGATGGTTAATCAAAATCGTTAGAGCCATTTTTAAGAAAAGCAAAATTTTCTAAATTTTTTCCATGTAAAGGATAGTTTGGGGTGGAGGGATTTTTCTCAAAATCTTCGTGTCGCATGCCTGGAAGATACTAAACTTAAATACCAAGTTTGGTATTTTACCGACTTTTCGTTTTTGAGTTATCGTGTTCACAGACACACAGACACACGCACACACTGACACACGGAAATGTGTGAAAATGCTTTTTTTTTATATTGGGGACCCTAAAACACATATTTCCGGTAAAATCTCGGTATCGAATTTTTCGGTGGAGTGCAATACTTTCTCTATACACTATGTACATAGTGCGTATAGAGAAAGTAAAAAGCTTATATAACATAAATTGTGTGATTTTTTTAGTTGAGATTTGTTTTGCAAGTCTCTGTCTATCTCTTACGGTTTATACGTCATTCAGAATGAAGATTACTTCAGAGACTATTGACAAGCCATTTATAATATGTTTAACTTTCCACGTAAATATTTATAATATACGTCATTTTAATCAAAATACTTACCCTATTTTTGAATAAAATCGAAATTTTTGAAAAAGGTTGAGAAGGGGGGGATTTTCCTTAAAATCTTCATGTCGCAGCCTTTGAAAATACTGACTTAAAACCTTACTTGGTACTTAACAGAGTTTTGTTTTTCAGCTATGTTGTCTGCATATACACACATACACAAACAGGGACCATTTTTGGATTCATAGGGTTTCAAATTATTTATTTCCAGCGAAATCTATGCCAAATTATTGGGTGGAATACAATACTGCCTCTATCTACATTATACTTACGTTTAGAGAAAGTAAAACGCGCACAGTACTGGTTTGACAAATCCGGTAAAAGCCCAAAGCATACAACGTATTGCAAGGCATTCTCTTTAGGTGGTGTTGACATATGTTGCCTTCTGTCTAGAGGGCAACATCGTTAGATCCGTTTTGAGCAAACAAAATCTACGAACATTTTTCCATGTAAAGGGTACTTTATGGTGGGGGGATTTTCCTGAACATCTTTGGTGTTTAACGGTCTTTGCATTTTTGAGCTATGCTGTCTACACTCCACACACACACGAACCTTTTTTTAAAAATGTTTTTTTCGGACTCTGGGGACCCCAAAAAGTGTATTTCAGGAGAAATCTAGACATCGAATTTCTGGGTGGAACACAATACCTATGTACATTGTACATGTGGGCTAAAGAAGGAAAATTCGGAATTTCTCTTTGGACATCATATATGTCTTTTTGGATGGAAAAGATTTACCAGCCATGAAGACCTCAAAGGGAGTGTCATCTTGGCTCATGTCTTTAGAGATGGAAGAGTAAAACGTCTGCATTGAAAAACCGATACCTCGCGACAGTAAACGCGTTTATAGAATGTAGATTTCGTTGAAAAATAGAGCAAGGTACTGTAACTTTATAATTAAAGTTTTGTTGATAACTTTCGTTATTGTTTAGTTAGACCACTGGATGGACTGCGGTCTTGCTAAATCAGAAACGAAGCATAAGTAATTTACCACCAGAAATTCAAACCCTACTGGTACACAACAATAAAATAGCCTGTCAAAGTGGTAATGTAAAAATATTAATTAGCTCTGAACCAATTCAGAACAGCAATTGATTGAGGATATGTGTGTGAATGATTATGCTTCCCCATGGACGTGATATTTGACTCTTCCATTGTATATCGGAGTTATTGAACGGTTATTTTTAATGCAATCTCAACAGTGTCAGCATCAGGTACAGTATTTGTATGCTGCGGTGCTTCCCTCGGGCCTGGCCTCGAGTCAACAAAACACTGTCGATACGTGTAACCCAACAAAAGAGAGTTTGTATATCGCCCATGTGCACCAATCAGCTATGTTTTATTTGAAGCAATCTCCAGAATACATAGCCCGATAGTTGCAGCGGACTCTGGTCATGTCCGCTTTTATAGAAACTTACCATCTGCTGCAATAAATTACAGTGTCTCAAAAGTTTAAGGACTCATCTAAATCGGTCTTTTCATTCCTGTCCTTGGATTTTTGAGAAATCTCAAGGTGTTTATACATGGATCAAACATATGTCAAAAATTTCATTCCTGTCCTTAAGACTTTTGTGAAATCTCAAGATGTTTATACATGGATCAAACATATGTCAAAAATATCATTTCTGTCCTTAGACTTTTGTGAAATCTCAAGATGTTTATACGTGGACCAAACATATGTCAAAAATTTCATTCCTGTCCTTAGACTTTTGTAAAATCTCAAGGTGTTTATACATGGATCAAACACATGTCAAAAATATCATTCCTGTCCATAGACTTTTGTGAAATCTCAAGATGTTTATACATGGATCAAACGCATGTCAAAAATTTCAGACTTTTCATTCCTGCCCTTAGACTTTTGATAAATCTCAAGGTGTTTATACATGGATCAAACGCATGTCAAAATCAAGTTTTTTGCTGCAAATCAAAGCTGGCTATCTTTAAAACTGTGGATAATATAATGCTTTCTCAATCAAGAAAACTGGTTAAAAATTTGGAGATCTTTACAGAAAAAATTACATGGCAAAATGAATTTTGTCATGGAGGGAGATTAAGCTAAAGTAGTTCTTGTGCTGCAATACTTCTTAATTTAAAAACTTATGAAGCCTTTTTATTCAAATGTAATGTCAGACTTTTTTCCCCCGGTTAAGATGTCTTTCTTTGCATTTGAAATTCGCGGTAAATGTATGCTCAGCTGTTACTGCCACATAGATAATGATTTCGGAGGTTGATAGCACCGATAAAACAACAGCTTCCCTTTGTTTATAGTGTCAGTTGTGGATTTTACTTTAATCTTAGAAAATCGGGAAAAAATCTGGCAATTGGGGTTACTTTGGCTTCCGGTGTAGCTGCGTCATTTCTTAGACTGCTCTCTGACTACGTTTCGCTGCAACCTGTGTTGTGTCACTAGCTCAGCACAGGTTGGCAGAGAGCAACTAAGAAATGAACGGCGTATACGGAAGCCAAAGTACCACAATAGATTACCACCGTGGAGACCTGCAGATATATGATCTCAACAAATTCGTCTATCGCAGTCTTCAGCTGTAACTTCTTTAACATAATGTGGTTTCCAGGGTTTAAAAGACAGATGTTTCTTCAAAATTGTTTGGACTGCACATGAGCTAGACCACTTTCTCTGACAGCGGCATGCACAGATTTCGATGAACTTTTGGTGAACATTTCATTGACTACTGCAAAGTTTTCTGGAGTCCAGGACGTTAAATGACGTCCAGATCTGTGAATATCCTTAACAGAACTCGTTGTCATCCATTTATGGTGACAGTTTTGTCCTGTGATCAAGTGTCCCTTCTCCACAAAAATTATATCAAGACCATTGACTTCTCACGTCAAACCTGGTGGGTATTCGAGCCCTATCTTCCAGAATCAAACTCAAAACCGGCAGCATTTTTTAACTAAAACAAAATAAAATCCATATTAAATACAACCTCAAGGAATAATGTTCTAAAATGTTCTAAAAATTGGTTCATAATTAAAGAATTAGTCGGTGCCGTGGTTGAGTGCTTAGACCGCCCACCTCCAGCCTAGATTTGATCCAAAAGCGCCCGCATGTGGGATTTATGGTGGACGAAGCGATGTCTGGGCAGGTTTTCTCTGGATCCACCGGTTTCGCCCGCCAACATTTGCTCCATCATCATCTTTCAAATCATTCATTTCGCTTGCACTTCTTATTATATACTTCCTCATGTTCATGCTACGGACAGACCACTCGTTCCAGGTTCTCCATCCTGTTTTTCTCTTCTTTTTTTTTAAATACAGCTCCGGAGGCTAGTCAGGACTCCGGCGCTGTACTACTTTTTCCTCTTTTATTCCAGTTTCCTACAATTCTTTATTTGATCTATTAATTTAACGTTTTTTTTTTGTTACCTATACATACACAGACATATACACATTTACAAACATATAGACACCCATGCCCAAGGCAGGACTCGAACCCACGCAGCAGCAAAGCGAGTCACTTTAGCGAGCGCGGCCATAGGGACCGACTGGTTCGTACCTTTGGCTCCCCGACAAGCTTCTGACCCCTAGCCATCTGTATATAAGTCCTAGAGGGGGGTGGGTTCTAAATACGAGGAGGGTAAAATGGAAAGGAGTTTTTATTTATGGACGCCCTTTAACTGCTGTGGCTCTTAGCGTCCCATTCTATACTGGGCGTGAAAGAACGCTTTATTTTACTCAGACCCCTCTCTGTCAGGCTTGAGGTTCTTTTACGTGCCGTAAATCTAGGACACGGGATCAACGGCTTTACTTCCCTTCCAAAGGAAGCCAAGCTAAACATGTTTACACCCGAAAAAATCTATCGTATGCCCCGGGTTTGAGCCCACGACCATTACACCACGGAGAGTGACTGGGGAGGGCTTGCCGATTACGAAAACAAATTAAATAATTTATAACAATTTAAAAATAGGAGTCATATGTCATCCACCTTATGGAAGAATGCGCCACTTTTTAAGCACGAGCTCTTTAATGGTATTTAACGCCCGCTTTAACTGCTTGTGGCACCGCAGGCGATGACGCTGATGATACACAGAATGAAAATGCAGTACCGGTGGAATATGATGGCGGGAGAAACCGGAGAACCCGCCCCTGCGCCGCTTTGTCCACCACAAATCTTACATATGGTCTTCTTTACGGTTTAAATGCCATGCAACATAAATATATTCAATATATAGTGTTTTAATCAAAATCATTAGTAATCTTGAGAAAACAAAATTTTCAATAATTTTTCCATGTAAAGTATATTTTGTGGTGGGGAAGCTTTTTGAAAATCTTCGTGTCGCATCCTTGGAACATTAACACGGACTTTTTTCTGTTTTTTTCGGACTCAAGGGATCTCATATATTTCCGTGAAATCCTGAAAACGAACTTTTGGGTAGAGTACAATGCCTTCTCTAGCTAATATGTACATACGTGCTAGAGAAAGTAATTAACTGCATTTCCGTTTGAGCAGTGAAATAAACGGTGAAGGATAGAGAAACTGCTGTGAGAGTTACACATTGGATAAAACCTCAAAATGCGCAGTGAAGAAGAGTAAGGAACAACGTGAAATACTGATCCGTTTGAGCAGGAGGGCCCAGAATTACCCAACGTTCAGTGCACAACAAATAAGCGACCGTTAGAATTAAACTCCTTTAGGATTCCTGACACCTAATTCGAAAAGTTTTCCCTTTGCAGAGCCGAGGGAGGAGCATAGTGCGACTGAACAGGATATGCTCAAAAGCCCGGAAACCCGGTACCACCATCGGCGATGGTTGCTATGGAAACCGTTCTGCCACACAATGAGGCGACAAAACCTCGCGTTTCAATCTTCACATCTCAATATGCGTGTTGTGTAATATTTTTTGGATATCTAAAGCGCTTATCTGTTGATTTATTAACTTGAATACACACGGGAAGATGCGCTTTACATTTGCGTTCTAGATACCGCTCGTGTGGTCTCTGTGCTTTTCAAAAGCATAACTCAAAAATTTGATGTGTTCCATTCCATTGTGTTCATGACTTTCTCTACCTCTATGCAACAAATTATTGTTTATAAGCCTATTCTTCATTCTATTTAATGCTTAACATTAACAGAAACGGTCTATTGTTTAATTCCGTTATAAGTTGAAGGGAAATAAGGGAAATGTTTTAAAAGCTGTCGTTATGCGATTGTCACTACAAATAGCTTCTTTTCTTGGCCAGGAGTAGAACAAAAGAAAAACGGACACTCCCGTCTGAGAAAAGTATAAGTACTTCGCAACTGAAACTAATAACAATGAATACCTCGGAAACGGTAAGCTCCATGAAAAAAAGTATATGACGCAAATTGTGTATTTTAACAAGCCCTACAGTTTTTGTATAGTAAGTTTTGTCTATCTCTTACGGTTTACTAGTTATACCATATAAAGCAAAATTCATCCAGAATAAACAGGTCTTTAGAAGATATTCCCAGAAAATCCAAGATATACATTTTATTTTTCATGTAAATGTCTAAAATATAATAGATTTTAATCAAAATCATACGGACATTTTGGAGAAAATCAAAATTTTTAAAAAGTTTTCCAAGTAAAGGAAAGTTGGGGGTGGGTAAATTATCTTGAAAATGTTCGTGTCGCATCGATACTGAACTTTAATATCAAGTTTGATATTTAACGGACGTTTCCTTTTTGAGCTATGCTGCTCATAAACACACATACACACCCAAACACACACATCTTTTTTTAGAATTTTTTTTTTTGATTCACCGGGTCCCAAAGGTGTATTTCCGGTGAAATCTCGGTATCGAATTTTTGGGTGCAATACAATACCTTCCCCATAGCACGTGTAGTGAAAGTAAAAATGAAAGCAAAAGGCGGTTAAATACCGAACATGTATTTAAATTCAGCATCTTCCAAGGATGTAACATAAAGAGACTTTCAGGAAAATATCTTCATCGTAAAAAATGTTTCTTAAAAAGGTTTCTAACGAGTTTGATTAAAATAACGCATATTAAAGACATTTACATGAAAAATAAGGTATATATCTTTAATATTCTGGTAATAGCCTCTGAAGCCTCCTTGATTCGCGTAAAATTTTGCACACTGGTTCAATGTAACATATAGACACAGGGTGTTAATGAACTACACCGTAAAATTTTGCACACTGGTTCAATGTAACATATAGACACAGGGTGTTAATGAACTACACCGTAAAATTTTGCACACTGGTTCAATGTAACATATAGACACAGGGTGTTAATGAACTACACCGTAAAATTTTGCACACTGGTTCAATGTAACATATAGACACAGGGTGTTAATGACCTACACCGTAAAATTTTGCACACTGGTTCAATGTAACATATAGACACAGGGTGTTAATGAACTACACCGTAAAATTTTGCACACTGGTTCAAAGTAACATATAGACACAGGGTGTTAATGAACTACACCGTAAAATTTTGCACACTGGTTCAATGTAACATATAGACACAGGGTGTTAATGAACTACACCGAAATAATTTCAAGATTGTGCACGTGACTGATATAAGTAATTTGAGATCGGCGATGCATGGTCCCCGGATAAACATAACGCAGCTACATAGCGTTAAACCTGTGGGTATCAGGTGCTGATAAGTCGGTGTTAAAGCAGGCTGTAAAATTGGCTTAGAATGTCTTTAAAACTGCTGCCCGAGTATAGAAATATCGGTTTTTAGCGGCTCGTTACTAGCGTTCTCAAGATTTTATGTCGCAAAAATCTGTAAAATCTCGAACTAATCACTTGACAGTGCGACACTGAGCATTCATTAACTACATTGTCGAGTTATGTAGCGTACTCTGGAGGCGTTTTTTTAACTGCTCTGTTGGCTTAATGCGTAATGTGGGAAGCTGCTATCCTAAAAGTCATGAGTTCGATTCCTGTCATAGAGTATATGATTATTATTATTGTCTGTTTTTCTTTTGTTCTACTCCTTGGCCAAACTAAGAAGCATTTGCATAGTGACAGTGCATTCCCTCAGTTCCAGTCTACTTCTAAGGAATTTTAGTAACAAAATTCTGCTAATGTTTATCTCGATTAGCGTCGTATTGAAAGAAGAATTATGTTTCGTAAAAATTTTATTTGTAGAACAGCTAGAGAAAGTCATCAGATTTTTATGTTAATTTTCAGTTGTCTTTTATGCTATTATGTGTCTAAATAATGCATAAAGTACCTTTAGTAGCGTTCAGCTGTTTCTGAATTCTATTATGTTCCAAGCGCGGTTGACCTTTGCCATTCAGAATGGACCTAGTTCTAAAGTTCCGAACCGGAAGCAGTTGGCAAGAGCAGAGAAACCTAATTCCCAATGTTGGTAAGCCTTACATGCTGCTGCAATGTTGGCAACGCTGGCGGATGTGGAAGGCTATGAAAGAGCCAGCTTCGGAAAGAAGAATGCCATAAAATTGAATGTAAAGGTCATAAGGGCCGGGAGCCAGCATGCCGACGTCTCTTACCCCCCCCCCCCCTTAAAGGGTATCCGACATTCCATTATCTGCGCTACCACTCATCCGATGCCTTGCATTTTAATGCGCCGACTTTGTACACCGGTCACGGATATAGTGAAGGTTGTTTAATATCCTATGTCTCTTATTTTCGTTTCCATCATTAAAATGCAAGCCCCTTAAAGCGGGCGAAAGTAAAGGGCAAATGCAGGCTATTTGTGAATATCAAAAGGGCATATAATTGCATCATCATCATCCTGCTGATAGGATTATCCTAACTGGCTAATGCGGATTAGCTTTTCACTGTTCATCTATCTCACTTTGTTATCCGCAGTAGCAAGACAGCAAAAGAGGGAATAATGAAATGCAGCCGTAAAGAGGAACAAAGAATTGGGAGACCGGATTGTTAACATGCCGACAAAGCTTGCCAACCTAATAACCTCATCATTCCCATGCCGCTTTTAACTATACGGGCCATGGTTCATAACTTTTGGGTCCGTATACTGTTAAAAATAACGACATAATCATCGCTTTAGGCAGATGTTCCCTTTCTTTTAACTACCTTGCGTTTCTATTTGTCAAGCATATAACAAATGAATGTATTTAAATACCAGTAAGATATCTATCAATCCCATGATCTACAGACAATGCATGTTTTTGTAATATAGAAAATAGTAACCAATATTAAAAGAAATAAAAAATCTGATGTGTACCATTCACATGACTTTCTCTATATCCCTGAAACAAATTAATCTTAAAAAGCTTATACTTCTATTTACTTTATGCTAATCAGAAAAAATGAGCAGAAATAGTCTTATTACTTGCTTCCTTGTAAGTAGAAGCGAAATAAGGGACTACCATAGGTTAAAATGATAGTCAAAAGCTGGTTTCTATGTCAATGAAGTTCCTTTGTTTATATGGATAGGAGTTGACAAGTTCCTCTATGAGAAAAGCATAAGTTTTTCATAGCAGAAATCAAAAATAAGGAATGTCTCAAAAATGACGAACTCACGTTGTTGCTTTATTGTAGTAGAAATGAAATAAGGGAGTACCATAGGTTAAAGTGATAGTCAAAAGCTGGTTGCTATGTGGCTGAAGTTCCTTTGTTTGTATGGATAGGAGTTTACAAATTCCCGTATGAGAAAAGTACCTAGTTTTTTAAAACTGAAACCAATAACAAGTAATATCTAAAAAAAACCACAAATTGTGTGTTTAAATGTACTCTACATTTTTTGTGTTTTAGGTTTTTGTCTATCTTTTACGATTTAGCAGCTATACAAAATTCCGTGAAAATTGATCCAGAATAAAGTAGTCTTCAGAGGATACTCCCAGAAAATTCAAAATATACATTTTATCTGTCAGGTAAATATCTTTAGTATATGACATTTTAATCAAAATCGTTAGAGCCATTTTTAGAAGATCAAAATTTTCGAAAAAACTTCCATGTAAAGAGTAGTTTGGGGTGGAGGGAATATTTTCAAAAACTTCGTGTCGCATCCCTGGAAGTTACTAAACTTAAATACCAAGTTTGGTATTTTACCGTCTTTTCGTTTTTGAGTTATCGTGTTCACAGACACACGGACACGGACCTTTTTGTGAAAATGCTTTTTTTGTATTTTGGGGACCCTAAAACATATATTTCCGGTGAAATCTCGGTATCGAATTTTTGGATGGAGTGCAATACGTTCTCTAAACACTATGTACATAGTACGTGTAGAGAAAGTAAAAAAACGATGTGTTACAAACTATTCTTATAAAAGGATTATTATTTTATCTACATCATTCTAATCGAGGTAAACATTAGCAGCATTGATCTTATTACATGTTTCCTTGTAAGTAGAAGGGAGCACACTTGGCTATAGCGATAGTCAAATGTTTTAAGCTGCTTGATATGTGATTGAGTTCACAAATTCCAATATGAGAAAAGTATAAGCTCAAACTAATAACAAGGAATATCTGAGCACTACAAAAAATATCACATTACTTCTCTACAACCTTGCAACAAATTATTGTTAAAACGCTTATGCTAAGTGAGAAAAAATTAGCAGAAATAGTCTTATTACTTGCTTCCCTGTAAGTAGAAGCGAAATAAGGGAGTACCATAGGTTAAAGTGAAAGCCAAAAGCTGGTTGCGTTGTGACTGATGTTCCTTTGTTTGTATGGACACGAGTTGGCAAATTCCTCTATGAGAAAAGTATGTTTTTCAAGGCTGAAACCAAAAGATAGGAATATGTAAAAAACGATCAACTCCACGAAAAAAAATTATATAACATAAATTGTGTGCTTTAATGTGCTCTACATATTGTGTATGATAAGTTTTTGTCCATCTCTTATGGTTTACCATAAAATTCATCCAGAATAAAGTAGTCTTCCGAGGCTATACCCAAAAAATTCTAGATATACGTATTATTTTTCAGGTGTATATCTTTAATATACGATATTTTAATGAAAATCGTATCAAATTTATGGGTGGAGTGAAATATCTTCTCTATAATCAATGTACATATGTTGTATAGGGAAAGTAAAAATCTGATGTGTTCCATTCACTTCTCTACATTTCTGTAACAGATTATTGTTAAAAAGCTCTTGCTTCTATTTACTTCATGCTAATCGAGAAAAAAGTGGCAGAAATGGTCTTATTACTTGCTTCCTTGTAAGTAGAAGCGTAATAATGGAGTGCCATATATTAAAGTGATAGTCAAAAGCTGGTTGCTATGTTACTGAGGTTCCTTTGTTCGTATTATGAACAGGAGTGACAAATTCCTGTATGAGAAAAGTAAGCTGAAACCAAAGCAAGGAATAGCTAAAAAACGACTAGCTCTAGGAAAAAAAAGTGTATGTAACATAAAACTGCATGTTTTAACGTGCTCTATATTTTTGTGGGGTAAGTTTTTGACCATCATCTAAGGTTTACCAGTTATGCAAAATTCAATAAAAATCATCCAGAATAAAGTAGTCTTCAGAGGCTATTGCAGGAAAATTCAAGATATACATTTTATTTGTCAGGTAAATATCTTTAATTTACGGTCTTTTAATCGTAACCGTTAGAGCCATTTTTGAGAAAATCAAAATTTGCGAAAAAAGTTCCATGTAAAGGCTAGTTGGGGGTGGGGGGATTTTCTTGAACATCTTCGTTTCGCATCCTTGAAAGATACGAAACTTAAATACCAAGTTTGGCATTTAACGGTCTTTTCGTTTTTGAGCTATGCTGTCCACAGACACACACACACACACACATACGGACCTTTTCAGAAAATGCTTGTTTTGGATTCAGAGGGACCCAAAAATGTATTTTCGATGAAATCTCGGTATTGAATTTTTGGGCGGAATACAATACCTTCTCTAAATACTATGCACATAGTACGTGTAGAGAAAGTAAAAAGTGGCCACTGTTAAAGCTGCACAACGACTGCACGTGTTGTACCAGTGAGGGATCTGCAACAGAAATACACATCTATAGAGTAACAGTTGGCCATGCTGATAGGGGGATGTTATAATGCGCACCATCTAGCGTCTATGATGATAATTAATCATGAGTGGAATGCACCCGCCCACGTGTCTATTGTAACTGACAAGTACATGTGACCATAATGGCAATACACGAGGACAAATTGGGATGCTTCAACACGCTATTGCTTGGAGAATTCCATCTAAATTTAACTGAGCGGATTTATTAAGAATAAACAAATTGAGTGGATGCCATACCATCGGGCTGTGTCATGCAACTCAGCGATGAATTCCATTCATTAACTTGGAACGTAGTTTATCACCAACGAGAAAAAATCTAATGTGATCCATACACATGCCTTTCTCTACATCTCTACAACAAAATATTGTTAAAATGTCCAAGAAATGGTCTTATTACTTGCTTCCTTGTAAGTAGAAGGGTAATAAGGAACTACCATAGGTTAAACTGATAGTCAAAAGCTGGGCGCTATGTGACTGAAATTCCTTTGTTTTTCTCGACAGGAGTTGACAAATTAATGTATGAGAAAAATAAAAGTTTTTCAAAGCTGAAGCCAAGAAACAAGAAATATCTCGAAAACGATCAACTCCACGAAAAACATGTATATCAAATAAATTGTGTGTTTTAACGAGCTCTACATTTTTTGCGTAGTAAGGTTTTGTCTATCTCTTACAGTTTACCAGTTATGCAAAATTCTGTAAACTTTATCCAGTATAAAGATGTCTTCACAGACTATTCCTAGAAAATTCAAGATATCCATTTTATTTGGCATGTAAAAATGTTAAATATAAAAGATTTTAATCAAAATTTTCTAAATGTTTTCGTATTTAACGATCTTTTCATTTTTATTTTGTCTAGCCCGCATTTACAATGTACATAGTGGATAGAGAAGGTATTGTATTCCTCCCAAAATACCGCTGTCGAGATTTCACCGGAAATATGTTTTAGGGTTCCCTGAGTCCGATAAAAGAAATTTTAGAAAAAGGAACGTGCGTGTGTCTGTGCACAGTATACCTCAAAAACGAAAAGTGCGTTAAAAACCAAACTTGTATTTAGAATTGGTATGTTTCAAGGATGCGACACGAAGATTTTCAAGAAAATCCCCTCACCACAAAGTAATTTTATTGGAAAATGTTTCCAAAATTTTGAGTTTGTATAAAAGGGCCGTAACGATTATGATTAAAATACCGTATATTAAAGATATTTTCATGCCAAACAAAATGTATATTTTGAATTTTCTGGGAATAGCCTCTGAAAACCTCTTTATTCTGGATGAATTTTGCCAAACTTCGCTTAACTGTTAAACCGTAAAAGATAGAAAAACACTTAATACACAAAAATGTAGATCTCGTCAAATTATACAACTTAAGTCCGTTATGTTTATATTGTGCAGGTAACCGTTTCCGAGATATTCCTTGTTCTTTGTTTCAATTGTAAAGTACTTAAACTTTTCTCAGATAGGAAGTATCCGTTTTTGTTTTGTTCTACTCCTGACCAAGCAAAGAAGCGATTTTCAATGACAATCGCATAACGACAGTTTTTAAAACATTTGACTATCACTTTAGCATAGCGCATTCCCTTAGTTCCCTTATAAGTTCCAATAAGAACATTCTGCTAATGTTTATTTCGATTACCATGGTAGAAAGAATAGTCTTTTGTAAGAAGTTTGTCTCTAGAGCAGCTAGAGAAAGTCACGTGAGTGTAATACATAAAATTTTTAGCTATGCTATCCACACACACACTGGGACCTTTTTCTAAAACTGCTTCCTTTTTGCATTTAAGGGGTCCTAAAATATGTATTTCCAGTGAAAACTCGGTATCGAATTTTTGGGTGGAATACAGCATTTCCTCTATACTCTTGTACATAGTAAGTGTATACAAAGTAGTAGTAGTAGTAGAAGTAGTAGTAATAATAATAATAGTAATAATAATAGTAGTAATAATAATAATAGTAATAATAATAGTAATAATAATAATAGTAGTAATAATAATAATAATCTGTGGCAAAATAGATAACCTCATGTGTATGGAATAAGCAGATCTGTACTTTCTCTATTCGTACTATGTGCATAGTGCATAGAGAAGGTACTGCACACCACCCATAAATTTGATACCGAGATTTCACTGTAAATACATGTTTTAGGATGCTTTGTATCCAAAAAAGCATTTTCAGAAAAAGTTCCGTTTGTGTGTGTGTGTCCGTGTGTCTGTGAACACGATAACTCAAAAACGAAAAGTCGGTTAAATACCATAGTTGGTATTTAAGTTCGGTATATTCCAGGGATGTGACATGAATATTTTGAGAAAAATCCCCCCACCACCAACTTACCCTTTCATGGAACTTTTTTTCGAAAATTTTGATTTAATCAAATTAGGCTCTAATGATTTTGATTAAAATATCGTATATTACAGATATTTACCTGACAAATAAAATGTATATCTTGAATTTTCTGGGAATAGCCTCTGAAGACTACTTTATTCTGGATGAATTTTACGGAATTTTGCGTAGCTACTAAACGTACGAGATAGACAAAAACTTACCACACAAAAATGAGGAGTACGTTAAAATACACAATTTATGTTGCATACATTTTATTCGTGGAGTTGATCGTTTTTAGATATTCCTTGTTATTGTTTTCAGCTTTAAAAAACATACTTTTCTCTTACAGAAATGTGTGAATTCTAGTGCATACAAAGAAAGGAACTTCAGTCACATAGCAACCAGCTTTTGACGATCACTTTAACCTGTGATACTCCCATACTTCGCTTCTACTTAGAAGGAAGCAAGTAATAAGACTATTTCTGCTAATTTTTTCTCACTTAGCATGAAGTAAATAGAAGCACAAGCTTTTTAACAATAATTTGTTCCAGAGATGTAGATAAAGGCATGTGAATGCAACACATTAGATTTTTTTTCTAAATGTGTTGATTTTATGGATTTATTGGACCTCAAATGATATATTTCGGTTGAAATCTCGACATCATGTTTTTAGGTTGAACACAATACCTCTCCTGCTTATATCTGTAGTACAGAAATTAATATACCATCACTACTTGTGTAAAGGCAAATATATGACTTTGTGTGTTAGTATAATATTTCCAAGTGAAGCCTTAAAAGGAATTATGGTGGTTAGGTGCATTCAAAGAGTTGAGAATCGGGCCTGAAAATTTCAGTCATGCATGCTACACCAGCCTCTTAGTCTGTAACAGCGTGGGTTAGCGTTTTCAAACGTGTACATTCTCTAAAAGGTTATTTTAATCTTCGGTTTTAACTAAAATATCGCTTTGGACAAACAATTCTTTTGAAATCCGCTGAGCTTCATCATTTTTGTATAGCCCCGAACGTTCCTTTTGCTAATTAAAAGGCAGCTTTAATTAAAAGAGAAAAGCGAAGGGCAAAAATCGTCCATAATTTCATTCGTCGCTGCTCTTGTTACATGGATACATCGTTTCTGGCAGTGAAAGCAGTATGAATCATATTTTTATTTTTTTTTTGCCATTATTATTAATTTTGTTGCTTTTTATGTAGGTTCTTTATATAAATACAAGCTCATCAGAGCTGTAAACCAAATTTTAATTACAACACAGCAGAAGAAGCAGTGAAATCGAGACACCACTTCTGTGACATGAAATATACATTACCTACTCAGTTCTTTCTAATAATCTTATGTGTTACATTAGCAATAGGATCTATTCTGTGTCCTTTTCTTTTCATTGTTGCTGTTAATGACTTGCCCGCTGCTACTCCAGGTAAGGTAATCTCTTGTGCAGATGTCACCACTGTGCTAAATATTATTTCTGCAAATACTTTTGATTGGTCCAATACTTTAGATCAAATTTCTGATTGGTTTGACGCAAATGGCTTGCACATAAAAGATAAAACTCAAACTATTTTATTTAGTTTAAAAGATAAACGAAGTATAGAGCAAAAGGTTAAACTTCTTGGAATATGGTTGGACAACAAGCTTTCCTGGAAATTCCTCATAATGGAAATATGCAAAAAGTTGTCAAATGTTTTATTTATTTTAAGAAGACTTTGGATGTGTGTTTCCATTAGCACTTTATTGACTGTTTATTATAGTTTATTTCAATGCCATTTAAACTATGGTATTTTGCTCTGGGGTAGCAGTGGGGAAGCCAATCAAGTATTTTTGCTCCAGAAGAAGGTTCTCAGAATAATAAGAACTTGTAATTCTCGCCAACATTGTGGACCTATTTTTAAAGAATTTGGAATTTTAACTGTGCCATCTTTGTATGTATTTGCATACTTGAATTTTATTCATTTCCAAAAGAAAGATGAGTTACTTTTTTCTGATATACATAACCATTATACAAGGTGTAGAAATATGGTACCTGCTAAATTTCGGTTACAGAAATCTCAACTCTCATCTCTATCTTGGAGTGAACATTTATAATAAACTACCTTTATATATAAGACAAATTGCAAATGCAAGTTCTTTTAAAATTAGTGTAAAAACAGAATTAAGGAACTTAATTTTTACAACACACAAGAATATTTAAATATAGATGCATTTTAATGACTTACTGAGGAAACCTATTGCATTGTATATATAGCAAATGGTGAAATAAATTATAATTTTCAATATCATTATAATATCTGTAACAAATTAATGTTAATGGTACATTGCGTACTAAGAACTCTAAATTATACATATCAGGTCGAGAATGCATATCGGAAATACGAGGCCAGCAGGTGTTGCATTCAACCCAAAAATTCGATACCGGAAATACACGTTTTAGTGTCCCCTGTATCTAAAAAAAGCTGTCAACCCCTGCCCATTCAAACAAAGGAACTTCAGTCACATAGCAACCAGCTTTTGACTAATACTTTAACCTATGTTATTCCCTTACTTACCTACTGCTTACATGTAAACAAGTTATAAGCCGATTTATGCTACTGTTTCTCGATTAGCAGCACGTAAAGAAGAATAGCTCGGGCAGGTATTTCTGACGCTTTTAATGCAATTCCACGACCTTAACTCGGTCTTGGGCTATGCGGCAAAGAACATACATCAATTATCGTTTAGTTGTTTGATTTGTGCTACCATCTGTCCTCGCTTTTGTCAACTATTAGGAAATTTAGGAGAGATAGTAATATTGGTTGCTCGCGGGTAGTCCCGCCATTTTCTTAGAAGGTGGTGATCTATTTGTTACGTTTTGTGTTCTTAAATGTTACTAAAATGCTGCATTTTCCTCGACTTCTGTGAACTGAGCTGAAATTCAATATACAAATGAAGTTCTAGAAAATTCCGATTTCGAGACAGAGTTTTTCGAACCCTCAATAAATGGAGTATATTTGATACTTGTAAATTTAAAATGAAATATTAATACGGTAGTAATGACTATTTTCTTTCTAGTTGAGAAATCCTTGAATGCAACTATTAGATTCAATTGATGTACTGTAAATAATAACTCAAAGTAGGCGTATAAACCCTGAGTTTCTTGTCATTCCAATTAAAGAAATGCCTGGGCTTCAATGTGTTAACCATAATTTATTGTACAGATGTAGAGAAAGTCATGTAAAGGGAACACACAAGATTTTTTCAATAGAATATTGATTTATTATTATTATTTCTTACAGTTTTTACAAGTATTTCAACGAACTGTAAGTTACTTACCGAGCTCTGATGTTTTCAAGTAAATATGTTATTTATGCGACATTTTTGTTCAACTCATTAGCCATCTTAAGGAACTCGAAATCCTCGAAATTTTTTCTATGTAAAGGGGAGTTTAGGGCGAGGGAATTTTCTTGAAAATATTTTTGTCGCATCCTTGAAAACTTAAATACCAAGTTTGATATTTAACGGCCTTTAACGTTGTTGCTTCTGAGCAGCAAATATTCAGAAATACAAGAACGTTTTTTAAAAATGATTGTTTGGGACACAGGGGACCTGAAAATATTTTCCCGGGGAAATCTCGACACCAAATTTTTGATTGGAATACAATACATTCTCTATACACTATGTACATATGTGTAGAGAAAGTAATGTCTTTCTTCGATGCTTCCGCAACAATTCTGCCGTATAGTCTCCTTTCCGCTGCGCTGGATTGATAAATCTGGTAGAAAGCAAGAAAAATGTTTGTTTCGTAAACAATTAACTCGCTTCTCGACAGAGTTTCTGATGAGGGACATACACTTGGTCCTTCAGCTGTTTCATTCCGTCAAAAAAAAAAAAAAAAAATCTCTTAAGGTTTAGCAGTTATGCAAAATTCCGAAAATATCATTCAAAATAAGGTAAGAATACGCTATTCTTAGAAAATTCAAGATATATATTTTATTTGTCAGGTATATATCTTTAATATACGATATTTTAATAAAAATCGTTAGAGCCATTTTTTAGAAAATCAAAAACCTAAATCAAACCTAAATACCAAGTTTGGTTTTTAACGTCTTTTCGTTTTTGAGCTATGCACACAGACAGACAAGACACACACCTGGACATTTTTCTAAAAGGCTTTTTTTTTTTATTCAGGGGGTCTCAAAACATGTATTTCCGGTGAAATCTCGCTATTGAATTTTTGGATGCATCTTAATACCTTCTCTATTCACTATGTACATAGTACGTGTAGAGAAAGTAATAAAAGAAATTGAATAGGTAGAATCAACACCATAGCTGGCATTTGAACCACGGATCTCCCAGTCTCTTTATCACTGAGCTACCATGGCATCATGCCGGCATAGCATTGAATTTCTCAACTGACTGGCGTGTTTCCCGGTAAACCACAAAGTGATCTCAAGTTATTTTGAGATGACAACCCCAATGGTGACTTACAATGTTGTAAGTACTTTAAGTCCCAGGATTCATAGTATAGCCGACTATTATGGTCAGTTGGTGTTAGTTTTAACTGTTTTTTCACACAAGCCGTAGACCATTCTGACTCTACCTATCCAAGTCCTGTCCAACACGCGGTTTGTGTGAAAAAACAATTATAAACCAAATAAAATAAATGTTGGGAAAATGGAAAAAAAAGAGGGGAAAACAGAGGAAAAAGGAATACATCGCCGGAGTTCCAACTAGAATCTGAAGCTGTATTTTATAAAAAATCTGATGTGTTACACTCACATGACTTTCTCTAGCTGCTCTACAAAACTCCTACAAAAGATTATTCTTCTTTGTACATAATGCTAATCAAGATAAATGTTAGCAGAATGTTATTACTTAGTTCCTTATAATAGAAGGGAATAAGGGAATGCACTATGCTAAAGTGATTGTCAAATGTTTTAAAAGCTATCGTTATGCGATTGTCATTGCAAATCACTTCTTTGCTTGGCCAGGAGTAGAACAAAAGAAAAACAGACATTCCTGTCTGAGAAAAGTTTAAGTACTTCACAATTGAATCCAATAACAAGGAATATCTCGAAAACGGCTAACTCCACAACAATAACGTAAAGGACAAAAAGTGCGTGTTTTGTCATGAGGTACAGTTTTTGAGCAGTACGTTTTCTTCTATCTCTTACGGTTTAGCAGTTACACAAAATTCAGCAAAATTCATCCAGAATGAAGAAGTCTTCAGAGGCTATTCCCAAAAAATTCGAGATATACATTTTATTTCGGACATAAATAGCTTTAATATACGGAATTTAAATCAAAATCGTTAGAGCCATTTTTAAGAAAATCAAAATTTTCGAAATTTTTCCCAAGTAAAGGGTAGTTTGTGGTGGGGGGATTTTTTTTTTTTAAATATTCGTGTCGCATCCTTGGAAGATACTAAACCTAAATACCAAGTTTGGTATTTAATGGTCTTTTTGTTTTTGGGTTATGCTGTCCACGGACATACACACATACGGACCTTTTTTTAAAAATGCTTTTTTCGGACTCAGGGGACCCCAAAACATATATTTCCGGTGAAATCTCGGTATCGAATTTTTGGGTGCATTACAATACCTTCGCTATCTCTATGTACATGTACATATGGGGCTAGAGAAAGTAAAAAAAATCTCATGTGTACCATTCACATGGCTTTCTCTATATCCCTGCAAAAATTATTCTTAAAAAGCTTATACTTCTATTTACTTTATGCTAATCAGAAAAAATTAGCAGAAATAGTCTTATTACTCGCTTCCTTGCAAGTAGAAGCGAAATAAGGGACAACCATAGGTTAAAGTGGTAGTCAAAAGCTGGTTGCTATATCAATGAAGTTCCTTTGTTTATATGGATAGTACTTGACAAGTTCCTGTATCAAAAAAGTATACGTTTTTCATAACAGAAGCCAAAAATAAGGAATGTCTCAAAAACGACGAACTCCACGAAAAAAATTTACATAACATAAATTGTATGTTTTAATGTGCTCTACATTTGTTGTGTAGTAAGTTTTTATCCATCTCTTACGGTTAGCAATTATTCAAAATTCAGTAAAATTCATCCAGAATAAACTACTCTTCAGAGGCTATTCCCAGAAAATTCATGATATACATTTTATTTGTCAGGTAAATATCTTAAATATACGAAATTTTAATCAAAATCGTTTGAACCATGTTTGAGAAAACCAAAATTTTCGAAAAAAGTTCCATGTAAAGGGTAGTTGGGGGTGGGGGGATTTTTCTCTAAATCTTCGTGTCGCATCCCTGGAAGATACTAAACTTAAATACCAAGTTAGGTATTTTACCGACTTTTCGTTTTTGAGTTATCGTTTTCACAGGCACACGGACACACGGACACACTGACACACGGACACACACACACACGGACCTTTTTGTGAAAATTCTTTTTTTGGATATTGGGGACCCTAAAACATATATTTCCGGTGAAATCTCGGTATCGAATTTTTGGGTGGAGTGCAATACTTTATAAAACTATTAGCTAATTAATACTTAAAACTAGCAATTTTTTTATTTTCATAGTTTCCTTTATTGTAAGGTTGCCTCATGGACAAATCTTAACAAATACAAAGTATAACAAGAACGCATATAAATGGTTAAATATAGCAATGGAAATAGAACGATATACAATAACCAGTATATAACTCCAAAAAACATGGTATACTCATTAAATAAGAATGTCATTGATGATGAAGAATATATAGATGGTTCCTTAGAAGATTAGGCTTTCCAAGAACAGTCTATTGCAGCCTGGGCAGACAAGGTAACATCCCCCTGTATCACCTGGCCTGAATCTCCGCGCTAGACGACGCCACTATAGACACATTCTGGACGGCCGTTGACGAGGATACATGGTGCTGATGATAATGATGATGAGGATAATGACGGGGCAGTAACGTTATGAATGGCAGGGGAGACCGCGGTATCTGCCGGAAACCTCCCGGGTGCCCCTTTGTCAACCACAGATTCCAATTACGTTTGCTGAGATTGAACTGGGGTCATCTAGGAGGAAGCTAACCCATACAACCACTGGTCTACCGCGTTTATCGCTTACGATTCAAAGCTGACGATATTTCAAAGTAAGCGTGTCTGAAAATTGGAAAACTCGCAGGATGCAAGGTGTATTCTTACTTTCTCAGGCCCGTATGTGCAATGTATATAGTGGATAGAGGAGTATTGTATTCCACCCAAAATTCGATACCGAGATTTAATATTAAATATACGTTTTGAGGTCCCGTGAGTCCAAAAAAAAAAACATTTTAAAAAAAAACGTCCTTATGTATAAATGTGAATTGCACAGTACGAAAACGAAAACACCATTAAGAAGTAAATTTTGTATTTTAGTTTAGTATCTTGCAAGAATGTAACAGGAATCCTCCCCAAACAACCCTTATTATGAAAAATGTTTCGAAAATTTTGTTTTTATCGAAAGTGTCTAACGATTTTGATTAAAATATCATATTTTACAGATATTTACACCACGGTTAAAGTGCATATCTTGACTCTTCTAGGAATAGCATCTGAAGACCACTTTACTCTGGATGAATTTTACCGAATTTTACATAAATGCTAAACCGTTAGACATAGACAAAAACTTACAGCACAAAAAATGTAGAGCACGTTAAAACACACAATTTATGATACATACATTTCTTTCATGGAGATGATCGTTTTTTAGATATTCCTTTCTTTTGGTTTCAGCTTTTAAAAACTTACACTTTTCTCATACAGGAATTTGGCAACTCGGGTCCATACAAGCAAAGGAACTTCAGTCACATAGCAACCAGCTTTGACTTCACTTTAACCTATGGTACTCCCTTATTTCGCTTCTACTTCCAAGGAAGGAAGTAATAAGACTATTTCTACTAAGTTTTTGTCGATTAGCATGAAGTAAATAGAAGCATAAGCATTTTAACAATAATTTGTTGCAGAGATGTAGAGAAAGTCATGTGAATGGAGCTCATCAGATTTTTACTTTCTCTAGCTCGTATGTACAATGTATTGTATTCAACCCAAAATTCGAGATTTCACCGGAAATATACGTTTTGAAGTCTCCTGAGTCCGAGAAAAGTATTTTATAAAACACGTCCGTGAGTGTATGTGCCTGTGAACAACACAGCTCAAAACGAAAACACCGTTGACAACTGTATTTGGTATTTAAGTTTACTATCTTCCTAGAAGGCAACACGAACATTTTCAAATAATCCCCCCCCCCTAAGGAAACATTTTAGAAAATTTGTTTTTCTCAAAAATGGCTCTAAAATTTTTGATTGAAATACCGTATATTAAACATATTTATATCACAAATAAACTGTTTAGTTTGAATTTTCTGGGAATAGCCTCAGAAGACCTCTTTATTCTCGATGCATTTTGTAGAATTTTGCATAACTGTTAAACCGAAGTGATAGAAAGAACTTGCTACACAAAAATTGCAGATGTCATTAAAACACATAATTTTTGTCATATACGTTTTTTTTTCTTTCTTTTTTTAATGCAGAGCTGACCGTTTCTAGGATATTCCTTGTTGTTGGTTTCAATTTTAAAATACTTAAAACTTTTCTCAAACGGGAAGTGACGTTTCATTTCATCTGTCTTGTTTTATTGCAGCCCATGGAAAGTGAGCAGAACTTCAGTTGTTTCACATAGGACCTGCTTATAAAAGATTTGACTGTCGATTTAGCCTAGTGTATTTCCTTACGTCCCTTCCGCTTACAAGGTAACAATAAACAAGACAGTTTCTGCTAATATTTTCGTTAATTAGTATGTCGTAGATAAAAGAATAATCTTTTGTAAGGAAAGTTGTTTGTGTAACAGCTAGAGAAAGTTATGTGAATGGAAAACATCAGAATTTTTAAAATTTATATATGCTAATATATACAATGCCAGTTTTATATTTTACATATTTAAACAAGTGCGTTTTATTCCCTAAATTGATTCTAATAAAAGCTTCCCAAAATGCATTTCTGTGAATAGCGTCTGAAAACTACTTTATTCCGGATCAATTTTACGAAATTTGGTATAACTGTTAAACCGTTAGAAATGGACAAAAACTTACCACACAAAAATGTAGAGTACTTTAAAACAAACAATTTATGTTATATACATTTTTTTCGTGGAGTTGATCGTTTTTTAAATATTCCTTGTTTTTGGTTTCAGCTTGCAAAGTTTTGTACTTTTCTCGTAAAGGAATTTGTCAACTGGTGTCCATACAAACAAAGTAACTTCAGTCACATAGCAACCAGCTTTTGACTATTACCTTAACCTATGGTACTCCCTTATTTCGCTTCTACTTACAAGGAAGCAAGTAATAAGACTATTTCTGCTAATTTTTTCTCGATTAGCATGAGCTAAATAGAAGCATAAGCTTTATAACAATGTGAATGGAACACATCATCTTTTTAAAAATCTGGTGTGTTACACTCACATGACTTTCTCTAGCCATTCTACAAACTTCTTACATAAAATTATTCTTATTTCTGCACCTTGCTAATCGAGGTACTCGTTAGCACAATGTTATTACTTAGTTCCGTATAAGTAGGAAGATAATAAGGGAATACATTAGGCTAAACCGATAGTCAAATTAATTCAAAATCTTCTCGGGCTTCTAGCCAGGTAAAAACCTGGCTAGAAGCCCGAGAAGATTTTGAATAAATACGTCGCCAGGAAAGCTTCAGTTCTTATTTTTCGATGGTCAAATGTTTTAAAAGCTGTGGTTATGCGATTGTCATTACAAAACGTTTCTTTTCTTGGCCAGAAGTAGAACAAAAGAAAAACGGACACTCCCATCTGAGAAAATTATACAACTGAAAACGGTAAGATCCAAGAAAAAAATGTATATGACATAACTTGTGTATTTTAACAAGACCCACATTTTTATATAGTTAGTTTTTGTTTATCTCTTACGGTTTATTAGTTATGCCAAATTAAGCAAAATTCATTCAGAACAAACAGGTATTTAGAAACTATTCCCAGAAAATTCAAGATATACGTTTTATTTGTGAGGTAAATATCTTTAATATACGATATTTTAATCAAAATCTTTAGAGCCATTTTTAAGAAAATCAAAATTTTCGAAAAACGTTCCATGTAAAGGTTAGTTTGGGATGGGGGGATTTTTCTCAAAATCTTCGTGCCGCATCCTTGAAAGATACTAAACTTAAATACTAAGTTTGGTATTTTAGTTACTTTTCGTTTTTGAGTTATCGTGTTCACAGGCACACGGACACACACACGGACCTTTTTCTGATTTTTTTTTGATACAGTGGTTCCTAAAACATGTATTTCCGGTGAAACCTCGGTATCGAATTTTTGGGTGCAATACAATACTTCTCTATCCCAATGTACATTGTACATACGGGACTAGAGAAAGTAAAAATATTCGTGTTGCATCCATATTTAAGTGATTTTCGTCTTCCAGTTATGCTCCCCCCCAAACACATGAACAGATGGTTTGTTTCTTATTTGTATACTATAAGGAGGAAAGGGAACGAATATTGCTGGCCAAGTAACAGACTTTTCACCATCCAACAGAGAATGAATCTGGGTGCTCTGGATTTGAAGGTTAGGATATATATACATATATACCAGACCAGAGTGGCAGTATTTAGGGCGATATTTGACGCTAAACTTGCATCGTAACCCTCGAAGAGCACGACTGTATATGAAGATAAATGAGATGATGGGATGTCGCTTACCAAAGACTCATTTTCGCAGCAGACAGAGCAAATCTAATTTCTTGGGTAAACTCTGTAGGAGCTAAGAAGATCGTAATCTAGCATAGTTTTTAACGACAGGGCACATAACGATGGAAAGCGTTTTGATTAGCCTGGCATTTCCTCGACGGTGCTTGAAGAATATACGACGTGAAATTAACTGAACCGTAATTTCAGGGCAGGTTAACAGAAGCTTGCCCCTCCCACCCCCCCCCCCCCCCAACCCGCTCCAACACATAAAAGCAACTTTGTTATAGCCCTGTGCCGATGTTTTATTGGTTTCCTAGCCAATGTCGGACACTAAAAGTTGCTAATCGAAATATGTAGACGCCCTCTCAGGAGTAATAACGCAATTCCCTTGAAGAGAAACATACAGAGAGTAGAAAAATGGAATGCTTCCTTCTGGAAAACCGTAAAAGTACTAAGGTACCTATTAGAGGTTATAAAGTGAAGCTAGGGTGTGTAATGAATGAGGCATTTAGCTTCAGGTTCTAGAGTTTAAAAACATTCATGTGTCTCTACTTTCTCTACTACTTAACCCCTATTAACTACTGAGCAGAACACGAGCAGTTGGCAGGCTAGGGTAGCCGATAGACTTGTACCAATTCTTGCTAGAATTTAACCGTTCTGACGGGATGTGAGGATTGCAGGATGACGGGAATATGAGGTTGGGGAGCGAAAGGAGGTAGCAAGATTGCTCGACTATTGTCAGTTCATGCTGCAACGGCCTTTGTGTACCGCTGCTTTATTACAAAATATTATTTATATTTAAGATTGAAATTTTGAAGTCCAAGCAACTCCTAGAAGGATTGTATAGGATCTTAGCTGGATCTGCTGCTGACGATGCTCCTTGGTTACCGGGAATACCCGCAAGCCATGCGTGGAAGCCGGTATCGTCTGAAGCGACGGTTTCTGGGATTGTAATCCCCTAGAGGTCTAACGAGGCAGCTCCGATGGAACGGCTAACCGTTAATTTAACTGCGCGGAACCTAATCCCATCCTCCACGTACGGTAGATCAGAAGTTTCTGCCGGGTCTCTTGGGAAAACAGAATGGGACAGAACAGATGACCAGAAGGCACCCTTTGAAGCAGTAGCAGAGCCTGCTGCCATACCCCAGATCTCACAGGCGTAGATTAACATGGGGACTATGAGAGCCCTCCAAAGGCGCAACTTAAGGGAAACTGGCATCGGGTACAAAGACTCCGCAGTCCAAAAGTTAGGCATTTGTCTAGCTTCACTACCAAAGGTGATGGTATTCGTCCACTCAATCCTTCGTCTGAAGTACGTGAATGTAGGGAAGTGTGCAGGAAAGCGGCGCTTGGTGAAGAGGATAGCGTGGTTTTTCTCCGGGGTAATAGATAACCGCCAACGCTCGCACCACTCTTAGAGGAGGCGGAGGCGTCTCTGAGTGGGGTTAAAAGCTCTGCGTGGGTTCTTTTCCGTATAGATCAGCAGTGTATGGTCAGGAGGTAACGTGCGCTAGTTGTAGGCACAAACCAATTGAAACCATCCAACTATGCGATAGTCGCCTATCGGTTATTATTGTTACCTTAGCATTCAGATTTCATTCGCTTATAAAATACCTTTGGTTGCTTAGCAATCACACTGCGACACCCTCATTAAAATGTGACTATTAAACCAAGTTGTAAAAGTATTTATATTGACATTAGCATGTTATACTGGTGAGAAATTACCTTCTGATTTACGTTCCTGCTGGCGAGATTGCAGATTCTAATTCAGTTTTAGACTGAGCTTTCCTATTGGTTATTGAGACAATATGGCTGCGCTAACTTCGAGATTTTGTCGAGGTTAGGTTAGGTTACGTGTGTAAATGAACTGGATTGAAATAAAGGGCTCTTTTCAATGAAAAATGCACTGTTTTCTGTGTACCAGTCTAAAACTGAACTAGAATCTGCAATCTCGCTTTATGCCTTTAAGCGGCTGTTTCGGTACGCTGTTGCCATATTTCCTCGCTGTCCGTCTGTAGCGACTGCTCTCTCAGATCATCTTCAGTTCCTCTTCACTGATAACTTCATTACATTCACTTTCACCATCTTCACTGTAATCGCTATTGTTACTTAAATTTGTCTCACGTCAAATCACACGTTCCAATGCCTTCTTGTTTCCATGCATTTTCTATCGCACTTCCTGAATGTTGAACTACTTTTCATCATTTCTCACTAGTTACTTCATTTATTCCTTTCACCATAGGTACTGTTCCTGTACTTCACTAGACATAAAAGTTTTATTATTTCGGCTAAAATTTTCATATCTCAGTGCTATTCCAAGTAGTTCTAGGATGAGAACAAGAGCATTATCTGCGATATATAAAAGGTAGCAATGATTACAAATGTAAATCCTTACGCAATCACTGCTTATAACACAACCAAACTTTCACAGACACACACACGCACACACACAGATACACACGGATCTATTCTAAAATTACCTTTTAGATTCAGGGGGTCCTAAAACATTTCCGGTGAAATATGGGTATCGAATTTTGGGGTGGAATAAAATATCTTCTCTATCTGCTATGTGCATTGTAAATGCGTGCTACAGAAAGGAAACATCTGATGTGTTACACTCACATGACTTTCTCTAGCTCTTCTACAAACATCTTACATCAGATTATTCTTCTTTCTGCACCTTGCTAATCGAGATAATCATTACCAGAATGTTCTTACTACTTACTTCCTTACATGTAGAAAGAAAATAAGGGAATACACTAGGCTAAACCGATAGTCAATTGTTTTATAAGCTGTCGTTATTCGATTGTCATTGCAAATCACTTCCTTGCTTGGCCAGGAGTACAACAAAAGAAAAACGGACACTTCCTGTTTGAGAAAAGTTTAAGTACTTACAACTGAAACTAAAAAAAAAAGGAATATCTCGCAAACGGTTACCTCCACAACAAAAATGTAAAGGACATAAATTGTGTATTTTGATCAGATCAACATTTTCTGTGCAGTAAGTTTTTGTCTATCTCTTACCGTTCAGCAGTTAGGCAAAATTTAGCAAAATTCTTTCAGAATAAAGAGCTCTTCAGAGGCTATTCCCAGAAAATTCAATATATACATTTTATTTGGTATGTAAATATCTTTAATCAAAATCATTAGAGCCATTTTTTAAAAAATAAAAATTTTCGAAAATTTTTCCATGTAAAGGATAGCTGAGGGTGGGGGGATTTTCTTGAAAATCTTTGTGTCGCTTCCTTGGAAGATACAAAATCTAAATACTAAGTTTAGTATTTAACGGTCTTTTCGTTTTTGAAATATGCTGTCCAAAGACACACACACATACACACGGACCTTTTTCTGAAAATGCTTTTTTTGGATTCAGGGAGTCCTAAAACGTGTATTTCCGGTGAAATCTCGGTAGCGAATTTTTGGGTGGAATACAATACTTGCTCTACTATGTACATAGTACGTATAAAGAAAGTAAAAATTAGCAGAAATGGTCTTATTACTTGCTTCCATGCAACTAGAAGGGAAATAAGAGAGTAGCATAGGTTAAAGTGATAGTCAAAAGCTGGTTGCTGTGTGACTGAAGTTCCTTTGTATGGACAGGAGTTGACAAATTCCCGTATAGGAAAAGTTTTAAAGCTAAAAGCTAAAACCAATAACATGGAATATCTAAAAAAACGATCCACACCACGAAAAAAATGCTTATAAAATAAACTGTGTGTTATAACAAACTCTACATTTTCTGTTAAGTATGCTTTGTCAATCTCTTGCAGTTTGCCAGTTATACAAAATTCCGTAAAATCGAATAGTCTTTAGAGGCTATTCCCAGAAAATTCAAGATATACGTTTTATTTGTCAGGTACTATATATCTCTAGTATACGATATTTTAACCAAACTCGTAAGAGCCATTTTTTAGAAAATAAAAAAAATTTAAAACTTTTACCATGAAAATAAAATTGTGTTTTATTTATAGACGAGCTTTAACTGCGGTGGTTCTTAGCGTCCCATTCTATACAGGGCGTGAAACAAAGGCCTCTCTATCAGGCTTGAGGTTCTTTTACGTGCCTTAAATCTACGACACGGGACCAACGACTTTACTTCTCTTCCGCAGGAAAAGTTTTAAAAGGTAGTTGGGTGTGGGGGAATTTTCTTGAATTTATTCGTCTTGTATCCTTGGAAGATACCAAACTTAAATACGAAGTCTGGTATTTAACGGACTTTTCGTTTTTGAGTTATGCTGTCCACAAACACACACCAACGAACTTTTTTTTTATAAAATTGTTTTTTGGATAAAGAGGTATGTATTTCCGATGAAATCTAGGTATCGAATATTTGGGTGGAAATCAATACTTTCTCTATCTAATATGTATATTGTATGTACATGCATGCTAGAGAAAGCAAAAAAAAAAAAAAGAAAAAATACAAAATCTCACACCTGATTAGCTATTTGAAGCCTGTGGAAAAAACGAAATATTATTTTTGTACGAAGCTAAAACAGACTTGAGTATGGTTGCGTGTATCACATCGTTATGGAGTTCCTCTTTGCACGGACTGCAGTGCTTTTAAAGACCACGTGTTTAATCAAGCCTTTTGAAACGGCACAGCCATAGTGAGATCAAAGTTGAATGTTTGGATATGCGGCCACATATACCAATGGAAAATTGATGTCTCTTTATACCACCCACACATGATGGAACTTTTATATTAACAATTATTACATCTCTACTGGCAGCATTTTCAATTTTTTGCTCCTCCGCCGCTCCAAAGCCATACACAGGGGTGTACAGAAACGATGGAAGCATTCAAATAGTAGATTTTGCACGTCTTTTCCGCACATTACCGAGTACGGAAGTAGGAAGTGCGTTCTACAAATTGCTTAGTACATTTCATAGTATTCTAACGTCAGGTGTTAATAGGATAAATAAGGCAAACCAATCAAACATTTATAGCAAAAATGTGATGTGTTCCATTCACATGACTTTCTCTACATCTCTGCAACTAATTGTTGTTAAAAAGCTTATGCTTCTATTTCTTTCACGCTAATCGACAAAAAAATTAGCAGAAATAGTCTTATTACTTGCTTCCTTGCAATTAGAAGAGAAATAAGGGAGTACCATAGGTTAAAGTGATAGTCAAAACATTCCTGTATGAGAAAAAGTTAAGTTTTTCGAAGCTGAAACCAAAAACAAGAAATATCGAAAAAAACGATCAACTCAAAGAAAAAATTGTATACAGCATAAACTGTGTGTTTTAATGTGCCCTACATTTTTTGTGTTGTAAGTTTTTTTCCATTTCTTATGGTTTAGCAGTTATGCAAAATTCCGTAAAATTCACTCAGAATAAAGTAGTCCTAGGAGGATATTCCCAGAAAATTCAAATTATGCATTTTACTTGCCAGGTAAATATATTTAAAATCCGATATTTTAATCAAAATCGTTAGAACCTTTTTGAAAAAATCAAAATTTTCGAAAGCAAATTCCATATAAAGGGTAGTTTGTGTTGGAGGGATTTTTCTCAAAATGTTCCTGTTGGATCCCTGGAAGATACTAAACTAAAATAAATACCAAGTTTGGAATTTTACAGATTTTTGTCACACACGGACCTTTTTCTGAAAATACTTTTTTTTGACACAGGGGACCCTAAAAGATATATTTCTAGGTATCGAATTTTTTGGTGGAATGCAATCCATTCTCTATACACTATGTACATAGTACGTATAGAGAAATTTAATATCTGATGTGTTCCATTCACATGATATTATCTGCATCTCTGTTAACAAATTATTGTTAAAAAGCCGATTCTTCTATCTACTTCATATTTTGTAGAGTTAACTATTCCCGATATATTCCTTGTAATTGGTTTCAACTTTAAACTACTTATGTTTTACTTCGAGAGGATTCTCTCAGGAACCATCGTGGTATTCACGTCAGGAAGATTCTATCACCAACTATTCACGTCAGGAAGACTCTATCACTAACCACTCACGTCAGGAAGATTCTATCACTAACCATTCACGTCAGGAAGACTCTATCACTAACCATTCACGTCAGGAAGATTCTATCACTAACCATTCACGTCAGGAAGACTCTATCACCAACCATTCACGTCAGGAAGATTCTATCACTAACCATTCACGTCAGGAAGATTCTATCACTAACCATTCACGTCAGGAAGATTCTATCACCAACCATTCACGACAGGAAGATTCTATCACGAACTATTCACGTCACGAGAATTCTGTCACAAACCATCGTGGTATTCACGTCAGGTAGATTCTATCACTAACCATTCACATCAGGAAGATTCTATTACTAACCATTCACGTCAGGAAGATTCTATCACCAACTATTCACGTCAGGAAGATTCTATCACTAACCATTCACGTCAGGAAGATTCTATCACCAACTATTCACGTCAGGAAGATTCTATCATCAACTATTCACGTCAGGAAGACTCTATCACTAACCATTCACGTCAGGAAGATTCTATCACTAACCATTCACGTCAGGAAGACTCTATCACTAACCATTCACGTCAGGAAGATTCTATCACTAACCATTCACGTCAGGAAGACTCTATCACTAACCATTCATGTCAGGAAGATTCTATCACTAACCATTCACGTCAGGAAGATTCTATCACTAACCATTCACGTCAGGAAGACTCTATCACTAACCATTCACGTCAGGAAGATTCTATCACCAACTATTCACGTCAGGAAGACTCTATCACTAACCATTCACGTCAGGAAGATTCTATCACTAACCATTCACGTCAGGAAGATTCTATCACCAGCCATTCACCTCAGGAAGATTCTATCACGAACCCTAATAGTATTCACGTCACAAGGCTTCTATCACGAACCATCGTAGTATTCACGTCACAAGGATTCTATCACGAACCATCTGGTATTCACGTCATGAGGATTCTGTTAGGAACCATCTGGTATTCACGTCATGAGGATTCTGCTAGGAACCATCGTGGTATTCACGTCACGAGGATTCTGTTAGGAACCATTGTGGTATTCACGTCACGAGGATTCTGTTAGTAACCATCGTGGTATTCACGTCACGAGGATTCTGTTAGGAACCATCGTGGTATTCACGTCACGAGGATTCTGTTAGGAACCATCGTGGTATTCACGTCACGAGGATTCTGTTAGGAACCATCGTGGTATTCACGTCACGAGGATTCTGTTAGGAACCATCGTGGTATTCACGTCACGGGGATTCTGTTAGGAACCATCGTGGTATTCACGTCACGAGGATTCTGTTAGGAACCATCGTGGTATTCACGTCACGGGGATTCTGTTAGGAACCATCGTGGTATTCACGTCACGAGGATTCTGTTAGGAACCATCGTTGAATTCACGTCACGGGGATTCTGTTAGGAACCATCATTATATTCTCGTCACATGGAATTTGCATCAGGAGGATTATAACACGAGCAGTCGTAGTAAATAGATTGTCGAACTGCGAGCCTTCGGAGAATAGGATCATTATATAGTAATCCATTTGTGGCCTTGATCTTAGTCGCTACTTCCGCGCCGTCTGCCGGGACTTCGGACTGCCAATTCCCGCTCGAAAAGCGATGTTGCCATTTCTGTGTTGCTGAGTCAGGAGTACGTGCAGCCAATCATTATCAGGTGCTTCTGTCGCTACAGGCAACATGGTGCATCAGTTAGCTGTGGAAGAACGCGTGTTCATTTGTAAAGTTTACTTTTAGCATGAACCTGCTCCCCTTGTGCGCAGTGAATTTGCTGAAATGTTTACAAACAATGTACCACCTGCAAGAAAGACCACACATTCGGTCATCAATAAGTTTCATGCTTCGGGTTCAGTGTTAGACAAGAAATATTCTAGAAGGTAAATGTTAACAGAAAATAAACTGGATGAAATCGGTGCCACTTTGGAGCGTTCGCTAAACAAATTAGCGCAGCAAACAAGTGAAATGCTGCATCTCTGTTGAAACTAAAACCTTATGCTACACACGAGTGCAAGAATTAAAAGCAAATGTGAACTATTGCAATTAGTTTTTCTGACCTGTGGAAAGAGATTTCCTTGACCCACAGCTGTTGTTTTTCTCTGACGAATGGGCGTGTGAATACTCACAGGTTAACATTGGGCTTCAGAAAAACATGTGCTATTGAATGAAGCACCTCACTATGATCAGAAAATTGGAGTTTGATGTGCAATAAGTGGTAGAAGAATAATAGAACCAATTTTCTTTGAAGAAACAATAAATGCAGAGGGATCTCAGAGGCTAATAACTACAAATTGAGAATTATTCTCAAACTATTTTTTGATTGAAGAGAACTCATATGATTGGTTCCAGCAACATCTGCAACAGCACATCGGCTGCCGAAACTTTAAATACAGTAAGATATGTGTTTGCTAACATAATTATTATTGTTGATTTGTGGCCCCCTCGTTCTCCTGACATAACGAGTTGTGATTTTTATTTATGAGGTTCTCTAAAATAATGTATATTTCAGTCCTCGCACACTAGAGGGACTTAGAGATAACATTGTGCAAGAAATCACAATTCATGCTGCTGCTGCTGCTCCAGCAAGTTAGTGATAACATGTTTACTTTATCTAGCCCCGTATGTACAACGCATATAGGGATAGAGAAGCATTGTATTGCACCCAAAAATTCGATATCGAGATTTCACCAGAAATACATGTTTTAGAAACCCCTGAATCCAAGAAAAGCATTTTCAGAAACAGGTCCGTGTATGTCTGTCTGTCTGAGGGTGTGTATGTATTTGTATCTGTGGACAGCATAGCTAAAAATGAAAAGACGATTGAATACCAAACTTGGTATTTAAGTTTGGTATCTTCCAAGGATGCGACACGAAGATTTTCAAGAAAATACCCCCACCCCTAACTACCCTTTACATGGAAACATTTTCGAAAATTTTGTTTTTCTTAAAAATGGCTCTAACGATTTTGATTGAAATATTACATATAAAAGCCATTTCTATCACAAATAATATGTATATCTTGAATTTTCTGGGAATAGCTTCTAAAGGCCTGTTTATTCTGGACGAATTTTGCTTAATTTAGAATAACTAGTAAACCGTAAGATATAGAAAAAAACTTATTATACTAAAAATGAAAATTTCATTACAATACACAAGTTATGTTATATACGTTATTTTCGTGGAACTTACCGCTTTAGAGGTATTCCTTGTTATTAGTTTCAGTTGTGAAGTACTTATACTTTTCACAGACGGGAGTGTTCGTTTTTCTTTTGTTCTACACCTGGCCAAGCAAAGAGTCTATTTGCAATGACAATCGCATAACGACAGCTTTTAAAACATTTGACTACACTTTAGCCTAGTGCATTCCCTTAGTTCCATCTACTTATAAGGAACTAAGTAACAACATTCTGCTAATGTTTATCTCGATTAGTGTGGTGTTGAAAGAAGAATTAATTATCTTTTGTAAGACGTTTGTTTGTAGAGTAACTAGAGAAAGTCAGGTGACATCAGATTTTTAAGAGATATGACGCTTGTTTGAGAGCAGAAGGTCAACATTTCCTGCACCTAAGATTTTAGTCCGCCTCTGCCCACATAGATTTCCCGGCAACTCCCGGCTCTCTCACGCATTATTAGAGAGCGCATGAGTGGGTTACTATATAAAAACATCTGATGTGTTCCATTCGCATGACTTTCTCTATATCTCTGCAACAAATTATTGTTAAAGCTTATGCTTCTATTTACTTTAGGCTAATCGAGAGAAAAAATTAGCAGAAATAGTCTTATTACTTGCTTCCTTGTAAGTAGAAGCGAAATAAGGGAATAGCATAGGTTAAAGTAATAGTCAAAAGCTGGTTGCTATGTGACTGAAGTTCCTTTGTTTGTATGGACACGAGTTAAAAATTCCTGTATGAGAAAAGTATAAGTTCTTCATAGCTGAAACCCAAAACAAGGAATATGTCAAAAACGACCAACTCCACGAACAAAATGTATGTAACATAAATTGTGTTTTAACATGCTCTACATTTCTTGTGTAGTACGTTTTTGTCCATCTCTTCCGGTTTAGCAGTTATACAAAATTCCGTAAAATTCGTCCAGAATAGTCTTCAGAGGATATTCCCAGAAAATTCAAGGTATACATTTTGTTTGTCAGGTAAATATCTTTAATATATGATATTTTAATCAAAATCGTTAGAGCCATTTTTACGAAAATCAAAATTTTGGAAAAAAGTTGCATGTAAAAGGTAGTTTAGTTAGGTGTGGGCTTTTTTCTCTCAAAATCTTTGTGTCGCATGCCTGGAGGATATTAAACTTAAATGCCAAGTTTGGTATTTTACCGACTTTTCGTTTTTGAGTTATCGTGTTCATAGACACACGGAGACACACACACACCGACCTTTTTGTGAAAATGCCGTTTTTGGATACAGGGGACCCTAAAACATATATTTCCGGTGAAATCTCGGTATCGAATTTTTTGGTGGAGTGCAATACCTTCTCTATACACTATGTACATAGTACGTATAGAAAAATTAATAATAACCCTGTATATGTGTCAAGATAAGGCACGGTTGATAGACTGCTGTTAGTCGTGAGAATCATACGTTATTTGAGCAAATATCGCAATGGATGGTTAACATATAATATTAATTTTAGAGTATTGTTGACATAATATCCTTCATTTACGTATTCTTAATCACGTTTTGCATAATTTACGACCAAATCACATACTCGTCGTAAATTACGCCGACTTAGAAAAGAATATATAGGAAATTTCTGTATTAGATAACTCACAGTACACATATTCACAGTTTAGTATGGATAAATCTATTAATTGACCGTCTGCAATTATATTTCTCTAGGTTTCTACGTTCCAGTAATGAGACTCTACCAAACTGACAAGCTAGCCAAAATGCAGTAGGGGAAAACACACTAAACCAATAGGGACCCATCCACAGAGCTATGAAAAGAAACTAACATCGTCTACATTGAATTTTTCATAAGACTCGGTATTGAGATCCATCCCGAAAGCAAACTACGCCACTAAAACCAGTAATCCTGTGCTTATCTGAAATATCGGTGATGTATGCAAGTCCATATTTAGTGTATAAAATATTGTCACATGTGTGATTGGCAAATGCTGTAACTATTTTGAGAGTATTTTATTCGGGATTTCATTTTACAGTTTCTTAAAGTACAAAAGTTTTGTTAAATTTTGTAAATAACAGGAAGAATACGGCCTGTTCTTTCCGTAGGAAAATCCTGTGGAAATTACAATGTCGTTGAGTTCCCCTGGTCTACGTGTAGAGTTGTACAGAGCAACATGGAGCTTTGCTCCTGCTCACGTCATTCGGAATGTTCTGGAACAACGCAAATACGCTATGCTGATTGGCTGCTTCAATACATTAGGACGAGGCAGACTATCTTTGATATTACCTCGCCATGTTGCAAAGCGCTTCCGGAAATGCCTTAAACTATACAGAGTGTTAATGAACTACACCGAAATAATTTGCGAGATTGTGCACGTGACTGATATAAGTAATTTGAGATTGGCGATGCATGGTCCCTGGGTAAACATAACGCAGCTACATAGCGTTAAACGTGTGTGTATCAGGTGGTGATAAGTCGGTGTTAAAGCAAAGCAGGTTGAAAAAATGGCTTAGAATGTCTTTAAAACTGCTGCCCAAGCATAGAAATGTCGTTACTAGCGTTCTCAAGATTTAATGTCGCAAAACTCTGTAAAATCTCAAACTAATCACTTGTCAGTACAACACTGAGTATTCATTAACAATGTTCTTGAGTTATGTAGCCTACTCTGGAGGAGTTTTTTTTTTTTTTTTTTTCAACTTCTCTGGTGACTTAATGCGTAATGCTGGAAGCTGCTAACCCCAAAGTCATGAGTTCGATTCCAAGAGTAATTCCTTTTATTATTATTTTTTTCATATAAGACGAAGTGCTGTTATACGTGGCGTACTGGCACTTCAGAAACTTACAACCGTTACTTCGAAATTTCAATAAACAGGCCATAAGTCCCCTATCTCAAATTACTTATTTAAGTAATCTACATATTCTGTGAAAATATTTCGGTATAGTTCACTAACACCCTGTATAACTGAACGCGAGGACCGGCTCTCTCTCACTCTGGTTGGCACGTGGTTCTGGCGTGGCGTCCTCGGACTCGACCACTCGCTCAGTCATTGTCGACACATCTCTCTAGGCAAGATCTACGACTTACTATCCATCTCAGTCATAATAATGTTGTCAGTATTTAACCTTACTATCTAAGTTTGCTGGGCTTGTTGGTCGTGGTCCAGTTGTTCGCATATCGCCGAAAGCTGCGTTCGACATCATCAGGGTGAGAATCTAGCTCCGAAATCCTTGCAAGTCCAGACTTGCCTAGATCCGGAGCTAGGTTCTTACCCTGATGATGACGAACTCAGCTTGACTTGCAAGTCCAGACTTGCCTGGATCCGGAGCTTGATTCTCACCCTGATGATGCCGAACGCAGCTGGGCTTGAAAGTTCAGACTTGTCTGGATCTGGAGCCAGATTCTCACCCTGATGATGCCGAACTCAGCTGGACTTGCATGTCCAGACTTGTCTGGATCTGGAGCCAGATTCTCATCCTGATGATGCCGAACTCAGCTGGACTTGCATGTCCAGACTTGCCTGGATCCGGAGCTTGATTATCACACTGATGATGCCGAACGCAGCTGGACTTGCAAGTCTAGACTTGCCTGGATCCGGAGCTAGATTATCACCCGAATGATGCCGAACTCAGCTGGACTTGCAAGTCCAGACTTGCCTGGATCCGGAGCTAGATTATCACCCTGATGATGCCGAACTGAGCTGGACTTGCAAGTCTAGACTTGCCTGGATCCGGAGCTAGATTCTCACCCTGATGATGCCGAACTCAGCTGGACTTGCAAGTCCAGACTTGTCTGGATCCGGAGCTAGATTCTCACCCTGATGATGCCGAACTCAGCTGGACTTGCAAGTCTAGACTTGCCTGGATCCGGAGCTAGATTCTCACCCTGATGATGCCGAACTCAGCTGGACTTGCAAGTCTAGACTTGCCTGGATCCGGAGCTAGATTATCACCCTGATGATGCCGAACTCAGCTGGACTTGCAAGTCTAGACTTGCCTGGATCCGGAACTAGATTATCACCCGAATGATGCCGAACTCAGCTGGACTTGCAAGTCTAGACTTGCCTGGATCCGGAGCTAGATTATCACCCTGATGATGCCGAACTCAGCTGGACTTGCAAGTCTAGACTTGCCTGGATCCGGAGCTAGATTATCACCCGAATGATGCCGAACTCAGCTGGACTTGCAAGTCTAGACTTGCCTGGATCCGGAGCTAGATTCTCACCCTGATGATGCCGAACTCAGCTGGACTTGCAAGTCTAGACTTGCCTGGATCCGGAACTAGATTATCACCCGAATGATGCCGAACTCAGCTGGACTTGCAAGTCTAGACTTGCCTGGATCCGGAGCTAGATTCTCACCCTGATGATGCCGAACTCAGCTGGACTTGCAAGTCCAGACTTGCCTGGATCCGGAGCTAGATTATCACCCTGATGATGCCGAACTCAGCTGGACTTGCAAGTCTAGACTTGCCTGGATCCGGAACTAGATTATCACCCGAATGATGCCGAACTCAGCTGGACTTGCAAGTCTAGACTTGCCTGGATCCGGAGCTAGATTATCACCCTGATGATGCCGAACTCAGCTGGACTTGCAAGTCTAGACTTGCCTGGATCCGGAGCTAGATTAACACCCTGATGATGCCGAACTCAGCTGGACTTCGGAGCTAGATTGTCACTCTGATGATGCCGAGCGCAGCATTCGGCGAAACGTCAGTTATGCCAACAACTGGACCATGGCCAACAAGCCCGGCAAACTCAGATAATAAGGTTGGTAATGCCAGCCTCTACAATGTCTGTATTTAACTTACGAAGCCCCTCTTTGTAAACCATTGCAAATATGCATAAATTCTTCATGATATTGTTGCTGTTAAGCCAAGCGTTTGTTATTGCTCTACCTTCTAAACTCTACTCCCCCAGTCACAACCTTAGTCGTGACAATAGCTGCTGAAGCACTTCTTTTGTGCTCTATTTTCGGTGCAGAAGCGAGTACATTTAGCATCAAGAAGCGTTGAATGGTTGGTCACCCCTGTGAAAAAGCAGCTGCACACAAAAACTAAGGATGTATAATGCATTTGCATGATCTGTTTTGTGGTAGTGAGCATCACAACAAGAAAGAAAAAACAAGTTAACAACGGGGAAGAAGAGTATGCAAAGGACCACGTCTACATCAAACGGAATCTAAAAACAACACGAAAGGCTCGGAAAAGCGCTGAACATGCAAACAGCGAAGGAAACCCAAACGCTCAGTTGAGGAAAGCGAAACAATATGGCAGACACACTGACACTGTAACACATCTCAAACTGTCGCCAATGTTCCTCAGCAACATGAACCTCTCTACATCTCTGTAACAAATTATCATAAAATGTTTATTCTGCTATCTACTCCATGTTACTCGACATAAACATTAGTAGAAACTGTCTTATTACTTGCTTCCTTGTAAGTAGAATGCAAATAAGGGAATGCATTAGTCTAAAAACCTGATGTGTTTCATTCATATAACTTTCTCTACATCTCTGTAATAAATTGTTAAAAAACTTATTCATCTACTTCATGATAATGGAAATAAACATTAGCAGAAATGTTCATTATTAATTAGTCCCTTGTAAGCAGAAGACAAAAAAATCTTATACCTTCTATTCACATGACATTTTCTAGCTATTCTTTTATTCAAAACATTAATCTGTTATGTACATCATGATGATAAGCAGGATAAGTATTATTCTAGCTTCCTTGCAAGTAGAAGGGAAATAAGAAAAAGCACAGGCTAAAGTGATAGTCTCTTGCTTTAAAAGTCGATCTCTGTGTGAAACAGTTGAAACTCCAATCTCTTTGCTTGCCAGTAATAAACAAACAAGAAACAAGAAGAGGTCTTCCTTTTGAGAAAGGTTTAAATGGTTTAAAATTGAAACCAATATTTCCGAATACCTCTAAAACAGTTAACTCTATGAAAAAAAGTATATGACTAAATTGGGTGTTTTATCGAGATTTACATTTTTTGTGCAGTAAGATTTTGTCCAACTAATACGGTTTACCAGTTATGCAAAATTTAGTAAAAATAATCCCCCCCCAAAAAAAAGGTCTCTAGAGGTTATTCACAAACAATTCAAGATATTCATTTTATTTTACATGTAAATATCTTAAATATAAGAGATTTTAATCTAAATCGTTAGAGCCATTTTTGAGAAAGTCTAAATTTTCGAAAACGGTTCCATGTAAAGGATAATTGGGGGTGGGAGAATTTTCTTGAAAATCTTTGTGTCGCATACTTTGAACATATCAAACTTAAGCACCAAGTTTGGTATTTAAGGGTGTTTTCGTTTTTGAGCTATGCTGTCCACAGACACACAACACACACACACACTCACACGCATACACAGAACATTTTCTAAAAACACTTTTTTTCAGACTCAGGGGACCTCGAAACATATTTTTCCAGTAATTTCTTGAAACGAATTTTTGAGTGAAGCAATACTACCTTCTGTATCTACGGGATAGAGAAATTAAAAAAAATTGTGGAACAGATAGAGAAAGTCGTGTTCGAGATTTCACTGGTAACACATGTTTTGGGTCCCACTAAATTCAAAAAAAGAATTTTTGGAAAAAGGTCTGTGTGTGAGTGTAAGTGTCTGTGGACAGCATAGCTCAAAAACGAAATGACCATTAAACACAAAATTTGGTACTAAAGTTTAATATCTTCCAAGGTTGCAACACGAATATTTTCAAGATTATCCCCCCCTCCCAAACTACCTTTAACATGGAAAACGTTTCGAAAATGTTGATTTTCTGAAAAATGGCTCTAACGATTTTGTTTAAACATTTTTTATATTTAAGATTATTTACATGCCAAGTAAAATGTATATGTTGAATTTTCTGGGAATAGCTGCTAAAGACCTCTTTATTCTGGATTAGTTTTATTTAATTTTTTATAACTGGTAAACCGTAATAGACAAAAACTTACTTCACAAAAACGTAACACAGAATTTATGTTATATACATTTTTTTCGTGGAGTTGATCGCTTTTTTAAACATTCCTTGTCTTTTGTTTCAGCTTTATAATAGTTTTCTCATAGAGGAATTTATCAACTCCTGTCCATACAAACAAAGGAACTTCAGTTAGATAGCAACCAGCTTTTGACTATCACTTTAACCTATGATACTCCCTTATTTTGCTTCTACTTACAATGAAGCAAGTAATAAGATTATTTCTGTTAATTTTTTCTCGATTAGCATGAAGGAAATAGAATTATAAGCTTTTAAACAATACTTTGTTGCAGAGATGTAGAGAAAGCCATGTGAATGGAACACATCAGATTTTTTCGCAATTAGAATTTATGTATATTGCTACCGTTATAGATTTTGAACCGTGTACGCAATGCGACAGAAGCAGTGAAAGGGTTCATCTCCACATTAATTAATTTATTGTGCGCTTTGTGGTTTTATATAGTTGTGCACCCACGCGCTGGCGGTTGCCGGCCAGAAGTTCGTTTGAGCGACTAAATATTTTAATTAATGGTTTGATACAGATAAGTTAGTTTGAGGACGCGACACCAGATTGTGCGGCTGTCTTTCCTGCGCTAATCGAGATTGTTCCCAGGTGCTAATGGACACAAGTGGACACGATCAAAGCCTGGCCGTTTCAATTCCAATGAATAAGCATGCTAATTACCTCGTTCCAAATGTCCTCGTCCTGCGGGAACGACCAAGCAAAAACACAGGAGCCAGGCATGCGTGTCAGCGAGGTTCAGGCACGTGTACCTGAAGTGAACTCCAAACACAGAGCCACACTTTTGTTGCTAGCATTCTCTTTTCAGATATTACAATTTGGAAAAAAAAAATCTGATGTTTTACACTCACATGACTTTCTCTACATCTCTACAACAAATTATTCTTATACTTCTATTTACTTCATTCTAATCGAGAAAAAATTAGCAGAAATATCTTATTGCTTGCTTCTTTGTAAGTAGAAGCGGAATAAGGCAGTACTATAGGTTAAACTGATAGCCAAAGGCTGATTGCTACATGACTTTGTTTGTATGGACAGCAGTTGACAAATTCCTGTATGAGGAAAGTATGTTTTTCAAAGCTGAAAACAAAAAAACAAGGCATATCTTTAAAACGATCAACTCCACGTACAACATGTATAGGATATAAATTGTGTATTTCAATGTGCTGTACATTTTTTGTGTGATGAGTTTTTGTGCATTCTCTTATGATTTAGCAGTTATGCAAAATTCCGTAAAATTCATCCATAATAAAGCAGTCTTCAGAGGCTGTTACCAGAAAATTCAAAATATACATTTTATTTGTCAGGTAAATATGTTTAATATTCGAAATTTTAATCAAAATAGTTAAAGCCATTTTTGAGAAAATCAAAATTTGTTAAAAAAGTTCCATGTAAAGGATAGTTGGGGGTGGGGGGATTTTTCTCAAAATCTTTGTGTCCCTGGAAGATAAACTTAAATACCAAGTTTGGTATTTTACCGAATTTTCGTTTTTGAGTTATCGCGTTCACAGACGCACGGACACAATGACACACGGACACACACACACACATGGACGTTTTTCTGAAAATACTTTTTTTGGATACAGGGAAGCCTAAGACGTATATTTCCGGTGAAATCTCGGTATAGAATTTTTGGGGGAAATATATCTCTACCTACTCTGTGAATACGTGCTAGAGAAAGTAAAAACCCTGTAGAGCATTGTACAATCATTGTATAAGGAAACTGAAGTTCAGTAATTGGTTTAAGGGGACGCAAGAAGGCATATAATGACAATGTTAAAATTTAAGCTTTCAAGGAACATTTTCTCAGAAACTATTTATTGATTGTACTTCAAGTTTTACAGTACATTATATTGACTTTTGTACACACTTTAACGTGCTTTTTATTTGCTAGAATAATTATTTGAAGGTAAAATAATGTTTTTGCAGTAGTCAATTTTTTCATTAAAAATATCATACTAAACACTGCATAATTTCAAAACTATAGGTAAAATGTTTATTATTTATATAAACATAATGCGTGAAGGTATGAGCTTCCTATGACTAACAGTTTCTCACAAAATATTCCTTATGTATAAAAAAAAATGTAGTTTTGAGCAATCAGGCTTCATAGCCGGAACTAAACTTTTCAATACATTTGCTACCACAAAATATGGTAAAGCTATAAGAGAGTACCATCATATAAACATATCTTTAAGAATTGAAACTAACCTTATAATCCACTTCAGAGCATCAAGGAGCTAATATATTTTCATCTAGAATTGGAATATCCCACCGCTCCTACCCTGTAAATACTCTTTCTTAAATAGCAAAATTCACGAAAATGATCATGGTGGGGAAGATTTAACAGCTGTTGCTTGGCGGAAAGTAAGTATTTATGGTCTAGAAACAATGAAATGTACCAACGTAGATAAAGTCACCAAACAAGAAAAAAAAAAAAAAAAAAAAAGTGAAGCTCAAAGGTCACCAACACTCACACATTAACAATGGAGTGCTAAGGCTCAGTTGGTGAAACCGGTGGAAATTATTAAAACCAAAGTACAGGAAAGTCAGTTTATTGATACACACTATCCTAAACCTAACACACCTAATGCTTCCTTCGCTCGCATGCTTTGATTGGAACAATCGAAATGATTAAAACCAAAGTAGACGAAAGCTAAGTAGTTTATTTAATACACTGGCCTAAACATAAGACGGTGCATGCTCGCCTCGTTCGTATGCTTTGGTGGTACCACTGAAAACTATTAAAAACAAGTTACACGAAAATCACGCATTTACACAACAATAATGGATTCAGAACTCTAAAACCACAGAATCACTTTTAGAATCGGCAGGATGGCACATCGCGGTATTTTTTGTAAAAATGTAAACCATCATCATAATGTAAAAAAAGGCAACTCATGCCTTAAAATCAATTATAAAGCGACTCTAGTGATCTAATAACAAACCACCAATGATGGTTCCACAACCTTTTAATGGCTAGTGATAAGCAGTTTTCAAGTATTGGTATTTCTGAATTTTGCAACATGAACGTCAACTATGAACGATTTAGACACCACCTGTCTGTTAGCTAGTGAAATAATAGACATTGTTGTAAAAAAGTTAAGCAAACGAACACTTTTGGTATATTTTAATGTAAATCACGTACTTTGTTGAAACTTAAAGTCCAAAAATAAACAATATATGTTTTTAAAAGTTAGTAATACAATGTTACGGTGAAAGTGAAAGTGAAAAGAAACTAAAATCCAAATAGCTTTAGTGGTAGTTTAAGCGGTGGAAACAAAATATAGTAATAATGAAAATATTTATTATTGCATTAGTACTATTTCCATCAGCATCTTTCAACAAATTATTATATGCATCTCCATAGTTGTGCAGTTTTGTTTTTTTTAGAAGAAATGTTACACTATTACTTTTACATACATCAGTGTTCATTTGAACATCCACATGTGGATCTGTAATATCAACGTTATCTGCAGTAATATCTTTTGGTTTTCTAATATTCTTCCGCTTTCTGAAAACCCTATTACTGTGTCGTGACATTGAAAACAAATTGAAATAATAACAAGACACAACCACAAAATATTCACAATCACATCAATAACAAACTAAGATGTTTACACCAAACAATCTGGTTAGGTTAGGTTAGGTTAGGTTGCCATGATAAATCAGTAATCAGGATGACCATTTCAAAAATGTCCAACATAATTTTCCTGCTATAAAAGAAACCGCGGAACTTAAAATGTAGTAATTCAGTTCATAGCAAAAATAAATGTCAATAAATTGGCCTATCACGCCCACCAAAAACAGTCCCTTAGTAAATACTCAAGATAAAAATCCGCTCTACATCTCTGCAACAAATTATTGTTAAAAAGCTTTTGTTTCTATTTACTACATGCAAATCGAGAAAAAATTAGCAGAAATAGTCTTTTACTTACTTCCTTGTAAGTAGAGGCGAAATAAGGGAATACCATAGGTTAAAGTGATAGAACTGGTTGCTATGTGATTGAAGTTCCTTTGTTTGTATTGACAGGAGTTGCGAATTCCTGTATGAGAGAAGTAAAGTTTTTATAATCTGAAACCAAAAAACAAGGAATATCTAAAACACGACCAATACCACGAAACAAATATATATATAACATAAATCGTGCGTTTTAACGTGCTCTACATTTTTTGTTTGGTAACTGTTTCTCCATCTCTTACGGTTTGGCAGTTATGCAAAATTCCGTAAAACTCGTCCAGAATAAAGTAGTCTTCAGAGGCTGTTCCCAGAACATTCAGGATATACATTTTATTTGTGAGGTAAATACATTTAATAAATGATATTTTAATCAAAATCGTTAGAACCATTTTTAGAAAATCAAAAATTCCATGTAAAGGGTAGTTTGGGGTGGGGAGATTTTTCTCAAAATCTTCGTGTCGCATCCCTAGAAGATACTAAACTTAAATACCAAGTTTGGTATTTTACCGACTTTTCATTTTTGAGTTATCGTGTTCAACGACACACACACGGACATTTTTCTGAAAATGCTTTTTTTGGATATAGGGGACTCTAAAACATATATTTCCCATGAAATCTTAGTATCGAATTTTTGGGTGGAGTGCAATACCTTCTCTATACACCATGTACATAATACGTGTAGAGAAAGTAAAAATTGAAGCATTTTAGTTAGAACATTCTCTAGTATGTTTACATACAAAAAAACAAAAAAAAATGTATGTTTACTCATATTTGGCTTACCGGGTCCCGTTAAAAAGTTGAATCATCCAAAGCTAGCTAGTTGTAGGCAGTGTTAGAGAATAAACAGTGTAAGACAGACTTATTGCAGTTATTGTAGAGGGGAGAGTCACAGAAATGCCTGTCTCTAATTTTTACCTCACTTGACAAAGCGCTGTCTCAGTTTTAGAGTTTCTTGGCAAGTTGTCTTTGTAGCAAAGGCTGGTGCTGGATTACTTATGTCACTAGCATCTGTTTGTCCTTTTGTTCCCCACAGAGCCCTACAATCTCGTCTACCCTCGTTCCCCACGAGAAAATGATCCTTGTAGCAAGCATTTATATGGAGTGATTCATTTTCTTTCTCTCTCCCAGTAACATAATTATATGCTTGGAAACCGACCATCTTTTACTTTCCTTACCTCGTACACTCACATGCATAAAAAGTTGCCCATTCCTAGATTCTACTAGTTTGTTTTCACCTTTATGTAACTAATAACCCAACTGGTAGCAGTTCCTTGTGTGACTGGTCTGTTTACCTTTTACTTTCTCTACACGTACTATGTGGATAGTGTATAGAGAAGGTATTGAAATGCACTCAAAAATTCGATACCGAGATTTCACCGGAAATACATGTTTTGGGTCCCCCTGAATCCAAAAAAAGCATTTTTGGGAAAAGGTCCGTGTGTGTATGTGTCTGTGGACTGCTTAGCTCAAAAACAAAAAGACAGTTAAATACCAACCTTGGTATTTAAGTTTAGTATCTTCTAAGGATGCGACACGAATATTTTCAAGAAAATCGCCCCACTACTAACTTACATGGAACTTTTTTCGAAAAATTTTATTTTATCAAAAATAGCTCTAATGATTTTGATTAAAAACTTCATATATTAAAGACAAATAAAATGAATATCTTGAATTTTCTGGGAGTAGCCTCTGAAGACTACTTTACTCTGGATGAATTTTACAGAATTTTGCATAACTGCTAAACCGTAAGAGATGGACAAAAACTTACTACACGAAAATGTAGAGCACGTTAAAACACACCGGTGAAGCTATATACATTTTTTTCGTGGAGTTAATCGTTTTTGAGATATTCCTTGTTATCGGTTTTAGCTTTGAAAAAACTTATACTTTTCTCATTCAGGAATTTGTCAACTCCTGTTTATTCAAACAGTGGAACTTCAGTCATTTTGCAACCAGCTTTTGACTATCACTTTAACCTATGGTAGACCCTTATTTCCCTTCTACTTACAAGGAAGCAAGTAATAAGACTATTTCTGTTAATTTTTCTGAAGCTTAAGCTTTTTAACAATAATTCGTTGCAGGGATGTAGAGAAAGTCATATGAATGGAACACAGATTTTTCTATCACGTATGCACAATGTACCGTGCAACCTAAGCACATCCGAACCGCTGCTCGGTGTTTCTCCATTGTGTACCTAGAAATATAATACACAGCTACTATACACAAGGTCTCGATGTTCACTTGTTTTTCTCTCCTCTGAAAAAGCAGTATTGAGCTGACGGTTATATCTTGTGGTTGAGTTATTAACAGTCTGCTTTATTATTTTGTCCTCTACTTAATCACAAAGTGTATTAAGGCTCAGCACTTATTTTCTCTGTACAGCGTGTACTTATTTATGATACGTATGTGTTAACACATTTTGTGAGTGGACTCTCAATATTTTATACAATGGCGATTGTTTTGTTTTTACTTTCTCTATACGTGCTATGTACATAGTGTATAGAGAAGGTATTGTAATGCATCCAAAATTCGATAACGAGATTTCACCGGAAATATATATTTTGAAACCTCCTGAATCCGAAAAAAGCATTTTTAGATAAACGTCCGTGTGTGTATGTGTTAAAAACCAAACTTGGTATTTAGGTTTAGGATGCGTCACGAAGATTCTCAAGAAAATCCCCCCACTCCCAACTACCCTTTACATGGAACTTTTTCGAAAATTTTGATTTTTTAAAAAATGGCTAACGATTTTGATTAAAATATCGTACCTGATAAATAAAAATGCATATCTTGAATTTTCTGGGAATAGCCTCTGAAGATTACTTTATTCTGGAGGAATTTTGCATTACTACTACACCGTAAAATATGGACAAAAATTTAACACACAAAAAATATAGAGCACCTTAAAACACACAATTTATGTTATATACATTTTTTTGTGGAGTGATCGTTTTTGAGATATTCCTTGTTTTTGGTTTCAGCTTTGAAGAACTTATACTTTTCTCATACAGGAATCTGCCAACTCGTGTCCATATAAACAAAGGAACTTCAGTCACATAGCAACCAGCTTTTGGGTTTCATATTAACCGTTATTTCGCTTCTACTTACAATAAAGCAAGAAATAAGACTATTTCTGCTAATTTTTCTCGATTAGCATCAAATATATAAAAGAATAAGCTTATTAAGAATATTTTGTTACAGAGATATAGAGAAAGTCATGTGAATGGAACACATCAGATTTTTTTAGTTTAACGTCCTTTAGCCTGGTTGGTCATATCGGACGATGAGTGAAATTGGTGAAATTATGCTCAAATGATCTCGGGGTCCATGGAGGTTAAGGTTACTCGACATTCGTCTTCTCAGGATAAGGGAAAACCCCGAAAACACCTTATGCGTGTAACTCACCCTAAACAAGATTCATATGACACTGAAATTCATATTAATGACCTCTAAAACTCTTACAGTAAGTGCTTGTTGGCATGGCAATTAATAAATGAACTGTAAATTTAGCTTACATTACCAGGTATGTGTTCACATGATTAACTTACTTTGAATCACTCTGTATTTCCGGTGAAATCTCGATTTGGAATTTTTGAGTGTACATATAACTAAATCTATTCACTGTTTCTATTTCAGGAATCGACGTGTCTATGTTGGAGTAAGCTGTGCTGATGCGACATCAAAACGAGCCTCAAACATGGGTAGACATCTTGCGTTCTTTACGTCACTGCCTTATACCTTTGTGTATTCACTTAACCGTTAGTAACGTAACTTCAAAGCGCTTTGAGACACGAAATATTTCTTTTCAAGAGCTCCTATTCAGCGTGCCTCTTGCTTATATCTACTCCAAGTACGTATATATTCACTTATTAGCTTTTACATTCAATTATAACGATATCTACACACACGTACATATCTTCAAGTTCCCGAAAGGATTAAGCAAACATCTTTAAATCACTCTTTTTGTGATATACCTACATCAACGGGAAACAGCAAACATTCTTTAAATGCAAAAAGAAACTTTCCGAACCTTATTTAAAAACTAAAGCAGCTAAATGCATAAACTATGAATAGAAGAAAATTACCGATGCATTTTCATTAATTATACCTTTGACATTTCTTTGGAAACTACTAGGGCATGATTTGATTTAGCTGACATGGGCAAAATGAAGCAAGCTATTTATACCTCGTAATATAAATTACCCTACAAAATAGGTTACATTGAAAACCACCGCCAGACGAAGTTTTCTAATTAAGCAGGAAATAATAAAATAAAAATCTGATGTGTTACACTCACATGCCTTTCTCTAGCCGTTCTACAAACTTCTTATATAAGATTATTCTTCTTTCTGCACTTTGTTAATCGACGTATTCAGCACAATGTTCTTATTGCTTAGTTCCTTATTAGTAGGAAGAAAATAGGGGAATACACTAGTCAAAATCGATAGTCAAATGTTTTAAAAGCTGTCGTTATGCGATTGTCATTACAAATCGCTTCTTTTCTAGACCAGGAGTAGAACAAAAGAAAAACGGACACTCCCGTCACAACTGAAACTAATAACAATAAATACTTCGAAAATGGTAAGCTCCACGAAAAAACTGTATTTGGCTTAAATTGTGTATTTTAACAAGGTCTACATTTTTTGTATAGTAAGTTTTTGTCTATCTCTTACGGTTTATTAGTTATGCCATTTTTGCAAAATTCATCCTGAATAAATAGGTATTTAGAAGCTATTTCCAGAAAATTCAAGATATACACTTTATTTCGCAGGAAAATATCTTTAATATACGATATTTTAATCAAAATCGTTAGAGCCATGTTTAAGAAAATCAATATTTTTGAAAAAAGTTCCATGTAAAGGGTAGTTTGGGGTGGGGGAATTTTTCTCAAAATCCTCGTGTGGCATCCCTGGAAGATACTGAACTTAAATACCAAGTTTGGTACTTTAGCTACTTTTCGTTTTTGAGTTATCGTGTTCACACTCACAAGGACCTTTTTCTGAAAATACTTTTTTTTTGGATACAGGGGACCCTAAAACATATATTTCCGGTGAAATCTCGGTATCGAATTTTTTGGTGGAGTGCAATACTTCTCTATACACTATGCACATAGTACGTATAGAGAAAGTAAAAATAACTGACTTATTATTACCTATTTATCTTTGTCTCCACGCGCTATATAATATGTAGAGGAGGTGCTATATCCAAAAATTCGTTGTCGAGATTTCACCAGAAATATATGTTTTCAGGCGCCTGAGTCTAAAATTCTGATGTGTTCTAATCACATGACTTTCTCTATATCTCTGCAACAAACTATCGTTAAAAAGCTTATGCATCTGTTTACTTCATGCTAATCGAGAAAAAATTAGCAGAAATAGTCTTATTGCTTCCTTGTAAGTACAAGCGAAATAAGGGAGTACCATAGGTTCAAGTGATAGTCAAAATCTGGTTGCTATGTGACTGAAGTTCCTTTGTTTGTATGGACAGGAGTTGATAAATTGCTGTATGAGAAAAGTGTGTTTTTCAAAGCTGAAACCAAAAACAAGGAATATCTAAAAAGTGATCAACTCCACGAAAAAAATGTATATAACATAAATTGTGTGTTTTAAGGCGCTCTACATTTTTGTATGGTAAGCTTTTTCCATCTCTTACGGTTTAGCAGTTATGCGAAATTCCTTAAAATTCATCCAGAATAAAATAGTCTTCAGAGGCTATTCCCAGAGTTTTCAAGATATACATTTTATTCGTCAGGTAAATATCTTTAATATATGATATTTTAATCAAATTCTTTAGAGCCATTTTTAAGAAAATCAAAATTTTTGAAAAAAATTCCATGTAAAGGGTAGTTTCGAGTTGGGGGATTTTTCTCAAAATCTTCGTGTATGGTATTTTACCAACATTTCGTTTTTGAGTTATCGTGTTCACAGGCACACGGACACGGCACTCGGACACACAGACACACACACACGCACAATCACACACACGGACCTTTTTCTGAAAATGCTTTTTTTGGATACAGGCGACCCTAAAACATATATTTCGGATGAAATCTCGGTATCGAATTTTTTGGTGGAGTGCAATACCTTCTCTACACACTATGTACATAGTACGTGTAGAGAAAGTAAACTGTATTGTTAGAAAAAGGCGTGTGCGTGTGTATGTGTGTGTCAGTGAACAGCAGTTTCAAAACGAAAAGATCTTTAAATGCCAAATTTAAGATATAAATTATATTAAATACACGATATTTTAATCGTTAGAACAATTTTCAAAATGTTTCCCATGTTTAAGGTACGTAGTTTGGTGTGTGGAGCTTTTTCTGAAAATCTTTGTGTCCCACCCATGGAAGATATTGAACTTAGAACACCAAAATTGGTATTCACGTATTATGTGCATAGTATACAGTGAAGTGTTGCATTTCACCCAAAAATTGGATATCAATATTTCACAGAAAATACATGTTTTGGGATCACATGAATCCACAAAAAAAAAAAAAATAGAAAAATGTCCGTGTATGCGTCTACGGGTATCGTAGCTCAATAATAAAAAGTTCGTTAAATACTAAACTTGGTTTTTAAGTCTGATATCTTGCAAGGATGCGACACGAAGATTTTCAAGAAAGTCCCCCACCCCCCGCTACTCTAACATGTCACTTTTTTCAAAAATTTTGATTTCCTCAAAAAGGGCTCCAACGATTTTCATTAAAATATCCTATATTAAAGATATTTACCTGACAAATAATATGTATTTTTTAATTTTCGGGGAATAGCTTCTGAAGACATGTTTATTCTGAATGAATTTTGCTAAATTTGGCATAACTAGTAACCCGTAAGAGATAGACAAAAACTTACCATACAAAAAATTTAGGTCTTGTTAAAATACACAAGTTATGTCATATACATTTTTCTCGTGGAGCTTACCGTTTTTGAGGTATTCATTGTTATTAGTTACAGTTGTGAAGTACTTATAGTTTTCTCAGACGGGAGTGTCCATTTTTCTTTTGTTCTACTCATGGCCAAGAAAAGAAACGATTTGTAATGACAATCACATAACGACAGATTTTAAAACATTTGACTATTGGTTTAGCCTAGTATATTCCCTTATTTTCTTCCTACTTATACGGAACTAAATAATAAGAACATTGTGCTAATGAGTACCACGATTAGCAAGGTGCAGAAAGAAGAATCTTATGTATGTAGTTTGTAGAACAGCTAGAGAAAGTCATGTGAGTGTAACACATCAGATTTTTTATATACTATGTACATAGTACGTGAAGAGAAAGTAAAAAACCACGGGTCAGATAGACCGGCTACTGGATACGAACCTGAGACATCCTGACAGAAGCTCAGTCACCCTAGTGTGCATTTCCATTAAACAACAGTATAATGACCAAGCACTTACCCGATGCTGGTTCTAAGATTGCGCGAAGCAAACAACAGACTGAAACTTGTGCGCACACACAATGAGATAAGAGAGCTATCTTTTGCTAGCCTCACACTATATTTCGCTGCGGTTTTGTATTCGGGGAGTGTGCGGCTTTCTCGAACGTATCACAAATTCGCTGTTCCGCTTCTCTCCGTCTCACATGATAATTTCTTCCGTCCGTCCGACAAGTTTTCTCATTGTTGCAGAGCCGAGGAGGCAATCCCATCTCCATCTGAAAACAAGGCTGCCGAGTTCGATCCGAGACGTGAAGAGTTAATTTGAGGCTCAGTGCAAGGGAAAACGGGGAAGGAATAAAGGATTAGGTGCTGGAGGAACGCTATCTCGCTGATGACAGAACAAAGCGCTAGATCTTAGGGATTTTCTGCCGTTGAGGTTGTCCGGACATGTTTCTCCCTACCTCTGCTGAAAACTCCTCATCTTTTCATCTTTAATTTGCTGCCTAATGTCTAAGAACGCATTCTTGGCACACAAAGAGGTTATTAGAAGAAGAAAAAATCTAATGTAAAACATTCACATGACTTTCTCTACATCTCTGCAACAAATTATTGTTAAAAACCTTATGCTTCTATTTACTTCATGCTAATTGAGAAAAAAATAGCAGAAATAATCTTATTACTTGCTTCCTTGTAAGTAGAAGCAAAATATGGGAGTACCATAGGTTTCAAAAGCTGGTTGCTGTGTGACTCAAGTTCCTCTGTTTGTATGGACAGGAGTTGACAAATTCCTGTATGAGAAGAGTATGTTTTTGAAAGCTGAAACTAAAAATAAGGAATGTCTTAAAAACCACCAACTCCACGATAAAAAGTATATTCATAAATTTTGTATTTTAATGTGCTCTACATTTTCTATGTGGTAAGTTTTTGTCCATCTCTTACGGTGTAGCAGTTATACAAAATTCCGTACAATTCATCCAGAATAAAGAAGTCTTCAGAGGCTATTCCCAGAAAACTGAAGATATAGCTTTTATTTCTCATATAAACATATTTAATAGACGATATTTTAATCAAAAATGTCATTGCCATTTTTGAAAAAATCAAAATTTTCGAATTTTTTTCCATGTAAAGGATACTTGGGCGTGTGGGGATTTTCTTGAAAATATTCGTGTATATAGCCTTATATAAATTATACACTCAAAGATAAAAAATAAAGAAAATGCAGAGAAAAATAAGAAACTTAATATAGTAAAAGATTTATATGTTCATTACAAAACTGTTATCACTTAGTAAAAATTAATTCCTTAACTTAAAATCTACATTAAATTACAACAAATATAAAACAGAATTCCGTTTTATATTTATTGGATTGTTTCCGCACGACCCAATCGGTGGGTTTTTCCATTAGATCGATGCATATTATACATTCCGGTCAGACGGAAATGATACGCACTTCTGCGCGTCAATTCCCTTGGTTTATGGTTACCAAAGACCTCCGTGAGGGCGACAGCTAATAGCGTGTATCTAAGCTCTCCAGGTTAGTTCCAGAGAACATTTAGGTGTCTCACAGCCACGACCAGTAGTACTCAACCTTCCATGGGTTTTGGGAACCACTACACCACCGAGTCCAACCCAATCCCAACAGATCCGTTTCGGTGGATAGTAAGATAGCGACTTTGAGCATCCCTCTGTTTTAGTTTACGCAGTATGAAGTAATATTCTGTCGTCAATGAAGAAGTGCTTCACTAGAGCGGTTCTGTGACAATATACGAGGGCTGGTGTATCGCTAAACATTTACCGATTATACGAGTTTGTACAGAATTCATTCCAAATGAAGGCGACTCAGAGGCTACTCCACAAAAAATCCAGGTATACATTTTGTCACAGGAATATCATTAATATAAGGAATTTTAATCAAAATTGTTAAAACGATTTTTGAGAAAAATCGTTTTAAAAATCTTCAATGTAATGGTAAATATAGCTGGGAGGCTTTTGCGGTAATTCGTCGTACCGTATCTTTGCAAGACAGTGAATAAATAGCAAAGTTGGTATTGCTGACTTTTCTTTTGAGTTATGTTGCTCACACACACACACAAGCACCACGGATCTTTCCCTAACATCTGATGTGTTCCATTCACACGACTTTCTCTACGTAATCGTCAACAAAATTATTCTTATTCTTACAAAAAGTTAGGAGAACTGGTTTAATATCTGCATAGTTCCATATAAGTATAAGGAAAATAAGGGCCTACAAAAGGACAATACTATAATAATAAAATCTATTAAAAGCTATCGTAATTCGATTACATTGAAGCCGGTTCTCTTTATCATGTCCAGAAGTAAAAAAGAGATGTAAAACGAATAACAACTTCCAATTTGAGATAAGTATACGTATTTTAAAAGTTACACCAATAGCTAATAACATCTCGGATATTGTTAACTCAAAAAAATCTGATGTGTTCCATTCACATGGTATTCTCTACACCTCTGCAACAAATCATTATTAAAACGCTTATGTTTCTATTAACTTCATGTTAATCGAGAAAAAATTAGCAGATATAGTCTTATTACTTACTTCTTTGTAAGTGGAAGCGAAATAAGGGAGTACAATAGGTTAAAGTGATAGTCAGAAGTTGGTTATGTGACTGAAACTTCTTTGTTTGTATGAACAGGAGTTGATAAATTCTTGTATAAGAAAAGTAAAAGTTTTTCAAAGCTGAAACCAAATACAAGAAATATTTAAGAAACGATCAACTCCACGAAAAAAATGTATATAACATATATTGTGGTTTTAACATGCTCTACATTTTTGTGTGGTAAGTTTTTGTCCATCTCTTACAGTTACGCAGTTATGCAAAATTCCTTATAATTCATCCAGAATAAAGTAGTCTTCAGAGGCTATTCCCAGAAAATTCAAGATGTACATTTTATTTGGCATGTAAATATTTTAAATATAAGAGATTTTAATCAAAATAGTTACTCATTGTTGAGAAAATCAAAATTTTCGAAAAAAGTTCCATCTACAGGGTAGTTGGTGGTGGGGAAAGTTTCTTCGTGTCGCATCCTTGCAAGATACCAAACCTAAATACCAAGTTTGGTTTTTAACTGTGATTTCGTTTTTGAGTTATGCTGTCCAGAGCTACACACACACACACACACAAACACACGAACCATTTTCTAAAGTGCTTTATTTGGACACAGACTACCTCAAAATATGTTTCCAGTGAAATCTCCGTTTCGAGTTTTTGGGTGGAATGCAATACCTTTTCCGTACACTATGTACATAGTACATGTAGAGAAAGTAAAAAGTGTGTAGGACATAAATTGCGTGTTTTAACGAAATTATATTTTTTTGGAGTTTGGTTTTGTATATATCTTACCGGTTTACTGATTATGTAAATGTCCTCCAAAATGAAGAGAACTTCCCTTCATTTCTAATAAAAATATCTTAGACATATTGTATTTAAATTAAAAACGTTAAAGCAATTTTTGAGAAAAGCAATTTTTCGAAAACTGTTCCTTGTAAACGGTAGTTTGCGTTGGGGAGATTTTCTTGAAGATATTTGTGTCGTATCCTTGGAAAATCGTAAACCTAAATATCAAGTTTGGTGTTTAACAGACTTCTCCAAACACAAGAACCTTTTCTTAAAAATGCTTTTGTGATTCAAGGGAATCCAAAAAGTGTATTTTCTATTAAACGATGGTATCGAAATTTTTCGTGGAATGCAATACTTTCTGTAACTAATTTATACATAGTAAAGTGGGTAAAAATGTGATTTTTGTATTCAGGGAAATCTCTAAATAGGTGTTTGCGGTGACTGGAATACACTAGGTACTTACCCTACTTACTATATATAGCAGAGAAAGTAAAAATAAAGTTTACGAGGAGCCAAAGAGCAAGTAGGAAAGGAATAACAATAGAAGACATTAAAAGCAAGAAGTCCTAAAGATTAAAAGAGTCAAAGAGTTGTAAATAGCTGTAGTAACTTGTAGATGGGCTCTCCACCGTTATTACCCGCTCTCTTTTGTTCTAAATCTCTTTTAATTTAAGGATCTTGGTGCAGGCAGCATTTCTTACGAGACACATTACTTGGGAATGAGTCATTGTGTCGTACAAATGCCTCCTCCTGCTGTAGCATTTCCTTTGTTCCTACTGCCAGCAAGTTGGGCAGCTCAGGTATGCACCCCCCATGACCCAACCGCTTTGTAATTGTGCTAACTGCTGGCCCATTATGCGAAGAAAAGTTCCGTCGAGAAATATCTCTAGTGCAATACAGAAAATCTCTTGACATGAGCTCCAGACAATGAAACTGCTCTTCAAAAAATAGAAAAGCTAATGGAATTCTCTGGATGCTTACGATTATGAAAACCTGTGTTCAACAACTCCAGAGGGAAACATTAAACACAGACAATATGCTTTCTGAACTCATCCATAATTCATAGTGGAATTAAGCGGTATACAACCTGTTGAGCGCGTGCCTCATGTGGTGCCTTCACATGTCTTTCTCTTCTCACTTTATAGCAAAAATAATAATAATAATAATAATAATAATAAGCCTTGGCAGCCCGGGGTTGTTGTGCCGTAATTGATGAGAAATTGTAATTGACATTCTTGCTGACACGTGGCTGTTTCGGTACGCTGTTGCCTTATTTACTCCCTGTCCATCTGCAGCGGCACACCTTATACCGCTTCTTGTTTCCATGCACTTTCTATCACACTTCTCGTATCTTTAGCTATTTTTCCTCATTTCTCACTAATTACTTCATATATTTCTTTCAACATAGGGTTCTGTCCTTCACCAAACCTAAAAGTTTTATTATTTCGGCTAAATAACCTCAACTTATCACGTCTATAAGACATTTTCAAATTACAGTGTCGCTCGCGGTAGTCCTAGGATGAGAACAAGAGTAATGTCCGCGATATATAAAAGGTAGTAACGATGTAAATTCTTACGGAATCACTGTGTATAACATAACCGAACTTTTCACAGTATGAAATCTAACAATCAGATCAGTCATACGCGCGTAAATTTCCACTGAACCCATAGGTGTTGCAACACCATGACATCATCTCTTTGGCGGTTATATATTCATACACTATGATTGGTCAGCAAACTGACGAGCCCCTGCCCAGTAGGCATCACACCCCACAAATGTCAATATCAAAGAAATTTCTCACCAACCGCAGAATAAAAAAATGTAAATAGTGTGTTATTTATGGACGCTCTTTAACTACTGTGGTTCTCAGCGTCCCATTCTAAACTTGGGCGTGAAAGACCGCTTAAGTTTGTTCAAAGGCTTCTCTATCAGGCTTGAGGTTCTTTTACGTGCCGTAAATCTACGACACGTGACCAACGGCTCTACTTCCCTTCCGAAGGAAGCCATGCTAAGGATTTTTACACCCGAAAAAATCCATCGTCCTCCACCGGGTTCGAACCCGTGACCTTATGACATATGAAGTTAGCATGGTAACCATTACACCACGGAGGGCGTAAGAGTGTACCTCTTCTTGCAAGCATTTAACTAGGTGCTGACGGGACTAAAATGGTGGCGGTGGTGATGGTAATAACAATAATAATAATAATAATAATAATAATAATAATAATAATAATAATAATAATAATAATAATAAAAAGCTCATTTAGCTCAAATACCAATAGTCAAAGTGATAACATCAAATACAAATAAAATAATAAGTATAATAACTCTATGGCACGACTGCTCATAAGGAATCTTGACCTACCACCCGGCCGCTGCGTCTGCCAACTCGATCTATGACAGACGTCATGGATGGGTTGCAGTATTGAAGGATGAGTCGTGGAGGGCACCTCGAGCCCCACCCTCCGGCCGGTTAATGTGGTTCTCATGACCAGAAGCCGCTACTTCTCCATCAAGTAGCTCCTCAATTGGCCCCCCAGGAACCTCACGAGGCTGAGTGCTCCCCGGTCCAGGTCTCCCAGTGGAGGAAAAATCCCCACGCCGGTACGCAGGTTTCCCGATTGGCAAACAGCAACGCTACCACCGCGCGAAGGTAATAATATTACATTTACAATACAGAATTCCAACAGATATGAAAGGTACAATATTATACCGTGTAATACACACTAAAGAATCTGATCACATTATTTACTCCACATCGCTGTAATAAATTATTGTTAAACAGCTTATTCTTCTATCTACTTTATGATAATCGAGTTAAGCATTACCAGAAATCGTCATAGTTTCATGTTTCCTTGCAATTAGAAGGTAAAAAATCTTATGTGTTGCATTCACATGACTTTCTCTATATCACTGCAACAAATTATTCTATTTACTCCATCTAATGGAGCAGAAATTAGCAGAAATAGTCTTATTACTTGCTTCCTTGTAAGTAGAAGCGAAATAAGGGAGTACCAAAGGTTAAAGTGATAGTCAAAAGGTGGTTGCTGAAGTTCACAAAGTCCTGTATGAGAAAAGTATACGTCTTTATAGCTGAAAAAAAAAAACAAGGAATATCTCAAAAATAATCAACTCCATGAAAAAATGTATATAACATAAATTGTGTGTTTTAAGGTGCTCTACATTTGTTGTGTGATAAGTTTTTGTCCATCTCTTACGTTTAGCAGTTATGCAAAATTCCGTAAAATTGACCGAGAATAAAGTAGTCCTCAGAGGCTATTTCCAGAAAATTCAAAATATAAATTTTATTTGTCATGTAAATATCTTTAATATACGATATTTTAATCAAAAGGTCGTCTCCTTAGCGCGGTCGTAGCGCAGCCGCTTACCAAGCGGGAGACCTAGGTTCGATTCCCGGTACCGGCGTGGGGATTTTTCCCCCGATGAGAGACTTGGCCCGGGGTGCACTCAGCCTCATAAGGTCCCTGGTGGGCCAATTGAGCTACCTGATGGAGAAGTAGCGGCTTCAGGTCATGAGGACCGCATTTACCGGCTGGGGGGCTCGAGACGCTAACCACGTCTCACCCTCCATGACGTCTGTAATGGACCGAGATGGGGACGCAGCAGCTGGGCGTAGGCCAAGGTTCCCCGTGAGCTGTCGTGCCACGGAGTTTATTTTAATCGAAATCGTTAGAGCCATTTTTTAGAAAATCAAAATTTTCGAAAAAATTTCCATGTAAAGGGTAGTTTGGGGTGGGGGGATTTTTCTCAAAATCTTCGTGTCGCATCCCTGGAAGATACCAAACTTAAATAGCAAGTTTGGTACTTTGCGACTTTTTGTTTTTGAGTTATCGTGTTCACACACACACACACACACACACACACGGACCTTTTTCTGACAATACTTCTTTTGGACACAGAGGACCCTAAAACATATATTTCCGGTGAAATCTCGGTATCGAATTTTTTGGTGGAGTGCAATACCTTCTCTATATACTATATACATAGCACGTATAGAGAAAGTAATAAGAGACTATAGACTAAAACGATAGTCAACACTTTTAAAAGCTGGTTGCCATGTGGTCGAAATCCATATCTATGCATGGGCAGGAGTATAAAAACGTCCGTGTGAGAAAAGTATTTTAAATCTGAAACAAATAAGAAGCAGTATGTCAAAAACGATCAACTCCACGAAAAAATGCATGTAATATAAATTGTGTATTTTAACGATCTACACTTTCTATTAAATAAGTGTTTGTCTATCTCGTACGGTTTACCTGTTATGCAGAATTCTGCAAAATTCAACCAGAAGAAACATGTTGTCTTGAGAGATTATTTCCAGAAAATTCAAGATATACATTGTACTTGCAAGGTAAATATATTTTAATATACGATATTTTAATCAAAAAAGTAGGAACCATTTTTGAGAAAATAAACATTTTCGAAAATTTTTCCATGTAAAGGGCAGTTGAGGATTTTCTTCGAAATCTTCGTGTCGCGTCCTTAGAAGATACTTAAGTTCAGTACGTTCAGTATTTTCTTCTTCAAAAAAAATCTACCCTTTACATGCCAACATTTTAGAACATTTTCTTTTTTTCAAAAATATCTAACGATTTTGATTAAAATAAACTCCGTATATTAAAGATATTTATATCACAAATAAATTGTATATTTTGAATTCTCTGAAGATCTCTTTATTCTGGACCCTAAAACATATGTTTCCTGTGAAATCTCGGTATCGAATTTTTGGGTGGAGTGCAATACATTCTCTATACACTATGTACATAGTGCGTATAGAGAAAGTAAAAGTAATAAATCAATATTGTTTGGCAATTAGAGCTAAACTAATGTATGTGAAGAAATTGCAACGTGAGGTCATCGCTTCATGATACGCACGACTATTGCTTAAAATGGCGTGTTTAACGAAAATAAAATAACATAGCCAAGGTTATGTAACAAATTTAACTCATTATTATATATATATATATACAATAGTTAAGAATTGGTGTTTAGGAAAGTATATTAAGTATATAAGACTTGAATAAACTTGTAATATGAGAGAAGAAGGAAAAACAAAAGAGAACGAGATACTGGATGCTGTAATTTGTTTAAGCACGTAACAAAGAACAAGAAACAAGGTTAACAAATACCTAATTTAGAAAAGTTAGTTATTTCTACGAGCATTATCTATAATTATTAATTTTAGTTTATAAAAAATATATATTGTATATGTATTTCAAGAAATGTGGGAACAAGGAACTCTGTCGTCCCCATAGTGATATGCAGACTGCAATACTAAAAAAAATTCTGATATGTACCATTCACATGACTTTCTCTATATCCCTGTAACACATTATTCTTAAAAAAAACTTATACTTCTATTAACGTCATGCTAATCAGTAAAACATTAGCAGAAATAGCCATATTACTTGCTTCCTTGTAAGTAGAGCTGAAATAAGGGAGTACCATAGCTTAAAATGATAATCAAAAGCAAATTGCTATGTCACTGAAGTTCCTTTGTTTGTATGGACAAAAGTTGACATATTCCTGTTTGAGAAATGTGTTATTCATAGCAGAAACCAAAAATAAGGAATGTCTCTAAAACGACGAAGTCCACGAAAAAAATGTAAATAACATAAATTGTGTGTTTTAATGTGCTCTACATCTTTTCTGTAGTAAGTTTTTGTCCATCTCTTACGGTTTAACAGTTATTCAAAATTCAGTAAAATTCATCAAGAATAAACTACTATTCAGAGGCTATTCCCAGAAAATTCAAGATATACATTTTATTTGTCAGGTAAATGTCTTTAATATACGAAATTTTAATCAAAATCGTTAGCGCCATTTTTGAGAAAATCAAAATTTTCGATAAAAGTTGCATGTAAAGGGTAGTTGGTGGTGGGGGGATTTTTCTCAAAATCTTCGTGTCGCATCCCTGGAAGATACTGTTCTTAAGTACCAAGTTTGGTATTTTATCTACTTTTCGTTTTTGAGTTATCGTGTTCTCAGGCACAGGGACACACACACACAAGGACCTTTTTCCGAAAATGCTTTTTTTAGATAAAGGGGACCCTAAAACATATATTTCCGGTAAAATCTCGGTATCGTATTTTTGGATGGAGTGCAATACATTCTCTATACACTATGTGCATATAGAGAAAGTAAAAAACGATCAACTCCACGAAAAAAAATGCATACAGCATAAATTTTGTGTCTTAACGTGCTATACAGTTTTTGTCCGTTTTTACGGTTTACCAGTTATGCAAAATTCTGTAAAATTCATCAGAGGCTATATCCAGAAAATTCAAGATATACATTTTATTCGTCAGTTAATATCTTTGGTATAAGATATTTTAATCAAAATCGTTAGAGCAAAAGGTTTCGTGTGCATCCCTGGAAGATAAATATAAATATAATACCAAGTTTGGTATTTTACCGACTTTACATTTTTGAGTTATCGTGTTTACAGACACTCGAACACACACACAGCCTAAAACATATATTTCCGGTAAAATCTCGGTATCGAATTTTTGGGTGGAGCGCAATAACTTCTCTATACACTATGTACATAGTACGTATAGAGAAAGTAAAAACACATTCAGGCTTTATTAGTTTCTCCATATGTGCTATAGAGAACGTATTGTAATGCACCCAAAAATTCCATACCGAGATTTCACCGGAAATATGTATATTGCCACCTCCTGAATCCAAAAAAAAAGTATTATTAGAAAATGTCCATGTGTGTGTCTGTCTGTCAGTGTGTCTGTGTGTTACTGTGTGTCTGTGGGCAGCATAGCTCAAAAAGGAAAAGACCGTTAAATACCAAACGTGGTATTTAAGTTCCATATCTTCCAAGGATGCGACACGAAGATTTTCAAGAAAATCCCCCCACCCCCAACTATCCTTCACATGGGAAATTTTTCTAAAATTTTGATTTTCTAAAATAGGCTCTAACGATTTTTATTAAAATATATATTAACGATATATACATGACAAATAAAACTTATATCTGGAATTTTCTGGAAATGGCCTCTAAAGACTTCTCTATTCTGGATGAATTTTGTATGTACTAAACTGTAAGAGATGGACAAAAACTTAACAGACAAAAAAATATAGCGCACGTTTAAACACACAATATAGCTTATATACATTTTTTCGTGGAGTTGATCGTTTTTGAGATATTCCTTGGTTTTGGTTTCAACTTTGAAAAACTTATACTTTTCTCATACAGAAATTTGTCAACTCCTGTCCATACAAACAAAGGAACATCAGTCACATAGCAACCAGCTTTTGGCTTTCGCTTTAACCTATGGTACTCCCTTATTTCGCTTCTACTTACAATAAAGCAAGAAATAAGACTATTTTTGCTATTTTTTCTCGATTAGCATGAAATAAATAAAATAGGCTTAATAAGAATAATTTGTTACAGAGATATAAAGAAAGTCATGTGAATGGAACACATCATTTTTTTTTTTTTTTTGCATCTATTCGAGCTAATAGAGAATGGAAGTAGTTTTGACGAGCGCAAAGTTTCGCGAGTAGGAACGCAGGAGCGCTAATTAATGTGGAATGTTTTTGCCAGACGAGTGCCAGATCTTGGCTGGGTGCTGGCTAAGTTTGGAGGCGAGTGACTCACGCTAACAAGTGACGTTCTTGCTGCACTGAACACGAGATGCATCTGCATCCACTGCCCACCTTTGGTCTTGCCTTAATTATATCTGACTCAGACACACAGACAATAGGTACATAACAGCAGCTTATATGTAATATTGTTTTGAGAACCCCCTTATTTTTGGTAGTGTTTAACGCCCGCTTGAACTACTTATGGCACCGCAGGCGGTGACACTGATGATACATGAGTGAAGATGGAGCACCGGTGGAATGCGATGGCGGGGGAAACCTGAGAAACCGGAGAAAACCCGCCCAACGCCGCTTTGTCCACCACAAATCTCACATGTGGTCTAACCACTCGGCCACGGCGCGGCTCCTGAGAACCCCTAAATCCAACAAAAAAAAATAATAATAATAATAATAAAATGTCCATGTGTGCATCTGTTTGTGTGTGCGTGTAGTATAACTCAAAAAGGAAAAGTCAGTTAAATACCAAACTTGGAATTTAGTTTTGACTATTCTCCAAGGATTCAACACGAAGATTGAGGAAAATTCCCCCACACCAAACTACGATTTACATGGAAAATTTTTAGAAAATTTTGATTTTCTCAAAAATGGCTCTAATAATTTTGTATAAACAGCGTATATTAAAGATATTTACAGGACAAGTAAAATGTGTATCTTGCATTTTCTGAGAATAGTCTCTGTTGACATCCTTATTCTGGATGAACGTTGTGTGTATAACTGGTAAACAGTAAGAGATGCACAAAAATGTATTTAACCAAAAATGTAGAACTGGTTAAAATACTTAGTTTGTTGTACACACTTTTTCGTGGAGTTGGCCGTTTTGGGGATTTTCCGTGGGTTTGGTTTCAGCTTTAAAATACTTATACATTTCTTATACGTGAATTTGTAAACTGGCCATACAAGCAAAGGAACTTCAATTACATGGTAACCAGGTTTTAAAAAATTCGACTATTACTTTAGGCTAGCGTGTTCCCTTATTTCCCTCCTACTTACAAGGAAGCAAGTAACAAGACAAGTTCTGCTAATTCTTTCTCAGTTAGCAGAAAGTTAATAGAAGAATAATCTGTTTAACAATAATTTATTGCGGAGATGTGGAGAAAGTCATGTGAATGGAACACATCAAATTTTTAATTATACAATTTTATATATATCCCGGAATGTATAAATAACACCCAAATAAGTTACCATAAGGCAATTTACATATAATTTCCTTCAAAATAATTCCGTTCCGCAGTAACCCACTTCTGCCACCGTGTAAAGTGACTGGAAGCACTCCTGGAAGCCATTTTCAGAAACCTGTCGTAGTGCCCTTGTCGCATGTAACACACTTTCCTCAGCGTTCGAAAATCTTACTGAAACGTTTATGCCATTCATAAACCTGAGCTTCCTTAATCGCTGCTTTGGCATAATCTTCTTCCATCATTCTCTGAAGGACATTATGAAATGTGATACAGAACATGCATACTCAACAAAACTAGTTACCAAGCAAAGACAAGAATCATTATCAGCATGACACTTGAAAATGAACTCACAGACATTACCAACACCTAAAAATAAAATATAATTTATTTTCGCATAGATTAAAGATAAAGTAACCGATTCCGTGTACTTTTTGAATCTGGGGTTATTATATACCTTAAAGACGTTTATTCAATTTACTTGCACTACTTTTAAAGGGAAATGACATGTTATTTATGAACGCTCTTTAACTGCTATGGTTCTCAGCGTCCCATTCTATACTGGGCATGAAAGACTGCTTAATTTTACTCAGAGGCCTCTTTATCAAGCTTGAGGTTCTTTTACGTGCCGTAAATCTACGACACAGGACCCACGTTAAGGATTAGCCATTTTTGAGAAAAACAACATTTTCGAAAATGTTTCTACCTAAAGGGTAGTTTGGGGTGGGGGATTTCCTTGAAAATCTTCGTGTCATATTCTTGGAAAATTTTCAGATATCAAGTTTGGTATTTATTCAATTTTTCGTTTTTGAATTTTCATGCTCAAAGACACACATACTCGCATACGCGTAAACATCTTTTTCTAAGAATGCTCTTTTTTGTGGAATGCAATATTTTATCCAGCGCATCCCCATGGCCAGGCCAGTTAAGCATATAGCTTGGTGCTTCGTGGCGCAGGGGATCGCGGGTTCAAGTCCGACCTTGGACATGGCTGTTTGTGTGTTTTTTTAAAATAATTTTCTCTCTCCTTATGGTCACGTCCGAAAGCCAATATGTGTTTAAAAAAGTCTTCTCTTTGTACTAAGTAAGAAGTAGAAATTAAAAGTGTTTTTTTTTTCTTTCTTTCATTTTTACTTTCAATATACGTACTATGTACATAGTGTATAGCGAAGGCACCCAAAATTCGATACCACGATTTCACCGGAAATACATGTTTTAAGACACCCAGAATACGAAAAAGAGCATTTTTAGAAAAATGTCCGTGTGTGTGTCTGAGACAGCATAGCTCAAAAACGAAAAGACTGTTAAATACCAAACTTGGTATTTAAGTTCAGTATCTTCCAAGGATGTGACACAAAAATTTTCAAGTAAATCCCACAACCCCCAACTACCCTTCAAATGGAAACATTTTCGAAAATTTTGATTTTCTAAAAAATGGCTCTAACGATTTTGATTAAAACATCATATATTAAAGATATATACTTGACAAATAATATGTACATCTTGTATTTTCTAGGAATAGCCTCTGAAGACTACTTTAATCTGGATGAATTTTACGGAATTTTGCATAACTGCTAAACCGTAAGAGATGGACAAAAACTTACTGCACGGAAAATGTAGAGCATATTGAAACACAATTTATGTTATATACATTTTTCTCGTGGAGTTCATCGTTTTTGAGACATTCCTTGTTTTTGGTTTCTGCTTTGAAAAACTTATACTTTTCTCATATAGGAACTCGTATAAGCTTTTTAAGAATAATTTGGCGTAGAGATGTAGAGAAAGTCATGTGAATGGTACACAACATATTTTATTTTATACAGTGAAATGTCGATCCAATTTATTTTCAATTGGAATACAATACCTTCTCTGTCTACTATGTACATTGTACATAGTGCAGAAAATGCTCCATGTAAGTTGAGGATAAACGAATTTTTTGTTGTTGAAAATCTTAATGTGGCATCATTGTCGGATTCTGAACTTAAATACCGAGCTTGGTATTCATCCTACATACTGCTTTTACCCTTTCCAGCCCGATTTATTTTCAATAGAAATTGCTTTTATAAACTGATGCAATAGAATGCATGTTTGACATAAAAAGTTGGTCTTACCTGTTCTCTCATTGGTAGCTCGGTTGTCAAAACTTCTAAAATACTGAACATCACTGATTAAGAGTACAATGTCACAGGTTAACCTAGGTAGGAAACTTTACTACAATGCTACTGTGATAAAGGAAGGAACGGGCCCAGGTAAAATAAACACCGTTTGGCACATCTTAAGTGTTTACTGGACCTCGGTAACATTGTAGTGGAATAAAATTCTGTATTTTTTATAAAAATGTATCTTTGAAGGTATTTGATTTTCGTTTCTAATGATTCTAAGCCGTGTTAATATAAATAAATTTAAATAACTTATCGAAATATACACAATAGCGGTAGAGAATTATTTAAAGCTAACCTTTACCAACCTCCAACAACAATACAGATAATGGTGCCGTATGGCACCGTTGGGTGGAAAGGGTTAAGTAAAGCTGTTAACAGAAAGATATATATGCGTTTTTAAAAGGATTTTTGTTTTCAGAACCCACAAAACATGTATTCCGGTGAAATCCTGGCATCATATTTTAATGGAATTCAGTATCTTCTCTGCCAGTTATGTTCACTGACGAGCATAAACTGTGAAATTTCAAAATATGAATTTTATTTGTGATGCAAATATCTTTAATATACCGCATATTAATCAAAATCGTTAAGAGCCATTTTTGAGATAGTCAAAAATTTCAAAAATATCTCCATGGAGGTAAATCGTAGTTTGTGGAGTATTTAATCAACTTTTCGTTTTGAGGCTACGCTACCCACAGACACACACACACACACACACACACACACACACACACACACACACGGACATGTTTCTGAAAATTTGATGTGTTCCATTCACATGACTTTCTCTACATATTTGCAACAAATTATTGCTAGAGAGCTTATGAAAAAATTAGCAGAAATAGTCTTATTGGTTGCTTCCTTGTAAGTAGAAGAGAAATAAGGAAGCACTATAGGTTAAAGTGATAGTCAAAAGCTGACTGAAGTTCCTCTGTCTGTATGGACAGGAGTTAACAAATTCCTGTATGAGAAAAGTATACGTTTTTTAAAGCTGACACCAACAAGGTATATCTCAAAATCGATCAGCCCCACGAAAAAAGTATACAACATAAATTGTGCGTTTTATCGTGATTTACATTTTTTGTTTAGTAAGTTTTTCTCTATCCCTTGCGGTTTACCAGTTATGCAAAGGTCAGTAAAAATCATCCAGAATAAAAAAGTCTTTTGAGCCTATTCCCAGGAAATTCAAAATATATAATTTATTTGGCAAGTAAATATCTTAAATATAAGAGATTTTAATCAAGGTCGCTAGAGCCATTTTTGAAAAAATTAAATTTTTCGAAAAAATTTCCATGTAAAGGGTAGTTGTGGGTGGGGGATTTTTCTCAAAATCTTCGTGTCGTACCCCTGGAAGACACTAAACTTAAATATCAAATTTGGTATTTTACCGACTTTTTGTTTTTGAGTTATGGTGCTCACATAAACACGGACACATACGTATCTTTTTCTGAAAATGCTTTTTTTTATACATGTGACCCTAAAACATATATTTCCGGTGAAATCTCGGTATCAAACTTTTGGGTGCAATACAGTACTTTCTCTATACACTTATGTACATAGTACATATAGAGAAACAAAACTTTTTTTGTTTCTGGATTCAAGGTGTTCCAAAACATGTATTTCAGGTGAATTCGGGATCGAATTTTTGGGGTGCAATACAGTACCTTTTCTGTACATTATGTGCATAGTGCGTGTAGAGAAAGTAATAAATGACAGTTAATACAGAGTGTCAAGTGTTTTTAATATATACGATTAACATAGAAACACATTGGAAAAGAATGCAGCACAAGAAAGATAGAATCTGTGCAGTTATTCTGGTATGCGAGCGTTCCTTGCACACCATCCATAACAAAACACAAAGGCAGACTTGCTCCGGCTTAGCCATGGCACTCAATGTGCAAGGCAATTCCAAAGTTTTATAATCAAAAGTTGTAACACTGTGCTTCGTGGCAAATTGTTCTAAAAGTCGTTTATTCAAAGCGTGAACCAAAAAGCATGTTTGGCCGGGTAATAACCCATAAATGAAGAAAGACAAAGTCCGTAAGTAATTCTGTCCCAAACTTTGGAATACTGCAACGAAATGCGATACCAGTAGTCTAGTCCAAACTTCTTTATAAATAACTTATATTTAAGTTCAAGCTACATCACCACAAAACATTTCTCAACAAGAAAAAGAGAATAAAAAGATGATGTATTCCACTCACATCACTTTCTCTACATTGCTGTAGCAAACTATTTGCTATTTGCTTTATAATAATGGAAATAAACATTAGCAGAAATTATATCAATTACTTGCTTCCTTGTAAGTAAAACGTAAATAAGGGAATACATCAGGTTAAAACGATAGTCAAATTTTTTAAAGCTTGTTGCCACGTGATTGAAATCCGTTTCTATGCAGGACAGCAGGAGTTTTCAATGTGAAAAAAAAATAAGTATTTTAAATTTGAAGCAAATAATAAGGAATATCTTAAAAATGTTCAGCACTTCGAAGAAAATAAAACTACAACAAAAACGTATGTGACCTAAATAATTATGTGTTTTATATAATGATCTACATTTTTGGTGTAGTAAGCTTTTGACATTCTCTTACGGTTTACCATTTACGCAAAATTCTGCAAAATTCTTTCAGAATAAAGAGGTCTTTAGAGACTATTCCGAATTCTAGTACTATTATAGCCATATTGCGTTAAAAACACCTAAGAATAATATTATAAAGCTGTAAAAAATCTGATATGCTCCATTCACATGACTTTCTCTGCTTCTGTGTAACAAATTATTGATAGTAAGCTTCATTTATTTCAAGCTAATCGAAAAAAATTAGCAGAAATAAACTTATTACTTGCTTTCTTGTAAGTAGGAGCGAATTATGGGAGTAGCTCCATGGCACGACAGCTCACGGGGAACCTTGGCCTACCGCCCGGCCGCTGCGTCCCCCATCTCGGTCCACTACAGACGTCATGGATGGGGTGCAGTATTGGAGGGTGAGACGTGGTCAGCGCCTCGAGCCCCTCCCGGCCGGTTAATGCGGTCCTCACGACCTGGAGCCGCTACTTCTCCATCAAGTAGCTCCTCAATTGGCCCCCCAGGGACCTCACGAGGCTGAGTGCACCCCGGTCCAGGTCTCCCAGCGGGGGGAAAATCCCCACGCCGGTACTGGGGATCGAACCCAGGTCTCCCGCTTTGTAGGCAGCTGCGCTACCACAGCGCTAAGGAGACGACCGAATTATGGGAGTACCATAGGTTAAAGTGAAGTCAAAAGCTGGTTGCTATGTGACTGAAGTTCCTTTGTTTAAATGGACACGAGTTCACAATTCCTGTATGAGAAAAGTACAAGTTTTTCAAAGCTGAAGCCAAAAACAATGAATATCTACAAACGATCAACTCCTCGAAAAACATTTATATTAAATAAATTGTGTGTTATAATGTGCTCTACATTATTTGTGTGGTAAGTTTTTGTGTATCTTATACGGTTTAGGAGTTATGCAAAATATCCAGAATAAAGTAGTCTTCAGAGGTTATTCCCAGAAAATTCAAGATATATATATTATTTGTCAGGTAAATATCTTTAATATACGATATTTTAATCAAAATCGTTAAAGCCATTTTTGAGAAAATCAAAACTTTCGAAAAAAGTTCCATGTAATGGGTAGTTGGGGGTGGGGGTTTTTTCTTCAAAATCTTCGTGTCGCATCCTTGGAAGATACCAAACTTAAATACTAAGTTTGGTATTTAACGGTCTTTTCGTTTTTGAGCTATGCTGTCCACAGACACGCAGACACACAAACACAGACACACACGCACACACGCAGGGACCTTTTTTCAAAAATGCTTTTCTTTTTTTGGACTCAGGGGACCCAAAACATGTATTTCCAGTGAAATCTCAGTATCGAATTTTTTGGTGCAATACAATACCTTCTCTATACACTATGTACATAGTACGTGTAGAGAAAGCAAAAAATCTGAGGTGATAGTGACAGTTTCATTTGACCCGCTCGCGTAGTGTTCGCCTCTATACAATTCAGCACCTCGCGCGCAGTTGGGGAAAATTTGACCTTTTTGCGCGCAATCGGTACCCACCCAAATGCGAGCATTTAAAAAAAAAAAATCTGATGTGTACCATTCACATGACTTTCTCTACATTTTTGCAACGAATTATTGTTAAAAAGGTTATACTTGTCTTTACTTCATGCTAATCAGAAAAAATAGCAGAAATAGTCTTATTACTTGCTTCCTTGTAAGTAGGAGCGAAATGAGGGAGTACCATAGATTAAAGTGATAGCCAAAAGCTGGTTGCTATGTGACTGAAGTTCTTTTGTTTGAATGGACAGAAGTTAACAAATTCCTACATGAGAAAGGTATACGTTTTTCAAGGCTGAAACCAATAACAAGGAATATCTCAAAACCGACCCACTCCATGAAAGAAATGTATATAACATAAATTGTGTTTTAATATGCTCTACATTTTTGTGTGTTAAGTTTTTGTCCATGTCTTACGATTTAGCATTTATGCAAAATTCCGTAAAATTCATCCAGAATAAAGTAGTCTTCAGAGGCTATTCCCAGAAAATTAAAAATATACATTTTATTTGTCAGGTCTTTAATATGCAACAATTCAATAAAAATCGTTAGAGCCATTTTTCAGAAAATCAAAAAGTTTGAAAAAATATCCATGTAAAGGTAAGTTTGGGGTGGGGGCATTTTCTTGAAAATCTTCGTGTCGTTTGGTATTTTACGGACTTTTCGTTTTTGAGTTATCGTGTTCACAGACACACGGACACACGGACGTTTTTCTGATAATGCTTTTTTATACATTCTCCATACGTACAATGTACATAGTGTACAGAGAAGGTATTGCACTCCACCAAAAAATTTGATACCGAGATTTCACCGTAAATATATGTTTTAGGGTCCCCTGTATCCAAAAAAAGTATTTTCAGAAAAAGATCCCTGTGTGGTATTTTAGTTTAGTATCTTCCAGGGATGCGACACGAACATTTTTAGAAAAATTGCTCACCCCAAACTACCCTTTGCATAGAATTTTTTCGAAAATTTTGATTTTCTAAAAAATGCCTCTAACGATTTTTATTAAAATATTGTATATTAAAAACCTGACAAATAAAATGTATATTTTGAATTTTCTGGGAATAGCTTCTGAAGATTACTTTATTCTTGATGAATTTTACGGAATTTTGCATAACTGCTAAATCGTAAGAGATGGACAAAACTTAATACACAAAAATATAGAGCACATTAAGGCACACAATTTATGTTATTTACATTTTTTTCGTGGAGTAGGTCATTTTTGAGATATTCCTTATTATTGGTTTCACCCTTGAAAAACGTATAATTTTCTCATATAGGAATTTGTCAACCTCTGTCCATACAAACAAAGGAGCTACATTCATATAGCAACCAGCTTTTGACTTTCACTTTAACCTATGGTACTCCCTTATTTCGCTTCTACTTACAAGGAAGCAAGTAATAAGACTATTTCTGCTATTTTTTGTGATTAGGATGAAGTAAAAAGAAGTATAAGCTTTTTAACAATAATTTGTTGCTAAGATGTAGAGAAATTCATGTGAATGTAACACATCAGATTTTTTGGGATACAAGGGACCCTAAAACATATATTTCCGGTGAAATCTCGGTATCGAATTTTTGGGTGGAGTTGCAAAGTAAAAAGGAGAGAGAAAGAGAGAGTGCACATACGTAAACAATCAACCCGGAAGGCAACGGTACATAATTTACTTTATAGAACTGTAAGGGAGTAATATAAAGTGTATATTGTATGTACAGTTGCACTGCACGTTTACATTTTACATGTTTGCCAACTGTTATTAGTGGCAGAGAATGTGATACGTGAACGGTTGGTAACGTGTTCAGCAGACAATGTGGTGTAACATGATAACCACGGGCATAGTCAGTCGCTTTGTCCTAAGGACTCAATTAATGCAGAGGGAGAATTCTGTATGCTGTCGGTGATTTTGTAATGATCACGAGATACACCGTGAACGCTGGAGCTTCACGAAAGCTATGCAGATCAAGTCTCACAATTTGCTTTACCTTTGGAGCAGCTCAAGTATATCTCTTGACACACTTAGATACCCTACATTCCGAAAAATAAGAATTGTTCTGTGTTTCCAAAGCATTGATGAGCCACAAAAACAAAAACTACTCGTATTTCTCAAGAACCCATTGTCATATTGAAGTCACACCAACTCTAAAACAAAATGTCCGAAGTGTTTCACAAAACACACAAGTTTGTGTAATCTGATCATCGACAGTATAAAATTGAAGAAGTAAAATCATATAAATATCTTATTCCAGTCGTAACTGGAAGAAATAATATAGAAGAGGAAATAAATCAAAGTATGTTACTGGGAAATAATATTTATTTATTGTACAAGTGGATAATTGTACAGATACGATAAATTAATCAGTTAATGATTTCACAACACAGAGCAAGCCCGCGAGGGTAGTGTGGTGGTAGCGTGTCTGCCTCACGTTCAAAAGGACGTGAGTTCGAATCTCGCTTAGGGTGAGTTACCCAGATAAGGTTTTTTTTCGGGAATTTCCCTTATCCTGAGAAGACGAATGTCGAGTAACTTTAAGCTCCATGGACCCCGAGATCATTTGAGCATCATTTCACCAATTTCATTCATCTACAAATATGACGTTAACACCCACTTAAAAATAGTAATACATTGAATAAGGCATTGAATTGTGGCATTCTTATAGTTATAAAATATTGTAGGCTATTGTAACGTGGTTTTTATAGGTTATTACTTCACGCTGTGAGGTTATATGGTGGTGGTTTGTAGTTTACACCGCACGTCGGACAGTCATAGGTAATAGGAATTTTACGTTTTTAAGTTTTACGCCTCAACGTGGGTGCTTATGTGCGGCGTACCTAAGTGTCACTTCAAATCAACTCCACTACACTCATGCACCTGGTACTGAAGCTCTTCTTGGATGGGTTGCCACGGCGTTGCTCAGTCTTGTACGATCATTGACTCTCTCTGGCAAGTGGGAGGAGTTGTAGGAGTGATCTTTTAAATGTGAAGAAAACGCTTGTGAACTTTTACTGTTATTTATTCTATAAGGAGATTCCAAAACAAGCACTTTGCTGTACACTGTTATTCTGTTGACTGGTACACTTACCACTCACTCACACGTATTCTCAATTACACTGTTTCTACGTTAAGTACATGGCACAATTCACGTTCAAGTAATCACGAGCGACTATTAAATAGGTGAGCGACGTTACTTTAATTCACTAACAGTTTCTTTTCATAACAATCTTACTTCGCGGACAGAGTTTTACAGTTGCACGTCATTACTTCGCTCACAATTTTTTTTTTTTTTTTTTACAGAACGACGATCTACCGCATCTCGTGGACAAATTCTTAACAAAACGATGTCGCAGATTCTTGACAAACGACGTTGCCTCTCGCGGGCAGATTCTTAGCACAATGACGTTGTCTCTCGTGACAAAACAACCACGATGTGTCGAACCCTACTTCTTTTATACTAAAAACGGTGTCATGGTGGCTTCTTCCTGATTGGTTAGAAAGTCCGCTAAAATGACACCATCGTGACCCAAAAACCATTGCGAATCTCCCAGAATACGTCATAATAACCGCGTGATACTACGAATATAAAGCAGAAGTCCCCTGGTGGGTTTTAAACTGGACTGCCCCTGTATAAGAAATTCGTACGTGACTTACACAAAAGAGGCAACTTCTCACCCCTCTCTCCAGTCTGGCGTCAGGATTCTGTGTAGCTTTCAAGTCAACAACTGACTTCTCGGTTCCTATGCTATCAAATTAATAAATGTTAACTTTCTTTACTTATATACATCTTGATAATTAATAGAATGCTTGTCATTATTACGACGAGACTAATTAACGGTCTCACTATGTATGTATACTAATTTTGTTTCTATTGCTGCTAGTTGCAAATTGATTAAGTTTACGATGGACGATGAAATCGTTAGTATAGCTCCATGGCACGACAGCTCATAAGGAATCTTGTCCTACCGCCCGGCCGCTGCGTCCCCCATCTCGCTCCATGACGTCAGATGTCATGGATGGGGTGCAGCATTGGAGGGTGAGACGTGGTCAGCGCCTGGAATCCCTCCCGTCCGGTTAATGCGGTCCTCATGACCTAGAGCCGCTACTTCTCCATCAAGTAGCTCCTAAATTGGGGACTTCACGAGGCTGAGTGCACCCCGGTCCAGGTGTCCCAGCGGGGGAAAAATCCCCACGCCGGTTCGAAGGTCTCCCGCTTGGCAAGCAGTTGCGCTACCACCGAGAACGTTAGTATATCGGTTCCAAATGATACACTAAATGAAGCAAAAGAAGCAGTTGAGGCGTTAATACCGTCGACTTTAGGAAATCATACGTAAAAGAGTTTCAGCAATTTAAGGATTGGCAGACACGAAGCATTTATTTGTTTATTTACTTTATCCCACTCGTTACCGGAGCAACGAGTGAATTTTGTTTACTTTATCCACCCGTAGTGCTAATAACTCTCAATTTGATTTAAAGTCCAAGTTTTCTTATGTCGTTTCTGCATAGCAACGGTGTTTATTTCAATTATCTGTAGGATAAAGTCCATCATGCTAACAAAATGCTCTTTAAGAGCAAGCTTATGTTTTAAGTCAGCTGAACTTAGACTATATAATACAGTGATAAAACCAGTAAAACATATGGCTGTGAAACGTGGGTACTTAAAACATCAACAAAAAATATTTTTGATCTTTTAGAGAAAAATTCTGAGGAGCATCTTTGGACCAATCAAAGAAAAAGATGGCACGAGGCGCATACGAGAGAATTTCGAACTAAATAACTTAAATGGAAATAAAAACATAATAAATTATAATAAGATTCAAAAGTATCGCAGGTTTGGATATGTGAATGGAATGCAAGGAGATAAAGTTGTAAAAAATCTGATGTGTTCCATTCACATGACTTTCTCTACATCTCTGCAACAAATTATTGTTAAAAAGCTTACGTTTCTATTTACTTTATGCTAATTGAGAAACAATTTGCAAAAATGGTTTTATTACTTGCTTCCTTGTTAAGTAGAAGCGAAATAAGGGAGTACTAAAGGTTAAAGTGATAGACAAAAGCTGGTTACTACGTGACTGAAGCTCCTCTGTTTGTATGGACAAGAGTTGCCAAATTCCTGTATGAGAAAAGTATGTTTTTCAAGGCTGAAACAAAAGAAACTCAACTCCACGAGAAAAATGTATATAACATAAATTGTGTGCTTTAATGTACTCTACATGTTTTTATGGTAAGTGTTTGTCTATCTGCTACAGTTTACTAGTTGTGCACAATTCCGTAAAATTCATCCAGAATAAAGTAGTCTTCAGAGGCTATTCCCAAAAAAGTCAAGATATACATATTATTCGCCAGGTATATATCATTAATATACGATATTTTAATCAAAACCCTTAGAGCCACTTTTCAGAAAATCAAAATTTTCAAACTTTTTCCATGAGAAGGGTAGTTTGGGTTGGGGGATTTTCTTGAAAACCTTCGTGTCGCATCCTTGGAGGATACTGAACTTAAATACTAAGTTTGGTATTTAATGGGCTTTTTGTTTTTGAGCTATGCTGCCCACAGACACACACACATACACACACAGACAAACACACTCGGCCATTTTTCTAAACATGTTTTTTTTTTTTTTTTTTATTCAGGTCTCATAACATGTATTTCCGCTGAAATCTTGGAATCGAATTTTTGGGTGCATTACAATACCTTCTCTATACACTTTGTACATAGTACGTGTAGAGGAAGTAAAAAAAAACTATAATGGGCCTATTTTATGGATCTCGAGGAAGAGTTACAAATATGTTTGTGAAATAAAAGGCAAGGTATAAAATTAAGAAGTGTGGAACAGAGAACATCGTAAAACATTCCGTAACCATTTTTCGAAATCATGTGTATGGTTTAAACATAACGTAAAATGTATTACGGTTTATAAATTGCTTTATTTTTGTAGTGTTTTTTCTTCGTTTATTGTTGTTGCACATATTTTATTAACTTAGTTATAATTTGTTCTCATAGCCTAATTTTATATAGCTAGTATTTCGTATGCTAAAATATATTTTTATAATACTCACTTATAACATTTTTGTAAAAATCACCATATATGTTATTTTGTGCCATTAGGCAAGTTCATTTATGACTCAGAATAATAAATAAATAAAATAAATGGAAGTCAATTGGTATTGGAGCAATCGGGCGTCCAAAAAATAGATGAGAACATACAAAAAATGGGAATCAAAAACTGGTCAGCCTGTATCCAAAATAGATTCGAAAGGAAGACAATTGTTGAGAAGGCCAAAACTTCCCTGAAATTGTAGAGCCTAACAATTAAGAAGAAAAAAATCACACCAGAAACAAAAATCAGATATGTTCCATTCACATGACTTTCTCAAACAAAATGTCCTTACAAAAGATTATTCTTTTCTTCTACTTCATATAAATATTAGCAGAAATTGTCTCAAATAAGGGAATACACTAGGCTAAAGTTATAATAAAATGTTTTGAAATCTATCGCCAGTGACACATTGAAATTCGTTTCTCTTTTGCATCTACAGGAGTAAAACAAAAGAGATGAAACGAAAGCTTACTTCCCGTTTCAGAAAAGTTTAGGTAGTTTAAGAATTGAAACCAATAACCAGAAATATCCTGAAAACGGCCAGTTTTTCAAAAATTAAATTAAAAAATAAAAGGTATAAGCCCTAAGTTATATATTTTAATGAAATCTAATTTTGACTAGTAACTTTATGTTTCTTACACTTTTTGAGTTATACCAAAATCTTAGTCTCAAGATATAACTTTGGTTTGTCATGAAAATATCTTAAATATATAACAATAAAATAACAATAATAATTAATAAAAATTGTTAGAGCCACTTTTGAAAAAATAAAAAATTTTCGAAAAATTTTCCTTGTATAGGGTAGTTTATAGTGGCGGAATTTTATGGAAATCTTCTTATCGCATCCTTGGAAGATATTAAATTTGAATACTAAGTATGGTATTTAAAAGGCTGTTCGTTTTTGGGCTATAGTGAACACACACAGACGGAGACGTGGACATTTCCCTAAAAATGCTTTATTTGGTTTCATGAGGTCTCAAAACATGTATTTCCGGTGAAATCTCGGTATCGAACCTTTGGGTTGAATACAATACCTTCTCTACCTACTATGTGGGCCAGAGAAAGTAACAATACCCGTACCTCGGCGCCTATTTGGCAGAAAAAACATAAAAAATTAATTCAAAATCTTCTCGGGCTTCTAGCCAGGTAAAAAATTGGCTTGACACCAACGTTTCGAAGAAGTGCATCTTCCTCGTCTTCAGGGTGAACTGATGGTTTGAGCTTGTGGAGACTGGTATTTATAAGAGCTGGAATGATTGGTTCGCGTGATATTATGGCCTGGTATTTAACATGACTGAGACATGGGCACGGATTGTCCATAAATCCGGAGAAAAGCCACGCTATTCTCTTCACCAAGCGCCGCTTTCCCGCAAACTTCCCCACATTCACGTACCTCAGACGAAGGATACAATGGACCAACACCATCACCTACTTGGGGGTGAAGCTTGACAGGGGCGTCACTTTTGGGGAGCACATCAGGGGGCTGTGGTGCCGGGGCAATGGGGCTGCGGCCTCACTGTACCCGATGCTGAGGTCCTCGATGACGGTTTCCCTTACGTTGCGCCTTTTGAGAGCTCTCATAATCCTCTTGTTAATCTACGCCTGCGAGATCTGGGGCATGGCGGCAGACTCCAGTCTGCTGTTGCTTCAGCGGGTACAGAATAGGTGTCTTCGGGCTATCTATTCTGTGCCTCGAGGCTCTCCAACGAGACTCCTGCACGAAGCCTCTGGTCTACTATACCTGGAAGACGAGATTAGACGTCGGGCAACAAAATTCAACGAAGGGTTACCATTCCATCGGAGCGCCCTCGTTAGGTCTCTTGGGGATTACGATCCCACAAACCGCCGCTTCAGGCGATACCGGCTTCCCCGCATGGCTTGCGGGCATCCCCGGTAACGAAGGAGCACCACCAACAGCTGCTACGGCTAAGCTCCTTATAATCCTTCAAGAGTTGCTTGGATTCAAAATTAAAACCTCAAAAGAAACATTTTGATAAAAACACACCAGCGGTGCACAAGGGCCGTTGCACCATCCAGGCAACCGTCGAGGAACAATATTTGCCTCCTCCTGTCACTCCACAACCCCAAAACACACCCGCCATCCTGCAAAACCCACAATCCCGTCAGAACGTGGTTAAGTTCTCTCCGAGAACAGGGACACGTCTAGCACACCTCGGGCTGCCCTCAGCCTGCCAATTACACTGGACTGGACGGACTCTCAGTCATCTTAAATACCAGGCCATAATATCACGCGAACCAATCAGATGTTAGCTTCATTCCAGCTCTTATAAATACCAGTCTCCGCAAGCTCAAACCATCAGTTCACCCTGAAGACGAGGAAGATGCACTTCTTCAAAACGTTGGTGTCAAGCCAAGTTTTTACCTAGCTAGAAGCCCGAGAAGATTTTGAATTAACACGTCGCCAGGAAAGCTTCAGTTCTTATTATAAAAAATTAAATTTTAAAACTACTTTCAGTAAAATTACAAATAAATTTAAAAAGGAAAATTAAATTCTTATAATGAAATTTTGGGGCTGAGATAGGACATTGTGGTAGTGCAAGTAGGCTATTTTGGGGCCTTGCAAATTACGTGACCCCTAAGAGGGAGGTATATGTGAAGAGAACCAAAGATCGTCCAGAATCGGAAGGCGATAGTCTTAAGCAACGTTTCTATGTCGAAACCATGTCCAACGTGTCTCCAAAAACAGCGTACTTAGTATTCATCCGGGAAGTTGGGTAAAGGAAATAATGGATAGCAATAGTAAAATACGAACCTCCGCACTTTCGCCTGCTGACCAAGAATAATTCAAGGGTCAGAGCGTGCGGTCGTTGATGATCGAACACGGGACCTCCGAATGCGAACTATAGAGATACAGACATGTTAAGTATTCTTGTATTTTCATAAATATCTGTTACTTTCGATTTTCTCCCATTTTTAAAAATACACCATTCTAAACAAACAATAAGGCTGATATCAGTAAAAATGTTGGTATACCTTGCCTTCTGAGTCCTGATTCCTGTTTTAATGACGTTTTATAGAGGGCTTCTTACCTGCAACAAAAGGAAAACGTGTTAAACCATGAAGCTCAAGTATTATTAGAGTAAAAGAGCTAACATATTGCCTTCATATAAAAAAAAATCTGATGTGTTCCATTCACATGACTTTCTCTACTTCTGTGCAACAAATTATTCTTAATAAGCTTATTCTACTATTTATTTCAAGCTAATCGAGAAAAAATGAGCAGAAATGGTCTTATTACTTGCTTCTTTGTAAGTAGAAGCGAAATATGGGAGTATCATAGATTAAAGTGAAGTCAAAAGCTGGTTCCTATGTGACTGAAGTTCCTTTGTTTGTATGGACACGAATTGACAAATTTCTGTATGAGAAAAGTATAAATTTTTCAAAGCTGAAACCAAAATCCAGGAATATCTCAAAAACGAATTAGTCCTCGAAAAAAAGTATATGACATAGATTGTGTGTTTTAGTGTGCTCTACATTTTTTGTGTGGTAAGTGTTTGTCCATTTCTTACGGTTTAGCAGTTATGCAAAATTCCTCCAGATTAAAGTACTCTTCAGAGGCTATTCCCAGAAAATTCAAGATATACATATTATTTGTAAGGTAAATATCCTTAATATACGATATTTTAACCAAAATCGTTTGAGCCATTTTTGAGAAAATCAAAATATTCGAAAATAGTTCCATATAAATAGTAGTTGGGGGGGGGATTTTCTTGCAAATCTTCGTGTCGCATCCTTGGAAGATACCAAACTTAAATACCAAGTTTGGTATTTAACGCTCTTTTCGTTTTTGAGCTATGCTGTCCACAGACACACAGATACACACATGCACGCACACCCGGAACTTTTTCCAAAAATGCTCTTTTTGGATTCAGGGGACCCAAAAGTGTATTTCCGGTGAAAACTCTGTATCGAATTTTTGGGTGGAATACAATAGCTTCTCTATACACTATGTACATAGTACGTGTAGAGAAGGTAAAAATTTGAAGAGCTTAAAAATATCTAAAACATGATAATAATGCCTATAGAACATATGTGCTATATGTTGAAGACAACATAAAACGATCTGATGTGTTCCATTCACATGCTTTCTCTAGACATTCCACAAACGTTCCTTACAAAACCGTATTCTTCTATCTATTCATTCTAATAGAGATAAATATTAGCAGAACTGGTTTTATCCCTTGCTTCCTTGTAAGAAAAGGGATATAAGGGAATAGACTAGTAAGTATTTTAAATCTGAAAAAATAACAAGAAATATCTCAGAAAATCTAGCAGTACTAAAAAAAAAAACTTTTATGGCACAAACTTATGTTTTAACGAGATCTACATATTTTCTGTAGCAAGGTTTTGTTTATCCCTTACGGTTTACCAGTAATGCAAAAATCTGCAAAATTCATCCAAGATAAAGAGGTCTTGAGAGACTATTCCAAAAAAATTCAAGATATACATTTTGTCATGTAAATATGTTTAACATACTATATGTCAATCAAAATCGTTAGAGCCATATTTGAGAATAAAAGTTTTTGAAAATTTTCATGTCGCATCCTTTGGAGATACTAAACTTAAATACTAAGTTTGGTATTTAACGGAGTTTTCGTATTTGAGCTATACTGGCCATAGACACACACAGACACTGACGTTTTTCTAAAAAAAAATGTATTTGGATTCAGGGGTCTCAACACGTGTATTTTCGTTGAGACCCAGGTATAACATTTTTGGGTGGAATACAATACCTTCTCCTTACACTATGAAAAAAGTAAAACATCAATAAAGTAATAATATCCATTACCAATTGTTAAAATTAAATTAATAAATAATGCAATAAATTAATTATATAAATAGATGAGATAAAATAATGAAGTAGTAATTGCCAAAAATGCATAATAAATGTATTAGCTAGATGTTAAATATTAATGTTTTGAATAGAATTAAAGATTAAAATAAAAAAAAATTCAGATAAATGACAAATTTAAAATTTAAAGATACTGGATACCAGTACTCCATTAATACAGATATCGGTTAGTTATAGGTTTGTTTTAATTAAGAGTTTATGGGTTAGAGAATAGCTGGTTACCAGTTAAATACTACTCTCCAGTTTTAGTGAGATGTGGTAATTTAGTTACTTTTAAATTGTTTTATTTACTTTCTCTGCACGTACTATACACATGAATCTAAAAAGCATTTTTAGAAAAAAGCCAATATGTGTGTGTGTGTGTGTGTGTGTGTGTGTGTGTCTGTAGACAGAATAGCTCAAAAACGAAAAGCCCGATAAATAGCAAACTTGGTATTTAAGTTTAGTATGTCCCAAGGATGCGACACGAAGATTTTCAAGAAAATCGCCCCAACAAAACTACCCTTTACATGGAAAAAATTTCTAACACACACACACACAGGTCGTGCCGTGGCCAAGTGGTTAGACCTCTCACCTCTCATCTAGACGGCCCGGGTTCGATCTCAAGCGACCGCATGTGAGATTTATAATCGAAAAAGTGGCACAGGTGCGGATTTTTTTCGGGTTCTCCGGTTTCCCCCGCCATCACACTCACCGGTGCTCCACCTTCATTTCATGTATCACCAGTGACATCGCCCGCGATGCCATTTGTAGTAAAAGCTGGCGTCAAACATTACTAAAAGAATCTGATGTGTTACACTCACATTACTTTCTGTAGCTGCTCTACATGTCTTACAAATGATTATTCCTGTTTCTACACAATGCTAATCGACATAAACATTGGCAGAATGTATTTATTACTTAGTTCCTTATAAATAAGAGGGAACTAAGGGTATGCACTTGGCTAAAGTGATGGTCAAATGTTTCAAAAGCTATCTTATGCGATTGTCATTGCAACTTGCTTCTTTGCTTGGCCAGGAATAGAACAAAATAAAAACTGACACTTCCTGTCTGAGAAAACTATAAGTACTTCACAATTGAAACCAATAACAAGGAATATCTTGGGAACGGTTACCTCCACAACAAAAAAGTAAAGGACAAAAATTGTATGTTTTGACGAGATCTACATTTTTTCCGTAGTAAGTTTTTGTCTATGTCTTACGGTTTCGCAGTTAAGCAAAATTTGGCGAAACTCATCCAGAATAAAGAGCTCTTCAGTGGCTGTTCCCAGAAAATTCAAGATATTCATTTTATTTGGGATACAACTAGCTTTAATATATGGTAATTTAATCAAAATCGTTAGAGCCATTTTTAAGGAAAATCATTTTCGAACATTTTTCCATATAAGGGTAGTTTATGATGGGGGATTTTGTTGGAAATCTTCGTGTCGCCTCCTTGATAGATACAAATCTAAATACCAAGTTTGGTATTTCGGTCTTTTCGTTTTTGAGCTATGATGTCTACAGACACACCCAAGGACATACACGGACCTTTTTCCAAAAATGATTTCTTTAGATTCAGGGGGACCCAAAGCATGTATTTCCAGTGAAATATCGGTATCGAATTTTTGGGTGCAATACAATACCTTCTCTACACACTATGTACATAATACGTGTAGAGAAATTAAAAAAACAAACTAATCGTGTACTACAGTATTCTGAAAACAAATGAACTATTTGTAGTGACCATTTTTAGAAGTATGAGCTTTGCTTTTAAGGTTCTCAGCATAGGAAGGTTGTTATGAACGCAAGCAAATCCATCACTCTGTCCACACTGCAGCAAGAATGCAGTAAGTGATAACTTGGCAACATTATAACCTAGGAAAATAAATTCCAGTTGTTAGGATGGGAATCCCACAATATGGAGGTGATAAGACATTGCGTGTTAGCTTGGCCATAAAAACCCGGGCTCTGCGTGACGGGAGAAACTTGTGTTATCTCTGAATGCTAATTTTTGTGTTTGAATATTTTGTTGGAATAATTATGCAGTCTGTTTTGATTAACTGCCCTCTGAAACATTTATTGCAACGCTACCAAGAGGCTTATCTTTGTGGATAGAGCCCCCCCCATACATTTCTCCATGTTATACAAACATTAAGTCCTCATAAATATTGGCAACAACAATGCAATCAGCTGTTTTATCTTACACAAGGACTCCAATGACATTTTAAGTATTTTGGTTAAACAAAAATAGACATTTGGGACTTTTAGTTAGCTTTAAACATCCAGCTGTTCCAAGCAAAACATTGTTAAATATCTGATATCTGATGTATTACACTCACATGACTTTCTCTAGCTACTCTACGAACAAACTTCTTACGAAAGATAATTCTTCTTTCAACACCTTGCTAATCAAGATAAACATTAGCAGAATTTTATTACTTAAGTTCCTTATAAGTAGAATGTAACTAAGGGAACACACTAGGCTAAAGTGATAGTCAAATGTTTTATAAACTGTCACTATGCGATTGTCATAACAAATCGCTTCTTTGCTTGGCCAGGAGTAGAACCAAAGAAAATCAGACACTCCCGTCTGAGAAAAGTGTAAGTACTTCACAACTGAAACTAATAACAAGGAATACCTTGAAAACGGTAAGTTCCTAGAAAAAAATGTATATGGCATAACTTATGTATTTTAACGATATCTATATTTTTTGTATGGTAAGTTTTGGTCTATCTCTTACGGTTTACTAGTTATGCCAAATTAAGCAAAATTCATCCAGAATAAACAGGCATTTAGAAGCTATTACCAGAAAATTCAAGATATACATTTTATTTGTGATAGAAATGGGCTTATTGTGGGGTATTTAAATCAAAATCGTTAAATCTATTTTTAAGAAAAACAACATTTTCGAAAAATTTTCCAAGTAAAGCATAGTTATTTTTACTTTCTCTACACGTACTATGTACATAATGTACAGAAAATGTATTGTAATGCACCCAAAAATTCGGTAGAGAGATTTCAGCAGAAATACATGTTTTGAGACGCTGTGTCCGTGTGTGTGTGTCTGTGGGAAGCATAGCTCAAAAACGAAAAGTCCGTTAAAAACCAAACTTGGTTATTAGGCTTGGTATCTTTCAAGGATATGACACGAAGATTATCAAGAAAATCTCCCCACTCCCGACTACCCTTTACATGGAACGTTATTCGAAAATTTTGATTTTCTCCAAAATGGATCTAAAGATTTTGATTAAAATATCGTGTATTAAACACGTGTATTAAAACACGTTAAAACACAATTTATATAATATACATGTTTTACCTGGAGTTGATCTTTTTGAGATATTACTTGTTTTTGGTTGCAGCTTTGAAAAATGTACACTTTTCTCATGTAGGAATTTGTCAACTCCTACCCATACAAACAAAGTCACATAGCAACGAGCTTTTGACTATCACTTTAACCTACGGTACTCCCTTATTTCGCTTCTACTTACAAGGCAGTAAGAATTAAGACTATTTCTGCTAATTTTTTCTCGATTAGCATGAAGTAAATAGACGCATGAGCTTTCTGACAACAATTTGTTACAGAGATGTAAAGGAAGTCGTGTGAATGGAATACAACAGATTTTTCTAATTTATTTAATGTTTATCGAGAGAATATTAGCTTCCTTGTAAGTAGAAGGGAAACAAGGGAGTACCATAGGTTAAAGTGATGGTCAAAATCTGTTTGCTATATGACTGATGTTCCTTTGTTTGTATGGACACGAGTTCACAAATTCCTGTATGAGAAAAGTATATTTTTTATAGCTGAAACTAAAAACAACGAATATCTAAAAAACAATCAGCTCCACGAAAAACATGTTTATAACATAAGTCGTGTGTTTTAAAGTGATCTACATTTTTTGTGTGGCAAGTTTTTGTCCATCTCTTACGGTTTAGCAGTTATGCAACATTCCGTAAAATTGACCCAGAATAAAGTAGTCTTCAGAGGCTATTCCCAGAAAATTCCAAATATACATTTTATTTGTCAGGTAAATATCTTTAATATACGATATTCTAATCAAAATCGTTAGAGCTATTTTTTAGAAAATCAAAATTTTCGAAAAAGTTCCATGTAAAGGGTAGTTTGGGGTGGGGGGATTTTTCTCAAAATCTTCGTGTCGCATCCCTGGAAGATAGTAAACTTAAATACCAGGTTTAGTATTTTACCGACTTTTCGTTTTTGAGTTATCGTATTCACAGGCACACAGACGCACACACGGACCTTTTTCTGAAAATACTTTTTTTTGGATACAAGGGACCCTAAAACATATATTTCCGGTGAGATCTCGGAATCGAATTTTTTGGTGGAGTGCAATACCTTCTCTATACACTATGTACATAGTGCGTATAGAGAAAGTAAAAATATGCCCTCCTGGGTAGTGTGGTGGTAGCGCGACTGCCTCACATTCAAAAGGTCGTGAGTTCGAATCTCCCTTAGGGTGAGTTACTCGGATGAGGTTTTTTTCTCGGGAATTTTCCTTATCCTGAGAAGACGAATGTCAAGTGACTTTAAGCTTTATCATTTGAGCATCATTTCACACATTTCATTCATCATCCGATATGACCAACCGGGTTAAAGGACGTTAAGAAAAAACCCAAGAACGGTCAACTCCAGGAATATATATGGTTGGTCTATATACTATATAGAATAACTGCTATGGCTGACGTGTTCCGCGTTGTTTGTTAGGTAGGTTTTTATACACCCATAAAATCCACCCAGAATAAAGATGTTTTCAGAGTCTATTCCCAGAAAATTCAAGATATTCATTTTATTTATTATATAAATATTTTTAAAACATGATACCTTAGTCAAAATCCGTAGAGGCTTTTTTTTTTTTTTTTAAAACCAAAATATCCGATTTTTTTCTATGTAATGAGTAGTTGAGGTTGGAGGGGTTTTCCTGAAAATCTTCTTGTCGCATCGTTGTAAGATACTGAACTTAAATACCATGTTTGGTATTTAATGGACTTTTCGTTTTTGATCTATGCTGCCCACAGACACAGTCACCTTTTTTCTAAAAAGCTTTTCTTTTTTGGATTCACGGTGTCCTAAAACATGTATTTCCAGTGAAATCATGGTACCGAATTTTTTGGTGCAGTAGAATATCTTCTCTGTACACTATGTCCTACATAGTATACACGTGCTAGAGAAAGTAAAAATTGAAGCCCAGTAAGAGAATGATGAGCAGAATATCTTCCTTACTAGCCAAAGACGTACTTAAACTAAATAGACCGTAAATAAATACGATTGTTGGAGGGGCATTGTTGGTTAAGGGAACAGCTAAATACAATGGGAACCAATTTGTAGGTTCTCAAATACAGAGGGAGAAACAGACTCTAATATAATCTTCATTGCGAAGCTGTGGAAGAAAACGGTGTGAATTACTGGGATTAATAAACCCAGAAGCTGATATTACTAAATAAGATTTAATTAATAACCTCTGGTCTCTGATTAAATAATCAGTGCTATTTAATTAAAATTATGAAGAAATGAGTTCAGTATTTTCTGTAACTGTCAAGTGGAGCACAGAGCACCGTTAACATTTTTCCATGATCGGATTTAAACTTCTAGTTCATGAGTTGGCCGCAAAGCGCCAAGGGGACGAAGGATCAGTGTGTCATCAGTAGATGGCACTATAGGAGGAAATCACGACTTTTTTTTTTCTTTTTTTTTTTTTTTTTCCACTATAACCCATATTTACATTTTCCCTCCTAAATTTACAGCATGAGTAACGATTTTACTCTTCCTTTACAAAAGCATATACATATTGTACAAACATATAACACCCATGCCCAAGGCGGGACTCGAACCCACGATCCCCTGCCATGAAGCACCAAAGCAAGACGCCTTAGTGAGCGTGACCATGGGGACCGGCTCGCAATCCTTTACCTCCATCGTGGTGCGAACTGCCCATAACCTAACCGTTCGCACCCCAGCACCTCTACACCCGGACGTCCTTCCCCTTGAACTCCATCTGCTCGTACGCCGTTCCTGGGCTGCCCGCAGACTTTACCAGCGTCACCGCACGCCACATAACCGAGCACTCCTGAGGCGTTTACGCCGAGAGGTCCGGACCCGACTACGCGAGCGTGGGAGGAGACGATGACCCGCTTGAGGCTCGAGGATGGCGTCGTGTGGAGGATTGCCAAAGCTCTCCGACACCGCGGAGGTCAAATCACCTCCCCAATCCAAGGCACCCAAGGCCTGGCTTATGAACCCCGAGCCAAAGCCGATGTGTTCGCTGGCTACCTCGAAAGGACTATGAGGCCACGAGAAGACCCCCAGGACGAAGTCTTCTCGGACCGTGCTCGGCGGGAGGTGCGTCCATACCTTCGACGTCCCCCCGACGAGGCGGACCGACTCCCCGTCATCCGACCCAGTGAACTCCAGGGCGCACTCCAGCGTCTCAACCCCAAAAAGGCAGCGGGTCCTGACGGACTAACCCCTGCCATGCTCCGATGCCTTCCCATCAAGGCGGTACTCTTTCTAACCAAGGTTTTCAACATGTGCCTCACCTTGTGCCACTTTCCACGCGAGTGGAGGGAGGCCCGGGTGATATGCATCTTGAAGCCGGGGAAAGACCCGATACACCCTTCCAACTACCGATCCATCAGTCTCCTATCAGTTCTCTCGAAGGTTTTCGAGAGGCTAATACCAGTCCGCTTGTCCCCTCTCTTGGGCGACATTCATGCCATCCCAGATCACCAATTTGGTTTTCGTCCTGGGCATTCTACACCCCAGCAACTACTGAGAGTGGTGGAGGCCGCTGCCCTGGGTTTCCAGGACAGAGCCTACACCGCGGCGGTGTCGCTGGACGTGGAGAAAGCCTTCTCTACGACCTGGCACGCGGGTCTGCTCCTCAAATTCATCCGACTGGAGCTCCCGACACACATCATACACCTACTACACTCATACCTTAAACACAGATATTTTGTAGTTTCAGTTGAGGGACACAAATCAACACCTAGGCCAATAAGAGGCGGAGTCCCCGAAGGCTCTGTACTTTCCCCCACGCTCTTTAGCGTCTACATGGCCGACCTACCAACAGTGCAGCAAGTCAACATAGCTCAGTATGCTGATGACGTGCTGTTATACTGTACAAACAAACACCCACGCAGAGCCTTCAACCCTATTCAGACACCTCTGGCTCATCCAAGAGTGGTGCGAGCGTTGGCGATTGTCCATCAACCCTGAGAAAAGCCACGCTATTCTCTTCACCAAGCGCCGCTTTCCCGCAAACTTCCCCACATTCACGTACCTCAGACGAAGGATACAATGGACCAACACCATCACCTACTTGGGGGTGAAGCTTGACAGGGGCGTCACTTTTGGGGAGCACATCAGGGGGCTGTGGTGCCGGGGCAATGGGGCTGCGGCCTCGCTGTACCCGATGCTGAGGTCCTCGATGACGGTTCCCCTTAAGTTGCGCCTTTTGAGGGCTCTCATAATCTTGTTAATCTACGCCTGTGAGATCTGGGGCATGGCGGCAGACTCCAGTCTGCTGTTTTCAGCGGGTACAGAAAAGGTGTCTTCGGGCTACCTATTCTGTGCCTCGAGGCTTTCCAACGAGACTCCTGCACGACGCCTCTGGTCTACCATACCTGGAGGACGAGATTAGGCGTCGGGCAACAAAATTCAACGAAGGGTTACCATTCCATCGGAGCGCCCTCGTTAGGTCTCTTGGGGATTACGATCCCACAAACCGCCGCTTCAGGCGATACCGGCTTCCCCGCATGGCTTGCGGGCATCCCCGGTAACGAAGGAGCATCACCAACAGCTGCTACGGCTAAGCTCCTTATAATCCTTCAAGAGTTGCTTGGATTCAAAATTAAAACCTCAAAACAAACATTTTGATTAACACACACCAGCGGTGCACAAGGGCCGTTGCACCATCAAGGCAACCGTCGAGGAGCAATATTTGCCTCCTCCTGTCACTCCACAACCCCAAAACACATCCGCCATCCTGCAAAACCCACAATTCCGTCAGAACGTGGTTAAGTTCTCTCCGAGAACAGGGACACGTCTAGCACACCTTGGGCTGCCCTCAGCCTGCCAATTACACTGGACTGGACTGGACCGGCTCGACTTGCAGATGCGAAGTGGAGGAATTTTCCCTAGGAACCTTCTTCTTTTACTTATAAATAAAGATTACACGAGACCACCGGCTTTACTTTCCTTTCTAAGGAAGGCTTCCTATGAAGCTTTGCCTCCAAAAAAGTTAATTGTCTTCCGCCAGGTTTGTATCTACAATATGAAGAAAAGAGGTGATAGAAATAAATCTATATATTTCAGTGTTAGACAAAACAATCCGACACCTTCTTTAAGAAAAAGTCAAGTCAATGAAAGACATGGCACTTGTTAACATAATGAGCGCGACGATAACTCTATCCTTAAAAATCTGATGAATTCCAATCACATAACTTTCTCTCAATTTCTGTAACAAATTATTCGTAATAAGTTTATTCTTCTACCCACTTCGTGCTAATCGAGATAAATACTAATAGAAACGGTCTTATTATTCAGTTCCTTGTAGATACAAGGAGACTAAAAAATACATTAGGATAAACAGTTAGGCAAATGTTTTAAAATACGGTTGCTATGGGAATGAAATCCGTTTCTTTGCGTGGCCATGCGCTGGGAAGTTAGCGTATGAGAAAAGTTTTGAATATTTTAAAACTGAAATCAATAACAAGGAATATATCGAAAGCGGTCAACTCCACGAAAAAAATGTATATGACATAAATTGTATGTTTTATCGAGATCTACGTTTTTTTGGGTATTAACTTTTTGTCTATCTCTTACGGTTTACCAGTTATGCAAAATACAATAAAAAACATCCGAAATAAACCGGTCTATAGAGGCTATTCCCAGACAATTCAAGATATACACTTTTTTGCCATGTAATTATCTTAAACATAAGAGATTTTAATCAAACTGTTTTTCGAAATTTATTCCTTTAAAGGGTAGTTTGGGGTGGGGGATCTTCATGAAAATCTTCGTGTTCTATGCTACTGAACTAAAAGTCAATGTTTGGATCCTAACGGTCTTTTCGTTTTTAACTTCTTCTGTCCACACTCACACACAGTGACCTTTTTTCTGTTTTTTTTTTATTTTAGGGGGTCCTGAAACATGTATTTCCGATGAAATCTCGGTGTAAAATTTTTGTCATAATTTTTTTACATAGTATACACGTGTTAGAGAAAGTAAAAATTATGTAACAGAAGGATGCAAGCACAGTAAGAGAATGATGAGTAGAACATCTTTATTAACTGAAGACATACTTAAATTCAACAGAACCCAAATAAACCTGATAACAGGAATATTGACAGGACATTGTAGATTAAGCGAACATCTAATACAATGACAACCAATATGTAGGTTGTGAAATGTAGAGGAAGAAACAGTCGTCATATAATTTTCAAATGCGAAGCTGTTGAAGTAAACGGTATGAATTACTGGGATTAATAAACCCAGGAGGTGTTATTCCTAAAGAAAGCGTAGTTAATAACCTACAATCTATCATTAAATAATCAGGGTTATTTACAATCATGAAGAAATGAGTTAAATATTTCCTGTAACTCTCAAATGAAGCAGAGGGCACCGTTAGGATTTTTCCGTGATCGGATTTAAACTTGTAGTTCATGGATTCACCACTATGCGCCATGGTAACGAGGGATCAGCATGTTACCATCAGATGGCACTGTAGGACGAAATCACAACTTGTGGACGCAAAATGGAGGAATTTTGTCCAGGAACCTCCTTATTTTACGTGTAAATAAAGATTACACGAGATCATCAGCTTAACTTTGTTTTGGAAGGAAGGCTTACTAAGAATTTTTGCCTCCAAAAAAACAAAAAGCATTATCCTCTGCCAAGTTTGAACCTACAATATGAAGAAAAGAGGTGATACAAATAAATTTATATGTTTCAGTGTTAAGAAAAAATAATCGGACAACTTCTTTAAGAAAAAGTCAAGTCAATGAAAGACATGGCACTTGTTAACGTATTGAGCGCGACGATAACACGATTATCCCTAAAATGGGAATATAACGCTTATAGTTGAATGTTTGCTATTTCCCGTACGGCGTGTACAGAGAGAATAAACAGTGTAAATGTATCACAAATGGTTTTGTAAATGAGTTTACCTGGAGCACGTTTTTATCCCCTTATTAAAACAGGTGGAAAGCTAAATACACGGTCAACTTAAAAGCACCGGAATTAATGACCCTGCTCACAGGTGATTTAAAAGTGAACTATCCACGACTCAACATCGCTTGAAAAGCGTTATCCAGCAATAACCGTTTCGAAACGAAAATGAGGCGAAAAAAATCCTTTTAGCTTTGTCAGCGAGAAGATAAAGGCGATAGATTCTGGTCGTGTAGAACAGCGTACCCTCAAGAATTAGTAGTTTAATCGCTCTTGGTAGATCAAAGTCGGAGTTATTGACCCACCGTTAATCGCCTTCTCAACGAGCTAGAGTCGGGCGAGGGTTCCCGATAACCAGCATTTGACTTTTAAATGACGGCACGCCGCCGCGCTCCTACAGCAAAGAAGTTCAAACTTCTACCGCATATCTCATTATTGTCCTCTGCTTAATCTGTTTTTAATGCAACGGAAAATTGCGCAGACTCCGGTTAACGTGAATTCTACATTCCTTTAAACCACACACAAGAACGTTTAACTCAGTAAAGGAGCAGTAAATATTTAAAGGCAAGGGGATTGAGTTACGTAACCCTCAAAATGCTCATACGAGAGCTAAGGTTGAGTTAGAGAACTGGCGCGTACGCAACAACAGTGCTTAGAGACTGGCTGGAGCGTGATAGCTGTCAGTGAGTGAAGGTCACATAGATTGTCTCCTTTTTCATAAAATAACACTTTTTACTATCTCTGCTTTGCACGTAGATAGAAAAGGTATCATTGCATTCCTTCCAAAATTTCGATACCGAGATTTCATACGAAATACACTTTTAGGACCTGTTGTAAATAAATAAAAAAAATACTGTCTGGTACATAACTAGACAAGGTATTATATTCCACCCAAAAATTCGATACCGAGATTTCACTGGAAATATACTTTTTGGGTCTCCTATACACCCCTCTCCCCCAAATAAAAAATATATATTTAAAAGCAGAGATGGTATTGAATTCCAACCAAAAACTACATACCGAGATTTCACTGGAGATATACCTTTTAGGGTCTCCTATATTAAAAAAAAAAAGTATGTTTACTTTTTCCACATAGTACATAGTACAAGAAGAATTACGTTTTTTTCTTTCTCTAATTAGTACATATGTTGAGACAAATTGCATTTCACCCAAAAATTTTATACTTAGTATTCACAGGAAATACTTGTTTTTATTCAGGATAACATAAAACATGTATTTTACTGTCTATAGTATATAACTAAGAGGAAATATTGCATTCCACTCAAAATTCTATACCGATTTTAAATTGAAATAAAGGTTTTGGGATATTTTGCATAAAAACAAACAAAATTTAATTTTTTGCTCTTTTCAATTAGTATATAGTACATAGGTAGGGAAGATTAGCATTAAAAGTTCGATATTGAGTAATCACTGGAAATACGTTTTTGGGTCTCCTGTATCCAAAAAAAAAAAAAAAAAATTAATAAAAATAAAACAACATTTTTACTTTGCATACTTAGTACAGAGTCTCTTGTATAAAACAAATATATACATTTTTTTTTCTTTTGTACTTAGTAAATAGTACGGAGATTGCGCAGTATCCGGTTAACGTGAATTCTATGTTCCTTTAAACTACACACAAGAACGTTTAACTCAGTAATGGAGCAGCAAATATTTAAAGGCAAGGGATTTGAAATGCTCATACGAAAGCTATAGCAGCCTGCTACGTTGAGTTAAGAGAGCTGGCGCGTACGCAAAAACAGTGTTCAGGAACTAGGTGGAGGCTGAGCGTGACAACTAAGCCAGTGGGTGAAGGTCATAGCACAATTTTGTTTCGTTTTTCATCACACACACTTTTTACTGTCTCTGCTTCGTACATAGGTAAAGACGATATTATTGCATTCCACCCAAAATTTCGATACCGAGATTTCACAGGAAATACAAGTTTTAGCATCTCGTGTAAAAAAAACAAAAACAAAAACTGTCTATAGTACCTAAGTATAGAAGGTATTGCACTCCATCCAAATATTTCATACCAAGTTTAAATTGAAAGACACGTTTTAGGGTTTCGCTTCTATTTACAAGGGAGCAAGTAATAAGACTATTTCTGCTATTTTTTTCTGAACTAGCCTGAAAGAAATAGAAGCATAAGGTTTTTAACAATAATTTGTTGCAGAGATGTAGAGAAAGTCATGTGAATAGAACACATCAGATTTTTTTCGTTTAGTTGCCCATTTCTGAGATATTCCTTGTTAATTTTTTCAGATTTAAAAAACTTAAAACTGTTCTCACACGGAGAACAGTGTTCTCTCCTGGCCCTGCATAGGAACGGATTTCAACCACATGGCAACCAGCATTTAACAGATTTGACTATCGCTTTAGCCTAGTGTATTCCCTTATTTACCTTCTACTTACAAGTAAGCAAGTAATAAGAATATCTCTGCTAATGTTTATCTCGATTATTATAGAATAGATAGAACAATAAGCTGTTTAACTGACTTCTCACCCGGAGGTTCCAGGTTCGATTCCCACCTGGGACGGGACATTTTTCTTTAACCAAAATGATTTTCTATCACCATACAGTCTGAAAGTATTTATATGAGAGTAAATGTGTGTGGTTGAAGATAAAATGATTAAAACCCAACGTAAAGAACCTAGAGTCAACAGGTTGTTTCTAATGCAAAGCCACTAATATGACCTTATAAGCAAAAGGGTGCTATATAAATGAATCAATAAAAAAAAAAGTCTGATGTGTTACACTCACATGTCTTTCTCTTGTTGCTCTACAAACCTCTTACAAACGATTATTCTTCTTTCTACACAATGCTAATGGAGATAAATATTAGCAGAATATTCTTATCACTTAGTTCCTTATAAGTAAAAGGGAAATAAAGGAATGAACCAGGCTAAGGTGATAGTCAAATGTTTCAAAAGCTGCCATTATACGATTGTCATGGAAAATCACTTCTTTGCTTGGCCAGGAGAAGACCAAAAGAAAAAGTAGTATAGCTACTTCACAATTAAAACCAATAACAAGGAATGTCTCGGAAACGGTTACCTCCACAACAAAAACATAAATGGCATAAATTGGGTCTTTTAACATCTACATTTATTGTGTAGTAAGTTTTTTCTCTATCTTTTACGCTTTATTAGTTAAGTAGAATTTGGCAAAATGCATCCAGAATAAAGAGGTCCTCAGAGTCTATTCCCAGAAAATTCATGATATACATTTTCTTTGGATGTAAATAGCTTCAATATATGGAATTTTAATCTTTAATCTTTAGGACCAATTATGAGAAAACAGAAACTTTCGAAACTTTTTCTAACCAAAGGGTAGCTTTTATGGGTGGATTTTGTTGAAAATCGTCGTGTCACATCCTTGAAAGATACCAAACCTAAATACCAAGTTTGGTATTTAACGGTCTGTTCGTTTTTGATCTATGCGTCCACAGACACACACGGACCTTTTTCTAATAATGTTTTTATCGGGCTCAGGGGGCCTCAAAACACATATTTCCTTTGAAATCTCGGTATCTAATTTTTGGGTGGAATATATTACCTTCTCTATTCACTATGATCATTGTATATCCGGGATAGAGAAAGTAAAAAAAAAGAAGAAGAAGCTGTTTAATAATAAATTGTTACAACGATGTAGAGAAACGCATATGAATGGAACACATTAGATTTACTTTCTCCACACGCACTATGCTCATAGTGTATAGAGAAGGTATTGTAATGCAGCCGAAAATTCGATGCCAGATTTCACCGGAAATGAGACCCCCTGAATCCGTGTGTGTGTGTATGTGTGTGTGTGTGTGGGCAGCATAGCTAAAAACGAAAGGTCCGTTAAATACCAAACTTAGGTTTTTCGTGGATTTGATCGATTTTGAGTTATTCCTTGGTTTTGGTTTCAGGTTTAAAAAGCTTATAATTTTCTCATACAGGACTTTGTCAACTCCTGTCCATACAAACAAAGGAACATCAGTCACATAGCAACCAGCTTTTGACTAATACTTTAACCTATGGTACTCACTTATTTCACTTCTACTTACAAGGAAGCAAGTAATAAGACTGTTTCTGTTAACTTTTTCTCGATTAGCATGAAGTAGCAAAGATGTAGAGAAAGTCTTGTGACATCAGACTTTTTCTCTTTTACTTGCAAGGAACTGAGTAATGAGCCTATTGCTGCTAATGTTTACCTTCATTGACATGGAGTAGAAAGAAGAAAATATTTTGTAAGAAACATTTGTTGCAGAGTATATAGGAAAAGTGGTGTGTATGTAGCACATGAGAGACAGAAAGACGATATCGTGAAGCAGCTTGTATGTATCAGAGCAATACAACTGCATGAGTGTTTCTAATGTGTAATATGTTAATGTGTGTCACAGCTGTGACAGATACAGAGATAGATGTCCAGACACCGTCTAGCCGCTGCAACTGCTCCTATTTCCGAGACATCACATCCCTCATCAACTATTTACTACCAGAGTATGAAAACATCTCTTAAGTAACCGTTCATTTCACTTTGCCTAAATATTTGTAACAAATTATTGTAAATAATCTTATTCTTCTATCCATTTCATGCTTATCAAGATAAATATTAGCAAAAACGATCTTATTAATTCCTTTATAAGTAGAAGAGAAATAAGGGAACACACTATGCTAAACTAGAGTCAAATGTTTTAAAATGTGGTTGCTGTGGAATTGAAATCCGTTTCTTTGCGTGGGTAGATGTTGAAAAGTTGCTGCATGAGAAATGTTTAAGTATTTTAAAGCGGAAACTAGTAACAAGGAATATCTCGAAAACAATGTACATGACACAAATTGTGTATTTTAACAAGATTTACATTTTTGTTCAGTAAGTTGTTGTCTATCTCTTAGGTTTAATAGTTATGCAAAATTCACCCAGAATAACCTGCTCTTCATAAGCTATTCTTAGGAAATTCAAGATATACATTTTATTTGTAATGGAAATGGATTTAATATTTTATTTAAAACTGTTAAGAGCCATTTTTAAGAAAACCAACGTTTTCGATAATTTTTCCATGTAAAAAGTATTTTGGAGTGGGAGGATTTTCTTGAAAATCTTCGTGTCGTACCCTTTGAAAATACAAAACTTAAATACCAAGGTTAGTGTTTTACGGTATTTTGTTTTTGAGCTATGCTGTCCACAGTCACACACGAGGACCTTTTTCTGAAAATATCTCTTTGTAGGATTCAAGGGTTCCTAAAACATATATTTCCGGTGAAATCTCGGTATCGAATTTTCTGTGCAATACAATGTCTTCACCTGTACACTGTGTACATGGTATGTGTAGAGAAAGTAGAGATCAAAACATGTGATATCTGAGGATCGTGGAGGCCACAAACTCTTGCTCATATGTCTTTGGCGAATTATTCTTTGTAATTTCCTTATGGATTCAATAGTAGTATGGACTGTGGTGTTATTCTAATGGAAATAATACACCGTTAACGTTCTATAATGGTTCCAAAATTATACGTATGTACATTTCACTGTAATTGTTTAGCAGTAATTGCACACCACACTCCTATTTCTTGTTCGTAAAGTTGTTGGCTGTAATTTATATAAGCTAATGGTTTACGGTAACTATTGTTGGCTAATAATTTATCTAACCAAATGGTTAATGGTAGTAATTTAATACATAAAATTGATCTTGTTGAATTTTGAATGCAATATTCAATTTTGGAAGTTAATTTAATAAAAAGGAAAGTGTCCAGTGTGTACAGGTTAAAAACATTTAAGCTTCTTTGGCCGTATGTAGAATGTACATGGTGAATAGAGAAGTTATTGTATTCCACCTAAAAGTTCGATATGAGATTTCATTCGAAATATATGTTTTGAGACCTCCAGAATTAAAACAAAATAGAAACACGTCTATGTGTGTTTATATTTGTTTGTGTGTATATGTTGGCAGCATAGCTAAAAAAAAAAGTCGGTTCACTACCAAACTCGGAATTTAGTTGCTGTACCTTCCGTGGAAGCAACAGGTGGAGTTTCAAGAAAATCCTCCCACACCCAACTACTGTTTACATGGACCATTGTAGTTTTCTCAATAATGATTTTCTCTTAACTATGCATCAAAGATATTTTCCATCACAAATAAAATGTATATCTTGGATTTTCTGGGAATAGACTCTGAAGACACTTTATTCTGGATGACTTTTATATACTCTCTTTTTTAAACTGATAAACCATAAAATATAGACAACAACTTACTACATAATAAATGTACATCTCATTAAATCACACAATTTATGTCACATACAGTTTTTTTTAGAGTAACCATTTTGGAGATATTCGATTTTTTTTTATTTCAGTTTAATGTAGTTAAACTTTTTCTCAAACGGGAGAAATTTTTCTTTTAATTACTATTTTGTTTACTTCTAGCAAGCAAAGAGAACTGAATTTCAATTGTTTCACTTAGCGACCTACTTTTAAAAGATCTGGCTATCGCTTTAATTTAGTATATTTCCATGTTTCCTTTTAGTTAAAAAGAAGCAAGTAATAAGACCAATTCTGACAATGTTTATCTTGATTGGCAGAATTTAGATAAAAGAAGAATCTTTTGTAAGGTTAGCTTGTTTGTGGAATAGCTAGAGAAAGTCATGTGTTTGTGACACAAAAGGTTTTTAAGAAATAAGAATTTTAGTGCAAAAATTACACGAAAATTTAGACTTAAAATACCACTTCCTTGCAAATATACAGTATAAAACTTGTGAATAGGTTTAACAAAATAGATTCTGTGCATGAAACAAAATCCAACGAAAGCTTGGAACGTATACCTAGAAAATCTTCGGGACGTTTAGAACACCAGATAGGAATTTCGAAAGCACTAGGTCATAGAGCAATTAAATACTTCAACTGAAGCCCTATGTAATTTCAGTATCTGAGCAATTACAGTCTATACAGTTTAACAACAGAGTTAGTTTCCGTAACTTGATGTTACGTAATAAATAGTGGGAAAATTGAACCCAGGATAGTAAATGGCATGAACCTTCACGTAATAGCAGGTACTGGGCATCAGAGAAACCAGATATTGTTTACTAAGCCCCACTTTACGAACAAGAAATAGGAGTGTGGTGTGCAATTACAGCTAAAAGAATTATTAGTGTTTTTTGAAGAAACAATTACACTGAAACGTTCATCGTATAATTTTGGAACCATTATAGAACGTTAACGGTGTATTATATCCATTAGAATAATACCACAGTCCATACTACTATTGAATCCATAAGGGAAGTACAAAGAATAATTGGCCAAAAACATATGAGCAAGAGTTTGTGGCCTCCACGATCCCCAGATATCACATGTTTTGATCTCTACTTTCTCTACACATACCATGTACATAGTGTATAGGGGAATATATTGTATTGCACAGAAAATTCGCTACCGAAATTTCACCGGAAATATATGTTTTGAGACCCCTGAGTCCAAAAGAAAATTATAAAAATGCCCTAGTGTGTGTATGTGTGTCTGTGGGCATCATAGCTCAAAAATAGAAAGACTGTTCAATACCAAGCTTGGTATATTCCAAGGATGTGACAGGAAGAGTTCAAAGAATATTCCCCCACCGCCAACTACCCTTTACATGGAACATTTTTCGAAAATTTTGATTTAATCAAAACCGATTCTATCGATTTTGTATAATTACCGTATGTTTAAGATATTTTTATAAAAAAAAAGTATATCTTGTATTTTCTGGGAATAACCTCTGTAAACCTCTTCATTCTGGATGACTTTTGTATAACTGACAAACCCTAAAAGATGTACAAAATGTTACTACACAAAAGATGTACATATACATTTTTGTAGAGTTAACAGTTTTTGAGATGTTTCGGATTATTGGCTTCAGTTTTAGCTACTTTCATTGTGTGCTTTACCTGCTCTATACACTATGTACAAATGCTTTTTGGACTCAGGGGGCTCTAAAACATGTATTTCCGGTGAAATCGTGGTATCAAATTTGTGTGTGCATTATAACAACTTGTATTATGTACATAGTAGAGTAAAGAAAGTAAAAATGCTTTTTACTTTCTGTTTACGTGCTATGTACATAGTGAATAGAGAGGGTATTGCACTTCACCCAAAATCGATACCGAGATTTCACCGGAAATACATGTTTTAGGACCCCCTGTATCCAAAAAAAGCATTTTCAGAAAAATGCTCCGTGTGTGTCCGTGTGCCTGTGAACACGATAACTCAAAAACGAAAAGTAGCTAAAATACTAAACTTGGTATTTAAGTTTAGTATCTTCCAGGGATGCGACACGAAGATTTGGAGAAAAATCCCCCCCACCCCAAACTACCCTTTACATAGAACTTTTTTTTAAAATTTTGATTTTCTTAAAAATGGCTCTAACGATTTTGATTAAAATATCATATATTAAAGATATTTAGCTAACAAATAAAATGTATATCTTTAATTTTCTGGGAATAGCTTCTGAAGACCTGTTTATTCTGGATGAATTTTACTTAATTTGGCATAACTAGTAAACCGTAAGAGATAGACAAAAACTTACCATACAAAAAATTTAGGTCTTGTTAAAATACACAAGTTATGTCTTATACATTTTGCTCGTGGAGCTTACTGTTTTCCAGGTATTCATTGTTATTAGTTTCAGTTGTGAAGTACTTATACTTTTCTCAGGGGTGAGAGTCCGTTTTTTGTTTTTTTGTTTGTTTGTTTGTTTGTTTGTTCTACTCCTGGCCAAGAAAAGAAGTGATTTGTAATGACAGTCGCATAATGACATCTTTTAAAACATTTGACTATTGGTTTAGCCTAGTGTATTCCCTTATTTTCTTCCTACTTATACGGAACTAAATAATAAGAATATTGTGCTAATGGGTACCACGATTAGCAAGGTGCAGAAAGAAGAAGAATCTTATGTATGAAGTTTGTAGAACAGCTAGAGAAAGTCATGTGAGTGTAACACATCAGATTTTTATTATTATTTTTTTCATTTCAGACATAGTGCTGGGTAACGCGGCGTACTGGCACTTCAGAAACTTATAGCCGTTACTTTGAAATTTCAATAAACAGGTCATAAGTCTCCTATCTCAAATTACTTATTTAAGTAATCTACATATTCTGTGAAAATATTTCTGTATGGTTCATTAACAGCCTGTATATTTACGGTGTCGAAGTTTTGGGTGGAATACAATTTTTCTTCTATACACTTATGTACCTAGTACGTGTAGAGGAAAATAAAAATGCTAACATTTTTAGTTCGGTGGATTTGTATTACCAGTGAAATCTCGATATGGAAATATTGTGGATGGATCGATGAAAGTTAGAGCAATAGTTTGTAACAATAGGAACACAAACAAATGGGAAACCAGAGAATGGTATGCCTCTCGGAGCGCTTATCAAGCATGAAGTACTCGAGATAATGAGGGTCTCTCTGGGTTCGGTACAACTCCACTTAAGTACGAACAGGGGCTTTACTTATAACTTAGGAGAGATCTGCTCGTACGTTTGAGTTTAGAATAGTGATTTTCTCGTATAACAATACTTGTTTTATGGAAAAAAAAATCTGATGTGTTCCATTCACATGACTTTCTCTACATCCCTGCAACAAATTATTTTTTAAAAGCTTATGCTTCTATTTACTTCGTTCTAATCAAGAAAAATTAGCAGAAATAGTCTTATTATTTGCTTCCTTGTAAGTAGAAGCGAAATAAGGGAGTACCATAGGTTAAAGTGAAAGCCAAAAGCTGGTTGCTATGTGACTGATGTTCCTTTGTTTGTATAAACAGGAGTTCGCAAATTCCTGTATGAAAAAGTATGTTTTTTCACAGCTAAAACGAAAACCACGAATATCTAAAAAACAATCAACTCCACGAAATAAATATATATAACATAAATTGTGTGTTTTAAAGTGCTCTATATTTATTGTGTGGTAAATGTTTGTCCACCTCTTACGGTTTAGCAGTTATGCGAAATTCCGTAAAATGGAAAAGTAGTCTTCAGAGGCTATTCCCAGAAAATTCAAAATATACATTTTATTTGTCAGGTAAATATCTTTAATATACGATATTTTAATCAAAATCGTTTGAGCCATTTTTTAAAAAATCGAAATTTTCGAAAAAAGTTCCATGTAAAGGGTAGTTTGGGGTAGGGGGATTTTTCTCAAAATCTTGTGTCGCATCCCTGCGAGATACTAAACTTAAATACCAAGTTTGGTATTTTACCAACTTTTTCGTTTTTGAGCTATCGTGGTCACAGGCACATGGACACACTGACACATGGACACACACACACACACATGGACCTTTTTGTGAAAATGCTTTTTACTTTCTCTATACGTACTATGTACATCGTGTATAGAGAAGGTATTGCACTCCACCAAAAAAAAATCGATACCGTGATTTCACCGGAAATATATGTTTTAGGGTCCCCTGTATCCAAAAAAAATAAGTATTTTCAGAAAAAGGTCCTCGTCCGTGTGTCTGTGAACAAGATAACTCAAAAACGTAAAGTCGGTAAAATACCAAACTTGGTATTTAAGTTTAGTATCTTCCAAGGATGTAACACGAAGATTTTGAGAAAAATTCCCCATACCCCAAAATACCCTTTATATGGAACATTTTTCGAAATTTTTCATTTTCTAAAAAATGGCTCTAACGATTTTGATTAAAATGTCGTATATTAAATATATTTACCTGACAAATAAAATGTATATTTTGAATTTTCTGGGAATAGCCTGTGAAGACTATATTATTCTGGGTCAGTTTTAGGGAATTTTGCATAACTGCTACACCGTAAGAAATGGACAGAAACTTACCGTTTAACAAATGTAGAGCACTTTAAAACGCACAATTTATATTATTTACATATTTTTCGTGGAGTTGATTGTTTTTGAGATATTCCTTGTTTTTGGTTTCAGCTATAAAACACATACTTTTCTCATACAGGACTTTGTGAACTCGTGTCCATACAAACAAAGGAACTTCAGTCACAAAACAACCAGCTTTTGACTATCACTTTAACCTATGTTACTCCCTTATTTCACTTCTACTTACAAGGAAGCAAGAAATAAGACTATTTCTGCTAATTTTTTTCTCGATAAGGTGGAAGTAAATAGCAGCATAAGCTTTTTAAAAATAATTTATTGCAGAGAAATAGAGAAAGTGATGTGAATGGAACATATCAGATTTTTTTGGATATAGGGGACCCTGAAACATATATTTCCGGTGAAATCTCGGTATCGAATTTGTTGGTGGAGTGCAATACCTTCTCTATACACTATGTACATAGCACGTATAGAGAAAGTAAAGTAAAGACTATTTCTGCTATTTTTTCTGGATTAGTAAGAAGTAAATAGAAGCATAAACGTTTTAACAATAATTTGTTACAGGAATGTAGAGAAAGGCATGAGAATGGAACATTAGATTTTTTTAGGATGTATTCATTAATTATTTTATTTCTATTTACTTCATGCTTATGGAGAAAGTATCAGCAAAAGTGGTGTTGATGCTTGCTTGCTTGTAAGTAGAACGGAAATAAGCGACACAAAATATGTAGAGGACGTCAAAATACATAGTTTATGTTATATATATATTTTTTTCGTGAAGTTATCCATATAAACAAAGGAACTTCACTTTAACCTATGGTGCTCCCTTATTTCGCTTTTACTTATAAGGAAGCAGGTAATAAGACTATTTCTGCTAATTTTCTCTCGATTAGCATGAAGTAAATAGAAGCATAAGCTTTTTACAATAATTTGTTGCAGAGATGTAGAGAAAGTCATGTGAATGGAACACATCAGATTTTTTAAAATAACGGAAGTTATTTTGAAGGGTTTGAACGACATTCTAACTGCATGGCGTGTCAGTACTGATCATACTTTTCCGTTTTAATTCAGTATGATATGGTTCACGTTGACATATACGTACTGCATCGACACGTAGGCAGGTTGCCGGCCGGGCCGTTTTCAGCTGCCCAGTAATTATTCATGTGATGCCCAGTTAAACGTTATGCAATATTTACGAGTAGGAAACGGGTAGCGTACTCATTGTTTCCATAGAGTAAACCGCGGAGCACCATTATCATTAACCGCTATGCATACAGCATTTAATAACTTAGCTGCTCCCATAAAGGGCGAGTGGTAGAAGAGGATAAATTTCCTGCACTGCACGACCATGTCGGCTAGATGCAGGGCCGCCAAATTAAATGATGTTATTTACTTCTGCTGTTATGTTTATTATTGAAAGTAATTGCTCTCATGAACATTTAAACCGTAATGCGGTGTTTTCTAATGAACTTTCTAGCTATGTCGGTGTGAAATTGCTGTTGAATATCAACAGTATGCATGCAAATTACCTATAATAACATCAATCATTTGTTTTTTACTTTCTCTATACATATTATGTACCCAAAAATTCGATACCGAGATTTCATCGGAAATACATGTTTTGATACCACCTGAATAAAAAAAAAAAGCATTTTTAGAAAAATGTTCGTGTGTATCTGTGGGCAGCATAGCTCAAAAACGAAAGGACCATTAAATACCAAACTTGGTATACTCCAAGGATGCGACACAAAGATTTTCAAGAAAATCCTCCCACCCCCAACTACCCTTCACGTGGAAAAAATTCGAAAATTTTGATTTTCTAAAAAATGGCTCTAACGATTTTGATTAAAATATCGTATATTAAAGATGTTTACCTGACAAATAATATGTATATCTTGAATTTTCTGGGAATAGCCTCTGACGATTACTTTATTCTGGATGAACTTTATGGAATTTTGTGTAACTGGTGAACCGTAAGAGATAGACAAAAACTTACCACACAAAAATGTAGAGCACATTAAAACACAGAATTTATTTTATATACATTTTTTTCGTGGAGCTGATCGTTTTTTAGATGTTCCTTGTTTTTGTTTCAGCCTTAAAAAAATTATACTTTTCTCATACAGGTATTTGTCAACTCCTGTCCATACAAAAAAGGAACCTCAGTCACACAACAACCATCTTTTGCTATCACTTTAACCTATGTTACTCCCTTATTTCGCTTCTACTTACAGGGAAGCAAATAATAAGACTATTTCTGCTAATTTTTTTCTAACTTAGCATGAAGTAAATAGATATAGAGATATAGAGAATGTCATCAGATTTTTTTTTTCGTATTAATTGAATGAAACAGATAAATTTAGAAATTATGCAGTGTTTAAGAGTGCAGGAAAGTCTAGATGCTTCAAAACATAACTGTTACTTTCTCGCGTTGTAGATAGAGAATGTATTGCATTCTAGCCAAAAATTTGATACCGAGATTTCACCGGAAACTTACATTTTAGATAGTAGTGCTACTGTTACTTGTTATTAATATAAGAATGTTAAAACTTGTTTTTTTTAAATTTTTGTATAATTTACAAATATTTTATAATAAATAATTAACGCTCTAACTCATATCTATTTGCAATGAGCGGAGTTGAGTAGCTGTAGAAATACGTGGTGAGTACAGTTATATTGGCTGTATTCATGTATACCAACTCATACATAACCATATCGTCATTTCTTTAAATAAAACACTCCGTTGTTAATGACATATTATATATAAATAAAAATTAGCTTTATAACAAACAACATTATTTGGTTGTAACTATGGATATATGCCAACAATTATGCAATGATTTTTAACGCTGCACGTTGTTATGGTTGTGTTATTCGTCCCAGGCTCGCGTGTCTGTTACCCCTCTCAGACGTTACAGAGAGGCAGGAAGGAAAGCAACTTCCCCTATGCACAAGATTAGTTCATATCTCGCCCCACGACCTCTTCCTTGAGCTAGTAAGGCGAGAACTTGGAACGGATTACCGTTCAGTGATAGACATAATGCAGAACTCGCATATTTGCGATCCGCAGCGTCACCATAAAACGTTAGTACTGCTTTACTGATGTGTTTCCATGTAGACTGAAAAAATGTAGCGGTGTAACGTGCACTCATTCCAAGTGCGTGCGAGGAGTGTTAGAGGTAGAGGCCGCGCAGTGGCCGAGTGGTTAGACTACTCGCCTCTCACCTAGGGGATCCCTAGTTTGATCCCAAGTGACCGCACGTTAGATTTGTGGTGGACAAAGTGACTCAGAGGCGGGTTTTATCCGGATTCTCCGGTTTTCCCCGCCGTCCATTCCACCGGTGCTTCATCTTCATTCCATGTATCACCAGTGTCATCGCCTGCGGTGCCATGATATTAAAGGCGGGCGTTAAACACTATACAACATTGTATGATAAGCTAGATTGCAACCATATCCACATTCCATCAATAAAAACATTTACATTCTACATATTGTTAATGACATATTATAAACAAAATTAAAAAATCTGATGTGTTCCTTTCACATGACTTTCTCTACATCTCTGTAACAAATTATTGTTAAAAAGCCTTAGCTTCTATTTACTTCTTGCTAATCGAGAAAACGTTAGTAGGAATAGTCTACTTACAAGGAAGCGAAATATGAGAGTACCACAGGTTAAAGTGATAGTCAAAAGCTGTTGCTATGTGACTGTATGTAGTTCCTTTGTTTGTATGGACAGGAGTTGACAAATTTCTGTATGAGAAAAGAATAAGGACTTTAAAGCTGAAACCAATAACAAACAATATCTAAAAGAAACGATCAACTCCACAAAAAAAAGTATATATAACATAAATTGTGTGTTTTAACGAGCTCTACATTTTCTATTCAGTAATATTCTATCTCTTACGGTTTACCAGTTATGCAAACTTTCGTAAAATTCATCAAGAGTAAAGATGTATTCAGAGGCTATTCCCAGAAAATTCAAATTATACAGTTTATTTGTCATCTTAATACCCTTGATATATGCTATTTCAAATCAAAATCGTTAGAGCCATTTTTGAAAAGATCAAAACTTATGAAAAAAGTTTCATGTAAAGAGTAGTTGGGTATGGGGAGATTTTCTTGAAAATATTCGTGTCACATCCTAGGAAGAAACCAAAATTATATACCAAGTTTGGTATTCAACGGTCTTTTCGTTTTTGAGCTATGCGGTGCATAGGCACACACACACACACACACACACACACACACACACACACACACACACGGACCTTTTTGTAAAAATTATTTTCTTTCTGGATCCAGGGGGACGCAAACCATATATTTCCGGTGAAATCTCGATATCACATTTTTGGGTGGAATGCAAAAGCTTCTCTATACACTATGTACATAGTACGTGTAGAGAAAGTAATCAGTTCTATAACAAAGTGATCTCGCTATAACTATGGATATGTGTCAGAAATTACTTTCATGTGACTGTAATAATTGTTTAACGCTGCACGCTGTTGTGGTTGTATTATTCGAGCCAAGCTTGCATCTCTAATACCCCTCTCAACCGTTGCAGAGAGGGAGAGCAAAAAGTAACTTGCTCTATATGCAAGATTTGATAAGTGTCTCGCCTCACGAGCTCTACCTTGAGCAAGAAATGCGATAATTACGGACCAGATTACCCTTGAGTGTAATAAACATCGTGAGGTACCTGCATATTTGCGATCCGCGGCGTCACAATAAAACGATAGCAAAGATCTGCTAATGTGTTTCCATGGAAATCGAAAGGACCTAGAGGTGAAGTTTCCAATGCTTGCTTCATAATCACCAATTTTCTCGTAATGTTCATTCATTCCGAGAGCGGGGAGTGTTAGGGTATTGGCTGTTAGGGGAGGGCCATCTATTTCCCTGCGATCTATGTGAAATCTATTGCGACTAATCCCCAGATTGTAGGAAGTAATGTAACCACAGGAGGCTGTAGGCCACAGTCAGGAAGCCACAAAGAAGTTCGGAGGTCCCTAATATTCTCCCTGGAATATAATAAGCAGCTCTAAAAATGAAATTATTATTAAAAACTAGCTGCACGCGTGGTGTAATCAATTAAAAAAACTCAGTCAAAATCTTCCGTTTACGGTACGAATCTACAATGGAGTAAAATTACAATTACATAACTTGACAATACTTTATTGTAATGCCTTGTAATGTACAACTTTGCTTCCGAAGAGAAAACAAATAGCGGCGATGTTTTGCCGACTCTCGAGCACGCAAAGTACAACTATCCATACGAAAAACACGACAATTGAAGGTATATTCCACACACTTCTCTAACGATTGACCTTGGGATTTATTGTCATTGCGAATGCAAGGCGCGCCGGAAGCAACACGCTTAAATTCAAAAGGAAAGTCTGTTGACATTAGTGGTATTCTTGGAATACGTATATCCTCGCCTTTGAGCTTTCCTATGTTATAGTAGCTTAAATCACATTTTTCATAATTTTTTTTTTTACAGAGATTTTTGTTCCGCTGCATAATTTTGGCTGATTGAGATTGCGTAGCATAATTATCATCGAGTCAACCTTGAGCTGTAAATTGTGTGGCGGTATTCCTGGCAAATCCAATGAATTTAGGAATTCAGTAAGATAACTGACGACTTCATTTGGATTGGTAATGGAATCAATCGACTTAAATGAATGCATTTGTCCATCAATTTTAACCTGAATTGTTATATTCAAATAATCTACATTCTTATTAGTGGCTGCTAAAATGACTCCTTCGCTCAACCAAGCATAGTTTTTGTAATTTGCACAAATATTTGGAAACACTTTCCATATTAATTCTTCCTATGACGTTGTGAAGTGACAAAATGTGATGGAAACGACATGAGACCAGTAGAAGTGTCAACAGAAATTTACCATTGCAAATGTCTAATAATGCATTTAAAGCATCTGAAAAGTGCAAGGAAGCGCTATAATCTGTGCAATGTAGCATATATAAATTGGAATTGCGAAAAGGACGAACTCAGCGCGCCCATAAGGTATTGTGGAAAGGATGACATACGGTTAACTGCGTGGGTAAGCAAGGATGTCATTGGCATAACAGTAATGGCAGCCCTTTCATAGTGTGGCGAGTAAACGCTGGCATAGGTAATGAATTACATTAAGGATACAGTCACAATATCATTCATGCCTCTTCCAAATCTATTTCTTTCCTTTACTCCTAATGTTTTCCACCTCTTTCTCTATTTTCACCTATGTCAGAACAGTCATGTTTAAGGCTAACAATGACATAAACAAAGAGCAAGTAGAACTGGTAGGGCAACTAATAAGCTTTTATTAAATAGATCTGTGTAATTTCTCCATTTAACCCAAAATATTACTTGATCAAATGTATTAAGAGCACCACAATTGCAATGTGGTGGTGACGCGGGTATCCTCATGTTCTTTAGCTGGCTCATGTACCACATAACGTCAAATAACCAACATCTGCAATAGGACGTTAAACCTAAATCGGGTCCCGTCATTTCTCCGCCATTTTCAGATTCCAAGAAGGGTTAATGGTTATGTACGTAGTTTATAACCTGTTCATTTTAAATAATTACAACAAAAATATACTTATTTGTTTATTTAAACGATGTGACCAAGGGAACCATAGTTAATACATAAGAAATATATTTGATTTTCACAGTTATCTTGCGTCATTGTCTCCATAACGGGTGCATTCCCTTAGCACTGAAGAAGAAAAATAGAGCAGGAGGACTACGGCCATCTGGTGGCAAATAATAAGTACATATTTAACGTGTTCGCTGCTATGAAAGCTCCTTTATTTTAAATGTCCTTTCCGAACTCCTATCCTTTATTTTAAACGATAGGAGTATGGAAAGGACAGTTAATACTTACAAATGTATTTGAATTTCACTGCTGCGTTGTGTCATCTCGATAAACTGTTTCGTTACCTTAATATTGGAGAGAAAACACCACTAAGGCCATCTAGTGGCAAATAAATAAGTACTTACTCAAGCTGTTAGTCGCCAGGAAAGTTTCTTTTCTGCTTTATTTTAAACAACAGAAGTAAGGAAAGGACAGTTAATATAATGAAACTGTATTTGAATTTCACTGCTGCGTTGCGTCATTGTGTCGATAAACTGGTGACTTACCTTAAAACTGAATGGGGAGGGAAAATATATCAGTACTACGACCATTTAGCAACAAATTACCGTGATACCACTACCATCTGGTGTCTATTAACCGAAATGCGTTCGCTTGGCACGGTTTATTTCTTTTATGAGATTTTAAATACTTTCCCGTACTATTTTTAATAATGTTCTATTCCACAAACCTTGTCGTGACAATAACGAGCACAACAAAAATTGTTCAATATATATATTCATATTCAAACAACTATTCTATTTCTCCAAATAAGTATAACAAAAGGGGTACTATAAATTGCAAGAAGACAGTAAAATAATCATCTCGAAAACCTGACGACTACTGGGGTTATTCAGAAATAGAGATGAAAGAACCGTTCAACCAGAGCAAACCTCTACTATTCAGGGGAGTACTCCGTAATATTCTCAAGCATTCCGCCATCTGTCTGCACCGCCACACACTATGAGACTTAAAAGTACAGCTGAACAATGAAAAGGCAGCGGAGTAAAAGTAAAATCATGGAAAGGAAATTGCTGTAGACGAGAAATCACACAAGTAATCGCCTACCGACCAAGGAAAACGACGAAAATCTCTAGATCCCTATGCACAGTCAATGGGAATCACTCCAGGACCTGTCACGTTATCACAGATTTATCTCGCTCGGCGATCCTCTGTGTTACATACAAGTGAGCTACCTCAGTGTGTTAAACTATTTGTCATTTATTTTATAATGTTTGTCTTCTAATTAGGCTGAAAACGTTTTTAATGCAGTGTATTATTCACTGTTAGGGAAGAAACGCTTGCGCCAAACGCTTCACGCGCCCCCCGCACGTTCCCGTCAGCCTGTGAAATATTCATACGCGGTGGGATGTCATGTCAGCAAGAACTCGCTCGGATGCTGTGTCCCGGGAACTTCGCCTGCGCTTCCCTCCCTGACACTGACAAGGGAAATGTTTCCAGAAATTACTCTCATTAAACATTAATACACTGTATGGGCCACTCTTTGTTGCACTTTACTTCGATCAGCCTCATACAGCTCTTTCACTTTGACATTCTTCTAAAAAACAAATATACACAATGGACAAGGAACAACAAAGAAAATCTCACTGCACCTCGCGTCTATCTGGCATGTTTTCTTTTTCTATACGTACTATGCATACAGTGTATAGAGAAGGTATTGTATAATGCACCCAAAAATTCAATACCGAGATTTCACCGGAAATACATGTTTTGAGACCCCTTGAATAAACAAAAAAATCTTTTTAGAAAAATGTCCGTGTGTCTGTGTGTGTCTGTGGCCAGCATAGCTCAAAAAAGAAAATTCCGTTAAAAACCAAACTTGATATTTAAGTTTGGTATCTTCCAGGAATGCTAACACGAAGATTTTTGATAAAAATCCCCCCACCCCAACGTTATTCGAAATTTTTGATTTTATCAAAAATGGCTCTAACGATTTTGATTAAAATTTCGTATATTAAACATAAATAAAATATATATATATATATCTTGAATTTTCTGGGAATAGCCTCTGAAGACTACTTTATTCTGGATGAATTTTACGGAATTTTGCATAACTGCTAAACCGTAAGAGATGGACAAAAATTTACCACACAAAAATGTAGAGCAAGCTAAAACACACAAGTTATGTTAAATACATTTGTTTCGTGGAGTTCATCGTTTTTAAGTTTTTCCTTGTTTTTGATTTCATCTTTAAAAACAATACTTTTCTCATACAGGAATTTGTCAACTCCTGTCCATACAAACAATTGAGCTTCAGTCACATAGCAACCAGCTTTTGGCTATCACTTTAACCTATGCTACTCCCTTATTTCGCTTCTACTTACAAGGAAGCAAGTAATAAGACTATTTCTGTTCTTTTTTTTTTTTCGATTAACATGAAATAAATTAAAAACAATAATTTGTTGCAGAGATGTAGAGAAAGTCATGTGAATGGAACACATCAGATTTTTTAAAATAGTTCGTTGCGGGTGTGTGTGTATGTATGTGTTAGTGTGTGTCTGTGAACACAAAAACTCAAAAACTAAGTCGGTAATACCAAATTGGTATTTAAGTTTAGTATCTTTCAAGGATGGTGGTCTCCTTAGCGCGGTGGTAGCGTTGCTGCTTGCCACACTGGAGACCTAGGTTAGATTCCCAGTACCGGGGTTGGGATTTTTCCCGCGCTGGGAGACCTGGACCGGGGTGCACTCATCCTCGTGAGGTCCCTGGGGGTCCAATTGAGGGGGGGAGGATCAAAGTGCTGATCACGTCTCACCCTCCAATACTGCAACCCCATCCATGACGTCTGTAATGGACCGAGATGGGGGATGCAGCGGCCGGGCGGTAGGCCAAGGCTCTTAGTGAGCTGTGCTACGGAGTCACGTTTCAAGAACATTTTGAAGAAAATTCCCTCACGCCATACTACTCTTATAGAGAAACAAGTTCGAAAATATTGCTTTACTTCAAAATCTGATGTGTTACACTCACATGACTTTCTCTAGCTGTTCTACAAACTTCTTACATAAGATTATTCTTCTTTCTGCGCCTTGCTAATCGAGGTATTCAGCACAGTGTTCTTATTACTTAGTTCCTTATAAGTAGGAAGCAAATAAGGGAATACACTAGGCTAAAACGATAGTCAAATGTGTTAAAAGCTGTCGTTATGCGATTGTCATTACAAATCGCTTCTTTTCTGGGCCAGGAGTAGAACAAAAGAAAAACGGACACTCCCGTCTGAGAAAAGTATAAGTACTTCACAACTGAAACTAATAACAATGAATACCTCGAAAACGGTAAGCTCCACGAAAAAAATGTATATGACGTGGGTTGTGTATTTTAACAAAGCTTACATTTTTTGTATAGTAAGTTTTTGTCTATCTCTTACGGTTTACTAGTTATGCCAAATTAAGCAAAATTCACCCAGAATAAACAGCTCTTTAGAAGCTATTCCGAGAAAATTTAAGATATGTATTTTATTTGTTAAGTAAATAGCTTTAATATATGATATTTTAATCAAAATCGATAGAGCCATTTTTAAGAAAATAAAAATTTTCGAAAAAAGTTCAATGTAAAGGATAGTTTGAGGTGGGTGGATTTTGCTCAAAATCTTCGTGTCGCATCCCTGGAAGATACTGAACTTAAATATCAAGTTTGGTATTTTAGCGACTTTTCGTTTTTGAGTTATCATGTTCACAGACACACGGACACACACGGACCTTTTTCTGGAAATGTTTTTTTTTTTTTTTTGGATTCAGGGGGTCTAAAACATGTATTTCCGGCGAAACCTCGACATCGAATTTTTGGGTGGAAATACTCCTCTACATTGTACATACGGGGCTAGGGAAATTAAATGGGTGTAAATATTTTTGAATACCTACCGCAGATTAAAGATTTTTACATGGCAAGTAAAATGTTTAGCATAAATTTTTGGTGAATTGTCTCTAAAGACCTCTACATTCTGGATGAATTTTACACAACTGATAAACCATTACTGATAGACAAAAACTTGCTATACAACAAATGTAGATCCCGTAAAAACACACAATTTAGGTCATATAAGTTTTTTTGTTGGTTAAACCATTTTCAAGATATTCATTATTATTTGTTTCAGTTTTAAAATACTTAAACTTTTCTCAAATGCAAATTTCTCAACTCCTGCCCATGCATAAAAACGTATTTCAGTCATAGAGCAGCAACGTTTTAAAATATTTGACTGTCGCTTTAACCTATTCTATTCTCTTATTTCCGTTCTACTAGGGTTGGCTGATAAGTCCCGGGCTCTCAATGAAAACAACAATTAACTTTTTTTTTTACTTAATTCTCAAGATAATCTCCAGAAAGGCTAATAGATTTGTTATATCGGTGTTGTAGTGTAATTAAACCATCTCTGTAGTGTGATTTATCAGGGATCTCAAAATAGCTGTTTACTGCATCAATGACCTCCTCGTTGCTGTGAAATCTTCGTCCCCCAAGAAAATGTTTGAGGTTTGGCAACAGGTGGTAGTCACTGGGTGCTAGATCTGGCGAATAGGGTTGCTTCACCTGGCGCAATCCACTGCTTTGACTTGATTTACTTTCTGGAGTGTAGTAATATATCCAAGTTTCATCCATGGTAATAAGCCGTCTCAAAAACTGCAACGTTATAGGTGCGACTTTGTCCTGAATATTATTAAAATGGTAATGACAAAGTAGCGTCGGCGTTATTGTGTAGGTCAGTTGGTCCGGTTAGGGTAGAACCTAGTGACATTTCCCGACCTTTTGTCTGTCTTTGCTGCTCCGGTTTTAGCTCAGGTTTTTCTTCTTCATCGGCGAGCATGAATTCCTTGGTACAGAAGGAAAATACAAGAGGTAGTAAGAAAATAACAATAATCACTGGTTCGTACATATTATTGAGGAAAGTTGCATGGTATAATATTACACTGTATAAACCCTAACCGTTGACAACCTGCAAACATGATTATAAACCTGGGGAACGCAAAACCATGACTTCTTGGTTTCAACCTCGGTGAGCAATGTAGCGCGATTTTGCTCCAGCGACCGCCCTTGGAATCTGGCGTAGAACTGCCCAAAACGGTTGTGAAATTTAAACTTAAACATCCTTCTGTATGAATAGCGTCCCTTCTTTCTATTGGTTGCAAGTACTTATGCCTCTATTCCCTTAAAGTAACTCAACTTTAAACAAATGACATGGGCAATGACCTTTTTGGAATGTTTCCTTTTGAAAGTTCCACTCACAATACATCAAGGTCTCTTGCTAACGGAAATCTGTGCATTTACAGTTAAAACCACGTTTCAAACCTTGTCGTCTTAGCGTATAAAATACTAACAAAATACAAATATTGACAAATAAAATAATGGTTAAAGCAAAACTTATTCCCCTTACTATGATTGACACTACATTACTATATACAAAGGTTATCTATTTAATGAAGTATAATGATCACTATCGGTTCATTGCACAATACTCTTATTTTTACATATTATTGTTAGTTACATAATTTCGATGGTTTAAGCGGATGTACAGAGTTACTGTCTCAAAACTCAGTATAATTTTTACAGTAGATCTCCACATTCTTAACAGAAACAGTTTTTCTTTGCAACTTTTGATCAGGTATCAACAAACGCGGCATACATCTTGCACAGACTTTGTGAAAGCCCTAAACATTACTTAAAATATTACCTGCACGTTCTTTTGATATATTTACATCCTCTGCTATCTCAAACAACTTTAATCTGCGGTCTTCCAGTAATAAACGATGCATTTTTTCAATGATCTCTGGAGTTGTCACTTCTACAGCGAGGCTCATCACTAGTGCTCGTACGTCCCAATTTAAACTTTGCAACCCACCTTTTAATCATTGAATATGAAGGGACAGAGTCTTTCAATGTACTGTCCATTTCCTCCTTGATTTCTTTAGACGTTTAGCGTTTCAAATGGAAGTATTTAATCACTGCTCGTTTTTCCAAATCCTCCATTTTCGTGAAAACTGTAAAGTTGTCTTTTTTAAAATGCAGTTAACTATACAAGATATTGACTTGTAACTATGAATACAAGCTAGTCTAGAGTTATATGATGCTACTATCTAACTTCCTAGTGGTGCCATATCTTTGTGAGGCCCGGGACTTATCAGCCGACTTACAAGAAAGCAAAAATAAGACCTTTTCTGCTGGTGTTTACCTCGATTGGCAAGAAGTAGATAGAAGAATACGCTTTTTAACAACAATTTGTTACAGGTAGGTTGAAAATGTCATATGAATGGAACACATCAGGATTTTCTCATCTTTCTGCAGGTTTGAAAACACCATTACCATAAAACTCCGTTCCAGCTGACCGTGACAGTGACATTGCTACCTTCCGAATTGCTCCTGGTAACGCCATTCCATACTCTGGTGTTTCTAATGATGGAACCACATTTCATCACAATACTCGCAAAAAACCATCATCTGCATTTTAAAATCTCTGACTATGGTGAGGTTCTTCTTCAAGTTGGCGGTTTACTGTCCCCACGTGATGATAGCCAAGTATGAAACTGATGTGGCTCTTGTGTTGACTGGTGCCTCCAGACTCACTCCACTACCATAAAAGGAGATCTCCACGTGTCTTTGTCTTTAAGATCAACTACCGGTGGTGTTCCTCGGCTCAGCTCAATCTGCTCACTCGGGAGGAAGCAATGAGGGTAGCTTGAGGGTGATCTTACGAAATACTTAAACTACACTTTTGATTTTCTCTATCCGATTTATTCCTGACTAGAAGACATGTCGACAAGCACTTATACTAATGAGTATAACTGTGGGCGCCTTGATATACGTGACTGACTGCGTGAGACTGCCCTAATGTACGTGAATGAGTGCATAGATAATCATCACTGAGTGCGTAAGACTGCCTTGGTAAGTGTAACTGAGTGCTGATGTGTGTAACTGAGAGCCCTACCTATATAGTAGATTTCTTTCAGATTGGTCAGAATGACCGCGAACTTGGCGTTGATGTAGCCCATAATGCATTATTTTCTATCCAGAATGCATCTTACACCCACATGACTAACATCACACACTGGAAAAAGACTGATTTGGCTACTATTTGGGTCTTCACCATCACTTATTTCTCTATTGCATTAATACGCTCCATGTACAAAAGAGTGATTTTCTTACAAAGAGCGTTCTCCTTTCCACCATCCAAGTTTGAGTAAACAACTCTGAACTGCGCTTGCTAGAAGCTAGCTTTACACTTCTAAATATATGAAATGATTGATTATTAACACTCTTAAATACATTAACTAATGAACAATTGATGGAAATAACAATAGTCATAGTAGCGAGACCGACTAACGGTCTTAACTTCGGTCAATAAACGTGCCACAAACGTTTGTTTAACATAAGCTTTCAATCTTTTCTTGTACTGCTCTATGTCCCAAATTTGCAGCAATTTCATACACTGATATGCCCGTCTTTTCTAATGAACTTATCAACTCTTTCCATGTTGGGTTCTCTGGACACAGTTCGCTAAGAGGCTCATCTTGAATACTCGTGTTCCTATCACTGTAGACATCTCCAAAGGCAGGTTCAAATCTGAAGTAAATTGCAACAGTGGATTTCCCCTCATTGACAAGGAAATCAATGACAGCTTGCTGTCGAAACGAAACATTGACACGTGAACATTTCCATTTTGGAAATATTGCTTTCTACATGTGATAGAAGCTAATGATGTCAAAATATGTCAGCATATAATGCAAGGTCTACAGATAATTTCTGTTACATTATTTAAATTTGTATATCGATTTATTTTTGGTAGTGTTTAACGTTCGCTTTTACTACTTGTGGCACCGCAGGCGATGACAATGGTGATATATGAAATGAAGATGGAACACCGGTGGAATGAGATGGCGAGGGAAACCGGAGAACCCTGAGAAAACTCGCCCCTGAACCGCTTTGTTCACCACAAATCTCACATGCGGTCGCTTGTGATCGAACGAGGCAAACGAAGGTTACAAAATAGCGTAGAAACGAAATATATGTTTACGCTGAAGGTCCTATGGGCTATAAAAGAAAGAGTGCATTCTGTCATACAGACATGTTATCATGATTGGTATCGATACTTTATCCGCCAGTACAGGACACAACTCAAAATACCTCAGACAACGATACAAAATCCACGGAGGACTTGTTTGACGCTGAGTCATGAGATTCTGTACCCATGTTCAACAAACTATATCGCTTTTTTTCCAAAACATGATTGCCTTCAAACGGAATCACTTCCCCTGCCACTGTGCAAGAACCATTAGCTAACAAAAGATAACCAAGTATTAAGGGTAAGAGGCAACGTAGAAAAATCTCTTGGAGACTAAGAAGAGTCTTGTAAGTCTTGAATCGGCCTTAGTTAAGGGACCAGTAAGTGGAAGACTTGGCAACTATATTTGTCCTATCTTTACTTTCTCTACACGTACTATGTACATAGTGTATAGAGCAGGTACTGTATTGCACCCAAAAATTCAATACCGAAATTTCACCGGAAATATATGTATTAGGGTCCCCTGTATCCAAAAATAGCATTTTCAGAAAAACGTCCGTTTGTATGTCCGTATGTACATGTCTGTGAACACGATAACTCAAAAACGAAAAGTCGGTAAAATACCAAACTTGGGTGCGACACGAAGATTTTGAGAAAAATCCCCCCACTCCAAACTACCCTTTACATGGAACTTTTTTCGAAAATTCTGATTTTCTCAAAAATGGCTCTAACGATTTTGATTAAAATATTGTATATGAAAGATATTTACCTGACAAATAAAATGGATATCTTCAATTTTATGGGAATAGCCTCTGAACTTACTTTATTCTTAATGAAATTTACGGAATTTTGCATAACTGCTAAACCGTAAGAGATAGATAAAGACTTACTGCACAAAAAATGTAGAACACACTAAAACAAACAATTTATATTATATGCATTTTTTTCATGGAGTTGATCGTTTTTTAGATATTCCTTGTTTTTTGGTTTCAGCTTTAAAATACCTTGTCAACTCGTGTCCATACAAACAAAGGAACATCAGTCACATAGCAACAGCTTTTGGCTTTCACTTTAACCTATGGTACTCCCTTATTTCGCTTCTACTTACAATAAAGCAAGTAACAAAACTATTTCTGCTACACTTTATTTGTCATTTATCTTTAAAATACGGTGTTTTAATCTAAACCATTAGAGTTATTTTTGAGAAAATTAAAATTATCGAACATTATTTGGGGTGGGGGAATTTTCTTGGGTGGCATCCTTGGAAGATATTGAAATTATATACCACGGACCTTTTTTCTAAAAATGTTTTTTCTGGATATAGGAGAACCTAAAACGTCTATTTCCGGTGCAATTTCGGTATCGAACTTTTGTGTGGAGTGCAATGCCTTCTCTATATACTATGTACATAGTACCGTAGAGAAAGTAAAAGCTTATATTCAGTTAATTAAAGTGGAGATAAACGTTACCAAAATGTATTCGTTACAACTTAAATATTAGACTGCCTATGTTGTGTGGTGGTAGAGTGTGTGCTTCACATTCAAAAGGTCGTGATTTCGAATCTCGCTTAGGGTGAGTTACCCGCGTAAGGTTTTTTTTTTCGAAGTTTTCCCTTATCCTGAGAAGACGAATGTCGAGTAACTTTAAGGTCCATGGACTCAGAGAACATTTGAGTATCATTTCACCTATTTATTTCATTCATCGTTCGATATGACCAACCAGGTTAAACGACGTTAAACTAAAAAAAAATAAAAAATAAATATTGCTGTGACACAACAATAGACATAGAGAAGACTAATAAGTAGTTAATCTTTAAAATGTTGCTGTCTTACACTCACATTACTTTCACTGCTTATTCTGCAAAAGACGACACTCTAAAATGTTTATTCTGATCTACTAAATTCTAATCAAAATAAACTTTAGTAGATGTGGTTTTATTAATATTCTTTTATAAGTTCAACGGCAATAATAGTATTGACTGTCACTTCAGTCTGGTGTCCTTGAAATTGCCTATTTGTATGACCACGATAAAAAATTTAGATGTGTAAATTCACATGAGTTTCTCTACATCTCTGCAACAAATTAATGTTAAAAAGCTTATGCTTCTATTTCATGCAAATCGAGATAAGCATTAGTAAAAAGGATTTTTTTGTAAGTGGAAGGAAAATAATGGAATACACTAGGATGTATACCATATGGATGAAACACATTTCTTTGGATTGCGAGGAGTTGGCAAATTACCGTATGTGGAGAGCTTTAAGCATTTAAAAACTGAAACCAAAAATAAGAAATATCTCAAAATTGGCCAACTCCACGAAAAAAATGTATATGGCACAAATTGTTAGTTTTAACGAGATCTACATATTTTGTGTAGTAAGATATGTTCTATATCTTACAGATTACTAGTTATGCAAAATCCAGCAAAGTTTATCCAGAGGTCTTCAGAGGCTATTCCCAGAAAATTCAAGATATACATTTTATGTGTTATGTATATATCTTTAATCTACAATACTGTAATCAAAATCGTTACAGACATTTTTGAGAAAATCAAAATATTCTAAGTTTTTTCCACGTAAAGTGTAGTTTGGGGTGGGGTGATTTTCCTTAAGCTCTTCGTGTCGCATTCTTGGAAGATACCAAACTTAAATAACGGTCTTTTTGTTTTTGAGACATGCTGTCCACGACACACACAGGCACACGGACCTTTTTCCAGATATGCTTTTTTTTTTGATTCAGGGGGGACCTAAAACATGTATTTCCGGTGAAATCTCGGTATCGAATTTTTGGGTGGAATACAATACCTTCTCTGTACACTATGTACATAGTACGTATAGAGAAAGTAAAACTTTATATAGCATAAATTGCGTGTTTTAACAAGATCTACATTTTTTGTGTAGTAAGTTTTTGTCTATCTCTTACAATTTAACAGTTATGCAAAATCCAGCAAAATTCACCAAGAATAAAGAGGTCTTTAGGGACTATTCAAGTTATATATTTTATACGTCGTCTATATATCTTTAATATACTTTACTTTAACCAAAATCGTTAGAAGCATTTTGCAGAAAATCAAAATGTTCTAAATTTTTTCCATGTAGGGAAGTTTGGGGTGGTGTAATTTTCCTAAAAATCTTTTTGTCGCATCCTTGGAAGATACTAGACATATACCAAGTTCAATTAAGACCTTATTCTAAATGTTTTTGGCCTCAGGTGACTTCAAAACATATATTTCTGACAAAATCTTGAAATAGAATTGTATTTACATACGTGCTAGACAAAGTAAACACTCCATTATTCTGTCTTATTTCAAGAATTTTTATTTCGGAGCTTCCCTGACTTTGAAAGTTATCAAAATGTATAATTACAATTATGGGAAGCTAAAATCGGTGCAGTAAGTATTGATTACACCTGGCATCGTAATTAATTTTATTTGAATACCGGTGAGACACTTCTAATGTACCTCGTGAGAGAGAGCTAGAAGCCTGGAGCTTCAAGAGAATCCTGTCTGTACTGATCATTGTGCCCAATGGCTATTTCTCGTTGCTGGGAGATCGTTTCGCAAGTCCGGTCGACCTATCCCCTAGCCCCGGACGCTTTCTCTGGGGATTCATTAAGGTCCTTGCGTTCCCGACATATTTCAAAGCCAGTCAAGGCCCCAGACAAGCAATCATTGACAAAGTTGAGCCCATTTGTGAGGAAATACTGGGAACGACTGTCCATAAACCCTTGTACCAAAACACTAACTTAAACAAAGGCGCTTTACTAGGTTGGTATGCCTTTGTACACGGTTTCTAAACTCAAGCTCAGCAATGTTTTAGTTTTACTTTCTCAACACGTACTATGTACCTGGTGTATAGAGAAGGTATTGCATTCCACCCAAAAATTCGATACCGAGATTTCACAGGAAATAGATGTTTTGAGTCCCCCTGAATCAAAAAAGAAGAATTTTTACAAAGAGGTCTTGTATGGGTGTCTATGTGTGTAAGTAAGTAAGGGTTTGTTCATGTTACATTTACTTAAGAACAATATTAATGTAGAATCTTTAATTGCAGGCTGTTATAGACACATTCATAGCCATCTGATTTGTGAACTTTTGCTCTGGGGTAACCACGCTTCAGCATATGAGTTTTTATTTTACAGAAGAGAGCTTTAAGATTCACCCAGGACTCATTGTAAACCACTTTTTATCCAATCTGCTATTCTTACTTTACCGTCAATGTACGTTCTGGCCTGCCTCATGTATGTCAAGAAAAATATTAATATTTTACTACCTGTGACAATATACATAATTTCCCTACACGGAAGAACTCAAATATTTATATACCCAAAAGCAAATATAGTTTCTGTTATATCTGACTAAAACTTTTTAACTTTTTACCTATGCACATAAGACATCTTTCGTGTCACAGCTTCAAGAGGAGGCTCAGATCAATATTGACGGTTAATCCTCTGTATACTGTTGACGAGTTTTATAATATAAATATGTGACGATAGATTGTATAATTGATGTATGTAGTTTACTGACGAAGTCATAAATAATTTTATTCAGTAGACTAATAAACGATCTGTCTATATCTATGGACAGCATAGCTCAAAAACGAAAACACGTATTTAACTTTGGTATTTTACAAACCCTTTACATGGAACTTTTTCGATAATGTTGATATTCTCAAAAATGGTTCCAACAATTTTGATTCAAATATCGTATATTAAAGATATTTTTCTGACAAATGATATGTATATCTTGAATTTTCTGGTAATACCCTCTGAAGACTACTTTATTCTGTATGAATTTTACAGAATTTTGTTTAACTGCTAAACCATAAGAGATAGACGAAAAATTACCACAATAAGGTAGAGTACATTAAAACACACAATTTATGTTGTATACTTTTTTTGTGGACTTGATCGTTTTTTAGATATTCCTTGTTTTTGGTTTCAGCTTTGAAGCACTCATGTTTTTCTCATACTGGAATTTGCCAACTCCTGTCCATACAAACAAAGAAACTTAAATCACATAGCAACCAGCTTTTGACTATCACTTTAATCTATGGCACTCCCTTATTTCGCTCCTACTTACAAGGAAGCAAGTAATAAGACTATTTCTGCTATTTCTTTTTCTCGGTCAGCATGAAGTAAATAGAAGCATTAGCTTTTTAACAATTATTTGTTGCAGATATGTAGAGAAAGTCATGTGAATTGAACACATCAAATTTTTTAATAGTATGCTTGAAAGGAATTTCTAAAGAAGCAAAACTGTCTATACATATGCCCTTGGAATTTTTATTAAGAATTTGCACCCATATAGCCTTATTTTAACGAAAAAATGTATGATATGGACTAATTATTTTTACCTTCTCTACACTTTCTATGTATGTAGTGTATAGAGAAGGCATTGTACTGCACCCAAAATTCGATGCCGAGATTTCAACGGAAATATATATATTGAAACCCTTTGAACCGAAAAAAAATAGAAAAAATCCGTCTGTGTGTCTGTGGGCAGCATAGGTAAAAAACAAAAAGACCGTTAAATATAACATTTGGTATTTATGTTCGGAATCTTCCAAGACACGAAATATTTTTCTAGAAAATCCCCCACCCCGAACTACCGTTTACATGGAAAAAATATCGAAAACTTAAATTTTTTTAAAAATGGCTGTAACGGTTTTGATTAAAATCTCTTATACTTAAAATACTTACTTGATGAATAAAATGTTTTAAAATATTTTCTCATTCAGCAATTTATTAACTCTTGGTGATATAAGCAAAGGAACTTCAGTCACATAGCAACCAGCTTTTGACTATCACTTTAATCTATGGCACTCCCTTATTTCGCTCCTACTTACAAGGAAGCAAGTAATAAGACTATTTCTGCTAATTTTTCTCGATTAGTAAATAGAAACATAAACTTTTTTAACATTAGTTTGTTGCAGAGATGTAGAGAAAGTCATGTGAATTGAACACATCAGATGTTTTGTGTTGTATTTGTATAAAGTTGAGAGCTGGACCTTTTCACGCGGATGCGGGAACACGAGGTTTCATGTTGGCCAGCAATCTTCTGCGAACTCCCATATTGCCTCTCGGTTGCGTGTAACCCATCATAAAAAAGTTGCTGTAGTTCCCTAGGCAATAAAATTTCTAATGTTGGTACCATTAGCACCTCACCCTGCTCTAGAGCTAAGGGTTGTAAAGCTTCAAATGGTGCGTACAACTTCATTGCCTTCTCTCACCCTCTTTCATTATACTTCCCAAAAAATTTCTTTTTATAGATTTCTCCCTGAGCAGAAATATGATAAAAAGTCAGTTAATGATTTCTAACATATATTATATGTAGTAGGTATTGAGTTCCATCCAAAAGTGAAATACCAACTTTTACTGGAAACAAATGTTTCGGGTATTAAAATAAGAACTGAAGCTTTCCTGGCGACGGTATGCTATATACATTTCTTTCATGGAGTTGATCGTTTTTAAGATATTCCATACAAATAAAAGAACTTCAGTCACACAGCAACAGCTTTTGACTATCGCTTTAACCTATGGTACTTCGTTATTTCTCTTCTACTTATAAGGAGACAAGTAATAAGATTATTCCTTCTATTTTTTTTTTCGATAAGCATGAAGTAAATGAAGGATTAGCTTTTTAACAATAATTTGTTGCAGAGATGTTGAGAAAGTCATGTAAATGGAACACATCAGATTTTTTATACTTCCTCTTTACCTCTATCAGTAAACAATACAGAAAGTAAATTTGAAGCGGTTTTATTAAGGTCGGCATATAACATTTTTGATCAACGATTTTTGCACTGTCTCTATCATTGCTTAAAAACCTCATTTGTTATACTCACATTACTTCTCTACCAATTTTACAGCAATATGTTTTTACTAAAGCTTATTTTTCTATCGAGTTCATGCTAATTAAGAAAAACATAGGAGAAAATATTATCTTTACTCATTTCCTAGGTAATAAGGTAATGCATTAGGCTATGGTGATAGTCAATATGTTTTTTACTGGTCACCACGTGATGACTTTGAAATTCGAGTTTCTTTTCTTTGCGAGGAGTGAAAGAGAAAAACGAATAATCACTTGCCGGTTGAAAATATTACACCAATTACAAGAAAATTCTCGGAAATGTTTAACTATACAGAGAAAAATTGTAGTTGAGATAAATTCTGTGTTTTGATGAGGTCAGCTTTTGTCTGTCTTACAGTTAATCTTGCAGAAGTCATCCAGAGTTCAGAAGCTATTAGTATAAAATTCAAGGTATACATTTCTTTTGATATAAAATATCTTTAGCATATGATGTGTTAATAATTAGAACCATTATGATAAAATTTCCCTAAAAATGTAAGTTATCCAGTATTGTCGGCTTATCGTCCCACTAGGACCTACAAGCGAATTCCTAGAGATCAGAAACATGTTGTGGAGCCAACAGCAGGAAACCACAGAATGGAGAACCTGGAACAAATGGTCGGCCCGCAGCCAGGCAGGCTTGAGCTTAAATAAGTAGATACTATGAAGTGCACACGAAATGGCTGATAGGAAAGGTTGATGATGGAGCAATTGGTGGAATAAGTGGTGGGGGAAACCGGAAGAAATAGAGAAAAACCGCGTAGGTGCCGGTTTGTCCACAAATCTGTGGAAAATACTGAACTCAAATACGAAGTTTGGTATTTAACGGATTCTTGTTTTTTAAGTTACACTGTTGACATACACAAGCGGGTCATTTTTCTAAAGATGTTTTTTATGGGATTCAAGGAACCTCGAAATAATGTAGAGCACGTTTAAACACTCAATTTATGTTATATACATCTTTTTTGTAGAGTTGATCGTTTTTTAGATATTCCTTGTTTTTGGTTTCAGCTTTGAAAAACGTATACTTTTCTCATACAGGAATTTGTCAACTCGTGTCCATACAAACAAAGGATCTTCAGTCACCTAGTAACCAGCTTTTGGCTATCACTTTAATTTATGATACTCTCACTTCTACTTACAAGGAAGCAAGTAATAAGACTATTTCTGCTAATTGTTTCTCAATTTGCATGAAGTAAATAGAAGCATAAATTTCTTAATAATAATTTGTTGCAGAGATGTAGAGGAAGTCATGTGATTTTTTTTTTTTTGGGATTCAGGGTCCCTAAAACATATAAATCCGGTGAAATCTCGGTATCGAATGTTTGGTGGAGTGCAACACCTTCTCTATCCACTACGTACATGGTACGTGTAAGAAAGTAAAAAATTCGATTCGGTGCTGTTTTGAAGAAGCCTATGTAATTTCTTTCATATGTATGGCTAAACAAATGTAGTTGTATTTGGAGATATTATTGTTCCTAAATTACTGATATCTGTTAACCCCGAAAACTTTTGTCCGGTGGGCATGTGTGTTTTCGGAAATTTGCGATTAAACGGAGGGGAGAACGTGCTGCATACAAAACCGTAGGACATATTCCCCCGTGAGTGGCAGGCAACTTCTCTGTCACTGCGGTACAGCAGCAGGGATACTGTCAAGGCGCAGCTGTGCTGACTACACAACTTCCAACATGCACAGGACGATGATGGGTGTTCGTGGCGAGCAACTAGATTTATCTTATCGTACCAAAATCTTCCTGGTGTCAAAATTCCACGTGCGCTGAACGATTTTGTTGATAATTACAGTGACTTCGTTTTCTAAACTATAATTCCCGTCATACATATTAAGAAATTGATATTTATTTGTAGTTTTAAGCAAGTATCCTTTGCTGTTTTTACTTTCCCTATACGTGCTACGTACACAGTGTATTGAGAAGGTATTGTAATGCACCCAAAAATTCGATACCGAGATTTCACCGGAAATACATGTTTTGAGACCGCCTGAATCCAAAAAAAACATTTTTAGAAAAATGTCCGTGTGTGTTTATCTGTCTGTCTCTGTGTGTATATGAGTGTGTGTGTGCCTGTGGATGCGACACGAAGATATTCTACCCTTTACAGGCAACTTTTTTCGAAAACTTTTTATTTTCTATAAAAAGGCTCTAAAGATTTTAATTAAAATATCGTATATTAAAGATTTTTACCTTGCAAATAAAATGTATATCTTGAAGACTACTTTATTCTGGATGAATTTTGCATAACTACTAAACCGGACAAAAACTTAACACACAAAAAACGTAGAGCACGTTAAAACACACAATTTATGTTATACACATTTTTTTTTTCTTGGAGTTGATCATTTTTGAGATATTTCTTGTTTTTAGTTTCAGCTAGCAACCATCTTTTGACTATCGCTTTAACCTATGGTACTCCCTTATTTCCTTTCTATGAGACTATTTCTGCTAATTTTTACTTTCTCTCTACTCAGTATGTACATAGTGTGTAGAGAATGTATTACACTCCACCAAAAAATTCGATATCGAGATTTCAACGGAAATATATGTTTTAGGGTCCCCTGTAACCAAAAAAAGGATTTTCACAAAAAGGTCCGTGTGTGTGTGTGTGCGTGTGTGTGTGTGTCCGTGTGTCTGTGAACAACACGATAACTCAAAAACGAAAAGTCGGTAAAATACCAAACTTGGTATTTAAGTTTAGTATCTTCCAGGGATGCGACACGAAGATTTTGAGAAAAATCGCCCCAACCCCAACTACCCTTTACATGGAACTTTTTTCGAAAATGTTGATTTTCTCAAAAATGGCTCTAACGATTTTGATTAAAATTTCGTATACTAAAGATATTTACCTGACAAATAAAATGTATATCTTGAATTTTCTGGGAATAGTCTCTGAAGAATAGTTTATTCTGGTTGAATTTTACTGAATTTTGAATAACTGCTAAACCGTAAGAGATGGACAAAACCTTACTCTACAAAAATGTAGAGCACCTTAAAACACACAATTTATGTTATATGCATTTTTTTCGTGGAGTTAGTCGTTTTTGAGACATTCCTTATTTTTGGTTTCTGCTATGAATAACGTATACTTTTCTCATACAGGAACTTGTCAACTCCTATCCACATAAAAAAAGGAACTTCATTGAAACTTTAACCTATGGTAGTCCCTTATTTCGCTTCTACTTACAAGGAAGCAAGTAATAAGACTATTTCTGCTATTTTTTTCTGATTAGCATAAAGTAAATAGAAGCATAAGCTTTTTAGAATAATTTGTTGCAGGGATATGGAGAAAGTCATGTGAATGGGACACATCAGATTTTTAATGAAGGTATATCGAAAATAAAAATACCCACATCTCGGAATATTTTAGCATAGACCCAAGACTGACAAGAAAAGTATTTTTACTAATTAGAATAATTCACGGAATAGATTATTCGAGGATATTTTTTTAGGGTATCTAGAATAGAAAATATTAGAAATTTGAGGCGACACGTCCGTGGTGTATGATTAATGGTGAACACCTTTTCTTAGTCCTCGACACTTTGTGAAATTGAAGATTCAGGATTAGGCGATCTCAGGGTCGATGCTCCAAGATGCATCGGGTGAGGTACCTGGTAGTTCAGATGTTGCGGGATTTCGCTGCGTAACATTCTATCTAATAACGTTATGGACCCCTACCATATATGTATCTCTTCTCAATCTGGTTGTCTTTCTAATCTCTCATCGTATTCTTCCCTCCCAAAAGTCACGAAGTCGCAAAGGGTCCCAATGGCCTTAAAGTGATGTACTCTAGAGACTGCGATAAAAATGAAATGAAATGGCGTTTTATTTATGGACGCTCTTTAACTGCTGTGGTTCTCACCGTCCCATTCTATACTAGGCGTGAAAGACCGTTTAATTTTGCTAAGAGACCTCTCTATCAGGTTTGAGGTACTTTTATGTGCCGTAAATTTACGACACGGGACCAACGTCTTTGCTTCCGCCCGAAAACAGCAGGTTTTGAAACCGCGACCTTGGGTATATGAAGTTATCATGGTAACCATTACACCACGGAGGGCGACAGAGACTGCGATAACTGTTATATTGCCATACGTGTGCTGCCGCTCTCAAATTTGCTTTAGTTGGCGCAGTTGGAGACCTTCGAATGCGTAACAACACAGGAAGAGCGTTGTAATCGGTAATATTCCAATAGTGTCGGTTTCTACAAGCTTCCAGAAAGTTGTGTGACTATTTTCTAGCTGTAAAAGGAGGACGAATTGTAAGTAGGGGAATAATGAATTGTGCCTCTCCAGTGACTGCGCACATTGGTGCTTTGGGGATCGTGGGTTCGAGTTCATTCTTGAGCTTGGTTGTTTGAGTGTTTGTAAAAGTGTATGTGCCAGTAAAAATAAAACGGTAAGCAATTAGGTCAACAAAGGAAATGTAGGAGAAAAGTCCTGATAAAACTCCGGTACTGTATTTTTGTGAATCGTGAGTGCCTGGAGTGTTAGCGCGCAGTGGCGTGCAAGCCATCAACTGACTATGTATTGAAACGTCGAGTGAATTATTTGTAGCAGCGAATTAAGGACTTTATTTGTAAGCAAATTTTAAGTGAATATACAAGAGTATAGGTTATACAACAGAGATGATGCCTCGCGCGCTACAACCTACAGGAGATCTATTGAGGCGACAGGCCACAGGCACGCGCCAGGCTTGAAGACCTGTCTCACTATCAGAGCTGCTCAGATGGGGGATAATCGACCCGTTCAACCAAGCAGCCCTCTATTTTCCACTAGAAGTAGTATTTCCTTTGAGCAAGCTTCCGTTAAAACAAAGCAAACCTTGGACACACCTGAAAATCTGATGTGTTGCACTCACATGACCTTCTCTACCTCTTCTGCTAACAAAACATTGTAATAACATTCTTCTACCTACATCGTCCTAAACATTTGAACATCTGAAGTTCGGTTCGTTTTACATTTCTAGAAAAACAAAAGAGGGATGAAAAGAAAGGGGATCCGTTTGAGAAGATGCGTAGTTTAAAATTGAAACCAATAACAAGGAATATCTCGGAAACGGTCTACTCTGCAACAAAAAATGTACATCGCATATCTCGAGTGTTTTAATGAGAGATACAGTTTTGTGTATATCTTGCAGTTTACCAGTAATGCAAAATTCATTCAGAATGAACGGTTTTCCAGAAAATTCAAGATTTACATTTTATTTGTAATGTACATAGCTTTAATATACAGTAGTCTAATCAAAATCGTTAGAGCCATTTTTGAGAAAAACAAAACTTCAAACATTTTTCCATGTAAGGGTAGATTGGGTTGGGGAAATGTTCTTGAAAAATCTACCTGGCGCATCCTTGGAGTATACTAAACATAAATACCTAATTTGGTATTTAACAGTCTTTTCGTTTTTGAGCTATGCTGTTCACAGACACACACACGAACATATTTCTAAGTGTTTTATTCAGGGAGTTCAAAACATGTATTTCCAGTGAAATCTCTGCATTGAATTTATGGGTGGAATATAATACCTTCTCTATCCACTATGTACGTTGTACAGACGGGGTTAGAGAAAGTAAAAATGAGATATAATTGTAGCATTCATCTAACGATCAGAGAAAACCAGAAATAAATCAAAAGTTAGAGTGAGCTGGCGACGTGTATCGAGCCTCATAGCTCCCTAATGCAAGCCTTACTCGTTTCCGTGGAACCATTTCGCTCGGAATAGACCGACCTATGAAATTCGCTTTATTTATCGCTTCAGAAACTGCAAACTACAAGTAAGAATTAACTGAGTTAATTCGTTGATTTCATTTGCGAAACATTTAAATTGTCAAGGGGTATTCCAAATTTACCTGCTAATGTATTTAGAATTCACGGTAAAGCGACAGTTTACAGCTGACAGCTGAAGTTACATATTTAAGTTTATATGCCAATTATACTTGTCACATGGTATTGAAAAAAAAGCATAACGGCACTGGTGACAGCTTAAAAACTGAAACAGCAGACCAGTTTGACAGTAAAAACTACTTGCTTACGTCATTTGGATTTCCTGCTAAGTCATTCAGATGACCTATGCGTAAGAATAGCAGTGTAATAAATTTACTAAGTATACAGCACGTAAAACTACTATCTAAAACATTTCTTACAACAAATGCTGTACTTACTAACATAATAAATGTAATATATTACATTTACATAAATTTCCCTACTTATTTTGCAACAAAATATTCTAACAAAACTTATTCTGCTATTCAACTTCATGCTAATCAAGGTAAACATTAACAGAAGTCGTATTGTTTCGTTCCTTGTATGTATAAGGGGAATAAAAGAATACATTAGGCTAAAGCGATATCGAATTTTTTGAGTTGGTCACTTTGAGATGACTTTGAAATTCTGTTTTCTATGGATGACCAGGAGCAAAATAGCAAAGGAAAGAAATCAAAAGAAATCTGATGTGTTACATTCACATGACTTTCTCTACACCTCTGCAAATTATTGTTAAAAATTTTATGCTAATATTTACTTCAGCCAATCGAGAAAAAATTAGAGTAAAGTGACAGTTAAATGCTGGTTGCTATGTGACTGAAGTTCCTTTGTTTGTATGGACAGGACTTGACAAATTCCCGTATGAGAAAACTTAAGTTTTTCAAGGCGGAAACAAAAAACAACGAATATCTCAAAAAGATCAACTGCACGAAAAAATGTGTAAAACATAAACTGTGTCCTAATGTGCTTTACATTTCTTGTGTGGTAAGTTTTGGTCCATCTCTTACGGTTTGGCAGCTATGCAAAATTCATCCAGAATAAAGTAGGCTTAAGAAGATACTCCCAGAAAATTCAAGATATATGTTTTATATGTCAGGTAAATATCTTTAATATTTGACATTTTAATCAAAATCGTCAGAGCCATTTTTAAAAAAATCAAAATTTTCGAAAAAAGTTTCATGTAAAGGGTAGTTGGGGGTGGGGGCGATTTTCTTGAGAAGCTTCGTGTCACATCCTTGGAAGATACCAAGTTTGGTATTTAACGGTCTTTTCGTTTTTGAGCTATGATGTCCACAGACATACACACAGACAGACACACACGGACCTTTTTGTAAAAATAGTTTTTTTTTGTATTCAGGGTGTCCTAAAACATGTATTACCGGTGAAATCTCGGTATCGATTTTTTGGGCGGAATACAATACTTCCTCTATACACTGTGTAGAGAAAGTAACAAGGAAACTACGACTTCCAAATTCATAAAAATATTAAACATATCTTGTAAATATTCTAGCGTTGTTATTAATTTAAGGACACCAGTATTGTTTTAACTCGTATACATAGATACGAATTATTTCATTGCTCATATTCCTACATTAAAGAAAATGATATCCTTTCATTAATTAGTTGACCACAGAAAAATCTGATGTGTTCCATTCACATAAATTTTTACTTTCTCAATACGCACTATGTACATAGTGTATAGAGAAGGTATTGTACTCCACCCAAAATTCGATACCGAGATTTCACCGGAAATATATATTTTAGGGTCCCCAATATCCAAAAAAAGCATTTTCACAAAAAGATCCGTGTCCGTGTGTCTGTGAACACGATAACTCAAAAACGAAAAGTGGTAAAATACCAAACTTGGTATTTAAGTTTAGTATGTTCCAGGGATGCGACACGAAGATTTTGAGAAACTACCCTTTACATGGAACTTTTTTCGAAAATGTTTATTTTCTCAAAAATGGCTCTAACGATTTTGATTAAAATTTCGTATATTAAAGATATTTACCTGACAAATAAAATGTATATCTTGAATTTTCTGGGAATATCCTCTGAGGAGTAGTTTATTCTGGATGAATTTTACTGAATTTTGAATAACTGCTAAACCGTAAGAGATGGGCAAAAACGTACTACACAAAAAATATAGAGCACATTAGAACACACAATTTATGTTATATACATTTTTTTTCGTGGAGTTGGTCGTTTTTGAGTCATTCCTTATTTTTTGTTTATGCTATGGAAAACGCATAATTTTCTCATACCGGAACTTGTCAACTCCTACCCATATAAACAAAGGAACTTCATTGACATAGCAACCAACTTTTGACTATCATTTTAACCTATGGTATTCCCTTATTTCGCTTCTACTTACTAGGAAGCAAGTAATAAGACTATTTCTGCTCATTTTTTCTGATTAGCATAAAGTAAATAGAAGCATATGCTTTTTAAGAATAATTTGTTGCAGGGATATGGAGAAAGTCATGTGAATGGTACACATCAGATTTTTCTACTTGTTCTGCAAACAGTCTATTCTTACAAAAGATTATTCTTTTATCCACTTCATACTAATCGAGATAAACATTAGCAAATATTGATATTACTTGTTTCTTTGTAAATAGAAGGAAAATAAGAGAACACACTAAGCTAAAGCGATGCTCAGATGGTTTAAAATGTGGTTCCTATGTAATACAATTGAAATTCGGTCCTCTTTGCATGGACAAGAGTAAAGCAAAAGATATATGAATCGAATGAGAATTTCTCGTTTGAGAACATTATTAGTATTTTCAAATTTAAACGCATAACAAGGAATATCTCGAAAATTGTTAATAGTGCAAAAAATCTTAGCTGTTACAGTCACATCTCAGTAACAAATTATTGTTAATAAGCTTATTCTTCTATCTATTTAATGTTAAGCACTAGCAGAAACAGTCTTATTATCTACTTCCTTTATAAGTAGGAGGGAAATAAGGGAATACACTAGACTAAACCGACAGTCAAATGTTTTAAAATGTGGTTGCTATGTCATTGAAATCCATTTCCAATTGACAAGTTCCCGTATGAGAAAAGTTGAAGTATTTCAAAGCTCAAATCAATAACAAGAAATATCTAGAAAACTCCAGGAAAAAATGTATATGACATAAATAGTGTGTTCTATTGTGAACTGCATGTTTGTGTATTAGGTTTTTGTCTGACTCCTACACAAAACATTAAAACATACAATTTATGTCATATACATTTTTTTCGTGGAGTTGATCATTTTTTAGACATTCCTTGTTTTTGATTTCAGCTTTGAAAAACTTATACTTTTTTCATACGGAATTTGTCAACTCCTGTCCATACAAACAAACGAACTTCAGTCACATAGCAACCAGCTTTTGGATTTCACTTTAACCTATGGTACTCCCTTATTTCGCTTCTACTTACGAGGAATCAAGTAATAAGACTATTTCTGCTATTTTTTCTAAATTAACAAGAAGTAACTAGAAGAATAAGCTTTTTAGTAATAATTTGTAGCAGAAATGTAGAGAAAGTCATGTGAATGGAATACAAAATATTTTTTCAGAGGAACACTAACAAATTTTAGGAGAACTTCATTGTATTTTTATACAATACTTAAAAAAAAACATCAGACTGTCAAAATTTACATTGTTTTACTATTTAATTTTTAGCTTTGGTTTAAACATATGTACCTCTAATATTTTTGAGCAGTGTATTTCCGTTGACATTTCAGTATCGAAATTTTGGGTGGAATACAATACTTTTGTCTACTGGAGAAGGTAGAAGTGGTTCAAAACCGGCGGTGATGGAATTTTTTTCGGGAACAAAATCCTTAGCATGGCTTCCTTCGGCAGGGAACTAAAGACGTTGATCCCGTGTCGTAGATTTATGGCACCTAAAAACACCTCAAACCTGATAAAGAGACCTCTGAGCGAAATTAAGCAATCTATCTAGCTCAGCATAGAATGGGAACACAGTAGCTAAAGGGCATCCGTAAATAAAACTCCATTTAATGTCTTATTTGCCCATTTGGAAATAAAACTGTGATCCGTAACGACATAGCAAGTAGCGGACTAGACCTGTGACCGACTGCTCACCAGCTGGCGTTCGTTACTTTAAGCAAACCCGCGGCTGTGGAACGAAATCACCTGGTAACAATGAGAGAGCGAGCCCGGGGTGGTACATTGTCCCCGAGCGAGTTTTATCAGAGTCGAGCCACGGGCTCTTCAACTTGCTGGTGACAATCGATACGCTATTGATGCCGCTAGCGCTTTGCTTTTGTTGCTATCCATCATTTACAAAATACGTAAACTCCCTCAATACAAACGTGTATCCTTCTTCCACATTAAACTATACATAAAAAGTATGAGAAAAGTATATTTTCCAAAGCTTAAACTAAAAACAAAAAATATCTGAAAAACGATCAACTCCACGAAAAAAAATTATATACCATAAATTGAGTATTATAACGAGTTCTACATTTTTGTGTGGTAAGTTTTTGTCCAGCTCTTACGGTTTAGCAGTTATGAAAAGTTCCATAAAATTCATCCAGAATAAACTAGTCATAAGAGGCTATTCCCAGAAAATTCAAGATATACACTTTTTTTGTCGCGTATATATCTTTAATATACGAAATTTCAATCAAAATCGTTAAGAGCTGTTTTTCAGAAAATCAAAATTTTCGAAAAAAGTTCCATGTAAAAGGTAGTTTAGGGTGGAGGGATTTTTCTCAAAATCTTCGTGTCGTATCCTTGGAAGATACCAAACTTAAATACCAAGTTTGGTATTTTACCAAGTTTTCGTTTTTGAGTTATCGTTTTCACAGACACACACACACACTTCCACACACGCGCGCGCGGGCCTGTTTTGAAAATGCTGTTTTTGGATAAAAACATATATTTCGTTATCAAAATTTTGGGTGGAGTGCAATACCTTCTCTATACACTATGTACATAGTACGTATAGAGAAAGTAAAAGCATTAAAAGAAACACCATATTCACATAGATTTCTCTACTCAGTATCTTATTACTTTCTTTAACACGCATGTAAATACAATGTACCTAGTAGCAGAGAAGGTATTGCATTCCACTCAAAAATTTGATACCGAGATTTCACCGGAAATATATATTTTGAGGTCCCTTGAGTCCGGGAAAAGCATTTTTAAAAACAAAATTTGATGTGTCCCATTCACATGCTTTCTCTACATCTCTGCAGCAAATTATAGTTAAAAAGCTTATGCTTCTTTATACCTCATACTAATCGAGAAAAAATTAGCACAAATTGTTTTATCACTTGCTTCCTTGTAAGTAGAACAGTTTTAAGGGAGTACCATAGATTAAAATTATAGTCAAAAGCTGGTTGCTATGTGACTGAAGCTCTTTTGTTTGTATGGCCTGGAGTTGACAAATTTCCGTATGAGAAAACTATAAGTTTTTTAAAGCTGAAACTGAAAAGAAGGAATATCTGAAAGCGGTCCACTCCACGAAAAAAATGTATATAACTTAAAGTGCATGTTTTAACGAGCTCTATGTTTTCTGTTAAGCAATTCTTTTGTCTACTCTTATGTTTGCCAGTTATGCAAAATTCCGTAAAATTCATCCAGAAAAAAGTGACCATCAGAGGTTATTCCCAGAAAATTCAAGATATACATTTTATTAGTCAGGTAAATATCTTAAGTATACAATATTTTAATCAAAATATTTAGAGCCATTTTTAAGAAAATAAAAATTTGCCAACTTTTTCCCATGTAAATGGTAGTTTGGGGAGGGGGGATTTTCTTGAAAACCTTCGTGTCGCATTCTTGGAAGATACTAAATTTAAATACCAAGTTTTTAATTTAACGGTCTTTTCATTTTTGAGCTATGCTGTCCACAGACATACACACTCACGAACCTTTTTCCAAAACTCTTCTCTATACACTACGTACATAGAAAGTGTAGAGAAAGTAAAAGTACTTATGCAGATCTGTTATAGTAGAGATTCCTATATGTCTTTTCTGAACTTAAATGAATAAATGGATCATGATCGACTTCTACATCGCCCGAAGATCACAACCTTCCAACTAAATATTGGAGTATAAATAAAAAAGAATGGTTTTATTATGAAGCGTTTAACATTAGATACCCGACATATATGACCCACTTTAAACCAGTGATGCATGAGGCTTCCATGTAAAATAAATATAGCAAGTATATAGTCCTCACTTGTTTTTAGATATCTTGATCACGTGACATTAATTCCGGTCTCAGTGTTTGTAGCTCATTAATATTAAATTACTGGGATGGCGTTTACACGCAGCGTTGAAGTTTTGTGTTGCGCTTGCGTGCAAGTGTTCAGGCTGCCGTAAACAATTGCAGCACCACTCACTTGCAATACATGGGGAAGATACAGCGGTGTATTCAAGTAACCTTGTCTTACTTCTGATGGCATTTGATTCCCTTCTTCTACCAACTGCTGGCAAATCAAATTTAAATGTTTAATTTCTCTACAGGTAATATATACATAGTGTAAAGAGAACGTATTGTAATACACCCAAAAATTCCATACCAAGATTTCACCAAAATATATGTTTTGGGTACCCCTGCTTCCAAAAAATTTGGAAACAGATCCGTGTGTGTGTCTGTGGACAGCATAGCTCAAAAACGAAAAGACCGATATATACCAAACTTGGTATTTAAGTTTGGTATCTTCCAAGGATGCGAGACGAAGCTTTTCAAGAAAATACCCCCAAACCAAACTACCCTTTACATGAAAAAAATGTTGAAAAGTTTTTTTCTCAGAAATGGTTCTAATGATTTGATTTAAATATTTTATGTTTAAGATATTTACATGCCAAACAAAATTCATATCTTGAAATTTCTGTACATCTTGAATTTTCCCTTAAAAACCTCTTTATTCTGGATCATTTTTATTGAACTTTGCATAACTGTTAAACCGTAAGAGATAGACAAACACTTACTACAAAAAAAAAAACAAAAAAAAAAAAAACACGCAATTTATGTCATATAATTTTTCGTGGATTTGGCCGTTTTTCAGACATTCCTTGTTATTGATTTCAGTTTTGAAATACTTAAACTTTTCTCATATGGGAACTTGTCAACGCGCGGCCACGCAAACAAACGGATTTCAATCTCATAGCAACTACGTTTAGATGTTAGTTTAGCCCCGTCTATACCTTTATTTCTCTTATTTCTCTTCCACTTTTAAGAACTAAGTAATAAAACCGATTCAGCTAATATTTTAGCATTAAAGAGACTGAAGAATAAGCTAATTAACAATAATTTGTTACAGATTAGTAGAGAAAGTCATGTGAATGGAGCACATCAAATTTTTTTGCTTTCTCTAGCCCCATATGTAAAATGTACATCAGCTATGTGGATAGAAAAGGTGTTGTATTGCATCCAAAAATTCGATCCTGAGATTTCACCGGAAATAAATATTTTGGGTCCCAAAGATCCGTGTGTGTTTGTGTCTGTAGACAGCATAGCTCAAAGACGAAATATCCGTTAAATATCAAACTTGGTATTTAAGTTCAGTATCTTCCATAGATGCAACAGGAAGATCTACAAAATAATCCCCCCATCTCCACCTATCATTTTTTAAAAGTGTGATTCTCTCAAAAATGGCTTAAAATATCGAATATTAAAGATATTTACCTGAGAAATAAAACGTATATATTGAATTTTCTCGGAATTTCCTCTGAGCACTACTTTATTCTGGATGAATTTTACGGAGTTTTGTATAATTGGCAAACCATAAGAGACAAAAACTTACTGAACAGAACATGTAGAGCCCGTTAAAACACATATTATGTTATATATATTTTCGTGGAGTGGACCGTTTTTGAGATATTCCTTGTCTTCACCCTTAAAAAACTTTATCAACTCATGTCCATACAAACAAAGGAACTTCAGGAAGATATGCGATATTTTAATTAAGATCGTTAGAACCATTTTTGAGAAAATAGTTTAGAAAAAAGTTCCATGTCAAGGGTAGTTTGGGGTGGGAGGATTTTTCTCAAGTATACACACGCACCTTTTCTGAAAATGTTTTTTTTTTGGATAATAGTGACCCTAAAACATACATTTACGGTGAAATTTCTGTATCGAGTTTTTGGGTGGAGTGTAATACTTTCTCTATACGCTATGTACATAGTACGTGTAGAGAAAGTAAGAATAGAAGGCCAAGAATCAAATCCAGATAGGGACGCTCCACATGAACTATCCGGTTTGTGAATCTATTATGTAAATAATTTGCTCTCAACCGCAAGAAGTTTGTATACTTGCTGATGTTGAACGTTTTGTAATGTTTGGTGCAAGTCACGTTTCAGAAAGTGCCAGTAAACACAAGAAGAGTAAACACAGTTTTGAAGCGATCAACTCCCTCACACATGTTACGTCGAGTCACGTAAGTACAGAGCTCGTTAAAATGCCAATCGCGATCTGACGTCGGGTTTTCTCAGTCGATCGTGGCCGAAATAACTTAAGCTGTTGCGATCTCAGTCAATTTGAGCGTAAGCAAGCGGAAGATTTCCTGTCAGGTGAACAGGCTCTCACGTGCTCGATATACTTACTCGCCAGATGCTTCAACGTCGGAATATATTGCATTTCACATAAAAATTCGATACCGAGATTTCAATGGAAATAGACGTTTTAGGATCCTCAGTAGCCAAAAAGAAATATTTTCAAAAAAGGTCCATGTGTCTGTGAACATGATAATTCAAAAACGAGAAAGTCGGTAAAATACCAAACTTAGCATTTAAGTTTACTATCCTTCAGGGATGCGACACGAAGAATCTGAGAAAAATCCCCCCACTCTAAACTACTCTTTACATAGAACAAATTTAGAAAATTATGATTTTCTCAAAAATGGCTCTAAAGATTTTGATTAAAATACCGTATATTAAAGATATTTATATGGAAAATAAAACGTATATCTTGAATTTTCTGGGAATAGCCTCTAAAGACTAATTTATTCTTAATGAATTTTACAAAATTTCGAATAACTGGTAAACAGTAAAACATGAACATACCACACAAAAAATGTAGAGCATGTTAAGACAAACATTTTTTTTTTTCGCAGAGTTGATCGTTTTTGAGGTTTTCTTTATTATTCATTTCAGCTTTGAAAAACATACTTTTCTTACACAGGAATTTTTCAACTCCTGTCCATACAAACAAAGCAACATCACTGACATAGCAACCAGCTTTTGACTATCACTTTAACCTATCGTACTCTCTTATTTCGTTTCTACTTAAAATGAATCAAGTAGCAAGATTCTTTCTGCTAATTTTTTCTCAATTAGCATGAAGTGAATATAAGCATAAGCTTTTTAACAATAATTTGTTCCAGATATGTAGAGAAAGTCATGCGAATGGAGCATATAAGAATTGTTTTATTACTTTCTCTACACATACTATGTACATTGTGTATAGACAAGGTAACTATTGCATTCCACCCAAAAATTCGATACCGAGATTTCACCAGAAATACGCGTTTTAGGACCCACTGTATCCAAAATAAGTATTTTCAGAAAAAGGTCCATGTGTCCGCGAACACAATAGCTCAAAAACAAAAAGTCGATAAAGTACCAAATTTAGGATTTAAGTTTAGTATCTTCCAGGGATGTGACACGAATATTTTGATAAAAATTCTCCCACCTTATACTACCCTTTACATGGAACACATTTCTCAAAAATGGCTCTAAAGATTTTGATTAAAATATCGTATATTGAAGATATTTATATTTACTTTACGGAATTTTCGTTTTTGAGTTATCGTGTTCACAGAAACACGGATCTTTTTCTAAAAATCTGATGTATTCCATTTGCATGCCTTTATCTTCATCTCAGCAAAGTACCATAGGTTAAAGTGATAGTCAGAAGCTGGTTGCTATGTAACTGAAGTTCCTTTGTTTGAACAGGAGTTGACAAATTCCAGTGTGAGATAAGTAAGTTTTTCCAAGCGAAAAGGAATTTCTAAAAAACGATCAACTCCACGAAAAAATGTGTATAACATAAATTGTGTGTTTTAACGTGATCTATATTTTTGTGCTCTTGCGGTTTAGCAGTTATGCAAAATTCCGTAAAATTCATCCAGAATAAAGTAGTCTTCAGAGGCTATTCCCAGAACATTCATAAAATGAAATGGCGTTTTATTTATGGACGCTCTTTAACTGCTGTGGTTCTCAGCGTCCTATTCTCTACTGGGCGTGAAATACCGCTTAATTTTCCTCAGAGGCCTCTCTATCAGGCTTTTTTTTTTTTTTTTTTAAATACGGTACCGAAGTCTGATCAGGACTCCGGTACTGTATACCCTACTTTTATTTACTTTCTTTTTTCTTTTAACCTTGTTTTTCTGTATTATTACTGGATTGCTGTTTTCTTACTGTTACAACGCACACATATACACAAACATTATAACACCCATGCCCAAGGCGGGACTCGAACCCACGATCCCCAGCGGGACGCCTTGGCGAGCGCGGCTATGGGGACCGGGGACCGGCAGGCTGGAGGTTCCTTTATGTGCCGTAAATCTACACACAGGACCAGCGGCTTTACTTGCCTTCCGGAGAAAACCATGCTAAGGATTTTAAGCCCGAACACATCAATCGTCCTCCGCCGGGTTTGAACCTGCGACCTTGGGTATATGAAGTCAGCATTCTAACCATTACACCTCGGAGGGCGACTCAGAATATTCAAGATATACATTTTATTTGTCAGGTAAATGTCTTTAATATACGAAATTTTAATCAAAATCGTTAGTAATTTTTGAGAAAATCAAAATTTTCGAGAAATGTTCCATGTAAAGGGTAGTTTAGGGTGGGGGGATTTTTCTCAAAATCTCAAAAAATGTAGAGCACATTAGAACACACAATTTATGTTATATACTTTTTTTTCGTGGAGTTCGTCGTTTTTGAGTCATTCCTTATTTTTTGTTTCTGCTATGAAAAACGCATAATTTTCTCATACAGGAACTTCTCAACTCCTATCCATATAATCAAAAGAACTTTATTGACATAGTAACCAGCTTTTGACTATCACTTTAGCCTATGGTAGTCGCTTATTTCGCTTCTACTTACAAGGAAGCAAGTAATAAGACCATTTCTGCTATTTTTTTCTGATTAGCATGAAGTAAATAGAAGAATAAGTTTTTTAAGAATTGTTTGTTGCAGAGATATAGAGAAAGTCATGTGATAGGTACACATCAGATTTTTATTGGAACAATGGCTTTAGACAATAAAATATGATTTAAATAACGATACAAGCTATAATTTTTATAGATGGCAAAAATATAGCAGTTTTTATTAAAATAATTGATATAAACTTCGATAAGAAATATTACGTAGCTGCAGTGAATTTGACAAATTTTACAAATGAATCAGCTTAAGCGTATTATTCTATAATGGTTAGCCAGTCTTGTGCCAGTATTGAGTTAACCACAAATACAATACATACATGCCCTCGCGGCACAATCTAACGTTTTTATTGTAATTCTGTTGTTTTTCAATCGGTTATTTCTCTGTGAAATTATTATTTTTATTTTTCTGTGTGTCTGCCCTGCCTCGAGGCAGCATTTTTTTCGCAGCTGGGCTACATCGCAGTGATTTCCCCCTCATGTAGAACCTGAACCATTTTATGACAACACCCTCCCCCCTCGCTGAGTTGTACACTGAACAAACTCCATCGATTTAAAAAAAGAGGCTATTCTCATAACACCTGTGGTCCCCAATGAAAACGGATTTATACACCGGGCTCGAAATGGGTGGAGGTTTGTGCAACTTCCTGGCAACAGTTTTTGTTCCTGGCAAAGTTGGAACAGGGGATGATAAAAGAAAACAAACAAGGAACGAGGGAATGTAAAAAAAAAGAGGAAACAATGTGAACTTGAAGTGAGAATCACAATGTAGTACATGGTTATTTACATACAAATCAGCTTTGTGGAGCAACTAATGAAACAAGCGAAGGCTGCTTCTCGTTCAATAAAGCCTGCGGTGGAAATGTGGCCTTTTCTTCCTCTAAAATGTGACTGTAATTAGATTCCTGAATGCTAAAGAAGGAATCGAGCCACACTTGAGTAAGGAAGCTGTAATAATTAGACTTCTCCCTCATTATACTCCCACTTCAACGGGATTCAAAGATCCGATGTTTTCGGCACGTGCTGAAGAAACTTCAACGCTACCATCAATTGAAATGAAAGATACCTTTGCTGCAACTGTGGTCTGACAAAATATGCGCTCCCTTTAGGGGCTTTACTAATATTTGTTGTCAAGATATGTGATTATGTATTTTATACTATTTATAATTAATTGTATATGCATTTTATCTCCTTTTACGTATGTTTATATCCATTCCGGAAAACAGGATCGAATTTTTAAGACTCTTTTCATTATTACTTATTATGTAATTTTGTATTTTATATCGTTAATAATTAATTTTTCATACATTTTATCTCCTTGTAAAACTCTCTGCAAAACTTTTACGGTCGACTTCAAATGAATAGATTGTCATTCTTATAAAGAGCTTTTGTTATTATTATTATTATTATTATTATTATTATTATTATTATTATTATAAAAATAATGAAATTGTTGAAATAATATTCAAATGATCTCAGTCTTCATGGAGCTTAAAGTTACTCGCCTTTCGTCTTCTCAGGATAAGGGAAAATCCCGAAAAAACTTATCCGGTAAATGAGATTCAAACTCCCGATTTGTTGAATATGAGGTAGATACGCTACCCCCACACTGCCCAGGTGGTTACACTTTGTTTTAGCTCCAATTAGAAATCATATATTTACTTTCTCTAGCACGTATATAAAATGTACATACTGCATAGAGAAAGTATTGTGTTCCACCCGAAAATTCGATACCGAGATTTCACCGGAAATAGATGTTTTGGGTCCCCCCTAAATACAAAAAAAAGCATTTTTGGTAAAATGTCCGTGAGTGTGTGTGTGTCTGTGGACAGCATTGCTCTAAAACGAAAAGACCATTAAATACCAAACTTGGTATTTAACTTTAGTATCTTCCAGAGATGCGACACGAAGATTTTGAGAAAAATCTCCCCACCCTAAACCATCCTTTACATAGAACTTTTTTCGAAAATTTAGATTTTCTCAAAAATGGCTCTAACGATTTTGATTAAAATATAGTGTATTAAAGATATTTACCTGACAAATAAAATGTATATTTTGAATTTTCTGGGAATAGCCTCTGAAGACTACTTTATTCTGGGTCAATTTTACGGAGTTCTTCATAACTGCTAAACCGTAAGAGATGGACAAAAACTTACCACACAACAAATGTAGAACACTTTAAAACGCACAATTTATGTTATATACATTTTTTTCGTGGAGTTGATTGTTTTTGAGATAATCCTTGTTTTTGGTTTCAGCTATAAAGAACTTATACTTTTCTCATACGGGACTTTGTGAACTCCTGCCCATACAAACAAAGGAACTTCAGTCACATAGCAACTAGCTTTTGACTATTACTTTAACCTATGGTACTTCCTTATTTTACTTCTACTTACAAGTAAGCTATTTCTGTTAATTTTTTCTCGATTAGCAGGAAGTAAATAGAAGCTTAAACTTTTTAAAAATAATTTATTGCAGAGATGTAGAGAAAGTCATGTGAATGGAACACATTAGAGTTTTCAATCTGCTTTGCTTTAACACCGACTTATCAGCAGCTGATACCCACACGTTTAACGCTATGTAGCTGCGTTATGTTTATCCGGGGACCATGCATCGCCGATCTCAAATTACTTATATCAGTCACGTGCACAATCTCGCAAAATATTTCGGTGTTGTTCATTAGCACCCTGTATATGATTACATTATTTTTCTAAAATATTAGAGATGGTAGATTCATTTTCGTTGTAGAGAACTTGATAAAATTCACTTCTGCGCGTTAGAAAATCTATAATACTCCATATACATAACACGAGAGACTCCCAAAAGTATCCTTTATTTCTCTCCATTTTCCGGTGTATTTCCTATAATCAAACAGTGATATTTACACTGCACGTATATAGACTGATAAATACGTAGCTCAATAATATTTACCATATGTGTTCCAGTTTTTTATCTGAAACTCATTGTGGGATTTGGACTAAAATTGTTCTTACGAGAAAAAACAAGTGAATCCATAGCAGAGATTACTGAAATGAAAAGAGATATAAGAGAATAAGCTAATCGAAAGCAGAGGTCATGCGAATGAACGGTTCTAAATAAATATGAAGTGCGCCATTCACATGCCTTTTTATACATTTCTGTAACAAATTACTGTTAAAATATTAGTTTGCGGTGGGGGGATTTTTCTCAAAATCTTCGTGTCGCATCCCTGGAAAATACTAAAATAGGTTAAAAAAGCTGGTTGCTATGTGACTGAAGTTCCTTTGTTTGTATGGTCACGAGTAGTCAAATTCCTGTATGAGAAAAATTTTAAAGCTGAAACCAAAAACAAGAAATATCTCTAAAACGACCATCTCCACGAAAAAAATGTATATAACATAAATTGTATGTTGAAATGAACTCTTCATTTTTTGTCATGTTAGCTTTTGTCTATCTGTTACGGTTTAACAGTTATGCAAAATTTCGTAAAATTCATCTAGAGTAAAGTAGTCTTCAGAGGCTCTTACCAGAAAATTCAAGATATACATTTTATTTGTCAGGTAAATATCTTTAATATACGGTATTTTAATCAAAATCGTTAGAGCCATTTTTAAGAAAATCAAAATTTTCGAAAAAAGTTCGTTGTAAAGGGTAGCTGGGGGTGGTGGGATTTTTTTGAAAACCTTCGTTTGGTATTTAACGGTCTTTTCGTTTTTGAGCTATGCTGTCCACAGGCACACAGACAGACACACACATACACACACAGGCACACAAACGCACACACACAATGACCTTTTTCCAAAAATGCTTTTTTTATTCAGGGGAAACCAAAACATATATTCCCGGTGAAATCTCGGTATCAAATTTTTGGGTGCAATACAATACCTTCCCTATATGAACACTATGTAAATAGTACGTATAGAGAAAGTAACAAGCGAATCCATAGTAGTAATTACAGAAATGAAGAGGGATATAACAAAATAAGCTAATCGAAAGCAGAGTTTCTGCGAAACAACGGTTCTAAATAAATATGAAGTGTTCCATTCACATGCCTTTTTATACATTACTGTAAGAAATTATTGTTAAAAGGGTAGTTTGCGTTGGGGGGATTTTTCTCAAAATCTTCATGTCCCATCGCTGGAAGATACTTAACTTAAATACCAAGTTTTCTATTTTACGGACTTTTCGTTTTTGAGTTATCGTGTTCATAGACACACAGACAAACGTGGGCGTCCGGACTTTTCCTAAAAATACTTTTTTTGGACACAGGGGATCCAATAACGTTTATTCCCGGTGTAATATCGTAACGTCTATTTGCGTTGAACTCTCGGTATCGAATTTTTGTGTGGAATGTAGTACGTGTAGAGAAAGCTTGATAACAGAATCAATGGTCGTCACAAATATGTTGTACAGAAATGAAACCAGTCCTGTCTTTGTGCTTTGAAAAACCTTATCGAATTTCGAGAGAAGAAGGGTAAATTGTTTGCAGTATCGTTGTTGCGGAGAGTATAAAAAAAGGAAAAACATTTGTATTCTTGTTGCCGAGCTGGACGGTCTCGCATCATCAATGATTCAAAGCCGACTGACTACACACGGACGGCTAATGGTGGTTTGGACCAAGTTGACAGCCATTCAAAGGCTGGTCTCTGTGATGGATTACATGCAGGGGTAGCAGATGTTCCTGGTCATAATCTCCTTTTATTCCTTTACAAACAGCGAGCCCAACAAATTCTTCCAGCCCAAAAAAAATATTGAAGCTTCGTAAGTCACCAGATAAAGAATGGCATCTGCCAATAAGCGACCTTTCATCTTTTAATTGCATTCCATAGCCTGAGCTATAAATATTCCTAAATGAAACTTTTTAGCTAACCATTATAAAACTTTCTATACCCACTAATGTTCATGTTCACGTAGCTTCTTGGGGCAATAACCTGGTTGCGGGTTCGTATCCCGGGTACATATTTTGGCTATTAAGAATGGTGTGCCCTATCGCAGGATTTTTACTAGCTTGGAGAGGCTTTTCAAGGTGTGGTACGACACAAATACTTTATTCAATTAGTTCGGCCTTTTCCACCGTCGAACACACACGCATTCCTCCTAAATTTTCTGCTGTGTAACTATGCTTTACCGCGACTATTATTACTTATTAATTTTGATGCAGTGATCTCGGCCGTACTCTGGTCTGTGTTAAAATACTTATACTTTTCTCATAATGGAATTTGTCAACTTTAACCTATGCTACTCTATGTTTTTTAAGGCTGAATCAAAAAACAAGGAATATCTAAAAAACTATCAACTCCACGAAAAAATGTATGTAACATAAATTGTGTGTTTTAATGTGCACTACATTTTTTCTGTGGTAAGTTTCTGTCCATCTCTTACATGTTACCAGTTACACAAAATTCCGTAAAATTCATCCCGAATAAAGTAGTCTTCAGAGGCTATTCGCAGAAAATTCAAGATATACATATTATTTGTAAGTATATATCTTTAATATATGATATTTTAATCAAAATCGTTAGAAAAGCAAAATTTTCGAAATTTTTTCCATGTGAAAGGTAGTTGGAAGTGGGGGGATTTTCTTGAAAATCTTCGTGTCGCATCCTTAGAAGATACTGAACTTAAATATCAAATTTGGTATTTAACGGTATTTTCGTTTTTGAGCTATGCTGCCCACAGACACACACATACACACAGACAGACAGTCAGACACACTCACGGACATTTTTCTAAAAATGCTTTTTTATGATTCAGGTGGTCTCAAAACATGTATTTCTGGTGAAATCTCGGTATCGAATTTTTGGTTACAATGCAATACGTTCTCTATACACTATGTATATAGTACGTATACAGAAAGTAAACATATATATGACATAAATTGTGTGCTTTAACGAGATGTACATTTTTTATACAGCAAGTTCTTGTCTATCCCTTACGGTTTACTAGTTATGCAACATCAAACAAAATTCATCCAGAATAAAGAGGTCTTCAGAGGCTATTCTCAGAAAAATCAAGATATACATTTTATTTCTAATGTAATTATCTTTAATATACGGTATTTTAATAAAACTCCTTAGATCCATTTGGAGAAAATAAAAATTACCGAAAAATTTTGATAGTTTGAGGAAGGGGGATTTTCCTCAGGATCTTCGTATCGCCTCCTTAGAAGATATGTAACTTAAATACAAAGTTTGGTACTTCTCTAGCCCCATATGTACAATATACCTAGGGATAGAGAAGTATTGTATTCCAACCAAAAATTCGATACCGAGATTTCACCGGAAATACATGTTTTAGGACCCCTGTATCCAAAAAACGCATTTTCAGAAAAAGGTAGTGTGTGTGTCTGTCCGTGAACACGATAACTCAAAAACGAAAAGTAGCTCAAATATCAAACTTGGTATTTAAGTTTAGTATCTTCCACGGATGCGACACAAAGATTTTGAGAAAAATTCCCCCACCCCAAACTACCCTTTACATGGAACATGTTTCGAAATGTTTTTATTTTCTTAAAAATGGCTCTAACGATTTTGATTAAAATATTATATGTTAAAGATATTTACCTAATAAATAAAATGTATATCTTGAATTTTCTGGGAATAGCTTCTGAAGACCTGTTTATTGTGAATGAATTTTGCTTAATTTGGCAAAACTAGTTAAACCGTGAGAGATAGACAAAAACTTGACTATACAACAAATTTAGGTCTTATTAAAATGCACAAGTTATGTCATATACATTTTTCTCGTGGGAGCTTACCGTTTTCGTGGTATTCATTTTTATTAGTTTCAGTTGGGAAGTACTTATACTTTCCTTATACTTTTTCTTTTGTTCTACTCCCGGCCAAGAAAAGAAACGATTTGTAATGACAATCGCATAACGACAGCTTTTAAAACATTTGACTATTGGTTTAGCCTAGTGTATTCCCTTATTTTCTTCCTACTTATACGGAACTAAGTAATAAGAACATTGTGCTAATGAGTACCACGATTAGCAAGGTGCAGAAAGAAGAAGAATCTTATGTATGAAGTTTGTAGAACAACTAGAGAAAGTCATGTGAGTGTAACACATCAGATTTTTAGTTATCGTGTTCACGGACACACAAACACTCATACACTGACAAATAGACACACACGAACCTTTTTCTAAAAATGCGTTTTTTGGACACAAGAGGCCCTAAAACGAGTATTTCGGTGCAATCACTGTATGGAATTTTTGAGTGCAATGCAATGTATTTTCTATACACTATGTACATATTACGTGTAGAGAAAGTAAAAAAGAATGATTAAAATGACTGCCAACTATGCCTTGTCACAGATACCAGATAGACTTCTCAGCCCCGTCTGAACAAAGCCAGACAAAACATATTTTCGTTCCGCTGCCCACATTCTTGGCACCCAAATAGACAACACTGAATGGAGACTCAAACACTCACCTGTGCCGTTTTAGAAGACTGTTATTTCAGCACGATGCCTGGTGGCAAACCAAAGTTTATCCTTGATCAATCATTCAGCTGGCCAACACTTTGTATCACTTTGTAGAGCTGCATGTTTGCGTGTCCATTCACATTTAAAATCCAAGTACTAAATCTTTAATGACTAATACAGACGTCAGTAGCTAAAATTCCCATCTCATGTACACTCAAAGGCAATAAAAATAGGCTTGTAATTCTGATGCAAATACAAAAGTTTTACAGGGACTCAGGTCTTACCACGACTGTTATTGGCGCCATTCTGGTATGACATATCATGTGATTTTAAAGTATTCGCTTTAGTCAGATTCAGAACCATCACCTCTACCAGTATTGCTACAACTCTCAGGTCGACTCTAAGGATGACCTTGAACTGTTATCACCTAAGTATATCACTAAATTATCGACAATAGTATCAATGAGGTACATGCCACAGCTTTTCTTCTTCCTTGTTTACATGTTTGATGTCAGCCTACCACATTTCCGCCGTCACCTGAGCCAATGCTTCGTCTAAAAGCTGGCACACCTCTTTCAGTTTTATTATTTCGAAAGCACAATATTACGTCTGCCTACAATTATGTTGACATCGTTTCATTTCGTAAATAAAATACCATTTGTAAAAAGTTTACGTTTAAAATCTGGAACCGTTGACAACACTTAACACTTTATTGTCGACGGCTCATTGTCAAAAAGTATGCACTTTACAACGAATTGCACACTTAATAAAATCATTCATTTGTCCTAAAGCTGCGTTAGCTTTCTTCCTATTTTAACAAGGTATTAATACTACCAGTTTGAGACCATTAATTAGCTTCTCCACAATAACTATTGCTAGTTTATGAATTATTTTGCAGTGTATAGCTAAAGAGTGCAAATACTTATTAACTCATGTATTTAGCAGTGTAAAGATCAGCTTGTAGCAAAGCAGAAGAGCAGAAAGTTGACGCCAAGTTAGGATAGTGGTGTGAGGGGCTCATTGTTAACAAGGTTCTTTGTCCAGGCACGTACCAATGAGTTACGCCGGGGCTAAACCTTAAAAGTCGGAAAAGAGTAATTTTCCATTGTATAACACGTGTCACATGGGCGTTATGGTGCATCTTGGGAAGAGAAGTGGATTTTGGGTAATATAGACGTCAATTTCGCGGCCTTTCTGTCCAATCAAAAAGAAGCCATCATGACCGTAGTTTTAGTATATAAGAAGCAAAGTACGGCACATCGGGGCTGTCTGCGATTTGCCGATGTAATACTGTCATGCTGAACCTCACATAAGATACATCTTCGATCAAAGTCAAACATTGTAACTCTTAACGATACTTAGTGGTCAACAGCGCTATAAGTCAGTGACGTGCATTAAAATTAAATTGTGTAAAGCGGAATCAAGGAAGAAGTATAAATAAGTACGTGTGAATAATCAAGTAACAAAGTTCCTATTAAATAATTGAGTTAGTAGAATTGTGAAGCAAAATGCTTGTCTCGCGCCTCCTAGTGATGATAAATTCAAGAAAAGTTACGTATGTCTACATCATTTATAAGATCACTCCCTGAACTACCCCCATTAGCTGTACCACCCCGAGAGAGTAAACTATCGTGCAGCTGAGCTGAGCCGAGGCATCTCACCGGTAGTAGATCTACATCAACAGGTACGTGGGTCTACTCATTGGTAGTGGAGTGAGTCTTAGAGCACAAATCTGGGCACGAAGCCAAGAACGCAAGTTAATTCTTCGCGAAAGTGATCTTCCTGACACGCAGGTGTACTCTGCCGTTACTTTTTAGCCTGATTGTGCTGCTTTAACATACAAAGCACATTTAAAACAATCTGCTTGTCTCCACAGTTTAACCTTAGTATTTTTCCACTAATTTTTAGCACTACCGAATTCACACAATCCGCAAGCTTGAGCCTATTTCTCATTTTGTTTGCTTTTCTCTCGCCAATGTAACCTCTTATTTCTTGTGAAAGCATATATTTGTATTTCCAAACAGTTGAAAAAATGCAGCACTGTAATGCTGCAATTAAGCTTATCGAGTTTTACTTTCTCTACACCCGTTGAAGATCCATATATTTTAACAGGACAAATTCTAACCATTTTATACTTCCTTTACTTTTTAATTCAAGCTATCGCATCCTCATCTTTATTATTCTTGATTCTCTTAAAAACCAACCTTTATGAAATATCATAATACATAGAGAGGATATTGCAATCCATCCAAAAATTCGATACCGAGATTTCACCGGAAATACACGTTTTATGTCCCCCTTAATAAAAAAACATTTTTGTGAAAAAGTTCCTTGTGTGTGTCTGTGTGTCTGTGAACTCAATAACTCAAAAACGAAAAGTCAGTAAAATACCAAACTTGGTATTTACGTTAAGTATCTTCCATGGTTGCGGCAGGAAGATCTTGAGAAAAATCCCCCCACCCCAAACTACCCTTTACATGAGGAAAAAATGAGAATTTTTGAGAAAATCAAAAAAAGTTCCATGTAAAGGGTAGTTGGGTGTGGGAAGATTTTCTTGAAAGACAGACACACACGGACATTTTTCTAATAATGCTTTATTTTTATTAAGGGGGTAAAAAACATATATTTCTGCTGAAATCTCGGTATCAAATTTTTGGGTGCAATACAATATCTTATCTATACACTATATGCATAGTATGTATAGAGAAAGTACACATATACATATTTGATAGGGTTGTTGGTAACAGGTAGTTGTAACGTAAATAGTTGCAGTATAATTATTATAGCTATGACGTAATGAAACTACAAGCACTTTAACTAGGTCAATAACATTGTATCCCTAAAAATGAAAATTAATTTGTAACGAAAAGCTATCACTTTTATAGCAGCGAAAATGAACAAGAATCTTAGTGCTTAATTGAGATATAAAGCAACCTTATAACTTTAATAACTTTTAACCTTCGTGTCCATTTCACTAATGAATAATGTAAGTCTTGTAGCTGATGTCCAATTAAATAACATATGGAAAAGAGTCTGATGTTTTCCATTCACATGACTTTCTCTACATTTCTGCAACAAATTATTGTTAAAAACCTTATGCTTCCATTTATTTCATTTCTTATTACTTGCTTCCTTGTAAGTAGAAGCGAAATAAAAGAGCACCATAGATTAAAGTGATAGTCAAAAAATGCTTGTTATGTGACTGAAGTTCCTTTGTTTGAATTGACAGGGGTTGACAAATTCCTGTATGAGAAAAGTATAACCTTTTCAAGGCTGAAACCAAAAACAAGGAATATCTAAGAACGATAAATTCCACGAAAAAATGAATATAACATAAATTGTGTGTTTTAACATGCTCTACACATTTTGTGTGGTAAGTTTTTGTCCATATTTTACGGTTTAGCAGCTATGCAAATTCCGTAAAATTCATCCAAAATAAAGTAGTCTTCAGAGGCTCTTTCCAGATAATTCAAGATATACATTTCATTTTCAATTAGATATATTTAGTATAAGATATTTTAATCAAAATCGTTACAGCCATTTTTGAGAAAATCACAATTTTTGGAAAAAAATTCCATGTAAAGGGTAGTTGGGGTGGGGGATTTTTCCTGAAAATCTTCGTGTCATTTCCTTGGAAGATACCAAACTTAAATACCAAGACATACATACGTACGTACGTACGTACGTACGTACGTACGTACATACATACATACATACATACATACATACATACATACATACATACATACATACATACATACATACATACATACATACATACATACATACATACATACATACATACATACATACATACATACATACATACATACATACATACATACATACATACATACATACATACATACATACATACATACATACATACATACATACATACATACATACATACATACATACATACATACATACATACATACATACATACATACATACATACATACATACATACATACATACATACATACATACATACATACATACATACATACATACATACATACATACATACATACATACATACATACATACATACATACATACATACATACATACATGCATGCATGCATGCATGCATACATACATACATACATTACATACATACATTACATACATACATTACATACATACATACATACATACATACATACATTACATACATACATTACATACATACATTACATACATACATACATACATACATACATACACACAGAGACACAATACAGACCTTTTTCTGAAAATGGTGCAATATAATGCCTTATCTATACACTATGTACATAGTGCGTGAAGAGAAAGCAAAAAAAAAAAAAAAAAATAATAATAATAATAATAATAATAATAATATATAAAACTAAAAAAGATATCCTACATATTGTAGATTTTCCAAATTTCACAGAAAAATCACATTAAGCCTTAAGCAATAGCTTCAAATAACGGAACAACTGACAACAGACTTTTAACATTGAAAGATAAACAAAACGAGTGCTTCCGAACATTTCCGAAGGAAGGCGAATACATGCTGCCATAGAACTAAAAGAACTATATATTCTTTCCGCGCAGTTGATCGCGTAGGCAATTCTCTGGAGCATCGAGATCTGCTCTCTCTGCTCTACTCAGAGGCAACCAGTTAGTTGACCTAACCCTTCACCGACCCACACTCGGCGACCCGCTTTTAGCTCTTGACATGTGGTGACAAGAAGCGAGTGATGGAAGATCAGAGTTTCGCATTTCACAGCCGAAGTGTAGAGTTAAGCGCAATGAAAATTGCAAAACCCCCTCCTCACATTGTCCACTTGCTCCTCCTCACTCCAGCACATTCACGTCCATCACACGTCACAGAGAAATCTGTTAAAACTGTACGTTATGGTACTGCAGCCATGAGTTATTTTAATGTACCAGTTTTATTGCTAGAGGGATAGAGAAGGTATTGTAATGCACCCAAATATTCAATACCGAGATTTCACCGGAAATATATGTTTTGGGGTCCCCTGAGTCCGAAAAAAGCATTTTTAAATAAAGGTCCGTGTGTGTGTGTGTGTCTGTGGACACCATAGCCCCAAAACAAAAAGACCGTTAAATACCAAACTTGGTATTTAAGTTTGGTATCCTCCAAGGGTGCGACACGAAGACTTAAAAAAAATCCCCTCACCACAAACAACCCTTTACATGGAAAAATTTTCGAAAATTTTGATTTTCTTAAAAATGGCTGTAACGATTTTGATTAAAATCCCGTATATTAAAGCTATTTATATCCAAAATAAAATGTATATCTCGAATTTTTTGGGAATAGCCGCTGAAGACCTCTTTATTCTGGATGAATTTTGCTGAATTTTGCTTAACTGTTAAAGCGTAAGAGATAGAAAAAACAAACTAAACATAAACTGTACCTCATGACAAAACACACAATTTGTGTCCTTTATGTTTTTGTTGTGGAGGTAACCGTTTTCGAGATATTCTTTGTTATTGGTTTCAATTGTGAAGCACTTAAACTTTTGTCACACAGGAAGTGTCTGTTTTTCTTTTGTTCTACTCCTGGCCAAGCAAAGAAGTGCTTTGCAATGAAAATCGCATAACGACAGCTTTTAAAACATTTGACAATCACTTTAGCATAGTGCATTCCCTTATTCCCTTCTATTATAAGGAACTAAGTAATAACATTCTGCTAACATTTATGTTGATTAGCATTGTGTACAAATAAGAATAATCTTTTGTAGAAGTTTTGTAGAGCAGGTAGAGAAAGTCATGTGAGTGTAACACATCAGATTTTTTTTCCGGAATATAACATTACAGAGATCCAATGTGCAATTGACCGTAACTAGTTAACATGTGAGTGCTCTTAGAAAACACTAAAGCTACAGTTCACTGTCAAAAACCATAACCCACTAACAATTATAGCAGTTCGGAGTATCAAACGATACCCCTGTTAGCAGAATTTAGCTCTGAAATTATCTGAATTAGTTAACTATATATACATACATATACAGGGAGTTTCTAAATTAGACCGAGACAAACTTTGGGAGCAGATAGATACCCTTCTTTTAAGCACGTTTGGTTAAGCAACCTATGGGCTGTGGCGCTTTTTTTCAGCACAAGAAGGATATTAGTGGAAGGAGTGGACGTTAGTAGGTTTGTGCAAATATAACCCATTCAGTTTTACATATATTTGTGTGTTTATTGTGCAGGCAAGAAGCAACTAAACATAATGAAAAAATCTGACGTGTTCCATTTACATGACTTTCTCTACATCTCTGCAATAAATTATTTTTAAAAAGCTTATGTTTCTATTTACTCTATGCTAATCGAGAAAAAAATTAGCAGAAATAGTCTTATTACTTGCTTCCTTATAAGTAGAAGCGAAATAAGGGAGTACCATAGGTTAAACGTTTAGTCAAAAGCTGGTTGCTATGTGACTGAAGTTCCTTTGTTTGTATGGACAGGAGTTCACAAAGTCCTGTATGTGAAGAGTATAAGTTTTTAAAGCTGAAACCAATAACAAGAAATATCTAAAAAAAATCATCAATTCCACGAAAAAAAGATATGGCATAAATTGTGTGTTTTATCGTGATCTACATTTTTTGTGAGGTAATTTTTGGTCTATCTCTTACGGTTTCCCAGTTATGCAAAATTCAATAAAAATTGTTCAGAATAAAGAGGTCAATAGAGCCTACTCCCAGAAAATTAAAGATATACATTTTATTTGGCGTATAAGAGATTTTAACCAAAATCAATACAGCCGTTTTTGAGAAAATAAAAAATTTGGAATTTTTTTCCATGTCAAGGATAACTTGGGTTGGGGGGATTTTCTTACTGTCGCATCCTTGAAAGATACCACATTTAAATACCAAGTTTGGTATTTAACGGTCTTTACGTTTTGAGCTATGGTGTCCACATACACATGGACACACACAATATTGGAGCTGTTTCTGAAATCTTTTTTGGATTCAGGGGGTCCTAAAATATTTATTTCCGGCGAAATCTTGATATCGAATGTTTGTGTGGAATACTAATACTTCTCTTTCCCTATGTACATAGTACATATGGGGTTAGAGAAAGTTAAAACTGATGTGGTTAGAAGACATTATATTTTTGACTCAAAGGCTTTTCTCACAGTAGATTCTAAGACAGAATTTTGACCGAATTTCCCAAGTATGTTCTAAGACAGAATTTTGACCGAATTTCCCAAGTAAGTTCTAAGACAGAATTTTGACCGAATTTGCCAAGTATGTTCTAAGACAGAATGTTGACCGAATTTCCCAAGTATGTTCTAAGACAGAATTTTGACCGAATTTCCCAAGTAAGTTCTAAGACAGAATTTTGACCGAATTTCCTAAGTATGTTCTAAGACAGAATTTTGACCGAATTTCCTAAGTATGTTCTAAGACAGAATTTTGACCGAATTTCCCAAGTATGTTCTAAGACAGAATTTTGACCGAATTTCCCAAGTATGTTCTAAGACAGAATTTTGACCGAATTTCCCAAGTATGTTCTAAGACAGAATTTTGACCGAATTTCCCAAGTATGTTCTAAGCATCACCGTTGAGTTTATCAAAGAGTTTTAGTTTGGACTTTGAAGATATCTTTGGGCGTGGCCTGATCATACACTTGTTTAAACTCACAGAACAAACTGAATGCCAAGAAAAGGCATTCATTTCCATTAAGATAATTCATCACTAAAAAAAGTGGTTGTTGTAACCATTCCATCTCATATTGCATGTCAGCGCCTGATGATTGATCTTGGTTTGTGATGCGCCTTTATCAACAGATGCCAGAATATCTGCAGCAGCATGTTGTAGCTGTTTTGCCTAATGGCTTCCACTGTCATCAGAGCTTGTGATAAATGGAAAGGCAACAGTCAGGCCAAAGACAATTATAATACTGGGCAGTTGTGTGCTGCTTTTATTTCAGCAGATACGTGACCAGAGTGAAGCTGGAACAATGTACATAATGTATAGAGATGGTATTGCACTACACCCAAAAATTCGATTCCTATATTTCACCGGAAATATACGTTTTAGGGTCCCCTGTATCCAAAAGAAGCATTTTCACAAAAAGATCCGTGTGAATATGGGTAGGTCCGTGTGGTACGACACGAAGATTTTGAGAAAAATCCCCCCAACCCCAACTACCCTTTACATGGAAATTTTTACGAAATTTTGGATTTTCTCAAAAATTGCTGTAACGATTTTGATTAAAACATCGTATATTAAAGATATTTACATCACAAATAAAATTTATATCTTGAATTTTCTAGGAATAGCCTCTGAAGAGTACTTTATTCTGCATGAATTTCATTGAATTTTGAATAACTGCTAAACCTTAAGAGATGGACAAAAACTTACTACACGAAAAATGTAGAGCACGTTAATACACACAATTTATGTTATATACATTTCTTTCGTGGAGTTTATCATTTTTGTGACATTCCTTGTTGTTGGTTTCTGCTTTGAAAACTTATTTTTTTCAGATACAGGAATTTGTAACTGTTGTCCATACAAACAAAGGAATTTCAGTCACATAGCAACCAGCTTTTGACTATCACTTTAAGCTATGGTACTCTCTTATTTTTCTTCTACTTACAAGGAAGCAAGTAATAAGACTATTTCTGATAATGTTTTCCTATTAATATGAAGTAAAGAGAAGTAAAAGCTTTTTAAGAATAATTTATTGCAGAGATTGAGAAAGCCATGTGAATGGAACACATCAGATTATTTGTATATTTAGTCTTATTATCTATCTCTCACAGTTTACTAGTTATGCAAAATTAAATAAAAACTATCCAGAATAAAGAGTTATTTAGAGGCAATTCGAGATATACATTTTATTTGTAAGGTAAATATCTTAAGTATAAAAAAATTTAATCAAAATCGTTAAGGCTATTTTTGAGAAAATACAAATATTTTTCATCTAAAGGGTAGTTGAAGGTGGGGGAATTTTCGTGTCGCATCCTTGGGAGGTACTGAACTTAAATATAAAGTTTGCTATTTAACGGATTTTTCGTTTTTGAGCTATGTTGTCCACAGGTACACACACAGGCCTTTTTTCTGAAAATGATTTTAAAACAGGTGTTCAATTATATATAACGCTTAGTACTACATTCTATCATGTATGAACTATTTCTGTAATCTTGTACTATCCTTGGCAATGATTTGTGTGTTGTGTTCTGCTGTGAATTATTAATGATGCTCATTACCCTAAAACATCCCCTATATATGTATGACAGATTGTCTCTTCAATTGTTGAACACCTGCTCTGTGCGACGGTATTAATAGAATTCAACAATATACTACATCCTACCTGATCAAGTAGCCATAAACTGAAGCCATATAGCAGTAATTTGTCGTTACCTGTGTCATTACGCTCCAAGTGAACGTTTGTCACTTTACTGACCTCTCAAGATGATTTAATTGCTCTTCAGCAGAAGCAACCTACGCATCCACTGCTCCTGGAGATCCAAACAGTACATAACAAAATGCTGTCTTCTGGTAAAACAATCTTGCTCTTTTGGGTCCCGTCGCATGTAGGTATACCGGGAAACGAAAGGGCAGCTGAAGCGGCCAAAGAAGCTACCAGACATCCGTGTAGCCTACCGGATTTCAAGACTCCTCACCTCCGACTCGTTCGGGACTGGTGCAGACAGTGGCGGATGTCCGTTAACCCGGGCAAAAGTCATGCTATTCTGTTCTCCAGAAAACGTCTCGCAATAAACCAGGTATCCAAACTTTTCCTATCAGGGCCAAAGGATAGAGTGGGGGAATTCCATAAAATACCTGGGCGTCACTCTTGATAAGGGCCTAACTTTTCGTGAACACGTGCGGGGAACGTCGGACAGAGCGAAGGGGGCGGTGGCCTCCCTTTACCCTGTACTGGCCTCCCAGATGCCGGTTCACTTAACGTTACGCCTTTTTAAGGCGCTTGTAGTCCCCCTGATGCTCTAGGCCTGCGCAGTGTGGGGTATGGCAGCAGACTCCTGGCTTCTCTGATTACAGCGGGTACAGAATAGAGGACTCCGGTCCATATATTCTGTATGTCGACGTTTCCCTTTGAGGCTACTACATGAAGCTTCGGCCCTCCCATATGTGGAAGATGTTATTAGGCGCCGGGCTCAAAAATTCTACGCCAGATTGGGCGACCATGAGAACGCACTTGTCAGATCTCTGGGGTAGTACTTACCCTCTGAACGCCGAAAGAGGCGGTTGTGGGAATCCCCGGTAACAACGGCTTTAAACCAGCCAACAGCGTAATAGCTGAACAAAGCACTCTCCCCCTCCCATTGGGAGAGGTCTATCAAAATTTCACCACCATAATTAAATAAAAATAAACACCAGCGGAGCAGTGGAAAGGATGCTACTCCTGAACAATACAACCGCTCGAGGAGCCTACCAGCGCTACCTCCTTACCACCAATACTCGAAACATCAAAATTTAAAACTTCAACCTTCACCTCATTCCTGTGGTTAAACCCTCACCAGGGTAGGTACACAGCAACAACACCTAGGCTCACCATGAGCCTAGCAGACACGCACGTACGCACGCACCGTGACTACAGCAACCTTGTTCAAGGTGTCATTATCCAAAAGTGGAAACAAGAATGGTCTACCCTGTCCAACAGCAAACTGCACGAGGTACACACCCTCGCTGATTCTAGCTACTCATAGAAACCTCTTCATCGTAAGGACCAGACTGTACTGACTCGTCTGCGTATTGGACATACATCACTCACACATTCATACCTTTTGTCTTGTGAAAACCCACCGATGTGCAACTGTCAGCTAACCGTGAAACATCTTATTACCAACTGCAGTCTCTATGAGGAACAACAAACCATATGTAACGTGCCAAACGAACTCCCGACAGCCCTGGATCAACTACAATTCTCCAACAAAGTCATAAACTTCTTACAAGTAATCCAACTGTATAATACAATTTAATCTAAAGTTCTTGTTTTGATCTATATATTTGAGGCAATATTTATATATTATTCACAAAATCTGCCGACATTTTATGAGTTTTATGCCATGTTTATAATATTTGATGTTCAATTGTTTTTATTCCTTTGCTTCCGAAGTTGAAATCGCTGGATGCAAATGTTTATTACTCCTTGTGCTTTCGTCGCATTTAAGTGTTTAGATTTTCTCGATGCGATTTTCTTTTTCAACAGTATCTATAGTTACGTGTTGATTTTCTGGCTGGTGACGCCAAGTTATCATGAAGAAGGAGGCTTCTTCACGTGTAATGGAAAAGGCCGTTTAGAGATAAGGCGTAAAAATCTGATGTGTACCATTCACATGACTTTCTCTATATCCCTGCAACAAAGTATTCTTAAAAAGCTTATACTTCTATTTACTTTATGCTCATCAGAAAAAATGAGCTGAAATAGCCTTCTTACTTGCTTCCTTGTAAGTAGGAGCGAAATAAGGGACTAGCATAGGCTAAAATGATAATAAAAAGCTGGTTTCTATGTCAATGAAGTTCCTTTGTTTATATAGATAGGAGTTGACAAGTTCCAATATGGGAAAAGTATAAGTTTTTCATAGCAGAAACCAAAAATAAGGAATGTCTCAAAAACGACGAACTCACGAAAAAAATGTACATAACATAAATAGTGTGTTTTAACGTGCTCTACTTTTTTTGTGAAGTAAGTTTTTGTCCATCTCTTACGGTTTAACAGTTATTCAAAATTCCGTAAAATTCACTCAGAATTAAGTAGTCTTCAGAGGCTATTCCCAGAAAATTCAAGATATTACATTTTATTTGTCAGGTAAATAACTTTAATATCCGAAATTTTAATCAAAATCGTTAGAGCCATTTTTGAGAAAATCAACATTTTTGAAAAAAGTTCCATGTAAATGTTGTGGGTGGGGATATTTTTCTCAAAATCTTCGTGTCGCATCCCTGGAACATACTCAACTTAAATACCAAGTATGGTATTTTACCGACTTTTCCTTTTTGAGTTGTCGTGTTCACATACACACGGACAGACACACACACACACACACACACACACACACACACACACACACATATACATACATGGATCGTTTTCCGAAAATGCTTTTTTTTTAAAGGGGACCCTAAAACATATATTTCCAGTGAAATCTCGGTATCGAATTTTTGGGTGGACTGCAATAGCTTCTCTATACACTACGCACACAGTACGTGTAGAGAAAGTAAAGAAATCTGATGCGTTACAGTCACATGACTTTCGCTATATCTCTGCTATAAATTATTCTTAGAAAGCTTATGCTTCTACTTACTTCATGCTAATCGAGAAAAAAATTAGCAGAAATAGTCTTATTTCTACATTTCTGGTATGGTAAGTTTTTGTTCATCTCTTACGGTTTAGCACCGTAAATTTCCAGAATAAAGTACTCTCCAGAGGCTATTCCCAGAAAATTCGAAATATGCATTTTATTTGTCAGGCAAATAGCTTAATATACGATAATTCAACCAAAATTGTTACAACCATTTTTGGAAAAACTCCAATTTTTTAAAAAAGTTCTATGTAAAGGGTAGTTGGGGTGGGAGGATTTTTCTCAAAATCTTCGTGTCGCATCCCTGAAAGATATTTAACTTAAATACCAAGTTTGGTATTTTACCGACTTTTCGTTTTTGAGTTATCATGTTCACAGACACACGGACACACACGGACCTTTTTCTGAAAATACTTATTTTGGATACAGGGGACCCTAAAACATATATTTCCGGTGAAATCTTGGTATCGCGAATTTTTTGGTGGAGTGCAATACCTTCTCTATACAATATATACTTAGCACGTATAGAGAAAGTAAAAAGAGAGAGTTATAAAAAACCAATGATGACTTCCTGTGTGAGAAACGCTTTAAGTAATTTAAAATGGAGGCCAAGGACAAGGGTTATCTATAAAACCATTAACTCTAGAACAAATTACTTACTGTTTATTGTTTACCAGTTATTCAAAAGTCATCCAAATGAAAAGATCTTCAGAGGCTATTCCCACCATATTCGATATATATATATATATATATATATATATATATATATATATATATATATTTGTTTATCATAAAATATCTTTATAATGTGATATTTTAATCAAAACCCTAAGGGTCATTTTTGAGGAAATCAAAATGCCGGAAAAATGTTCCATCTGTCAATAGTTGAAATAGGGAGGATATTTCTGTAACCTTCGTAAAGCAACCTTGGAAGATACTGTACTTAAATGCCAAGTGAAATCACAGTATGGAGTTTTGGGTTGATTACAACACCTTCTATATACAGGCTGTTAATGAGCAACACCAAAATAATTCGCGAGATTGTGCACGTGACTGATATAAGTAATTTAAGATCGGCGATGCATGGTCCCCGGATAAACATAACGCAGCTACATAGCGTTAAACGTGTGGGTATCAGGTGCTGATATCGGTGTTAAAGCAAAGCAGGTTGCAAAAATTACTTAGGATGTCTTTAAAACTGCGGCCCGAGCATAGAAATATCGATTCTTAGCGCTCGTTACCAGAGTTGTCAAGATTTAATGTCGCATAAATCTGTAACATCTCGAACTTCATTTGACAGTGCGACACTGAGCATTCCTTAACTACGTTCTTGAGTTATGTAGCCTACTCTGGAGTCGTTTTTTCAACTGCTCGGGTGGCTTAACGCGGAAAGCTGCTAGCCCAAAGTCAAGAGTTCGATTCCTATCATCGAGTAAATGTGTTTTATTATTATTTTTGCTTTCTCTATACGTACTATGTACATAGTGTATAGAGAAGGTATTGCACTCCACCCAAAAATTCGATACCGAGATTTCATCGGAAATATATGTTTTATGGTCCCCTGTATCCAAAAAAAGCATTTTCAGAAAAAGGTCCGTGTGTGTGTCCGTGTGCCTGTGAACACGATAACTCAAAAAAGAAAAGTAGCTAAAATACCAAACTGGTATTTAGTTTAGTATCTTCCAGGGATGCGACACGAAGATTTCGAGAAAAAATCCCCTAACCCCAAACTACCCTTTATATGGAACTTTTTTCGAAAATTTTGATTTTCTTAAAAATGGCTCTAAGGATTTGGATTTAAATATCGTATACTAAAGATATTTACCTGACAAATAAAATGTATATCTTCAATTTTCTGGGAATATCCTCTGAAGCTTACTTTATTCTGGATGAAATTTACGAAATTTTGCATAACTCCTAAACCGTAAGAGATAGATAAAAACTTGCTACCAAGAAATGTAGAACACGTTAAAACACACACTTTATGTTATATACATTTTTTTCATGGCGTTGATAATTTTTTAGATATTCCTTGTTTTTGGTCTCAGCTTTAAAGAACAAAGTTTTCTCATACAGGAATTTGTCAACTCCTGTCCACACAAACAAAGGAGCTTCAGTCACATAGCAACCAGATTTTGTCTCTGACTTTATTCTATGGTACTCCCTTATTTCACTTCTACTTTTAAGGAAGCCAGTAATAAGACTATTTCTGCTAATTTGTTGTCGATTAGCATGAAGTAATTACAAGCGTAAGCTTTCTAATAATAATTTGTTGCAGAGATATAGGGAAAGTCATGTGAATGGAACACATCAGATTTTTTTTTTTTTTCATTCCGGACGAAGTGCCGCGATACGTGGCATACTGGCACTTCAGAAACTTATAGCCGTTACTTCGAAATTTCAATTAACAGGTCACAAGTCTCCTATCTCAAATTACTTATTTAAGTAATCTACATATTCTGTGAAAATATTTCTGTATGGTTCATTAACACCCTGTATACTGTACATAACTATAACTCCATGGCACGACAGCTCACGGGGAACCTTGGCCTACCGCCCGGCCGCTGCGTCCCCCATCTCGGTCCACTACAGACGTCATGGATGGGGTGCAGTATTGGAGGGTGAGACGTGGTCAGCGCCTCGAGTCCCCCCCCGGCCGGTTAATGCGGTCCTCGCGACCTGGAGCCGCTACTTCTCCATCAAGTAGCTCCTCAATTGGCCCCCCAGGGACCTTACGAGGCTGAGTGCACCCCGGGCCAGGTCTCCCAGCGGGGGAAAAATCCCCACGCCGGTACTGGGGATCGAACCCAGGTCTCCCGCTTGGTAATCAGCAACGCTACCACCGCGCTAAGGAGACGACCGTATACTGTACATACGTGCTAGAAAAAACAAAACCTTTTTGTTCAAATTTCACAAATGCATTTAGTTTAATAATAAAATTAGGAACACCAGAAAAGAAATTAAATATGGCAAATGTTATAAAACAATTAACAGATTTTGTTTCTGGAAGTTAATGAGAACTGCTTTAAACAGTTTAAAATCCAGTTTGCTAGAAATGTTCATAATTGTTGTTAAGCGTTCTTCCTTGAATTTTCCACTTACTTTCACATTTACAAGAGCACATTAGCGAACTCGTGTCGAAACGTTCCTCTAAACTTCCTGCAGAGTTAGAACTCTTGCACCCAAAGCAAAATGCAAATAGCTGTCAATTTCAAATGTGAAGCTATGAAATTATGGTTGAATAATACAGTAACCAAATAGCCTTGTAAGTTGATGTTCATTTTGTGCTATTGAAGATCATTTTCCAGCTGCACGGTGAGTAAGTTTTCAGAAGCAATTTCTGATCTCTTATTTTCATGTTAAAGTCACAACCAAACCGTAGAAGCTGGATTCAGAGAATGTGTTTCCAAATACAAAACTTGCTTAAACTTTGTATCATGTGGTGATTATTTTATTGAATTTGGTTAAACAAAGGAATACAAATAAACCGTTGATTATTTTTACTTTCTCCTTACGTACTATGTACATAGTGTATAGAGATGGTATTGTATTCCACCCAAAATTTCGATACTGAGATTTCACCGTAAATACATATTTTGGGTGGACCTGATTCCATAAAAATAATTTCCAGAAAAAGGTCCGTGTATGTGTGTGTTTGTGTGTGTGTGTGTGTGTGTGTGTGTGTGTGTGTGTCTGCGGACAGCATAGCTCAAAAGTGAAAAGACCGTTGAATTCCAAGCCTGGTATTTAAGTTTAGTATCTTCAAAGGATGCAACACGAAGATTTTGAGAAAAATCCCCCTTCCCCAAACTACCATTTACATGGAACTTTATTCGAAAATTTTGATTTTCTAAAAATTTCCTCTATTAATTTTGATTAAAATGTCAAATATTAAAAATATTTGCCTGACAAATAAAATGTATATCTTGAATTTTCTGGGATTAGCCTCTGAAGACTACTTTATTCTGAGTGAATTTTACGGAATTTTTCATAACTACTTAACCGTAAGAAATGGATAAAAACTTATCACACAAAAAATGTAGAGCACATTAAAACACACAATTTATGATATATACATTATTTTCATGGAGTTGGTCGTTTTTTATGATACTCCTTGTTTTTGGTTTCAGCTTTGAAAAACTTACTTTTCTCATACAGGAATTTGTCAACTCATGTTCATACACACAAATGAACTTCAGTCACATAGCAACGAGCTTTTGGATATCAGTTTAGCCTATAGTACTCCCTTATTTCCCTTCTACTTACAAGGAAGCAAATAATAAGACTATTTATGCTAATTTTTTTTTCTGGATAAAAATGATGTAAATAGAAGCATAAGCTTTTTAACAATAATTTGATGCAGAGAAGTCATGTGAATGGAACACATCAGCTTTTTTTTACTTTCTCTATACGTACTATGTACATAGTGTACAGAGAAGGTATTGCATTCCACCCAAAATTTCGATACCGATATTTCACCGTAAATATATGCTTTGGGATGATCTGATTCCAAAAATAGCAGCTCTAGAAAAAGGTCCATGTGTGTGTGTGTGTGTCTGCGGACAGCATAGCTCAAAAACGAAAAGACCGTTGTATTCCAAGCTTGGTATTTAGTGTTTAGTACCTTCAAGGGATGCAACACGAAGATTTTGAGAAAAATCCCCCACTCCAAACTGCCCTTTTTTCGAAAAATTTGTATCTCTAAAAATGTCTGTAACATTTTTGATTAAAATATGGTATTATAAAGGTATTTTCATCACAAATAAAATATATATCTTGAAATTTCTGGGAATAGCTTCTGACGACCTGTTTCTTCTGGATGAATATTGCTGAATTTTGCATAACTTGTAAACTGTAAAAGAAAGCTAAAATTTACAAGACAAAAATTGAAGTCCTTGTACTTAGTTTCAATTGCAAAGTACTCATACTTTTCTCAGATAGAAATATTCAGTTTTTCTTTTGTTCTAGTCCTGATCAAGCAAAGAAGCGATTTGCAAAGACTATCGCATAAAGACAGCTGTTAAAACATTTTACTATCACTTGTGCATTCCCTTAGTTCCAGTCTATTTATAAGGAACTAAGTAATAAAATTCTGCTAATGTTTATCTCGATTAGCGTGGTGTTGAAAGAAGAATTATCTTTAGTAAGAAGTTTGTAGAGTAGCTAGAGAAAGTCATATGAGTGTAAAATATTATATTTTTAAGAAGAGAACTGCACAATCCATGTTTTTCTTTGAAACATACTCTAGGATATATAATAACTAGGATAATGGTAATACACGGTACTATGTATACTTTAAGCTTAAAAATAAAACAGTAATTTGTCTTTCAAAATTATTGTATTAAAAAATATTCTGCTTATGATCAATACACTTTTGCATGCATTCAAGCCAGTTGTCATAATATGTTTACTTTCTCTACACGTACTATGAGCATAGGGTATAGAGAAGGTATTATAATGCACCCGGAAATTCGATACCGAGTTTTCACTGGAATTATACGATTTAGACTCCTCTGATTCCAAAAAAAAGCGTTTTTCGAAAAGAGTCCGTGTGCGTGTGTGTAAATTAAATTAAATGGTGTTATATTTATGGACGCTCTTTAACTACTATGGTTCTCAACGTCCCATTGTATACTGGGCGTGAAATACCGCTCAATGTTGCTCAGAGGCCTCTTTATCAAGCTTGAGGTTCTTTTACGTGCCGTAAATCTACGACACGGGACCAACGACTTTACTTCCCTTCCAAAGGAAGCCTTGCTAAGAATTTTTACGCCCGAAAAACATCCATGGTCCTGCGCCGGGTTTGAACCCGCGACCTTGGGTTAGCACGATAGCCCTTCCACCACGGAGAGCGACATGTGTGTGTGTGTCTGTAAACGCGATAACTCAAAAAAGAAAAGTCAATAAAATACCAAATTTGGTATTTAGGATTAGTATCTTCCGGAGATGCGACACGAAGCTTTTGCATTCGGAGCTTCTTCTTCGACTTGTGAACATGGGCAAGAAGAGAACACGCCGAGCCGCCGCTGTTACGGCAGCAACCGACGCCTCCTCCCCGGCCTCACCAGCGACGTCTCCGCCGAGCTGCACGCCGCCGCCCCGGTTCAGTGCCGTGGTACGGGGGCTCCCTCGGGACCTTTCCACCCGACATCTGCTCACCGCCGTGCAGTCGCAGTGGCCTTCTTGCTTGAGGGCCACCCGCATATACTGTGACCGGGGACCAACACCGTTGGTACGAGTGGAGTTGCGGGACCAGGCTGACTTTGAAGCTGCCAATGCGTCAGGGTTGCCCTTATTAGGGCGACTCCTGGTCGTCGAGGTTAGCCGATAAGAACGCCACCGGCCCTGCCGTCGCTGCTGTGCCTTCGGATACACAGCTGACGTCTGTTCCTCGATGCGGCGGTGCCACTACTGTGTTACCAACACCACCTCCGCTGTCGCGCAGCACATTTCACCGGGCAAGCCACAACACCTGTGCTTTCGACTCATTCATCAACGCGGGACACCATTCAGGATCTCCACGCGGAGATCCTGAACGTCGGCGTCCGGTTAGCTGTGCTGGAAGAGGTGTACAGCAACGCCATCACCGAGAAGCTATAGGAGCTTCAATCTTCTATCACCGCAGCAATCACCACTCTCCAGCTGCTGATTGTCAGCAAAAGTAGACGGCATCGCACAGCAGCTGAAGCGGTCATCCTGCAGCGGGCTGCATTCTCCGCAGAGCTCTTCTGTGTTAACAGCCAACGGAACGCCGCTCCTCCTCCGACTCAAGCAGAGGGGCACGCAATCACAACGGAACAACGGGACCCTCTGGTCCAACGACGAAACCCCGGGACCCTCTGGTCCAACGACGAAACCCTGGGACCCTCAGGTCCAACAACGGGGCCCTCTGGTCCAACAACGGAACCCCGGGACCCTCTGGTCCAATGACGGAACCCCGGGATCCTCTGGTCCGACGGAACCCCGGGACCCTCTGGTCCAACGATGGAACCCCGGGACCCTCTGGTCCAACGACGGAACAACGGGGTCCTCTGGTCCAACAACGGAACAACGGGGCCCTCTGGTCCAACAATGACTGACAGCCAGAGTAAGCAAGTCAACTTGCGTCCAAGAGCTGCTGAGTTAAGCTAACCTACACCTTCATTCCTCTGTACTACCACCATTGACTCCCCTAGGCAGCAGTCAGGTTTCATGGCTGCAGCCTAGAAACCACCTATCACCCGCTCCCGTAGAATCCACATACTACCGCGGGACCGCGCAAAGCTTCACGTACGAATTAATTCAGCAAACTACGTGTTATAACGTGGAGGGTTTTTAGTGGGTATGCCGCAGCAGGGCGGAGAGCCCCACATATCCTCCCAGCCATTGCACCTCGGATGGGGTTTGCATGCGTAATACATTTTTCCCCTTCAGGTAAAACAAAAAAAAACAAAAACGAACCTTTTGAGAAAAATCCCCCCACCTAAAAATACACTTTACATTGAAAAACATCTCAAAAATGGCTTCAACGATTTTTATTAATTTACCGTATATCACTGATATTTACATGACAAATAAAGTGTATATCTTGAATTTTCTCTTCTACTTATAGCTAAGTAATAAGACCATTTCTACTCATGTTTATCTTGACTAGCATGGAGTAGAAAGCTGTATAAGCTTTTGTTTCGTTTCGTAGTCAGTTTACCCTTCTCTTATTTAGGACTGACTCCTAGGAGCTACAAACGGATGCCTAGGGGTCTGAAGCCTGTCGGGGAACCAGCGGCATGAAACCACAGAATAGAGGACGTGGAACGAGTGGTCGGCCTGTATTCAGGCTTGAGCGTGAGGAAGTGGATGACATGAAATGCAAGCGAAATGGATCATAGGAAAGGTGATGATGGAGCAATTGGTTAATGAGTTTTCTCCTGAAAAAACCCGGAGAAAACCCACCCGGACGCCGCTTCGTCCACCACAAATCCTACATCGCGACCGAACTCAGACCGCCTAGGTTGGAGGCGGGGGTCTAACCACTCCGCCGCGGTGCCACCATAATCTTTTGTGAAAAGATTATTTTTAAAACAGGTAGAGGAAGTAATGCGAATGGAACACATCGATTTTTACTTTATCTACACGTATCTACTATGTTCATAGTGTATAGAAAAAGTTTTGCGTTTCACTCAAAAATTCGATACCGAGACTTCACCGGAAATACATGTTTCGGGTTTTCCTCAATCCATAAAAAAAAAACTGGAAAAAGGTCCGTGTGTGTGGGCATGTGTCTGTGTCTGTGTGCCCACAGCTAAAAAACGAAAAGACCGTTGAATACCAAACTTGGTATTTAAGACGCGACACGAAGATTTTCAAGAAAATCCCCCCACCTCCAACTACACGTTACATGGAAAATTTTTTGACAATTTTGATTTTCTTAAAAATGGTTCTAACGATTTTGATTAAAATGTCGCATATTAAAGCATAATAAAATACTTATCTTGAATTTTCTGGGAATAACTTCTTAAGACTACTTTGTTCTGGATGAACTTTACGTTATTTTGCATAACTATAAACCGTAACACTTGCACAAAAATTTACCACACAGAAGGAGAACACGCTAAAACACACAATTTGTGTTATATAAATTTATCGTTTTTGAGATATTCCTTTTTTTATTTCAGCTTTAAAAACATACTTTTCTCTTACAGGAATTTGTCAACTCCTGTCCATACAAACAAAGGAATTTCAGTAGCATAGCGTCCAGCTTTTGACTATCACTTTAACCTATGGTATTCCCATAATTCACTTCTACTTACAAGGAAGCAAGTAATAAGACTATTTCTGCTAATTTGTTCTCGATTAGCATGAATTAAATAGAAGTATGAGCTTTTTAACAATAATTTGTTGCAGAGATGTAGAGAAAGTTGTGTGAATGGAACACACCAGATTTGTTGTATTGAATAAGCAGGGCAGTCGTCGCATTGCAGTCGGATATTTGCCATCTCGGAGCGCTAAACCCCGGCTCATGCAAGAGATGGGCCTCGGGTTTAAAAGACGTTGCATGTTAACCAAGACAGAATTAGAGTTCTGTGGAAATGACACGAAAACACGCGAAGTGATCATTGCTTCGGGCCCCCTTCTCCACAAGCACACCTATTTTGCAAGCCATTTATTTTAGCAAGCGAAGTTTACACCACACGTGGAACATCTCTCAAATGTAACAGTTTCTTACGTGGTGCTCAAACCATGCAATAAAATATTAAGATATAATAAAAAAGATCTTAATATCATCCGTTCACATGCAACGAATTATTATTAAAAAGCATATTCTTCTATTTATTTCATACTATGCGAAAAAAATCTAAATGTGTTCCATTCACATGCCTTTCTCTGCAACAAATTATTGTTAAATAATTTCTTCTATTTACTTCATACTAATCGAGAAAAAATTAGCAGAAATAGTCTTACTACTTTCTTCTTTGTAAGAAGAAGCGGAATAAGGGAGTGCCATAGGTTAAAGTGACTCTCAAAAGCTGGTTACTAAGTTACTTTGAGTGTATGGACAGGAGTTGACAGATTCCTGTATGAGAAAAATATATTTTTTAAAGCTGAAACCAAAAACAAGGAATATCTAAAAAACAATCAAATCCACAAAAAAATAATTATTACATAAATTGTGTGTTTTAACGTGCTCTACATTTTTTGCGTGGAAAGTTTTTGTCCATCCTTTAGGGTTTAGTAGTTATGCAAAATTACGTAAAATTCATCCAAAATAAAGTAGTCTTTAGAGGCTATTCCCAGAAACTTCAAGATATACATTTTACTTTCCATGTAAATATCTTTAATATACGATATTTTAATCAAAATCGTAAGCATCAGTTTTAGGAAAATCAAAATTTTCGGTATTAAACGGGATTTTCGTTTCTGAGCTATGCTTCCCCCCCCCCACACACACATACGCTCTGACAAACATAAGCAATGAAATTTTTTAAAAATATTTTTTTTTATTCAGGGGTCTGAAAACATATTTTTTTGGTGTAATCTCGGTATCGAATTTTTGGGTGCATTACAATACCTTCTCTAAATGCAATGCACATGTAGAAGAGGTAAAAGTCTGACATGTTTCATTCACATGACTTTCTATACATATTTGTAACAAATTATTGTTAAAAAGCTTATTAATCTACCTACGTCGTGCTAATTGAGATAAACATTAGCAGAAATGGTCATATTACTTGCTTCTTTGTTAAGTAGAAGGAAAATATGGAGATTACTAGGCTAAAGCCATAATCAAATAACTGGTTGCTTTGCGATTAAAACCTTTTTTTTGAATGGCCTGGAGTTCTGTAATGGCGTATACGAAAAGTTTTAAGTACTTACCTTAAAATATGAACATCCCGGAAATAAATGCATATGAAATAAATTGTCTTTTAAGGAGATCTACAGTTTTACCTTCTCTACACACACTATGTGCATACTGTATAGAGAAGGTATTGCACTCCACCCAAAATTTCCATACCGTGACTTCACCGCAAATACCTGTTTTAGAGTCCCTTATATATATAAAAAAAAAAACATTTTCACAAAAAGGTCCTGTGTGTGTGTGTGGGTGGGTGGGTGTGTGTGTGTGTGTGTGTGTGTGTGTGTCCGTGTGAACACGATAACTCAAAAACGAAAAGTCGGTAAAATACCAAACTTGGCATTTAAGTTTAGTATCTTCCAGGGATGCGACACGAAGATTTTGAAGAAAATTCCCCCACACCAAACTACCCTTTACAGGGAACTTTTTTCGAAAATTTTGATTTTCGCAAAAATGGCTCTAACGATGTTGACTAAAATATCATATATTAAAGATATTTACCTGACAAATAAAATGTATATCTTGAATTTTACGGGAATAGCCTTTGGAGACTACTTTATTCTGGGCGAATTTTACGGAATTTTGTATAACTGCTAAACCGTAAGACTTAGATAAAACCTTACTACACAAGAAATGCAGAGCACGTTAAAACACAAAATATATGTTACATACATTTTTTTCGTAGAGTTGATCGTTTTTGAGATATTCATTGTTTTTGGTTTCAACTATGAAAAACCTACTTTTCTCATATAGGAATTTGTCAACTCCTGACCATATAAACAAAGGAACCTCAGTCACATGGCAACTAGCTGTTGACTATCACTTTAACCTATAGTACTCCCTTATTTCGCTTCTACTTACAAGGAAACAAGTAATAAGACTATTTCGGCTAATTTGTTCTCGAGTAGCATGAAGTAAATAGAAACATAAGTTTTTTAACAGTAAGTTGTTGCAGAGATGTAGAGAAGGTCATGTGAATGGTACACATCAGATTTTTAGTGATAGGTTTTTGTCTATTTCTTTTGGTTTAATAGCCTTTGAAGACCTATTTATTCTGTATGAATTTTTCTGGATTTTACATAACTAGTAAACCGAAAGAGTTAGCAAAAAAACTTACAGCAAAAAAAAAAAAATATATATATCTCGTTTTTTTCGTGGAGTTGATCATCTTTTAGATATTCCTTATTATTGCTTCAGTTTTAAAATATCTAAACTTTTTACATACGGGAATTTCACAACTGCTGGAAATGCTAAGAAACGGATTTAATCCACATGGCAACAAGCTCTTAAAATATTTGCCCGTCGCTTTAGCCTTGTGCATTCCCATTGTTTCCCTTCTAATTACAAAAAAGCATTTCTGCTAGTATTTATCTTGATTAGCATGAAGTATATAGAAGAATAAGATTCTTAACAATGTTTTGATATAGAGATGAGGAAAAATCATGCTAATGGAAGATATCAGATTTTTAATGTCTTTGAGTGTACATGCGTGATAGAGAAAGTAAATTTTGTTTCAGAATATTATATTTTGTAAGTTGTACCTCAATTGATCAACTGTTATGTTAGTTCGCACATCTGGCAAGGTAAATTAAAGATACCAACCGCAAACCCAAGTCGCTGTTTCCATTTTCAATTAAAAGCGGTTTCCATTACTGGAAGAGCGTTCGGTAGCCAGCGTTTGTAAATTTGACAATTAATATAAGAGGAGATAAATCAACAGGTAACATCAGATTCTTGGTAGCTAGCGCGTAAGTGAAAAATGAGATGGGAGCCCGTTTCAAAATGCGCGTACTTTAAAGTGAATAATGGCAACACTGTGCCACTTAGTTGCTAGTACAGCTAGCCATAAATGAATGCTTGTAAGTTGAAACCATGTTCCCTGCATGAGCTTAATGAGGCGGGCATTAAAAACGAGGACCGAATATGTTGTAATACTCCCGCCGGCCGAGAGAGGCGCTATAAGAGGATCTATGTCATAAAATCGACCACTAACTCCGGCACAAAACCCAATTGAGACCAGCGTTTTAACTGGTAATCCGTCTGCATTTAGCAGACTTAGGTGCTAGTTGATGATTTCTTTTTACTTTCTCTACACGCACTATGTGCATAGTGTATAGAGAAGGTATTGTATTCCACCCAAAAATTCGATACCTAGATTTCACCGGAAATATATGATTTGAGAACCACTGGATCCAAAAATGGCATTTTAAGAAAAATTTCATTGTGTGTGTCTGTCTATCTGTGTCTGTGTGTGTAAGTGTGGGCAGCTTAGCTCAAAAACGAAAAGACTGTTAAAAACCAAACTTGGTATTTAAGTTTGGTATCTACCAAGAATGCAACACGAAGATTTTTCAAAAAATTCCCCCTATGCAAACTACCCTATGCATGGAAGAATATTCGAAGCTTTTTATTTTCCTAAAAATGGCTCTAAGAATTTATCTACCTGACAAATAAAATGCATATCTTGAATTTTCTGAGAGTAACCTCTGAAGACCAACATTATTCTGGATGAATTTTACAGAATTTTGCATAACTACTAAACCGTAAGGGATGGACAAAAACTTAATACACAAAAATGTAGACCACCTTAAAGCACACAATTTATGCTATATGCATTTTTTTCGTGGAGTTGATCGTGTTTTAGACATTCCTTGTTTTTGGTTTCAGCTTTAATAAACATACTTTCTTCATACACGAATTTGTCAACTCCTGTCCATACAAACAGAGGAACTTCAGTCACATAGCAACCAGCTTTTGACTTTCATTTTAACCTAGTGTACTCCCTTATTTCGCTTCTACTTACAAGGAAGCAAGTAATAAGACTATATGTGCTATTTTTTCTCAATTAGCATGAATTAAATAGAAGCACAAACTTTTTAACAATAATTTGTTGTAGAGATGTAGAGAAAGTCATGTGAATGGAACACATCAGAGATTTCTTATTACTTTCTCTACACGTACTATGTACATAGTGTATAGAGAAGATATTGCACTCCACCCAAAAAATTCGATACTAAGATTTCACCGGAAATATATGTTTTAGGGTCCCCTGTAACAAAAAAAAAAGCATTTTCAGAAAAAAGTCCGCGTGTGTGTCCGTGTGCCAGTGAACACGATATCTTAAAAAACAAAAGTCGGTAAAATACCAAACTTGGTATTTAAGTTTAGTATCTTCCGGGGAAGCGACACGAAGATTTTAAGAAAAATCCCTCCAGCCCGAACTACCCTTTACATGGAAGTTTTTTCGAAAATGTTTATTTTCTTAAAAGTGGCTCTAACGACTTTGGTTAAAATCTCTTATATTTAAGATAATTACTGGCAAGTAAATTGGATATCTTTAATTTTATGGGAATAACCTCAAAAGACTTCGTTATTCTGGATGATTTTTACTGAGTTTTGCATAACTGCTAAACCACAAGGATAGACAAAAACTTACTACATAGGTAATATAGATCACGATAAAACACACAATTTATGTTACATACATTTTTTCGTGGTGTTGATCGTTTTTCAGATATTCCTTGTTATTGGTTTCAGCTTTAAAAAACATGCTTTTCTCATCCAGGTATTTTTCAACTCCTGTCCATACGAACAAAGGAACTTCATCACATGGCAACCATCTTTTGACTATCTCTTTAAGCTATGGTACTCCATTATTTCGCTTCTACTTACTTACAAGGAAGGAAATAATAACACTATTTCTGCTCATCTTTTCTGGATTAGCATGAAGTAAATAGTAGCAATAATTTATTACAAAGAGGTAGAGAAACTCGTGTGAATGGTACACATCAGTTTTTAGTATCATCGTGCTATGTTTTTTTTTTTTATGTATTGCTTCATTTGTATAGCCCCCTTGTGAAACTGTAGGTTCAGAACATATTTTAACTTTATATTACTGAACACACGCACGTTCACTCTCACATTCATACTTCCAAACTCTATGGGGGTTAGGGAATAATTCCGGTTAAAGAAAAATTCCCCGCCCCAGCCAGGAATCGAACCCGGTACCTCCGGGTGATACGTAGAACCGTTTTTGGACATTATGTAGGTTACACTAGTTTCTTTTCCATTGAATACAAAATAATTCTACTCTCTTTTGGTTGGCAACCCTTTAGGTTGGAACATTTTACTGAACCATAAGCCTCTAGATTAGAAAGATTTTACCATACATTCTAAATCAGCCATCGCTGTTGATTAACGATCCCTTCATCATAATAAGGTTTTACTAAATACTCGAATAAACAAAGCTAGTGCGTATTGATAAATAATGCAATAAAGGAGAAACAATAAAATAACATTTATAGCGTCAAAAGAAAAATCTACCTAAATTACTCTCCAGTTATTAACAAAGCAGATTACTTACTAATTTACTTACAACTGATATCTAACCCAATCCCTGGTGTTTGCTCTGGACATTTACCTGTAAAGAGTAATTAAAATATTAGTTTATTAAATTATGTGGCTCAATACCAACTATTTAACTAGAAGGAACATTTCAGAAGTCATGGCATTATTTTTACGATGTACGATGTACATAGTGTATAGACAAGGTATTGTACTCCACCCAAAAATTCGATACCGAGATTTCAACGGAAATACATGTTTTGAGATTCACTGAATCCAAAAGAAGCATTTTTAGAAAAAGGTCCGTTGTATATATCTGTGGATAGCATAGCTCAAAAACTAAAACACCGTTATATATAATACTTGTCATTTAAGTTTTGTATCCTCCAAGGATGCGACACGAAAATTTTCAAGAAAATTACAAGGAAAACATTGTGAAATTTTTAATTTTCTTAAAAATAGCTCTAACGATTTGTTTAAAATATTGTGTATTAAAGGTATGTACATCAAAATTAAATATTTATGTTGAATTTTCCGAGAATAACTTAATAAGACCTGTTCGTTTTGAATACATTTTTCTGAATTTTGCATAACTAGTAAATCTTAAGGAATAAGCAAAAACTTGCCCTACAAAAAATACAGATCTCGTTAAAACACGCAATTTATGTCATATACATTTTTGTTGTAGATTTGACCGTTTCCAAGATATTCCTTGTTATTGGTTTCAATTTAAAGTATTTATACTTTTTTCAGTCAGGAAGTGCACGTTTTTCTTCTGTTCTACTCTTGGCCAAGCAGAGATGTGAATTTCAAGAATAATCGCATAACGATAGCTTTTAAAACATTTGACTATCGCTTTAGCATAGCACATTCCTTTAGTTCCCTTCTACTTGTAAGGAGCTAAGTAATAAGAACATTCTGTTAATGTTTATCTTGACTAGCATTGTGCAGAAGGAAGAATAATCGTTTGTAAGAAGTTTGTTTGTAGAACATTTAGAGAAAGGCATGTGAGTATAACACATTAATTATTTTAACAGTCAATAAAGCTGCAGGAAACAAAACTCACGTTATACAATTGAAAGTTGCTGGAATGTTCTTCGAAATGCTGGCACTAATTTGGGGTGCAACGGGCCATGGGGAAGAGGCATTGAATGATGCGTATACCCCTGCCGCTGAATCCTTGCACTTGACAGTTCGGGAAACTTCGCGTTAGGTTGGCTATGCTGTCTTTGCAACGTTGCCAGAGTAACTAGTAAACAACATCTCATTACAGATGTGTCTATCGTGTGTACGGTCCACAAGAAGGCAAGCGGAGCCTGAGGGGCGAGCTGGTCACGTACTAGTGGGTCTGTTTACGTTTACTACGTGTGTATATGAACCAACCTACTGCTGCTAGATCTAATGCTCGTTTCAGTAACTGCAGTGATGTATTATGCATTATTTGGCTCTCGCTGCTAACACGTACTACGGCATATAGTACTACAGTTATATAATATTTTGTTACTTTTATTCTTGGTTTAATATATACATATTTAAATGCAGAGAGCGGCAGCGAAGATGAGGACTTCTCCGACTCGGATCTTGCACGACAACTGGACTTCTAGCTAAGTGTGACAACACTGTGTATTTTAGATGAACCTAACGTCCTTGTTATATCCAGATGTCGAGCATAAACATCATGCGGACAGCAAAAGTGCTTATTTTACGCATTCCTCTACCTCGCCTTCTTGTGCTGGGTCATCAGTAAAGACAAATATAAATAAATAGTAAATGAATGCCGTGAATAATGAAACTAATTCGATATTATTGATGTTAATTGAAAATAACAGTGGTACTATGACGTATGTAGCATACATTACGTATTTACGACAATATAGAACAAGTTAATGATAAATCTGATGTGTTCCATTCACATGACTTTCTCTATATCTCTGTAACAAATTATTATTAATAAGCTTATCTTTTATTTATTTCATGCTAATCGAGAAAAATTAGCAGAAATAGTCTTATTTTTTGCTTTATTGTAAGTAGAAGCGAAATAAGCGAGTACCATCGGTTAAAGTGAAGGCCAAAAGCTGGTTGCTATGTGACTGATGTTCCTTTGTTTGTATGGACAGGAGTTGAGAAATTCCTGTATGAGAAAAGCATGTTTTTCAAAGCTGAAAAGAAGAAAAAGGAATATCTAAAAAACGATCAACTCCACGAAAAAATGTATATAGCATAAATTGTGTGTTTTAACGTGCTCTACATTTTTTGTGTGTTAAGTTTCTGTCCATCTCTTATGGTTTAGTAGTTATGCAAAATTCATCCAGAATAAAGTAGCCTTCAGAAGCTATTCCCAGAAAATTCAAAATATACATTTTATTCGTCAGGTAAATATCTTTAATATATGACATTTTAATCAAAATCATTAGAGCCATTTTTTAGAAAACCAAAATTTTCGAAAAAAGTTCCATGTAAAGGGTAGTTTTGGGTGGGGGATTTTTCTCAAAATCTTCGTGTCACATCCCTGGAAAACACTTAACTTAAATACCAAGTTTGGTATTTTACCAGCTTATCGTTTTTGAGTTATCGTGTTCACAGACATACGGACACACGGACCTTTTTGTGAAAATACTTTTTTTGGATACAGGGGACCCTCTCGGTATCGAATTTTTTGGTGGAGTGCAACACCTTCTCTATACACTATGTACATGGTACGTATAGAGAAAGTAAAAATAGAGTGTTACAATGAGAGAAAGGTATAACAAAGTGATTTTCATCGGTTTAGAAGTTTAATGGCTCACTTCCAAACAAGTCCCCACCGTCATCATTCTGGAAACATTATCATCGCCAACACATATCATTAGTGGTTCACATTCACCGATGATTCCGTCTAATTCTTCTACTTTTCGTATTATTTTGTGCACATGATTCACTTTCTTCTTCCATGTACGCGCGACCACCTTCATCACCTTTCCGCAAAAGTCTATCCATCTCTGTAATTATTTCCAAAGTAAAACCACATTTTTCACAAAAGACAAATTTCATATAATTCCTTGTCATATTAAGGTAGAAGCCTAACTTTTGGCTTCTGGAAGTCAGTATTGCTTACAAATGTATCTATATGTGAAAAAAATCACAGAGTTAAGTCATTTTGGCAGTAAACTAAAGGTTTATACAGATGTCCACTGCAATAGGAAGAAGTTGATATGTATTATTGATAAAATAAAAGTGATATAGCTGTCTGTCTTATGTTTATTATCATTTAAACACCATAACATCTAAATGGTAAACCAAAATCCTTCAAAATGTTAGTTTAATACCATACCAACGAGACAAATGATTAAATATTTAAACTTCACGCACTATAAAGATGGCCAATACCAAGCTTCTTTTTCCTACTGTAAATAATATTACTAGCTAAGAATTAATTGTAACCTGACTTTGTGTTCTTAAACTATTCAAGTTTTCAGTTTATAAACCTTAAAAACAAACAAAATTAATATAACAGCCAATGTCAATCATTTTACCATCACTAGAGATAATAGCATGCCTAAGCATCACTTTTATCATAACTGACTTCTACATGACTGCAAGAAAATACCTGCTTGTAAAATGACATTGCAGGATGACCATCGGAAATACATCGTTTTCTACTTTCTCTATACGCACTATGTACATAGTGTATAGAGAATGTATTGCACTCCACCCAAAAATTCGATACCGAGATTTCACCGGAAATATATGTTTTAGGGTCCCCAATATCCAAAAAAAAGCATTTTCACAAAAAGGTCCGTGTGTGTGTGTGTGTGTGTGTGTGTGTGTGTGTGTCCGTGTGTCTGTGTGTCTGTGAACACGATAATTCAAAAAAGAAAAGTAGGTAAAATACCAAACTTGGTAATTAAGTTTAGTATCTTCCAGGGATGCGACACGAAGATTTTGAGAAAAATCCCCTCACCCTCAACTACCCTTTACATGGAACTTTTTTCGAAAATTTTTATTTTCTCAAAAATGACTAGCGGTTATGATTAAAATTTCGTATATTAAACATATTTACCTGACAAATAAAATATATATCTTGAATTTTCTAGGAATAGCCTCTGAAGAGTAGTTTATTCTGGATGAATTTTACGGAATTTTGAATAACTGCTAAACCGTAAGAGATGGACAAAAACTTCCTACACAAAAAATGTAGAGCACCTTAAAACACACAATCTATGTTATATACATTTTTTTCATGAGTTCGTCGTTTTTGAGACATTCCTTATTTTTGGTTTCTGCTATAAAATACTTATACTTTTCTCATACAGGAGCTTGTCAACTCCTATCCATATAAACGAGGAACTTCATTGACATAGCAACCAGCTTTTGACTATCACTTTAACCCATGGTACTCCCTTATTTCGCTTCTACTTACAAGGAAGCAAGTAATAAGACTATTTCTGCTCATTTTTTCTAATTAGCATAAAGTAAATAGATGTATATGCTTTTTAAGAATAATTTGTTGCAGGGATATAGAGAAACTCATGTGAATTGTACACATCAGATTTTTTTTATAAGTAACTTGAAGTGTTCCTATTTGCTATGAGGAGATGACACGTTTTGGAAATAAACACAGCTGGGAGATGCGTCACATTGGAAATAACATCAACTTTCAAAGGCTCCTGACGCTGGCATTTACATCGTTTTGAACATTCAATACAGCTTACACCTTCGCAGAAGGTACTCTTAATGCTCTGGTATGCTCAGCTGAAATTCTTTTAAAATTGGAGATACGTCACTTTGGAAATAAGCTCTTCAATTGTGAAAGTCTTCTTATACTGCCCCAAGTACACACACTAACAAAACTGTCAACAATAAATATATATATAATAACGAATATTATGTAGCTTGCACAGAACAGCTCAACGCACGTGTTAGGAGTTCACAAATTGAGCCAGATATTGCAACAATGCGGCATCTGTTGTCAGACCAACCAACCAGAATGCTGCTTTGTGATTGGTTCAGAAAGTCAAACGGATAAAGGTTTTTATCTGTTTTTAGCTGATGTACCAACTTAACTCCAAGCATTCAGCGGTGGAGGTTAATTGGACTCAGGGGGCCTCAAAATGTATATTTTCGGTGAAATCTCGGTATCGAATTTTTGGGTGGAATACAGTACTTCCTCTATACACTGTGCACACAGTTTTTCTTATTGAAGGCATCCCAAAACGTGCATTTCCATGGTATAACATTTTGGGTGGCGTGCAAAGCCGTCCCTACCTTATTATATACGCGGTAGAGAAAGTAATTTACAGTTATCTTTATAGCGCTCGGTGCGCGACAGTAAATGATCCCATATTGCAGCCTGGCGGTAATAATTAGGCAATTCATTCTTGCCAATGAAAAAAATGCCATTACGAACCGCGCTACCGCTGCGTTAGCGCATTTAAAAAAGCGTCTGATTTAAGGCTATTGACGCAGTCATAATGTACCTGATAACTATCACTCCCTGTGGGGTATTCAGGGCATTCCTTGGTGGATTTAAACGGCACGAGGTATTCCATAAGCCAGTTTGACACGAGGTTTAGTGTAAATACCAGTCATAAGTGTTATGGGGTAGTTATGTCTCTAACTCAGCCAGCCCAGGGAATATGTGCAATATTTATGCGACCTGAATTCCTAATTTGCACCTCTCCTCGCACCACCAACTACATTAAAGGGATACACCGCAGATGGTTGGTCGCTGCATAATCGCTTCTTCATACACCGTTGTGTAATATCTCCTTTCAATCACTTCATTACCCCCGAAAAGAAATTATTTTAGAAAAATGTTTATTTGAGTATCCGGACCAGCAGAACTCCAATATGATGTGTTACACTCACATGACTTTCTCTAGCTCTTCTACAAACTACTTACATAAGATTATTCTTCTTTCCGCACCTTGCTAATCGAGATAATCATAGCAGAATGTTCTTACTACTTAGTTTCTTACAAGTAGAAAGAAAATAATGGAATACACTAGATTAAACCGATAGTAGCCAACTGTTTTAAAAGCTGTGGTTATTCGATTGTCATTGCAAATCGCTTCTTTGCTTGGCCAGGAGTAGAACAAAAGAAAAACGGATACTTCCTGTCTGAGAAAAGTTTAAGTGCTCGCAACTGAAACCTAAAACAAGGAATATCTCGGAAACGGTTACCTCCACAACAAAAATGTAAAGGACATAAATTGTGTGTTTTGATCAAATCAACAATTTCTGAGTAGTAAGTTTTTGTCTGTCTCTTACCGTTTAGCTGTTAAGCAAAATTTATCAAAATTCATCCAGAATAAAGAGCTCTTCAGAGGCTATTCCCAAAAAGTTCAATATATACATTTTATTTGGTATGTAAATATCTTTAATATACGGGATTTTAATCAAAATCGTTAGAGGCATTTTTTAGAAAATAAAAATTTTCGAAACATTTTCCATGTAAAGGGTAGTTGGGGGTGGGGGGATTTTCTTGAAAATCTTCGTGTCGCATCCTTGGAAAATACCAAACCTAAATACCAAGTTTAGTATTTAACGGTATTTTCGTCTTTGAGCTATGCTATCCACAGACACACACACATACACACGGACATTTTTCTGAAAATGCTTTTTTTTTTTTTTGATTCAGGGGGTCCTGAAACATGTATTTCCGGTGAAATCTCGGTACCGAATTTTTGGGTGGAATACAATACTTCCTCTATACACTATGTACATAGTACGTATAGAGAAAGTAAAAAGTTTTGTATCTTTCAAGGATACGTGACAAAGATTTTTAAGAAAATCCCCCACCCCAAAGTATCCTTTAAATGGAAAAAAATCGAAAATTTTGATTTTCTCAAAAATTGCTCTAACAATTTTGACTAAAGTGCCGTATATTAAAGATATTTATATGCAAATAAAATGTATATTTTCAATTTTCTGGGAATATCCTATAAAGACCTCTTTATTCTGGATGAATGTTCATGAATTTTGCTGAATTTTGCATAACTAGTAAACCGTAAAACATAGAGCTCGCTGTAACACACAATACTCGTATATATTTTTACTTTCTCTACACGTACTATGTATATACTGTATAGAGAAGGTATTGTAATGCATCAGTATGTATGTGTGTGTGTGTGTGCGCGCGCGCGCGCCAGTTCGCGCGTGTGTCTTTGTGTTTGTGGATAGCATCACTCAAAAATGAAAAGTCCGTTAAATACCAACATTCAAGAAAATCCCCCCACCCCAACTACCCTTTAGATGGAACATTTTTCGAAATATCGCCGCAGTTCAATGCCTTATTCCTTATTTAATTTGTTGGTATCTGTTGTAAACTCTTTAACTGAATGTTTGTCATATATTTATTTATCGTACCTGTAGGATAAAATAATATATTATACAAGTGGACACACCTCTATTACCCACTCCTCCCCTTTGGGTCGCGTTTTAAATTATTCTACTCTCTGTTTATCCACTTGTATAATAAATAATTATTTCAATGTATAGGGAAGTTTGGGATTTTCTTGAAAAGTTTCGTATTGTATCCTTCGAAGATACTAAATCGAAATACCTAGTTCTTTTCGCTTTTGAACTATGCTGTCCACAGACACGCGCGCGCAAACACATACACACACACGCATGTGAGCGCACGGAGGTTTTTTTGACACAAAACATGCATTTCTGATGAAATCTCGACATCTAACTTTTGGGTGCAATATGATAATACGTTCTCTAGCTACTCTGTACATTATATGTACACACGCGCTAGAGAAAATAAAAGTAATCGTACTACACTACGGAGGGCGACTTTTACAATTTTACTTTCTCTAGCTCTATATGTACAATGTACGGATAGAGAAGGTATTGTAATGCACCCAAAAATTCGATACTGAGATTTCACCGGAAATACATGTTTTGGGTCCCCCTGAATCCAAAAAAAAGCCTTTTTGGAAAAAGGCCCGTGTGTGTCTGCGTGTCTGTGGACAGCATAGCTCAAAAACGAAAAGACCGTTAAATACCAAACTTGGTATTTAAGTTTGGTATCTTCCAAGGTCGCGACACGAAGATTTTCAAGAAAATCACCCCACCCCCAACAACTCTTAATATGGAACTTTTTTCGAAAATGTTAATTTTCTCAAAAATGGCTCTAACGATTTGGATTAAAATATTGTATATGAAATATATTTACCTGACAAATAATATGTATATCTTGAATTTTCTGGAAATAGCCTCTGAAGACTACTTTATTCTGGAAGAATTTTGCATAACTGCTAAACCGTAAGAGATGGATAAAAATTTAACACACACAAAATGTAGAGCACATTAAAACACACAATTTATGTTTTATACATTTTTTTCGAGGAGTTGATCGTTTTTAGATATTCCTTGCTTTTGGTTTCAGCTTTGAAAAACTTGTACTTTTCTCATACAGGAATTTGTCAACTCGTGTTCATACAAACAAAGGAACTTCAGTCACATGGCAACCAGCATTTGACCTCACCTTAACCTACGATACTCCCATATTTCTCGTTTTTTACTTTCTCCATACGCACTATGTACATACTGTATAGAGAAAATATTGCAGTCCACCAAAAAATTCGAGATTTCACCGGAAATATGTTTTAGGGTCCCCAATGTCCAAAAAAAGCATTTTCACAAAAAGGTCCGCGTGTGTGTGTGTCCGTGTGTCCGTGTGTCTGTCAACACGATAACTCAAAAATGAAAAGTCGGTGAAATACCAAACTTGGTATTTAAGTTTAGTATCTTCCAGGGATGCGACACGAAGATTTTGAGAAAACTCCCCCCACCCCCAACTACCCTTTACATGCAACTTTTTTCGAAAATTTTGATTTTCTCAAAAATGGCTCTAACGATTTTGATTAAAATTTCGTATATTAAACATATTTACCTGAGAAATAAAATGTATATCTTGAATTTTCTGGGAATAGCCTCTGAAGAGTAGTTTATTCTGGATGAATTTTACTAAATTTTGAATAACTACTAAACCGTAAGAGATGGACAAAAACTTACTACACAAAAAACGTAGAGCACATTAAAACACACAATTTATGTTTTATACATTTTTTCGTGGAGTTCGTCGTTTTTGTGACATTCCTTATTTTTGGTTTCTGCTATGAAAAACGTATACTTTTCTCATACAGGAAATTGTCAACTCCTATCCATATAGACAAAGGAACTTCATTGACATAGCAACCAGCTTTTCACTATCAGTTTAACCTACAGTTGTCCCTTATTTCGCTTCTACTTACAAGGAAGTGATTAGACTATTTCTGCGATTTTTTTTCTGATTAGCATAAAGTAAATAAAAGTATAAGCTTTTTAAGAATTATTTGTTGCAGGAATATGGAGAAAGTCATGTGAATGGTACACATCAGATTTTTCTGGATTAACTTGAAGTAAATAGAATAATTTGTTACACAGAAGTAGAGAAAGTTATGTGAATGGTACACATCAGATTTTTTAATTTCGGAGTTACGAACTAGCTTATATGTCACTATAAATAATAAACTTACGTGTAAACCAAACACTTTTTTCCTCTAAATGAAATGGTTTATAGAGAACAGTTGTAATGCAGCGCAGAAGTAAGCAGATGGAGTGGTTTTTCCCAAGCCTGCCGGCGTAAAATTAAAAAAGCTGAGCATAGTTGCATTACTACACAAATGGAATTCAAATGCCAGCATTTAAAGCTGCGAGGAAGAAATTGCAACAGCCACGTGCGAACCTCATTAAAAACAATGCCCAGTTTTTAACACCACAATTCGGGGACTTGCAATAAAAATAAACGCATACAGAAGAAAGCCATTAACCTCTCTCGCCAGTTTTTGTTTCGAATCGCATTATAGCGGAGCTGCACGTACGTACATCAATATTAAATTCCCTAGCATCCAACTATCGATTTTCATCCGAAGGGAGAACAACAAAAAGAGCTCAAGTAGAACGGGGCTTACAATTTTTCATCGCATACCTCTCGTTTCATTCTAGTTTTTATATAGCAATTGAGCGCATTCCTAATAGTATTTCTGCCATTGTGCTCCAACTTATAGAGAACAGCTGTCCGGTCCATTCAAAGAGTTAATCACTTATCCGGTTCATATCTAATTCAACTTGCTACCTCTCAGCGACAAGAAAAGCCAAGAAAACTGTATTAGATCTTACAAATGAACAGCAGCTACTCTGTTTTATTCAAAAGAAACAAGTATGCTTATACTTCCTACTTAAATAAAGTATTGCATTCCACCCAAAAATTCAATACCGACATTTCACAAAAACATACTCCATGTAAAAAAAAAAAACTGACGTGTTCCATTCACATGACTTTCTCTACATCTCTGCAACAAATTACTCTATTTACTTCATCCAATCGAGAAAAAATTAGCAGAAATAGTCTTATTACTTGTTTCCTTGTTATTAGAAGCGAAATAATGGGGTACCATAAGTTAAAGTGATAGCCAAAAACTGGTTGCTATGTGACTGAAGTTCCTTCGTTTGTATGGACAGGAGTTCACAAAGTCCTTATGAGAAAAGCATAAATTTTTATAGCTGAAACCAAAACAAGGTATATCTCAAAAATAATCAACTGCACGAAAAAACGTATATAACATAAATTGTGTGTTTTAAAGTGCTCTACATTTGTTGTGTGGTAAGTTTTTGTCCATGTCTTACGGTTTAGCAGTTATGCAAAATTCCGTAAAATTGACCCAGAATAAAGTAATCTTCAGAGGCTATTCCAAAGCAAATTCAAAATATTCATTTTATTTTTCAGGTAAATATCTTTAATATACGCTATTTTAATCAAAATCGTTAGAACCATTTTTTTAGAAAATCAGAATTTTCGAAAAAAGTTCCATGTAAAGGGTAGTTTTGGGGTGGGGGGATTTTTCTCTAAATCTTCCTGTCGCATCCCTGGAAGATACTAAACTGAAATACCAAGTTTGGTATTTGACCAACTTTTCGCTTTTGAGTTATCGTGTTCACAGACACACGGGCACACGGACACAACATACACACATACACGGACCTTTTTGTGAAAATGCTTTTTTTTGGATATAAGGGACCCTAAAACACATATTTCCGGTGAAATCTCGGTATCGAATTTTTGGGTGGAGTGCAATACCTTCTCTATTCACTATGCACATAGTGCGTGTAGAGAAAGTAAAAAAACTGATGTGTTGCATTCACATGACTTTCTCTACATCTCTGTAACAAATTGTCGTTAAAAAGCTTGTTTACTTCATGCTAATCGAGAAAAAATGAGCAGAAATAGCTTTATTACCTGCTACTTGTAAGTAGAAGCAAAATAATGGAAACCATAGGTTACGCTGGTTGCTCTCTGACTGAAGTTCCTTTGTTTGTATGGATAGGAGTTGAATGAGAAAAGTATAACTTTTCCAAATATAAAACATAAACAACGAATACCTTAAAAACGATCACCTCCACGAAAAAAATATATATAACATAGATTGTGTTTTAATTCGCTCTGCATTCTCAGTGTGGTAAGTTTTCATCCATCTCTTACGGTTTAGCAGATATGCAAATTTCCGTAAAATTCATCCAGAAATAACTAGTCTTCTGAGGCTATTCCCAGAAAAGACAAGATATACATTTTATTTGCCGGGTAAATATCTGTAATATATGATATTTTAATCAAAATCGTAAGAGCCATTTTTTAGAAAATCAAAATTTTCGAAAAACGTTCCACGTAAACGGTAGTTGGGGGTCGGGGGAATTTCTTGAATATCTTCGTGTCACATCCTCGGAGGATACCAAAACTAAATACCAACTTTGGTTTTTAACGGACTTTTCGTTATTCAGCTATGCTGTCCACAGACACACAGACACACACACACACACACACACACACACACACACACACACACACGGACCTTTTTGTAAAAATGTTTTTTTTTGGATTCAGGGGGACCCAAAATATGAATTTCTGGTGAAATCTTGCTATCGAATTTTTGAGTGAAATGACGAGTTGACAAGCTCCCGATTGAGAAAAGTATAAGTATTTTAAAAAGGTATATCTCGAAAACGGTCAACTCCACGAAAAAATGGATATGACATATATTGTGTATTATAACGAAATCTACATTTTTTTGTGTACTAAGTTTTTTCTGCCTCTTACACTTTACTAGTTGTGTAAAATTCAGCAAAATACAAGAAAATTGAAGATCTACGTTTAAAATTGAAGATATACATTTTATTTGTGATGGAAATGGCTTCAATACTATGTATTTTAATCAAAATCGTTGGAACCATTTTTGAGAAAAACAAACTTTTCGAAGAATTTTCTATGTAAAGGGTAGTTGGGGCTAGGGATTTTTCTTATAAATCTTCGTGTCGTATCTTTGGAAGAAGATACTAAAATTAAATACCAAGTTTGGTATTTAACAGTCGTTTCGTTTTTGAGCTATGCTGTCCACAGACACCAACACAACACACGTATCTTTTCTTGAAAATACATTTTGGATTCGGGGGGTCCCAAAACAAATATTTCCGGTGATATCTCGGTATCGGATTTTTGGGTGGAATGCAATACTTCCTATGTACACTACGTTCATAGTATGTGTAGAGAAAGTAAAAAAACCTTATGTGTTCCATTCATATGGCTTTCTTTACATCTCTGCAACAGATTATTGTTAAAAACATTTTGATTCTATTTACCTCATGCAGTCGAGAAAAAATTACCAGAAATAAGTCTTAGTACTTGCTTTATTGTAAGTAGAACCGAAATAAGGGAGTACCATAGGTTAAAGTGAAAGTTAAAAGCTGTTGCTATGTGACTGATGTTCCTTTGTTTGTATGGACAGGAGTTGACAAATTCCGTATGAGAAAAGTATAAGTATTTTAAAGCTGAAACCAATAACAAGCAATATGTCAAAAATAATCAACTCCGCAAAGAAAATGTATTAAAATTTAACGACCTCTACATTTCTTGTGTGGTAAGTTTTTGTCTATCACTTACGGTTTACCAGTTATGCAAAATTCCGTAAAATTTGTCCCAAATAAAGATGGCTTCAAAGGCTATTCCCAGAAAATTCAAGATATAAATCTTATTTTTCAGCTAATTATCTTTATTATACGATATTTAATCAAAATCGTTAGGGCCAGTTTAGAGAAAATAAAAATGTTCGAAAATGTGAAGGGTAGTTGGGGGTGGGGGGTTTTCTTGATAATCATCGTGTCGCATTCTTGGAAGATACTGAACTTAAATACCAAGTTTGGTATTTAACTGTCTCAAAACATGTATTTCCAGTGAAATTTCGGTATCGAATTTTGGGTGCAATACAATACCTTTTCTATGCACTATGTAAAGTACGTGTAGAGAGAGTAAAAATTTGACTATCGCCTTAGCATAGGTTACTGCCTTAATTGCTTCTTATTTACAAGGAAACGGTAATAAAATCATTTCTGCTAATCGATTAGCATGAAGTAGATAGAAGAATAAGCTTTTTAACAATAATGTGTTACAAAAGTGTAGAAAAAGTGGAACACACCAGATTTTTACTTTCTCTATGTATATAGTGGATAGAGAAGGTATTGTAATGCACCCAAAATTTGATATCGAAATTTCACTGGAAATACATATTTTGTGGCCCCCTGAATCTAAAAAAAAACATTTTTGAGAAATTTAAATTCAGTAACCTCCAAGGATACGACACGAAGATTTTCAAGAAAATCCACCCACCCTCACTACCCTTTACATGGAAAAATTTTTGAAAATTTTGATTTTCTCAAAAATGGCCCTAACGATTTTGATTAAAAAATTGTATATCAAATAGATTTATCTGACAAATAAAATGTAAATTTTGAATTTTCGGGGAATAGCCAGATTTATTTATTTATTTTTATTTATTCGGGATGCATTGTACGGAAGTTCGTACAACTGGCAAACCGTAAAAGAGGGAGGTAAGCTTACTAACAGAGAATATAGAGCTCATTAAAAACACACTTTACGTTATATACATTCTTTTTCGCATAGTTAATCGTTTTTTAGATATTCCTTATTATTTGTTTCAGTTTTAAAATATTTGTACTTTTCCATACAGGAATTTGTCAACTGCTGTCCATACAAACAAAGGAATTTTAGTCACATTGCAACCAGCTTTTGACTGTCACTTTAACCTATGGTACTCCCTTATTTCCCTTCTACTTACAAGGAAGCAAGTAATAACACTATTTCTGCTAATTTTTACTTTCTCTATACGTGCTATGTACATAGTGTATAGAGAAGGTATTGCACTCCACCAAAAAATTCGATACCGAGATTTCACCGGAAATATATGTTTTAGGGTCCCCTGTATCCAAAAAAAGTATTTCCAGAAAAAGGTCCGTGTGTGTGTCCGTGTGGCTGTGTGTCAGTGTGTGTGTGTGTCCGTGTGTCCCTGTGTCCGTGTGTCTGTGAACACGATAACTCAAAAACGAAAAGTCGGTAAAATACCAAACTTGGTATTTAAGTTTAGTATGCGACACGAAGATTTTGAGAGAAATCCCCCACCCCAACTACCCTTTACATGGAACTTTTTTCGAAAATTTTGATTTTCTAAAAAATGGCTCAAACGATTATCATCAAAATATCGTATATTAAAGATATTTACTTCAGAAATAAAATGTATATCTTCAATTTTCTGGGAATAGCCTCTGAAGATTACTTTATTCTGGGCCAATTTTACAGAATTTTGCATAACTGCTAAACCGTAAGAGATGGACAATAACTTACCACATAACAAATGTAGAGCACCTTAAAACACACAATTTATGTTGTATACATTTTCTTCGTGGAGTTGATTGTTTTTGAGATATTCCTTGTTTTTGGTTTCAGCTATAAAAAATGTATACTTTTCTCATACAGGACTTTGTGAACTCGTGTCAATACAAACCAAGGAACTTCAGTCGCAGAGCAACCAGCTTTTTACTATCACTTTAACCTATGGTACCCCCTTATTTCGCTTCTGCTAACAAGGAAGCAAGTAATAATAAGACTATTTCTGCTAATTTTTGCTCCATTAGATGAAGTAAATAGAATAATTTGTTGCAGTGATATAGCGGAAGTCATGTGAATGGAACACATCAGATTTGTTATCGATTAGCATGAAGTAAATAGAAGTATAAACTTTTTAACAATAATTTGTTGTAGGGATGAAGAGAAAGCCATGTGAATGGAACACATCAGATTTGTTATCAATTAGCATGAAGTAAATAGAAGTATAAACTTTTAACAATAATTTGTTGTAGGGATGAAGAGAAAGCCATGTGAATGGAACACAGAAATATTTCTAACCGGTACTTACTTTGAAGACACGCCTCTTATTTTATATCATATGAGAAAGAATTTTGAAGGCAGATGAATGATGTTACAGCGCTTGTACTGTTGTGTGTATTTAGCACAGGAATAGAAAATATTTGACTAAATACCAATAGCAAGATGTGTAGTCTTTGAAATTTCTGGAATACTTCAGAGAAATTTCTTCTTTCGCAATATACGGCGCAAGTTTAACACTGTGAGTTTTCCAATAATCGAGTTGAAGTTTAGTGGAATTCGCTTCAACTAAGAGACAGATCTTGGAGGTTCGCAAGTCACGCTGATGCAAACAAAATGGCTGAAGGATATCAGGAGCATTTACTTTCTCTTCAAAATACTTACGGAATCTGGAGAATGTGATACATTCTACTCAAGAACTAGATCTTGAAATTTCAGCACAAATACTCGCATTCAGAACCAAATTTGATTATCACTGCGTCTGGATAGGCGTCTGTTTTTTTTTTTTTTTTAATTTCTCTACGTAGTTCATGATACACAGGAATAGAAAGTAATGTATTCCACCCAAAAATTCGATACCGATATTTTACCGGAAATACACGCTTTAGTATAAAAAAAAATCTGATGGGTTCCATTCACATGACTTTCTCTACTTATGTGTAACAAATTATTGTTAATAAGTTATTCTTCTATTTATTTTATGCTAATAGAGAAAACATTAGCAGAAATAGTCTCATTACTTGTTTCCTTGTGTGTAGAAGAGAAATATTTGAGTATCATAGGTGAAAGTGAAGTCTAAAGCTGGTTACTGGGTGACTGAAGTTCCTTTGTTTTTATGGGCTCGAAATTCCTGTATGAGAAAAGTACAAGTTTTTTAAACCTGAAACTAAAAACAAGGAATATCTCAAAAACCATCAACTCCTCGAAAAAAATTATTTAACAAATTGTGTGTTTTAATGTGCTCTACATTTTTTGTGTGATAAGTTTTTCTCCATTTCTTACATTATAGCAGTTATGCACAATTTCGTAAAATTCATCCAGAATTAAGTAGTCTTCAGAAGCTATTCCCAGAAAATTCAAGATATACATATTATTTGTCAGGTAAATATCTTTGATATACAATATTTTAATCAAAATCGTTAGAGCCATTTTTGAGAAAATCAAAATTTTCGAAAAAAGTTCCTTGTAAAGGGTAGTAGGGGTTGGGGAGATTTTCTTGAAAATCTTCGTGTCGCATCCTTGGAAGATACCAAACTTAAATACCAATGCAAGTTTGGTATTTAACGGTATTTTCGTTTTTGAGCTATGCTGTCCACAGACAAACAGACACACACACAGACACACACGGACCTCTTTCCAAAAATGCTTTTTTTTTGGAATCAGGGGGACCCAAAACATATATTTCCGGTGAAATCTCGGTATTTAGTTTTTGGGTGCATTACAATACCTTCTCTATACACTATATACATAGTACGTGTAGAGAAAGTAAAAATATTTTCTCAACACGTGTACATACTCAACCCAAAAATTCAATACAAGGATTTCATAGAAAATACACGTTTTCAAAATATGACTGTTCCCTTCACACGACTTTCTCTACATCCCTGTAACAAATTGCTGCATATTCTATCTACTTTATATTAATCGATATAAACATAAATTTTCTTAGTTACTTGCTTTGTTGTAAGTAGAAGGATAATAAAGAAATACGCCAGGATTAAACGAATGTAAATTCTCTTTAAAGCTGGTTACCATGTGGTTAAAATCCGTTTCTATGCAGGGCCAGGAGTTTACAAATCACCGCGAGTGTAAAGTTTTAATTATTTTAAAACTGAAAACAAAATATTCTCAAAATATTCGTCTAGCAACCCTATAAGATATTAAACTTACATACCAAATTTGGTTTTTTGCCCAATTTTTGTCTTTGATTTATTGTGTACACAGACACACACACACACACACACACACACACACACACACACACACACAAAAGTACTCACACAGACCTTTTTCCAAAAATGCGTTTTTTGGTGACAGGAGATTCTAAAACGTGTATTTCGGGTTAAATCTCGGTATCAAATTTTTGGGTGGAATGCAATACATTCTCCAGACACTATGCGCATAAAACTTGTAGAGAAATGAAAGAAACATTTTTAGAAAAAGATCGTATGTGTGTCCGTGTGGTGAACACGATAATTCAAAAACGAAAGCCTGTAAATGACCAAAGTTGGTATTTAAGTTTAGTATCTTTCACGAGTCCGTCTCCACACCAATCTAACTTTAAATAAAAAAAAAATCGAAAATGTTGACTTTCTCAAACATGGCTCAACAATTTTGATTAAAATACCGGATATTAAAAACTCCAAATACAATGTTTATCTTGAATTGTGTAGGAATATCCTTTGAAGACCTCTTTATTCTGGATAACTGGTAAATGCTAAGAGAGAGAGAGATTAAAACGCTGATGTGTTCCATTCACATGACTCTCTATATCTCTGCAACAAATTATTATTAAAAAGCTGCTTCTATTTACTTCATGCTAATCCAGCAAAAATTAGCAGAAATAGTCTTATTACTTGCTTCCTTGTAAGTAGGAGCGAAATAAGGGAGTATGATACGTTAAAGTGATAGTCAAAAGGCGTAGCAGTGTGGCTGAAGTTACTTTGTGTGGACAGCGGTTGTCAAATTCGCGTAATGAAAAGACGCATATGAGATAAATTGCGTGTTATAATGTGCTCACATGTTTTGTGTGGTAAGTTTTTGTCTATCTCTTACGGTTCAGCAGTTATGCAAAATTCCGTAAAATTAATCCAGAATAAAGTAGTCTTCAGAGGCTATTCCCAGAAAATTCAAAATATACATTTTATTTATATGATATAATATCAAAACCGTTAGAGCCATTTTTATGAAAATCAAAATTTCCGAAAACAATTCCATGTAAATGGTTTTTGGAAGTAGGCAGGATTTTCTTGAAAATCTTCGTGTCGAATCCTTGCAAGAGACCTAACCGAAATACCAAGTTTGGTATTTAAGGATATTTTCGTTTTTGAGTATGCTGTCTACAGAGACAAACACAGACACACACAAACTCGCACACACATGGACTTTTTCCAAAAATGCTGTTGGAGGTGACTTTCATTAAAAATCTGATGTGTTCCATTCACATCACTTTCTCTACATCTCTGCAACAAATTATTGTTAAAAACTTATGCTTCTATTTACTTCATTCTAATGGAGAAACAATTGGCAGAAATAGACTTGTTACTTGCTTCCTGTTAGTAGAAGCGAAATAAGGGGGCACCATAGGTTAAAGTGATAGTCAAAAGCTGGTTGCTCTGCGACTGAAGTTCCTTTATTTGTATGTATACGAGCTCACAAAGTCCTGTATGAGAAAAGTATAAGCCTTTATAGCTGAAAAAAAAAACAAGGAATATCTAAAAAACAATATGAATGTATATAACATAAATTGTGTGTTTTAAGGTTCTCTACATTTGTTGTGTGGTAAGTTTTTGTCCATCTCTTACGGTTTAGCAGTTATGCAAAGTTCTGTAAAATCCATCCAGAATAAAGTAGTCTTCAGAGGCTATTCCCAGAAAATTCAAGTTATACATTTTATTTGTTAGGTAAATATCTTTAATATATGGTATTTGAATCAAAATCGTTAGAGCGATATTTAAGAAAATAAAACATTTCTAAAAAATTAACATATAAAGGGTAGTTTGGGTTAGGGGAATTTTTCTCAAAATCTTCGTGTCGCATCCCTGGAATACACTAAACTTAAATACCAAGATTGGTATTTTACCAAATTTTCGTTTTTGAGTTATCGTGTTCACAGACACACACACACACACACGGACCTTTTTCTGACAATACCTTTTTTCGGATACAGGGGACCCTAAAACATATATTCCGGTGAAATCTCTGTGTCGAATTTTTTGGTGGAGTGCAATACTTTTTCTATACACTATGTACATGGTACGTATAGAGAAAGTAAAAATTGATAATGCGAAAACGTAGCGTTTTAGAGCATATGTTTGTATGAGGTTATTTTCTTGGGAATCCATTCCCAAGCGTTGTATAAATATTTTTGAATCAGCCTGTATATACAAATAAGCTATTATCACAAAAAACGTCATGTAATATAACGAATCGGATTTGTATATTGTTGCTATCCATTGTTTAGTGAAGCGGAGCAAGTTGAGTTATGGCCGTATGGCGGCGCTCGTGTGGCACATCCGGTGTCCGCGCCGCGACGGCAGTTGTTTCAAAGTGTCAACCGCAATAACTAACCACCTGGCCCGTCTGTCTCGACCCAATTAGTACAAAGGAGATAGCAATGCTGATTGGATCAAGCTTCAAGTGTTTATCAGGGAATATCTCCTAGTCGATAGTGCTCTGGTGTTCAGAGTCATCGCCCTCATCATCAGCGTTTGAGGACTGCAGCAAGCGCTTCGTGTCTCCACCTCTGTACGCAATAACTAACCGAATCGTACGAGGATAATCTAGAAAGCAACGAACGATTTGACATAATTAATGCATCAACATAAAAATCTGATGTGTTCTATTCACATGACTTTCTCTACATCTCTGCAACAAATTATTCTTAAAAGGCTTATGCTTCTGTTTACTTCATTTTAATCGAAAAAAATTATCAGAAATATCCTTATTACTTGCTTTCTTGAAAGTAGAAGCGAAATAAGGGAGTACCATAGGTTAAACTGATACTCAAAAGCTGGTTGCTATGTGACTGATGCTCCTTTGTTTGTATAGAATAGAGTTGACAAATTATCGTATAAGAAAAGTATAAGTTTTTAAAGGTGAAACCAAAAACAAGGAATATCTCGAAAACGATCAACTCCACGAAAAACATGTATAGAACATAAATTGTGTGCTTTAACTTGCTCTACATTTTTTGTGTGGTAAGCACTAGGCTAAACCGATAGTCAAATGTTTTAAAAGCTATCGTTATGCGATTGTCATTGTAAATCGCTTCTTTGCTTGGCCACGAGTAGAACAAAAGAAAAACGGACAGTTCCTGTCTGAAAGTATAAGTACTTTAGAACTCAAAACCAATAACAAAGAATATCTAGCAAACGGTTACCTCCACAACAAAAAAGTAAAGGACATCAATTGTGTGTTTTAACGAGCTCTATATCTTCTGTTAAGTAAGTTTTTGTCTATCTCTTACGGTTTTCCAGTTATACAAAATTCCGTAAAATTCATGAAGAATAAAGTAGTCTTCACAGACTATTCGCAGAAGAAACAAAATATACATTTTATTTGTCAGGTAAATATCTTGAATCTTAAATTGTTAGAGCCATTTTTGAGAAAATCAAAGTTTTCGAAAATTTTTCCATGCAAAGGGTAGATGGGGGTGGGGCGGTTAACTTGAAAATCTTCGTGTCGCATCCTTGGTATATACTCAGCTTAAATACCAAGTTTGGTATTTAACGGTCTTTTCGTTTTTGAGCTATGCTGTCCCCACACGCACACACGCATGCACGCATTCTCACGGACCTTTTTCCACAATTTTTTTTTTGATTCAAGAGGACCCAAAACATGTATTTCCGGTGAAATCTCGGTATCGAATTTTCGGGTGCATTACAATAACTTCTCTATACGCTATGTACATTATATGCAGGGAAACTAAATGTATATATGTGTGTGTGCGTATCCCTCATCAACAAATAAACACATTTTGTTTAAATCATTTACTTGTGCAGGGTACTTTTGCTGGTGTAAACAATTAAATATCGACGAAAGGCAGATTCACAGAGTACCGTATACATACATGCCTTCTCCAGACTACTTGAAGGCGCATATAAGAAATGCTTGTGCCAGTGTTGGAAGGGACATACTTTTACGGTCACAGCAATAATTTATTCAGAGAGTTGGAAAATGTATTTTTAGAAAAATGTTCGCGTCTGTGTATGTGTGTCTGTATATTTTTAATTTTCTGAAGACCTTTTTATTCTTGATGAATTTTTCTAAATTTTGCATAGCCGGTAAACCGTAAGAGATGAAAAAAAAACTTACTACACAAAAATTGTAGATCTCCTTAGAACCAAAATTTGTGTCATAAACATTTTTACTTTCTCTTCATGTACTATATACATAGTGTATGGAGAAGGTATTGTAACTCACCCAAAAATTCGATAGCGAGATTTCACCGGAAATACGTGTTTTGAGACCTGCTAAATCAAAAAAAAAAAAAAAAAAAAATACATTTTTAAACAAATGTCGGTGTGTGTCTGTGAGCAGCACAGCTCAAAAACGAAAAGTCCGTTAAAAACCAAACTTCATATTTAGGTTTGGTATCTTCCAAGAATGCGACACGAAGATTTTCAAAAAAATCTCCTCACTCCCAACTACACCTTATATAGAACTTTTTTCGAAAATTTTGATTTTCTAAAAATGGCTCTAACGATTTTGATTAAAATATCGTATATTAAAGATATTTAACTGACAAATAAAATGTATATCTTGAATTTTCTGGGAATAGCCTCTGAAGACTACTTTATTCTGGATGAATTTTGCATAGCTACTAAACCGTAAGAGATGGACAAAAACTTAACAAACAACAAATGTAGAGCACGTTAAAACACACAATTTATATAACATACATTTTTTCGTGGAGTTGATCGTTTTTGAGATATTCCATGTTTTTGGTTTCAGCTTTGAAAAACATACTTTTCTCATACAGGAATTTGCCAACTCGTGTCTATACAAACACACGAACCTCAATCGCACAACAACCAGCTTTTGACTATCACTTTAGCCCATGGTACTCCCTTATTTCGCTTCTATTTACAATAAAGCAAGAAATAAGACTTTCTGTTAATTTTTCTCGATTAGCATGAAATAAGTAAAAGAATAAGCTTATTAACAATAATTTGTTACAGGGATATAGAGAAAGACATGTGAATGGAACACATCAATTTTTTGTGTAATTGACCGTTTTCGGGATATTTCTTGTTATTAGTTTTAGTTTTAAAATACTGTAACTTTTCTCTTACATGAACTTGTCAACTCCTGGCCACGCAAAGAAACGGATTACAATCCCATAGCAACCATATTTTAAAACATTTGACTGTCGATTTAGCCTAGTATAATCCCGTATTTCCCTGCTACTTATAAAGCAACTAAGTAATAAGAAGACTCTGAGAGGGTTTTTCTCGACTAGCATGATTTAGAAGAATAAGTTTAATAACAATAAATAACAGGAAAGGTCTTATGAATGGAACACATCAAGTTTTTATTTTCGCTATACGAACTATGTACATAGTATATAGAGAAGGTATTGCACTCCACAAAATATTCGATACCGAGATTTCACCGGAACTATATGTTTTAGCGTCCCCTTTATCTAAAAAAAGTATTTTCAGAAAAAGGTCCGTGTATGTGTGTGTGTCCGTGTGTCACTGTGTCTGTGAACACGATAACTCAAAAACGAAGAGTCAGTATAGCACCAAACTTGGTATTTAAGTTTAGTATCTTCCAGGGATGCGACATAAAGATTTTGAGAAAAATCCCCATACCGCAAACTACCCTTTACATGGGACTTTTTTCGAAAATTTTGATTTTCTTAAAAATGACTAACGATTTTTATTAAATTATCGTATATTAAAGATATTTAGCTGACAAATAATATGTATAACTTGAATTTTCTGGGAATAGCTTCTAAAGAACTGTTTATTCTGGATGAATTTTGCTTAATTTTGCATAACTAGTAAACCGTAAGAGATAGACAAAAACTTGCTGTACAAAAAATTTAGGTCTTGTTAAAATACACTAGTTATGTCATATACATTTTTCTCGTGGAGCTTACAGTTTTCGAGGTATTCATTGTTATTAGTTTCAGTTGTGAAGTACTTTACTTTTCTCAGACGGCAGTGTGCGGTTTTCTTTTGTTCTACTCCTGGCCAAGAAAAGAAACGATTTGTAATGACAATCGCATAGCGACAGCTTTTAAAATATTTGGCTATGGCTTTAGCCTAGTGTATTCCCTTATTTCTTCCTACTTATAAGGAACTAAGTAATAAGAACATTGTGCTAATGAGTACCACGATTAGCAAGATGCAGAAAGAAGAATATTCTTATGTAAGAAGTTTGTAGAACAGCTAGAGAAAGACATATGAGTGTAACACATAAGATTTTTCTGTTTGTTCCCTGAACCGCACATATGTGGGTGGGTGATATAGGACGCATCTCTCCCAAGTTTTCCTGCTGTTCCCGTTCTTACTGACAGCGTTTCCTGTTCACAGCGAGGATCTCTTTGATATGACTGCAGACAGGATATCGTGCCAGCTTCTTGGCGGTGAAGACAGAAAGACTAACCTGCGCTGAAAAACATGACGCTTTATGTTAAGGCCACAAAACTACTTCTCCCAGACTTGTCCTTGGAAAATTTAGTGATGATAGCTACGTCCGTTCCAAACATATAGTCACTGATGTAACTGTGACGAAAAAAAATCTGATGTATTACATTCACATGACTTTCTCTACATCTCTGTAACAAAGTATTATTAATAAGCTTATTCTTCTATTTACTTCGTGTTAATCGAGCTAAACATTAGCAGAAATAGTGTTATTCTTTTTTACTTTCTGTATACGTACAATGTACATAGTGTATAGAGAAGGTATTGCACTCCACCAAAAAAAATTGGTACCGAGATTTCACCGGAAATATATGTTTTAGGGTCCCCTGTATCCAAAAAAAAGTATTTTCAGAAGAAGGTCCGTGTGTCCGTGTGTCTGTGGAAACGATAACTCAAAAACGAAAAGTCGGTAAAATACCAAACTTGGTATTTAAGTTTAGTATCTTCCAGAGATGCGACACGAAGATTTCAAGAAAATCTGGGGGATTATATGGAACTTTTTTTCGAAAATTTTGGTTTGCTAAAAAATGGCTCTAACGATTTTGATTAAAATGTCGTATATTAAAAATATTTACCTGATAAATAAAGTGTATATCTTGAATTTTCTGGGAATAGCCTCTGAAGAGTACATTATTCTGGATGTATTTTACATATCTGCTAAACCGTAAGAAATGGACAAAAACTTAGCACACAAAAATGCAGAGCACGTTAAAACACACAATTTATGTTATATACATTTTTTTCGTGGAGTTGATCGTTTTTGAGATATTCCTTGTTTTTAGTTTCAGCTTTGAAAAACTTATACCTTTCTCATACAGGAATTTGCCAACTCGTGTCCATACAAACAAACAAACTTAAGTCACATAGCAACCAGCTTTTGGCTTTCACTTTAACCTATGGTACTCCCTTATTTCGCTTCTACTTACAATAAAGCAAGAAATAAGACTATTTCTGCTAATTTTTCTCAATGAGCATGAAATATATAAAAGAATAAGCTTGTTAACAATAATTTGTTACAGAGATACATGTGAATGGAACACATCGGATTTTTTAAGTAGTAGGAAAATAAGGGAATACACTAGGCTAAACCGACATTAAATGTTTCAATCGGTGGTTGCTATGGAATTGAAATTCGATTCTTTGCGTGGCTAGGAGTTGACAAGTTCCTATATGAGAAAAGTATATGTATTTTAAAGCTATAACCAATAACAAGGAATATCTCAAATACAGTCAACTCCACGAAAAATGTACTTAATATTAATTGCATGTTTTAATGAGCATCACATGTTTTGTTTCGTAAGTTTTGGTCTATTTCTTACAGTTTATCAGTTATGCAAAATTCATTCAGACTAAGATGTTTTAAACATTAAATATACGATATTTTAATGAAAATCGGTTTTCTTCAGAGACAGAGGACAACTCCGAAAAGCTGCTCCAGGCAATTCATTCCAGAGCTTTCCCACGTCAGTTCTGTATCTTCTACCGTTAATTTTGAACGGATGATTGTTTCGTGCATAGTAAGTTGGGTTTTCCAGTTTGTCAGTAGCGTCCTCCCATGCGTTTAAGCCAGCGTAAGCTTTAAATAAAGCGCACAACCTCTGTTTCTCACGCCTAACTTTCAACGGCTCCCATTTTATCTCCTCAGCGTTTGTGGGCCCAAAATGTTTACCCCTTTTTATGAATTTTATAGCACTTTTCTGGGTCTTTGATTTACTTTATACGGGTCCCAACAAGTTTCTCCAAATTCCATGACCGGCCGCACTAAGGACTTCTATGCGATTTCCCTGGACTTTGCACTCCCCTTTTTTAAAATCCTCATTAAGAAGTGCAGTGTTTTCCACGCTTTCTTAGATACAGAATTTACCTGCTCGTCCCATCCAGCGTTACTCGCCAAGTAAACTCCCAAGTATTTGCAGCTGTCCACCTGTGGAATTTTTTCCCCACCCATGTGATAGTTTTGCAGAATTATTTCTCTAGATCTATTAAATACAATTGACTTACTTTTGTCAGCGTTAATTTTCATTTTATTTGCAGCAGCCCAATCAGTTATTTCATTTAAATCCCCCTGAAGAGCAGTCTCATCTTCAACATTTCTAATTTTATTGTAAATAAAAAATCTCGGTATCGAATTTTTGGGGTGCAATACAATACCTTCTCTATACATCATGTACATAGAAAAAGTAAAAAATCTTATGTTTTACACAGCATGACTTTTTCTAGCTCTTCCAAAAACTTTTCTTGCAAAGCATTCATCTACATCATACTATTCTAGATAAAATGGTATTTTTACTTCCTTCCTTATAAGTAGTAGGGAAATAAGGAATACAGAAAAGCCATGGTTAATTTAGGCCCCAGTATTTCAAGGTTTTAAGAAAATTAAAATACAAAATACTAGAGCAAATTCCCGCATGTGTTACATTTTTATGTTTTTATCACTTTTTAATGTCCAATACCACTCCAATAAGGGTTTTCGTTCCTAATACGCAGATATAAATTTGGCCTCAGACTGGTAATGCAATTTCTATTACATATTGTTAAGTACGGTTAGGTTTGGAGAAGTGCGCTTGCTCTTTCTTTGTCGACCCTTCACTAATTGGGACCGCGTGTCTATTAATTGCACAGTGCATAAGATTCTTTAAAACACATCTGATGTGTTCCATTCACATGACTTTCTCTACATCTCTGCAACAAATTGTAGTTAAAAAGCTTATGCTTCTATTTACTTCATACTAATTAGCAGAAATAGTCTTATTACTTGCTTCCTTGTAAGTAGAAGCGAAATAAGGGGGTACCATAGGTCAAAGTGCTAGTCAAAAGCTGGTTGCTATGTGACTGAAGTTCCTTTGTTTATATGGACAGGAGTTGACAAATTCCTATATGAAAAAAGTGTTTTTCATAGCTGAAACAAAAAAACAAGGAATATCTCCAAAATAATCTACTCCACGTAAAAAACGTATATGACATAACTTGTGTGTATTATCGTGAGCTACATTTTTTGTGCAGTAAGTTTTTCCCCATCTCTTACGGTTTAGCAGTTATGCACAATTCCGTAAAATTAATCCAGAATAAATTAGTCTTCAGGGGCTATTGCCAGAAAATTCAAGATATAATATTATTCGTCAGGTAAATATCTTTAATATACTATATTTTAATCAAAATCATTAGAGCTATTTTCAAGAAAATAAACATTTTCAAAATTTTTTCCATGTAAAGGGTAGTTTGGGGTGGGGGGATTTTCTTGAAAATATTCGTGTAACATCCTTGGAAGGTACTAAAGTTAAGTACCAAGTTTGGGCTTTAACGGTATTTTCATTTTTAGCTATGCTACCCACAGACACACACATACACATACAGACAGACAAACACACACATGGGCATTTTTCTAAACATTTTTTTTTTTTTTGTATTCAGGGAGTCTCAAAACATGTATTTCCGGTGAAATCTCGGTATTGAATTTTTGGGTGCAATGTACATAGTTTGTATAGAGAAAGTAAAAAAGGTGTTCTTCTATCCACTTTATGATAAACATTTGCAGAAACTGTCTGTATTACTTGGTTCCTTGTAAGTAGAAAGGAAAAAGTCTAATGTGTTCCATTCACATGATGTTCTCTAGCTGTTCGGTAAACAAACATTTTATTCAATACATTAATCTGCTATCTACATATTGCTAATCAAGATAAACATAAATAGAATTAGTCTTATTAATAGCTTCCCTGTAAGTAGAAGGGAAATATGAAGGTTCACAGGCCGAAACGATAGACAAATCTTTTAAAAACTATGACTATATGAAACAATTAAAATTCGGTTTTCTTTTAACTTCCGGTGAGTGAAATAAAAGAGGTGAAACAAAAGTTGACTGCACGCTTAAGAAAAGTTTAATTAGTTTAAAATTCAAACAAATAACAAGGAATATCTCGTAAACAGCTAGCTCCACAAGAAAATGTGTATGAAAGAATTTGTTTGTTTTAACGAGGTATACATTTTTGTGGAATACATTTTTGTCTATCCCTTACGAGTTATACAAAAGTCATCCAGAATGAAGAAGTCTTCAGAGATTATTACCAAAATAACAAGATATAAGGTTAATTTGTCAGGAAAATGTCTTAAACATGTCGCATTTTTACCAAAATCATAAGTCATTTTTGAAAAATTGAAAGTTTTCGAAAAATATTCCATCTAAAGGGTAGTTGACAGTGTGGAGATTCTCTTGAACATACTGATCTTAAATAACAAATTTAGTAGTTAACCACTTAATTGAGTTATACTGCCCACACACATACAAATATATATTTTCTAATGTGTAATTCATTCAGAGGGTCTCAAAACATGCATTTGCGGTGAAATCTTGATAAAAAGTTTGAGTAGAATACAATACCTTGTATACCTACCATATACACTGTTTATGTGCTACAGAAGGTAAAACTCTGATATGATCTTGCGACAGTATTTTAGCACGACGCAAATATTATTAGTTTAATCATTAGTTTGTTATATTTACTATAAGAAACATATGCTCAGTAGAACGCAGTACCGTGGCGTGTAGAAACTCCCTTTGTATTCTTCAAGGCTACGCGCTTTGTTAAAAAATAACACGAATTTTAGTGCATCAGGGACACAAGTAGCGACCCTTTAGAGGAAGAAAGGTATTTTCCCTTTAAAAGTAGAAAGAGGGAATTTCTCATTGTAGAACAAGGTCACGTGGGTGCAAAATAAAGTAAAATTCCCGATAGTCACGTGACAACGCCACTTTACGCGCGCTTTTCCAGCCAATTAAAAATGAGGGCAATACTCGGACCTTTTAGTATATAAAGAAAGAGGGCTCATAAAGTAAAACACACAATGTGAGAAGACAGTATAAGAAAGGTGAATAAAAAATCTGATGTGATCCGTTCACATGACTTTCTCTACATCTCTGCAACAAATTCTTGTTAAAAAGCATGTACTACTATATACTTCGTGCAAATGGACAATAAAAAACTAACATAAATAGTCTTATTACTTACTTCCTTGAAGTAGAAGCGAAATAAGGTAGTACTGTAGGTTAAAGTGATAGACAAAAGCTGGTTGCTATGTGACTGAAGTTCCTTTGTTTATATGGACAGGAGTTGACAAGTTCCTGTATGAAAAAAGTGTTTTTCAATAGCTGAAACCAAAAACAATGAATATCTCCAAATTAATCAACTCCACGAAAAAAATGTATATAACATAAATTGTGTGTTTTAAAGTGCTCTACATTTGTTGTGTGCTAAGTTTTTGCCCATCTCTTGCAGTTTAGCAGTTGTGCAAAATTCCGTAAAATTGACCCAGAATAAAGTAGTCTTCAGAGGCTATTCCCAAAAAGTTCAAAATATACTTTTTATTTGTCAGGTAAATATTTTTAATACACGATATTTTAATCAAAATCGTTAAGAGTCATTTTTTAGAAAATCAAAATTTTCGAAAAAAGTTCCATGTAATGGATAGTTTGGGGTGAGGGGATTTTTCTTAGAATCTTCATGTCGCGTCCCTGGAAGATACTAAACTTAAATACCAATTTTGGTATTTTACCGACTTTTTGTATTTGAGTTATCGTGTTCACAGACACACGGACACACACACGCACACACACACGGATCTTTTTCTGAAAATACATTTTTGGATACAGGGGACTCTAAAACATATATTTCCGGTGAAATCTCGGTATCGAATTTTTGGTGGAGTGCAATACCTTCTCTATACACTATGTACATAGTGCGTATAGAGAAAGTAAAAAACAAAAAAAAACAGAAAAAATAAAAACTAATTATAGCCTTCTGCTATGTGGTGGGTTTTAAATGCCGTTGTCTTTCCTTAGATGGGATAAAACAAACACAAAATACATCTGATAAATGACGTACTTTAACATTTGCATTAATTGTAAAATTTAGATATAACTTTGTCTAATCCTTATATATGTAAAATTCATCCAGTATAAAGAGATCTTCAGAGGCTATTCCCAGAAAAGTCAACATATACATTTTGCTTGCCATGTAAACATGTTTAAAATACACACTTTTAATTAAAATCTTTTCAGCAAGTTATGAGAAAAACAAAATTTACGTACATTACTTTCTCTAAAAGAACTATGTACATAGTCTATAGAGAAGGTATTGCATTGTACCCAAAAATTCGACACCGAGATTTCACCGGAAATACATGTTTTGAGACGCCCTGAATCCAAAAAAAAAAAAAGCATTTTTAGAAAAATGGCCGTGTGTGTGTCTGTGAGTGTGTGTGTATGTCTGTGAGTGTGTGTGTGCGCGTGTGTGTGGGCAGCATAGCTCAAAAACGAAAAGACCGTTAAAGCGCAAACTTGGTATTTAAGTTTGGTATCTTCCAAGGATGCGACACGAAGATTTTCAAGAAAATCCCCATACCCCAAACTACACTTTACAAGGAAAAAATTTTGAACATTTTTATTTTCTTAAAAATGGCTCTAATGATTTTGATTAAAGAATCGTATATTAAATATATTTACCTAAAAAATAAGATGTATATCTTGAATTTTCTGGGAATAGCCTCTGAAGACTACTTTATTCTGGATCAATTTTACGGAATTTTACATTACTGCTAAACCGTAAGAGATGGACAAAAACTTACCACACAACAAATGTAGAGCACTTTAAAAAATACAATTTATGTTACATACATTTTCTGCGTGTAGTTGATTGTTTTTGAGATATTCATTGTTTTTGGTTTCAGCTATGAAAAACGTATACTTTTCTCATACAGAAATTTGTCAACTCCTGTCCATACCAACAAATGAACTTCAGCCACATAGCAACCAGCTTTTGACTGTCAGTTTAACTTATGGTACTTCCTTATTTCGTTTCTATTTTCAAGGAAGCAAGAAATAAGAGTATTTCTGCTAGATGTTTTCTCGATTAGCACGAAGAAAATAGAAGCATAAGCTTTTTAACAATAATTGTTTGCAGATATGTAGAGAAAGTCATGTGAATGGAACACATCAGATTTTTATTTAATATGAGGACCATACTATATCATATGTTGGTAGATTGACGCAAGATAACCACTACACCACTGAAAGAAGTTGGTCCTAGTATCCAGAACCTAGTGCGCTTAGATTGATGCGTATTATATAGAAAACAGAAAACACGTATATTTCCCTGCCATGAATTTAAAGCACATGCAAAATGAATGTCGTCATAAACTCCGGGAACTCCGGAAACTGGGAGAAGCCCTGATTAATAACGGTCCAATGGGAGATGCGCGCGCACTCTCGTCGATTTTTATGGGCAAAACGATAAGCTATAAAGTGCGGTCACTGTTGTTTGAAACACTAAGCTAGATGCTGAACGGAAATACTCTGTTTCTGTCACTCTAAATCCGGGAGGCTCGTTTGCAAAAATAACGAGAAAGGAAAGGGTAGAACCTTCTGACAGACATCACCACAGCACATGAAGTCTAAACTCTATTTGCGATCTCGAAGAATCACATTGCCTTACTTATATTGTATAGAGCAGGTATTGTATTCCATTTAAAAGCTCCATGCTAAAATTTCACCTGCAATATACGTTTTAATTTGGGTCCAAACAAATTATCAAAAAAATCTGACGTGTTCCACTCACCTGACTTTCTTTATACCACTGCAACAAATTTTTATTAAAAAGCTTATGCTTCTATTTACTTCATGCTAATCCAGAAAAAAATAGCAGGAACAGTCTTATTACTTGCTTCCTTCTAAGTAGGAAGCGAAATAAGGGAGTGACATAAGTTAAAGTGATAGTAAAAAGCAGGTTGCTATGCAACTGAAGTTCCTTTGTATGTAAGGACAAGAGTCGACAAATTCCTGTATGAGAAAAGTATAAGCTGAAACCAAAAACAAGAAATATCTCAAAAAGATCAACCCTACAAAAATTATATAACATAAATTGTGTGTTTAAATGTCCTCTACATTTTGTGTGTGGTAAGTTTTTGTCCATCTCTTACGGTTTAGCAGCTATGCAAAATTCCGTAAAATTCATCCAGAATAAAGTACTCTTCAGAGACTGTTTCCAGAAAATTTAAGATATACATTTGTTTGTCAGGTAAATATCTTTAATATACGATATTTTAATCAAAATCGTTAGAGCCATTTTTAAGAAAACTTTCTCTGGATTTTGCATAACTAGCAAACTTTAAGGGATATACGAAAACGTTAGTTTGTAGTCAAATTATCCTCGTGTATTGACACCTCCTAGGATTTACAAGAGAATGCCTAAGGGTGTGAAGCCTTTTGGGAAACTAAAGGCACGACACCACAATATGGAGAACCTGAAACAGGTGCAACCTACTACCTGCTAGCAGTTCTGAATTCATGAATGGTGATTCAATGACCTTGGCTATAAGCAAAACGTACCACAGAAAAACTGTAGCTTTTGTTAAAACAAACAATTCATGTCATACACTTTTTTACTTTCTTTATACGTACTATGTACATAGTGTATAGAGCAGGTATTGTATTGAGCCCAAAATTTGATACCGAGATTTCACCGGAAATATATGTTTTGAGACCCCCTGAATCAAAAAAAAATTAGAAAAAGGTCCGTGTGTGTCTGTGGTCAGAATAGATCAAAAACGAAAAGACCGTTAAAAACCAAACTTGGTATTTAATTTTGGTATCTTCCAAGGATGCGACACGGAGATTTTCAAGAAAATTCCCCCACCCCCAACTACCCTTTACATGGACAAAAATTTCAAAAATGTTGATTTTCTTAAAAATGACCAACGATTTTGATTAAAATCCCTCATATTTAAGATATTTACTTCCCAAATAAAATGTAGATCTTGATTTTTCTAGGAATAGCCTTTAAATACCTCTTTATTCTGGAGGAGTTTTATTGAATTTTGTATAATTGGTAAACCGTAAGAGATAGACAAAAGCTCACTACACAAAAAAAGTAGATCAGGATAAAACACGCAACTCATGCAATTTACATTTTTTCGTGGAGCTAATGGTTTTTGAGATATTCCTTTTTTGTTATTTCAGCTTTGAAAAACATACTTTTCTCATACAGGAATTTGTCAACTCGTGTCCATACAAACAAAGGAACTTCAGTCACATAGCAACCAGCTTTTGACTATCACTTTAACCTATGGTACCCCCTTATTTCGCTTCTACTTCCAAGGAAGCGAATAATAAGACTATTTCTGCTAATTTTTCTCGATTAGCAAATGAAAACATAAGCTTTTTAACAATAATTTGTTACAGAGATATAGAGAAAGTCATGTGAATGGAACACATCTGATTTTTTTTTTTTTTTTTTTTTTTTTTTTTTGGAGTTGACCATATTTACTTTCTCTACATGCCTGGTGCGTCCCCTTAGCATTGAATGGAGAAGAAAAATAGAGCACTACTACTACTTAAATAGATAATTTATTTCACTACGTAGGACATGGCCTGGTGGTATTGCTGTCAATGTAATACTGTCAGAATGACAATACATCATAATATACTACCAAAATAATAATAATAATAATAATAATAATAATAAACAATAATAATAACGCATATATTTTTATTTGGTATACCAATTATAAATCACTGTTCTTTGGTCTCTTTTTAAAACTATTTACACTTTGAGGAAAACTCTGCAAGTATTTTGTTCCATTCGTAATTGTTCTATTTGGGAAGGAAAATATCAGTTTTCTGTTGCACATTTCTTATTACTTTCTCTACATATATTATGTACATAGTGTTATTGTAATGTACCCAAAAATTCCATAAAGTGTATTACTTAATTCCATATAAGTAGAAGGGAAATAAGGGAATACACTAGACTAGACCCTCGGTCAAATGTTTTAAAATGTGGTGTTGCTATGGGATTGAAATCCGTTCGTTTGCATGACCACAGGTTGATCAGTTTCCGTATTAGAAAACCTTAAGTATTTTAAAACTGAAACCAATAACAAGAAATATCTCGGAAACGGTCAATTCCACGAAAAAAATGTATATAACATAAATTGAGTGTTTTAACGACATCTACATTTTTGTGTAGTATGCTTTGTCTATCTCTTACGGTTTATGTGTTACACAAAATGCATTCAGAAAGATGAGGTCTTCAGAGGCTGTTCCCAGAAAATTCAACATATACATTTTATTTGTCATGTAAATATATCTAATATACGGTATTTTAATCAAAATCGTTAGAGTCATTTTTGAGAATTTTATTTCCATGTTAAGGGTAGTTTGGAGTTGGGGAATCTTCTTGAAGATACAAAATTTGGTGTTTAAGGGTATTTTCCTTTCTTAGCTATGATGCCTACAGACACACAAGGACATACTTTTTGGACGCCGGGGACATCAAAACATATATTTCCAGTGAAATCTCGGTATGGAATTTTTGGGTGGAAATCAATATTTCCTCCTTTTCTATACATTATGTATACGTGTAATGAAAGTAGTAGTACTAGTAATAATGATAATAATAATAATAATAATAATAATAATAATAATAATAATAATAATAATAATAATAATAATAAAAAATTCGGCGAAAAAATTGAGAGAACAGTTTTACTTCTTTACATCGTACATGGCAGGTAGATTTTTTTTGTAGTGTTTAACGCCCGCTTTAACTACTTATGGTACCGCAGGCGGTGACACTGATGATATATGAATGATGGAGCTCCGGTGAAATGCGATGGCGGGGGAAACCGGAGTACCCGGAGAAAACCCGCCCCAGCGCCGCTTTTTCCACCACAAATATCATATGCGGTCGCTTGGGATCGAACCCCTGCAGTCTAGGTGAGAGGCGAGTGGTCTAACCACCGCGCGGCCATTGGCAGAAGATATTGCATTCCATACCGAAATTTCACCAGAAATACACATTTTACGGTCCTCTGTGTCCAAAAAAGGCAGTTTTAGAAAAAGGTCCGTGTGCATGTGTATCAGTTATACGTGTGTCTGAAGACAATCAGAACAAAATGTAGAGAAAGTCATGTGAGTGAAATACATTAGATTTTTTAAAATTTCTTAGCCGCCTAGGGGTCCATATTTTGAGACTAATTCTTGTGCTTGTACATATAAAGAAGTTCGTGAACCTCGTTTCGATTTAAAGCTGGGATAATTAAAACTATTTTCGTACGTTTCGTCAACAATAAGAGCAAACAATAGCGTCGTGCTTGTGGATAAGATGAAGCCGTTTGTATACGCACACAAATATAGTCCAGGATCCATACACGGTCGAGTTCTTTGTCCCCTGGAATTTGAAAAAGCGAATCGCATAGCTCACCATCTCGGATGTGCGGCTGAATTTCGCCTATAAATTCTGGACGGGCTATTTGGTTATTGATTGATTTTATCGGGGCCTTCTGTGCCACATCCCCCCAGACAGCCTTTCAGTATCGCTGGGCATTATTTGGCATTGTATGCGGACGTATATACAGATAATCCGGACGGACTACTATCCGTTGGGGGAAAATTATTTCGTGCTGATAATTGTGTTCGTCGTCATCGTCGTGGCGCGGGCGATAGCAGCAGCAGCGCTGATTTAATTACAATAAAAGTAGTGAGGAAATGGAGCTGATTGAGTCAGCACCTGTACGAGTGCAGCCCTTTTCATAAAACCCTTCGCTTTATGTACGAAATGAATACCACTCCGGTCTCGTGTCTTAAAATGCTTTTGGTCCATTCGTGAAATTGTTCTGGAAATCGTCAAAGGCCAATTTATGCCTTTTTTTTTGTTTGTTTTAAGCTTCAATTGATGATTTATTGCACACTATGCAATTATCTATTGTGAAATCTGGTGCAATTCCTTTGAAAGGCCATGGATTATAGTGAAAACAATTGCATACAGAAAACCTGTTTTAGATTAGGCAACAGTTACTGGAATAACAGTGATGTCAATCACAAAGCAGGTGAAGATTTCCTTCCTTAGTTTCGCTTCGTAATCGGCTTACCCTCCCCGGGTTTAGGACTTACAGACGGATACCTAAGGGTCAGAAGGCTGTCGCGGAGAACAATAGAGAACCTGGAACGACTGGTCGGCTCGTAGCCAGGCATGACCGTGACGAAGTGGAAGATAATGCAAGTGGATGATATGAAATATGATAGAGCAATTGGTAGAATGAGTGGCGGGGGAAATCGCAGATTGGATCGAACCTGGGCCCCCTAATAGGAGGCCAGCGGTGAAACCACTCAGTCACGTAAATTACACGTAAATAATTTAAGCTGAAGTATCTGTGAAATTTAGCCAAAAATTGTGAGAGAATTTAAAACTTAATTGTTGTCATTATCTATTAAAACATTTTATGTATTCCATTCACATAACTTTCTCTACGTGTTCTACAAACAAACGTCTTACAAAACATTCATATTTTTTTCTTTCTCTAGCCCCGTATGTACAATGTACATAGAGATAGAGAAGTATTGCATTCCACCCAAAAATTCGATGTCAAGATTTCACCGGAAATACATGTTTTAGAACCCCCTGAGTCCCAAAAAAAAAAAAAAAAAAAAAAAAAAAAAAAAAAAAAAAAGCATTTCCAGAAACAGGTCCGTGTGTGTGTGTGTGTCTGTGGACAGCATACCTCATAAACGAAAAGACGGTTAAATACCAAACTTGGTATTTAAGTTCGGTATCTTCCAAGAATGCGACACGAAGATTTTCAAGAAAATCTCCCACCCAGACTTTACATGGGAAATTTTTCGAAAATGATGATTTTCTTAAAAATGGCTCTAACGATTTTGATTAAAGTGCCACATATTAAAACCATTTCTATCACAAATAAAATGTATACCTTGAGTTATTTGGGAATAGCTTCTAAAGACCTGTTTATTTTGGATGAATTTTGCTAATTTTACATAACTAGTAAACCGTAAGAGATAGACAAAAACGTACTACACAAAAATATAGATCCTGTTAAAATACACAAGTTATGTCATATACATTTTTTCGTGGAGCTTACCGTTTTCGATATATTCCTTGTTATTAGTTTCAGTTGTGAAGTACTTTTTTTCAGACGGGAATGTCCGTTTTTCTTTTATTCTACTCCTGCAGAAACAAAGAAGCGATTTGCAATAACAATCGCATAACGACAGCTTTTAAAACATTTGACTATCACTTTAGCCTAGTGCATTCCCTTAGTTCCAGTCTACATATAAGGAACTAATGTTTATCTCGATTAGCGTGGTGTTGAATAAAGAATTATCTTTTGTAAGAAGTTTGTTTGTAGTATTCAATTCCAATTGAGATAAGCATTCGTGTTAAGTATACATGGTATTTGTTAGTAAATATCTTTAAAGTTCAGTACTTTAATCAACGTCATTAGAGCCAGTGTTGAGAAAAACTACATTTTTAAAAGGGTTTTTTTTTTTTTTTTTTTTTTTTTTTTTGTGGTGGACATATTTTCTTGAAAATCTTCGTGTCGTAACCCTAGAAGATTAGTATTAGCCCATAGCATTCCCTGGGGATACGTGGCTCTCTCCTTGTAGAGAAGTACCTTAGTTTGGCAGTTCTGGTTAGCCATTCCAGGACGGATCCTCCTTTTGATCTTAACCGCTCAGATAATACGAGGGGCATACTGAAAGTCACGAGCAACCCATTGTAAAAATTTAAATTTCAACAATGTAAAGAAACAAATTGCAGGATCGTAATCTACAGACTTTAAGCCACATGTTGACATATTGTGACGGCATTAGCTTCTATCACGTGACCACAGACGGTGTTTGAAAAATGGCTGACATTAATGTTTCGTTTCGACAGCGTGCTGTCATTGAATTCCTTGTGAAAGAAGGAAAATCTGCTCCTGAAATTCATCTCAGACTTCAACGTGCGTATGGAGGTGTCTGCATGGGTGCCAGCAGTGTTAGAAGATGGGTGTAACATTTCAAAGATGGAAACACGAGTCTGCAAAATGCGCCTAGTAGCGGGCGTCCTCGAACTGCCTCTACAGAACGCAACAAGGAAAGAGTTGATGAGCTCATTACAGGAGATAAGCGTTTCACTGTGAATGAAATTGCTGCGCAACTTGGAATAGTGCAGTGCAAGAAATGATCCACAGCTTGGGTTATCGAAAGGTCTGTGCCCGTTGGGTCCCCCGTTTATTGACTGAAGACCACAAACTTCAGAGAAGAACCATTGCACAAAACCTTCTTCAGAGATTTCATAATGAAGGTGATGAATTTTTGACGTGTATTGCGACTGGAGATGGGAGCTGGTTCCATCACTATGAGCCAGAAACGAATCGTCAGAGTATGGAATGGCACCACTTGAACTCACCATCGAAGAAGAAAGCGAAGACAGTGCAGTCTGTAGGAAAAGTTATGGGAAGTGTCTTTTGGGATGCACAAGGTTGCATTCTGGTTGACTTTCTTGAACCTGGACAAACCATAAATTCTGCCCGCTACATCAAGACACTTCTGAAGCTCCGTCGGGCTTTGCGTGATAAACGCCCTGGAAAGAGGATCATCCTTCAACAGGATAGTGCGCGTCCGCATACTGTCCGTGCCTCTATGGAGAAAATCAGGGAATTAGGGTGGGAAACTCTTCCACATCCTCCCTACAGTCCCGACTTGGCACCCTCCCTCGTAGCATGATATTCCCTATTATAAAGTAGACCATTGTTTTAAGAGTTATTTTAACACATTTTTGGTCCGTTGTATGAACTTAAAACAGTTTAGACATATTTTTACTTTCTCCATAAGTACTATGTACATAGTGTATAGCAAAAATACCGAGATTTTACAGCAAGTATATGTTTTAAGGTCCCTGTATACAAAAAAAGACATTTTCAGAAAAGAGTGCATGTGTGTGTGCGAGTGTCCGGGTGTCTGTGAACAGGATAGCTCAAAAACGAAAAGTCGGTAAATACTAAACTTGGTATTTAAGTTTGGTATCTTCCAAAGATACGACATAAAGATTTTCAAGAAAATCCTCCCACCCCCATCTACCATTTACATGGAACTTTTTTTCGAAAATTTTGATTTTCTAAAAAAATGGATCTAACGATTTTGATTAAAATATCGTATATTAAAGACAATTACCTGGCAAATAAAATGTATATTTTGAACTTTTTGGGAATAGCCTCTGAAGACTACTTTATTATGGATGAATTTTAAGGAATTTTGCATAACTGCTAAGCTGAAAGAGATGGACAAAAGCTTACCACCCAAACAATGTAGATCACGTTAAAACATACCATTTATGTCATATACATTTTTTCGTGGAGTTGATCGTTTTTGAGATATTTCTTGTTTTGGTTTCAGCTTTAAAAAAAACTTATACTTATCACATACAGGAATTTGTCAACAAGAAGGTACAAACAAAGGAACTTCAGTCACATAGCAACCAGCTTTTGATTATTAGTTTAGCCTATAGTACTCCCTTATTTCACTTCTACTTACAAGGAACCAAGTAATAAGACTATTTCTGCTAATTTTTTTCTCGATTAGCATGAAGTCAATAGAAGACTAAGCTTTTTAACAATAATTTGTTGCAGAGATGCAGAGAATTAATGTTAATGGAACACATCAGATTTTTAACTTTAGCCATATTCATGTTGGTTGCTTGTTTCATGAATTTTGGGAACTAAGCGACAGTGGAAATGTATAATTTTGCATAACGTCTAACCGCATAAATAGTAATATTTCTGACATGGCGATAATAGCAGATTACTTTGGGCAGCTACTAAATCTGTCACAGGAAAATTGTGATTTGCGGTTTGCTCGGATACTAACGACCGAAATGCTCCATTTCCGATCATAGAGGAGTTTGGGTGTGGCCATTCTAATTTGGTACGTACGAGAAAGGGTGAGCAACTCCTACTGGGCCCATTAAAATTATCACTTTATAGCACCACACTCGGATTTACAATTGCTGATAAATAATCTCTTATTATTTCAGCTGCATTAGAACATTACTCGCATTTTATAACTTTCTCTAGCCCCACATGTACAATGAACATAGGGATAGAGGAGAATTGTATTCCACCCAAAAATTCGATATCGAGATTTCACCGGAAATACATGCTTTAAGGTCCCCTGTATCCAAAAAAAACATTTTCACAATAAGGTCCATGTGTGTGTGTCCCTGTGTCTGTGAACACGATAACTCAAAAACGAAAAGTCGGTAACATACCAAACTTGGTATTTAAGTTTAGTATCTTCCAGGGATACGACAAGAATATTTTGAGAAAAATCCTCCACCCCCAACTACCCTTTATATGGAACTTTTTTCGAAAATGTCGATTTTCTCAACAATGGCTCTAACGATTTTGATTAAAATATCATATATTAAAGACATTTACCTGACAAATAAAATGTATATCTTGAATTTTCTGGGAATAGCCTCTGAAGAGTAGTTTATTCAGGATGAATTTTATGGAATTTTGAATAACTGCTAAACCGTAAGAGATGGACAACAACTTACTACACAATAAAGTAGAGCACGTTAAAACACACAATTTATGTTATATACATTTTTTTCGTGGAATTAATAGTTTTTGAGACGTTCCTTGTTTTTGGTTTCTGCTATGAAAACCTTATACTTTTCTCATACAGGAATTTGTCAACTGCTGTCCATACAAATAAAGGAACTTCAGTGACATAGCAACCAACTTTTGACTATCACTTTAACCTATGGTACTACCTTATTTGGCTTCTACTTACAAGGAAGCAAGTAATAAGACTATTTCTGCTATTTTTTTCTGATTAGCAAGAAGTAAATAGAAGTATAAGCTTTTTAAGAATAATTGGTAGCAGAGATGTAGAGAAAGACATGTGAATGGAACACATAAGATTTAAAAAAAAAAAAAAAAAAAAAACATTCGTGTGCGTGTCCCAAAACGAAAAGACCGTTTAATACCAAACATGGTATTTAGATTTAGTATCGTCCAAGGATGCGACACGAATATTTTGAGAAAAATCTCCCCCGCCCCAAACTATCCTTTACATGGAAATGTTAATTTTATCAAAAATGGCTCTACCGATTTTGATTAAAATCCCGTATCTAACGATATTAAGATGGCAAATAAAATGTATATCTTGAATTTTCTGATAATAGCTTCTAAAGACCTCTTTATACTGAATGACTTTTATTGAATTTTGCATAACTGATAAACAGTAAGATATATACAAAGACTTGCAATATAAAAAATGTAGATCTTGACCAAACACACAATTTATGTCGTATATATTTTTTTCGTGGTGCTGGCCGTCTTTGAGATATTTCTTGTTATTTATTTCAGATTAAAACACTTAAACTTTTCTCATACGGGAACTTGTCAAGCCACCAAAAGAAATGGATTTCAATCCCATAGCAACCACATTTTAAAACATTTGACTGTCGGTTTAGCCAAGTGTACGAGTACGAGTACCATAGATTAAAGTGATACTCAAAATCTCATTGCTATGTGACTGAAGTTCCTTTGTTTGTATGGACAGGAGTTGACAAATCCCTTTATGAGAAAACTTTTTCAAAGCTGAAACCAAAAAACAAGGAATATCTCAAAAACGATCAACTCCATGAAAAAAATGTATATAATATAAATTGTGTGTTTGAAAGAGCTCTATATTTTCTATTCTTTAAGTTTTTGTCTGTCTCTTATGGTTTAGAAGTTATGCAAAATCTGTAAAATTCATCCAGAATAAAGTAGTCTTCAGAGACTATTCTCAGAAAATTCAAGATGTACATTTTATTTGGCAAGTAAATATTCTAAATATAAGAGATTTTAATCAAAATCGTTTAAGCGCATTTTTAAGAAAATCTAAATTTACGAAATTTTTTCCATGTAAAGGCTAGTATGGGGTGGGCGGATTTTCTTGAAACTCTTCGTGTCGCATCCTTGGAAGATACCAAAGTTAAATACCAAGTTTGGTTTTAAACGGTCTTTTCGTTTTTGAGCTATGCTTCTCACAGACACACACACACATACAGAAACACGGACATTTTTCTAAAAATGCTTTTTTTTTTTTTTTTTTTGGATTCAAAGGGTCTCAAAACACATTTCCGGTGCAATCTCGGTATCGAATTTTTGGGTGCAATACAATACCTTCTCTATACGCTATGAACATAGTACGTATAGAGAAAGTAAAAAGGGTGGTAGAGAAAATTATGATTGAGTTGTTACGAAAATATACATTTTACTTTCTCTAACATATATACAATGTACATAGTAGATAGAGAAACTATTCTATTCCACCCAACAATTCCATAACGAAATTTCCCCGAAAATACATGTTTTGATTACCACTGAATCCTCAAAAATCTATAATAAGTCAGCACGTGTGTGACTGTGTGTGTCTGTGGTTAGCGTAACTCAAAAACGAAATTCCCAAACTTGGTATTTAAGTCTTGTATGATCCAAAGAAGTAACACAAGATTTCAGCAAAATTCTCCCACCCCAAACTACACTTTACATGGAAAATGTTTCGAAATTTTCGATTTTCTAAAAAATGCCTCTGACGATTTTGATTAAGATAACGTTATGTTTAAGATATTTAAATGGAACATAAAATGAAAATCTTGAATTTTTAGGGAATAGCCTTTGAAGACCTCTTTATTCTGGATGAATTTTGCATTAATGTTAAAACGTATGGGATACACAAAAATTACTGCACAATAAATGTAGAACTCATTAAAACTCAGAATTTATCATGTACATTTTATATAGAGTTAACCGTTTCCGAGATATTCCTTTTTATTGGTTTGAATTTTAGGGTACTTAAACTTTTCGGAAACGGGAAGTTATCTTTCCTTTCACCTGCCTTTGTTTTACTCATGGATGTGAATAGCGATCGGCTTAATAAATGACTTGACTATGTGTATATCTTGAATTTTCTGGGAATAGCCTCTGAAGACCTCTTCATTCTGGATGAATTTTGCATACTTGTTAACTGTAAGAGATAGACCAAGCTTATTACACAAAAAATGTAGATCTCTTAAAAATACAAATTAGGTCTTATACTTTTTTACTTTCTCTATACGTACTATGAACATGTGTATAGAGAAGGTATTGTATTGCACCCAAAAATTTGATACCGAGATTTCACCGGAATTACACGTTTCCAGACTCCCTGAATCCAAAAAAAGCCTTTTTAGAAAAATGTCCGTGTGTGTGTGTCTGTGTGTGTGTGTGTGTGTGTGTGTGTGTGTGTGTGTGTGTGTGTGTGGACAATATCTAAAGCTCAAAAACGAAAAGACCGTTGAATACCAAACTTGGTATATAATTTTGGTATCTTCCAAGGATGCGACACGAAGCTTTTCAAGAAAATCCCCTCACTTTCAACTATCTTTTATTGGAACTTTTTTGGAACTTTTTGAATTTCTCAAAAATTGCTATTTTTGCTAATTTTTTCTCGATTAGTATGGAGTAAATAGCAGCATAATGTTTTAACAATAATTTGTTGCAGAGATGTAGAGAATGGATCACTTCAGATTTTTCTTTTAGGGTTAACCGTTTTTGAGGTATTCCTCTTTATTGGTTTCGGGTTAAAGCTGCCTCAACCTTTCTCGAACGCGAAACCATATTTTATTTCATATATTTTTGTTTTACTACTTGTCACACAAAGAGAATTGAATTTTAATTGTTTCACATAAGAACCGGCTTTCTAAAGGATTTGACAATCGCTTCTGCTTATAACGAACTAATACACCATTACTGCTTATGTATAACAAGATTACACGATGTAGAATTTCATAATGGGCTTACTCTCCCCGTATATAGGACTGACACCTCCCATAGAACTCGTGCCTACAGGTCAGAAGTCTGTTGTGGGCCAACGACACAAAACCACAGAATGGAGAACCTAGAACGAGTGGTCGGCTCGTAGTTGGGCATGAACGTGAGGAAATGGACGACATGAAATGCAAGCGAAATGGATAATAGGAAAGGGGATGATGTAACAATTGGCGGAATGTGTAGCGGGGGAAACCGGAGGAGCCGGAGAAAACCCGCTTTGTTCACCACATACGGGCGCTTTCTCACGATGGATTCAGTCTTCAAAACGTGTATTTTGAGTTCAATCTCGGTATCAAATTTTTGGGTGAAATGCAATACCTTCTCCACCTAAGTACTAAGTAGAAAAAGTAAAAATGTAAAATAAATTGTTTGAAGTCTCAATAGTGAGTATTCTTAAAGAAATTCTCATTTATCCCACGTGAGGATCGAAGGCAGGCGGCGCAGTGGCCGAGTGGTTAAACCGCTCGCCTAGGCGGTCCGGGATTTGTGGTGGACGAAGCGGCGTCTATGCGGGTCTTCTCCGAGTCCTCCTATTTCTTATGCCACTCCGTTATCACCTTTCCTTTCACCCATTTTGCTTGCATTTCATATCATCCACTTCCTAACGCTACGGCCGACCACTGTTCCAGTTGATCCATTCTGTGTCACTGGTTATGTCCCAAAAAATAAAAATGAAATGGCGTGTTATTTATGGACGCTCTTTAACTGATGAGGTTCCCAGCGTCCCATTCTATACTGGGCGTGAAAGACCGCTTAATTTTGCTCAGATATTGCAGATTTGGCCCCGACTTCTTTAGCTCCCTCTTGTCATTCTAATCCTCAACACGCCCATCAAGTGGCACAACACTATTTGGATCGCCTCACTCAGTGGTTCAACACTTGGCGCATCTCTTTGAACCCTCAGAAGACTGAGCCTAAGATTTTCACTCTACGCGCCGATGTCCTCCTCCTCTGTTGCGGCTTTGTGGTAACGCTGTATCTTGGGTACATGCTCGTGTTCCTGGGGTGCTTATGGACACTCGACTGACTGGGCAGGCTCACATTGATCGCCTCATTTCACTGGCCTCCGAACGGCTTTCCAAACTCTCGCCATTGTTCCGTCGTCATACCGCTCTTGGACTAGAGTCCTCCTTATTACTCTACAATTCTCTCGTTCGTCCTCTTATCACCTATGCCTGCCAGGTGTGGGGAGCCGCTAACACAAGCCATCTGTGTCGTCTCCAAGTCATTCGGCACCGCTTTATGCGTATCGCTACCAACGCTCCTTGGTTTATTCGTAATCAGCAGCTCCTCGCGAACTGGGACTCTTACCTCTTCACGACTTTATTCGGAGGATCGCCCGTCCACATTGAAGGATGTTCCTGTACGCGCAAGCCAACCCGCTTGATGATGATGATGATGATGGTTGGTGTTTAAGGGCACTCAACTACTGAGGTCATTAGCGGCCTCAGAAAACAAGGTCAAATAAAAACACAAAGGGAAAGAAACAATATAAAAAGAAATGTCACTAAAGACCAGAATGTAAAAACTGTTGGCTAAAAGACAAACAGAAATCTAAAATATTTAAAAACGGAGCGAAAAGGATGCAAAATACCTAATTTTAATTCATTAAAACCCATGAACCCCCGCTGCATTAAAAGCTATAAAGACAGATGAAATCTCCGTGGTCGTCGGCAAGAACCTCCGCGAGGGAGGCCGGCAGGTGTGCCTCAGATCGAAGGCTGCTAGAGCGATACAGTCTAGCAGGACATGCCGTACCGACAATTCTGCCCCACAGAGCGGACAGTTAGGCACAGGATCTCTTTTAAAAACATATGACTATGCGTAAAATTGCAGTGACCGATTCGCAAGTGAGCCAAAGTCAACCCGCTTGACCTGCTTCCGAGTGATCCCTCTGATTCTAACTCTAGTGATTGATATGCTCTTTTACCTCTTGTGTGCTGTGTCCTATATCTGATGTTTACAACATGCTGTAGATATGGGGAGCCTGCAAACCTCCTCTAAATATTAATATTGTGCTGCTGATCGATCAAATTAAACAAAAACAACCTGAGGTGTACCATTCACATGACTTTCTCTACAACAAATCCTGCAACAAATTATTCTTAAAAAGTTTATACTTCTATTAACTTTATGCTAATCAGAAAAAATTAGCAGAAATAGTTTTATTACTTGCTTCCTTGTAAGTAGAAGCGAAATAAGGGACTACCATAAGTTAAAGTGATAGTCAAAAGCTGGTTGCTACGTCAATGAAGTTCCTTTGTTTATATGGATAGGAGTTGACAAGTTCCTCCATGAGAAAAGTATAAGTTTATCATAGCAGAAACCAAAAATAAGGAATGTTTCAAAAACGACGAACTCCACGAAAAAATGTATATGATATAAATTGTGTGCTTTAACGTGCTCTACATTTTTCATGTAGTAAGTTTTTGTTCATCTCTTACGGTTTAGCAGTTATTCAAAATTCAGTAAAATTCATCCTGAATAAACTACTCTTCAGAGGCTATTCCCAGAAAATTCAAGATATACATTTTATTTGTCAGGTAAATATCTTTAGTATACAACATTTTAATAAAAATCGTTTGAGCCATTTTTGAGAAAATCAAAATTTTCGAAAAAAGTACCATGTAAAGGGTAGTTGGGGGTGGGGGGATTTTTCTCAAAATCTTCGTGTCGCATCCCTGGAAGATACTAAACTTAAATACCAAGTTTGGTATTTTACCTACTTTTCGTTTTTGAGTTATCGTGTTCACACACACACACACACACACACCCTCACACACACACGGACCTTTTTGAGAAAATTCTTTTTTTGGATATTGGGGACCCTAAAACATATATTTCCGGTGAAATCTCGGTATCGAATTTTTTGGTGGAGTGCAATACTTTCTCTATACACTATGTACATAGTGCGTATGGAGAAAGCAAAAATTGCTCAGAGGCCATTCTATCAGGCTTGAGGTTCTTTTACGTGGTGCGGTACCGAAGCCTCCCGCGGTCAGAAAAATAGTCCCGATGCCTCCAGGACCCTTAAAGGTCCCTAATTACATAGCCCCCAAGCCTCCCCAAAGCAGGTAGTGTTGCGGTCCAAACAGGTAACTGTTGCAGTTTGGTGTTTATAATATTTCATGAAGCATTACATACTTCTAGTGGAGGATGTTACATTTTTTGCGTTTATGATTAATAACAAAGAAACACGGCTATAGTACCAAAAGAAAATGAACCTCAAATGCTTAAATTTTAATTAGTGGTTGTTGTTCTAGTTCGTTTAGCGTTACCCAGGGTGCACCACGAGAAGGCGAACTGGTTCGCACCTCAAAAGCTTCCACATTTATCAGCTTCGTCATTGTTTCTTTATTTTCTGTAATTTACTCACGATGGATGCGCATTTAGATCCTTAGTTATTTTGACACTCTAAACCTATATCATTCAGTAATATATATTATTTTCGTCTTCAAAATAAGCGGTATTTTTGCTTTTAGATCTTATTCCCATGTATTCCCATGTTTGGTTCTATAAGAAATCGACTTCACGTATTCCATTCTTGAATTTTTTCCAGCTTTGAAATTTTCTATTTGCTGCATCACGAGTTGCAAGTGTGGATAAGACCTTTCCTTTTTACTTTTTCTATACGCATTAAGTACATAGTAAATAGAGAAGGTATTGCACTTCACCCAAAAATTCGATACCGAGATTTCACCGGAAATATATGTTTTAGGGTACCCTTTATCTAAAAAAAGCATTTTCACAAAAGGTCCGTGTGTGTGTGTGTGTGTGTGTGTGTGTGTCCGTGTGTCTGTGAACACGATAACTCAAAAACGAAAAGTCCGTAAAATATCAAACTTGGTATTTAAGTTTAATATCTTCCAGGGATGCGACACGAAGATTTTGAGAAAAATCCCCCCACCCCAAACCACCCTTTACATGGAACTTTTTTTCGAAAATGTCAATTTTCTCAAAAATGGTTCTAACGATTTTGATTAAAATTTCGTATATTAAATATATTTACCTGATAGATAAAAAGTATATCTTGAATTTTCTGGGAATAACTTCTGAAGAGTAGTTGAATTCATTTTGAATAGCTGCTAAACTGAAAGAGATGGACAAAAGATTACTAAACAAAAAATGTAGAACACGTTAAACCCCACAATTTATGTTATATACATTTTTTTCGTGGAGTTCGTTGTTTTTGAGACATACCTTATTTTTGGTTTCTGCTATGAAAAACGTATACTTTTCTCATACAGGAATTTGCCAAATGCGGTCCATACAAACAAAGGAACTTCAGTGACATAGCAACCAGCTTTTGATTGTCACTTTAACCTATGGGATCCCTTATTTCGCTTCTACTTACAAGGAAGCAAGTAATATGGCTATTTGTGCTAATTTTTTTACTGATTAGCATGAAGTAAATAGAAGTATAGGCTTTTAAGAATAATTTGTTGCAGAGATGTAGAGAAAGTCATGTGAATGGTACACATCACATTTTTTGTTGTTGATGAATTAATTGCAGTTTTAGTATCCAGCTGATTTTGCTTCAGTACTTCAAGAAATCTACACTGATCTAGGCTACAGGAATAAAACTGATTGCTTTATTTGTTGTGGAAACTTTCGCAAACGTTGGTAAGTTCTCTGTCTGTGGCAACTTAGTTGTACACACATGGAAGGAGGAAAGTGGATGTAAGTTTCCACTAAAATATGTGTAGTTTTTCCGAGACAGGTCATGAAGTCTTCAATAAAACAGTCACCAACCATAACTTTGGCAACTTTTAACATTGCACGTCCATCGCGCTACTCCGCTTTTTAAACACTTCTGGAATCCGAAAGTGTAACCGTTCCGAAGTACACTTTTCCTTACTGTCCCACTCACCGTAATTTTAATCTCATCGGAAAACATGTAAACTGTGAGTTTAGACATACCCTTTCCACCCAACCTGCTGCTTAATTACACCGGTTTCGCTGAGCTTACCTGTGTACGGGAGGTTTTGGTCCTGCACCCCTTTTACGTGCCATAAAGCTACGACACGGGTCCCACGGCTTTACTTCCCTTCCAAGGAAACCATGCTAAGGATTTTTACACCCGAAAAAGTCTATCGTCCTCCGCCGGTTATGAACCCTCAGCCAATCGCGGTGGCCGCGCTCGCTAAAGTGTCGTGGGTTGGAGTCCCGCCTTGGGCATGGGTGTTTCTGTGTTTGTAAATGTGTCTATGTATGTGTATGTGTAAAAGGAAAACGTTAAGAATAATAAGGTCTACTAAGTAAATATAGGAAACTGGAAAAAATGGAGAAAAAAGGAATACGGCGCCGGAGTCCTGACAAGCCTCCGGAACTGTATTTTGTTTTTATTTTTATAAAAAAAAAAAAAGTTAGCTTGCTAACACCACGGCGGACGACTAAGCCCTAGAAGGAGGTCAGTCGTAAACACGGGGAAATTAAACCGACCACAAAACGAACCGAGAATCGAGCGCGGGACCTCTATAGCCAGAAATACAAGGTGAGAGATTCAATGTTTTAAAGTTTATGCAGTTTAAGGGAAAACCAGTTGCAAAACTTGAAACTTCACGATGCTGATTCATCTCAGCACGCGCAGAGACTAACCACAATGGGCGCCAAGTGGTTAGCGCCACTGCGCTCTGATTCACACTGTTTGCAACACGCGAGAAACGAAGCGTTAAATTGCGTAACCGACAGCTATTTTCTGGTGCCGAAATAAAAAGCACTCGGGCTGCAATTCGCTACCTTCACTTCCCCCCAGGTGTCAGCCCTGCTCACTTTTATTCCCTTTTGCACGGAAAGAGATTCCCTTTCCGTCTGACTGCAGCTCTGATTCCTCATTAATCACTATTCACTCACAAGAAAGGAGACCATTGCATTTATTTTCCATTGGTAATCAATATATCGAATATAGCTCTTGCTGCTACAATGCTCTTTCGACTTCGCGCTGAGAAAAGGTCAAATGACACGTCCAATATTTCCATTATTAAGTAAAAAGTCTGATGTGCTCCATTCATATGACTTTCTCTACATCTCTGCAACAAATTATTGTCAAAAAAGCTTATGCTTCCATTTATTTCATTCTAATACAGGAAAAATTAGCAGAAATAGTCTTATTACTTGCTTCCTTGTCAGTAGAAACGAAATAAAGGAGTACTATATGTTAAAGTGAAAGCCAAAAGCGGTTGCTATGAGACTGAGGCTCCTTTGTTTGTATGCACAGGAGTTGACAAATTCCTGTATGAGAAAAATATACGTTTCTCAAAGCTAAACTAAAAACAAGGAATATCTCAAAAATGACCAACTCTACGAAAAAAGAATATAATATAAATTGTGTGTTTTAACATGCTCTACATTTTTTGTGTCGTATATACATTTTATTTTTCAGGTAAATATCTTTAATATACGATATTTTAATTAAAATCGTTTGAGCTATTTTTGAGAAAATCAAAAGTTTCGAAAAAAGTTCTCTGTAAAGGTTATTTTGGGGTGAGTTTTTTTTTTCTCAAAATCTTTGTGGTCATCCCTGGAATATACTCAACTTAAATACCAAGTTTGGTATTTTATTGACTTGTCGTTTTCGAGTTATCGTGTTCACGGACACACACACGCAGGGTACTTTTTGTGAAAATGCTTTTTTTGAATCTAGGTGACCCTAAAACATGTATTTCCGGTGAAATCACGGTATCGAATTTTTGTGTGGAGTGCAATATCTTCTCTATACACTATGTACATAGTACGTGTAGAGAAAGTAAAAAGCATATTTTGTTTCTTTCTTTCTCAAGTATTATACTATTTATAATGGTTTAAAATTTGTAATGACTTTTGAAATACCTGACAGCTAGGTTCGTTCATCTCTGGTTATTAGTAAACAATCAGATCAGAATTGATTAAAAGACACAGTTACTCAACCGTAGGTTTCCACTGAAAGTGAGGTAGTACTAATGAATGCAAGAATATGTAAATAAATATATGCAATATAGAAATGAGATTATATTACTAGAAGAGGTTCGCATAAGGTTAGTTTTAAGAGAAACAAGACAGCTAAAACTGTATATGGGTAAAAAAATGAGAAATCTCTCACAAGAATTTTTGTGGACAATAGAGCAGGAGCTGGGAAGAAATGTATAAAAACATGTCCTTGAGATAAAACAGACAACGTAAGCTTGAGGGGAAGGTGAGATTGTGAAAGTTACTGAAAAGTTACTAAGAGCTAAGTGAAATAGTAAGATATTGTATATTGGTTCATGAGAAGAGACGCTACGGGGAGCGGGAAAAACAAGCCAGTTAGAACAATGTTTCAATGCTTAGAACAAGAGTGCTACAGAGACGCAAATTTTCACTCAGTTCGTCCTCTTTTGCCGTGCAAGTCAGTTCGTACTTTAGGTAGAATTGCAGTCAGTTGTTCTCCAGGGTACTTCGGTCCTATATAATATTGTAGGGTACCTGATATGGTCATTTTGAACAAACTACGTTTCATTTTGTAAGAAGATAATATGGCACCAGTTTCACATCCGTGTGTGTGTCTGTCTGTCTGTGTGTGTCTGTGGACAACATATCCCAAAAACGAAAAGGCGGTTAAATACCAAACTTGGTCACGATGGACCAAGGATGCGTCACGAAGATTTTCAAGAAAATCCCTCCACCCCTAACTACCCTTTACATGGAAAATGTTTGGAACATTTTGGTTTTCTTAAAAATGGCTCTAACGATTTTGATTTAAATACCACATATTAAAGCCATTTCTGTTACAAATAAAATGTATATATTGCATTTTTTATGAATAGCTTCTAAAGACCTGTTTATTCTGAATGAATTTTGCTTAATTTGGCATAACTAGTAAACTGTAAGAGATAGACAAAAACGTACTATACAAAAAATATAGATCTTGTTAAAATACACAAGCTATGTCATATACATTTTTTTCGTGGAGCTTACCGTTTTCGAGGTATTCCTAATTATTAGTTTCAATTGTGAGGTACTTCTACTTTTCTCAGACGGAAGTGTGTGTGTATGTGTGTTTCTTTTGTTCTACTCCTGGTCAAGCAAAAAAGTGATTTGCAATGACAATCACATATAGACAGCTTTTAAAACATTTGACTATCACTTTGGCCTTGTGCATTCCCTTAGTTCCAGTCTACTTATAAGGAACTAAGTAATAAAATGCTGCTAATATTTATCTCGATTAGCATGTTGTTGGAAGAAGAGTTATCTTTTGAAAGAAGTTTGTTTGTAGAGTAGCTAGAGAAAGTCATGTGAGTGTAACACATCAGATTTTTTCATCGAGCTCCTCACGTTGACAGACCTACAGCCTGGCGTATGATCGAAGTTTTATTTAAAAGTGTTAACTTTCAGCTGCATAATGTACCAGGTGAGTGGAATGGAGTTTGGGTAACCCTTGGGTTTCCTCTTTTAAGACATACAATATATTTACGGTAAAAGATCTCTATAACCTCGCACCCCTTTGTATTTACTTATGCTCTTGATCCCTCAAAACCAAAAGTACACCTTAATCCATGAGGCCACCCAATTGCCACTCGCAGGCGCGAACAGTTCTATCCCTGAAGCTAACACTCTCTAGTACACGTAGTGTAGGGGTAAAACCTACCCGCCACTGGGTATCCTACATTTGGTGGAGGCGCCAGGTAGTGTTCCTATAAGAGCAAGGAGGGAGCAGAACCCCCGAAAATTGGCGGAGGCAATGTGGAAGTGAGGGTTAAACGCACTCACAATTTGCCATTTTTTTTCCTCTCCTTCATGTCCAAGAAGTGTTATAAACGAAATCTAAGCTTCACTTATAAATGAACGGGTGTAATGCATTTTCAGCTGGGATCTCAGAGAATTACAAAGTTTATGTAAATTATGAATATGATTTGTAACAGTTTAAAAACAATCTGATGTGTTCCATTCACATGACTTTCTCTATAGCTCTGCAACAAAATATTGTTAAAAAGCTTATGCTTATATTTACTTCATTCTAATCGAAAAAAAAAAAATTACCAGAAATAGTCTTATTACTTGCTTCCTTGTAAGTAGAAGGGAAATAAGGGAGTTCCATAGGTTAAAGTGATAGTCAAAAGCTGGTTGCTATGTGACTGAAGCTCCTTTGTTTGTTTGGACAGGAGTTAGCAAATTGCTGTGTGAGAAAAGCATACTTTTTTTAAAGCAGAAATCAAAAACAAGGAATAACTCAAAAAGATCAACTCCACGAAAAAAATGTATATAACATAAACTGTGTGTTTTAATGTGCTCTTTATTTTTTGTGTGTTAAGTTTTTATCCATCTCTTACGGTTTAGTAGTTAGGCAAAATTCAGCAAAATTCATCCAGAATAAAGTAGTCTTCAGAGGCTATTCCTAGAGAATTCAAGATACACATTTTAGTTGTCACTCAAGTATCTTTAATATATGGTATTTTAATCAAAATCGTTAAAAGCCAATTTTAAGAAAATCAAAAATTTCGAAAAAAAGTTCCAGGTAAAGGGTAGTTTGGTGTGGGGGGATTTTTCTCAAAATCTTCGTGTCGCATCCCTGGAAGATACTAAACTTAAATACCAAGTTTGGTATTTTAGCGACTTTTCGTTTTTGAGTTATCGTGTTCACATACACACGGACACACACGGACCTTTTTCTGAAAATGCTTTTTTTGGATACAGGGGACCCTAAAACATATTTCCGATGAAATCTCGGTATCGAATTTTTGGGTGGAGTGCAATACCTTCTCTATTCGCTATGTACATTGTGCGTATAGAGAAAGTAAAAAAAAAAAAATACTCAAACTAGAAGTTACAAATGGAAGTTATCTCTGGAAGAGTTGTTCGTTTTACCCTGTTAGGAATATTTGCTTGACCGAAGAACCCAACTAGCCGGGAAAAATATAAATAACATACTAAAACACAATAATAAAAATAATCTGAGTTTCGCAAACGTAAAATCGTTTAATAATTTGCTTTTGTTTTTAATAATGCCTTTACGTTAATCACTATTCAGTGCTTAGAGCTGGTTGGTGTTAGGTGAAATATGGAAACATTACGGAATCTAGGGAAGTATGGACAATTTTTCTACTCACAAGTGAACGCAAATTAAGCAGTACAAATTAGTTCATTTCTTTTCCGTTCACAGGGTGCAATTAATTTCATTTTGTCAATTATCTGCAGGCATTAGTCTCAAATTGAGTGGAACGGCATTAGTTTGCAGTTTCTCGTCGCTACCCCATTGTTGATTTTCTCGTCCCGTGAACTAAGAGAGACAACTGTCGGAGTTTGACAGAAACATTTTTCTTTCCGGTTCGGTCGGGCAAATTAATGTTCAAAATCGATTGTACTGTTCAAATGGTGATGAAGCTGCCGCCCCTCTCCTCAAGGGACTTGGAATCTAATTGGGTGTATTAATAATAGACTACTCCTGGGTCCACTACGTCTCTCGTCAAGCGCAGTGTTTTGTCTCTCGTCCCACTAATTTCAAATCCGCTTGCATCATCTGGATCCTATTTGCTAGCTCTTATATTAGTTCATACTCGTGCTTATTTTATAGTAGTTGAGGGAATTGGGGCAAATATGAGCAGTCAGGTAATATCAACAACTGCCAACAGTGTCATAATATCATCATTGCAGCAATATTGGATGGATTAAATATTCAAAATCTTTAAAAAAAATCCGATTTAATCTATTCACATGACTTTCTCTATATCTCTCCAACAAATTGTTGTTAAAAAGTTTATGCTTGTATTTACTTCAGGCTATGTGAGAAAAAAATTAGCAGAAATAGTCTTATTACTTGCTTCCCTGTAAGTAGAAGCGAAATAAGAGTACCATAGGTTAAAGTGATAGTCAAAATCTGGTTACTATGTCACTGAAGTTTCTTCATTTGTATGGACAGCAGTCGACAAATTCCTGTATGAGAAAAGTATGCTTTCCATAGCAGAAACCAGAAAACAAGGAATGTCTCAAAAACGATGAACTCCGCGAAAAAAATGTATATAACATAAATTGTGTTTTAGTGTGCTCTACATTTTTTGTGTGGTAAGTTTTGTCTATCTCTTACGGTTTACCAGTTACTGAAAATTCTGTAAAAATCATCCAGAATAAAGTAGTCTTCAGAGGCTAATCCCAGAAAATTCAAGATATACATATTATTTGTCAAGTATATATCTTTAATACTTAATATTTTAATCAACATCGTTATAGTCATTTTTAGAAATTCAAATTTTTCGAAAATGTTTCCATGTGAAGGGTAGTTGGGGGTGGAGGGATTTTCTTGAAAATCTTTGTGTCGCATCCTTGGAAGATACTGAACTTAAATACCAAGTTTGGTATTTAACGGTCTTTTCGTTTTTCCTATGCTGTCCACAGACATACACATACATACAGGCAGATAAGACAGACAGGCAGACACACACGGACATTTTTCTAAAAATGCTTTTATTATATTCAGGGACTCTCAAAACATGTATTTCCGGTGAAATCTCGGTATTGAATCTAAGGGTGCATTACAATACCTTCTCTATACACTATGTACATAGTACGTGTAGAGAAGGTAAAATCTGATGTGTTGTATTCTAATGACTTTCTCCATTTACTCTTCTACAAACAATCCTAACCAAAACTTTTTATTTTCTCTACACGTACTATGTACATAGAGAAGGTATTGTAAAGCACCGAAAAATTCGATACCGAGATTTCACCGAAAATACATGTTTTGGGGCTAGCTTAATGTAAAAATATCTGATGTGTTCCAATCACATCTCTGTAACAAATTATTGTTAATAAACTTATTCTTCCGTCTACTTCGTGTTGAACATTAGCAAAAATGGGCTTATTGCTTAGTTCCTCATAGCCAAAAGCGAAATAAGAGAATATACTAGGCTAAACCGACAGTCAAATGTTTTAAAATGTGGTTGCTATGGGATTGAAATTGGTTTCTTTGCGTGGCCAGGTTGACAAGTTCCCGTATGGGAAAACTTTAAGTAATAACAAGGAATATCTCGAAAACGGTTAACTCCGTGAAAAAATGTACGTGACATAAATTGTGTGTTTTAAGGAGATTTAAATTTTTATAATACATTTTTGTCTATTTCTTATGGTTTAATAATTATACAAAATTAAAAAAAAATCATCCTGAGTAAATTCATCTAGAGAGACTATTTCCAGAAAATTCAAGACATAAATTTTATTTGTCATTTAAATATCTTAAATATAAAAGATTTTAATCAAAATCGTCAGACCAATTTTTGAAATAATCACAATTTTCCAAAGTTTTTCCATGTAAAAGGTAGTTTACGGTGAGGGGATTTTCTTGAAAATCTAGGTGTCGTATAGATACTAAATTTAAATATCAAGTTTGGTACTAAATGGTCTTTTCGTTTTTAAGTTAGGTTGTCCATAATCACACACAAACGGACCTCTTTTTTAAAATTTTCTTTTTCTACGAGCGAGCGCAATTGAGTAGTTTACGAGCTCATTTCAGATAGAAAACTTGATTTTTACGGAATCCACGCGCAAAGAAGTGTAGCAAGCGTAAAGTGGTTTTGTTCCAACTTTACGCTCGACAAAATAATTTACGATATTAGTGTATATACATCACTGATCAATAGACAAACAATTAAAATTAGTCGTGCACGATATAATGTTATGTTCAAGGTCAATAAGTGACATATTCTTTCGGAGATATAAGGATATAATAATTCTCAAAATCTGCCATTTTCTCTAAATACATCACAGAACAACAATAATATTGGTTTGTCACGGCCTGCTATAACCGTACCGTCATCACGCCCAGCAACCACAAAGCGAAACTATACGCAGCCTATCCTAACTCTGCGAAATAAATAACGAGCTATAGCCCTTGATGAATGACCCAAACTTTATTTCCTCTTTCGTTGCTTTTCTTTAAATATAAAATTCTGTACAAAAATTAGCGTAAAGTTTATTTTTGATTCCCGCTCGAATCAAAAACCATATCTTTAAACTCTTACATCACAAATAACTATTTTCGGACTCAGGGGTCCTAAAAACATATATTTCCGTTGAAATCTGACATCAAATTTTTGGGTGGATTTACACCTTTCCCTAGCTCTATGTACGTGGTATGTGCATACGTGCTTCATTCACATGAGCTCTTCAGCTCTGTAACAAGTTATTGTTAGTAAGCTTATTCCTCTATTTCATGCAAAATCATTAGCAGGAACAGTGTTTTTCCTTTATAAGTTAAAGGGAAATAAGGGAATTCACTAGGTTAAACCGACAGTCAAATGTTTTAAAATGTGGTTGCTATGGGATTGAAATCCGTTTCTTTGTGTGGCCAAGTGTTGACAACTTCCCGCATGAGAAAAGTAAAAAGTATTTTAAAACTGAAACCAATAGCAAGGAATATTTCGAAAACGACCAAATCCACGAAATAAAATATGATTATTACTTAAATTGTGTGTTTTATCGTAATCTACACTTTTTGTGTAATAAGTTTTTGTCTGTCTCTTGACTATTACCAGAAAATTCAGATATACATTTCGTTTGTCATGTAAATATCTTAAATATACGACATTTTAATATAAAACCGTTAGAGCAATTTTTGAGAAAAACAATATTTTCTAAACTTTTTTTCCATGTAAAGAGAGTTTGTAGTGGAGGAAGTTTTTGAAAATCTTCGTGTAGCATCCTTAGAAGACACTAAACTAAGTTAGGCATTTACAGTGTTTTGAGCTATGCTGTTCATAGACTCACGCGCGCGCGCGCACACACACACACACACACACACAAACATACGAACTTTTTTTCTAAGAATGTTTTTTTCTGACTCAGGCTACCTAAAACCATATATTTCTGACAAGTTCAAATATTCCACATCGAATATTAGAGTGGAATACAATATCTCCCTTAGCTATTATGCACTATGTACATATGGACTACAGGAAGGAAAACAAGTTCCGATTGAGAACTATTTTAAAACTGAAATCACTGAAAAGAAGTATCTCGAAAACAGCCAACTGCGCGATAAAATGTATGGGTAATAAATCGTGTGTTTTAAAGAAATCTAGATTTCTTTATGGAATAAGTTTTTGTCTATCATATACAAAATTCCGCAAAATTCTTTCAAAATAAGGATGTCCTCAGAGGATATTCCCAGAAAATTCAAGATATACATTTTATATTTAATATAAGGTGTTTTATTAAAAACCCTTATAGCCACATCTAAGAAAAACAACATTTACAAAAAAATTCTGAGTAAAGGGTAATTTATGATGGGGAGATTTTCTTGAAAATCCTCGTGTCGCATTTGGACGATACGTAACATAAATATGGCCTTTTCGTTTTTGAAAATACTACCCACAGCCACACGCACACACAGACACACACACAGACATTTTTCTATTTTTTTTACTTTCTCTACACGTATTATGTACATAGTGTATAGAGAAGGTATTGTATTCCAACCAAAATTCGATACCGAAATTTCACCGGAAATATATGTTTTGTGTCCTCCTGAATCCAGAAAAAACATTTCTGGAAAAAGGTCCGTGTGTAAAGGTCTGTGGGCAGCATAGCTCAAAAACGAAACGACCGTTAAATACCAAATTAGGTATTTAAGTTTGGTATCTTCTAAGGATGCGACTCGAAGATTTTCAAAAAAAAAAAAATCCCACCCCTAACTACCCTTTATATGGAAAAAGTTTCGAAAATTTAAATTTTTTCAAAAATGGATCCAACGATTTTGATTGAAATCTTTTATGCTTGAGTTATTTGAGTGGCAAACAAAATGTATATTTTGATTTTTCTGGGAATAGCCTCTAAAGACCTCTTTACTGTGGATGATTTTTATTGAATTTTGTATATTTATTACACCGTTAGACAAAAACTTACCACACAAAAAATGTAGATCACGATAAAACACACAATTTATGTCATATACATTTTTTCCGTGGAGTTGGTCGTTTTTGAGATATTCCTTGTTATTAGTTTCAGCTTTAAAAAACTTATACTTTTCTCATACAGGAATTTGTCAACTCCTGTCCATACAAACAAAGGAACTTCAGTCACATAGCAACCAGCTTTTCACTGTTACTTTAACCTATGGTTCTATTTCCATGGTTTGCACATATGTGCTAGAGAAAGTAAAAAATCTGATGTGTACCATTCAAATGACTTTCTCTACATCTCAATTATTCTTAAAAAGCTTATTCTTCTATTTACTTCATGCTAATCAAAAAAAAAAAAAAAATAGCTTGCTTCCTTGTAAGCAGAAGCGAAATAAGGGAGTACCATAGGTTAAAGGGATAGTCAAAAGCTGGTTCTATGCCACTGAAGTTCCTTTGTTTGTATGGACAGCAGTTGACACATTCCTGTATGAGAAAAGTATGTTTTTCATAGCAGAAACCAAAAACAAAGAATGTCTAAAAAACGATGAACTCCACGAAAAAAATGTATATAACATAATTTGTGCGTTTTAACGTGCTCTACATTTTTTGTGTTTTAAGTTTTTTTCCATCTCTTACAGTTTAGTAGTTGTGCAAAATCCATCCAGAATAAAGTAGTCTTCAGAGACTATTCCCAGAAAATTCAAAATATACATTTTATTTGGCAGGTAAATATCTTTAATGTATGATATTTTAATCAAAATTGTTAGAGCCATTTTTTAGAAAATCAAAATTTTGGAAAAAATTTCCATGTAAAGGGTAGTTTGGGGTGGGGGATTTTTCTCAAAATCTTCGTGTTGCATCCCTGGAAGATACTAAACTTAAATATCAAGTTTGGTATTTTAACCGACTTTTCGTTTTTGAGTTATCGTGTTCACAGACACACACACACACGGACCTTTTTCTGAAAATACTTCTTTTGGATGCAGGGGACCCTAAAATATATATTTCCGGTGAAATCTCGGTATCGAAATTTTTGGTGGAGTGTAATACCTTCTCTATACACTATGTACATAGTACGTATAGAGAAAATAAAAAGCACCTCCGTATCACCTTAATCTTAATGTTTCTATGATAGTTGCACTTTTACAGTTTCTAACTAACACTTTGTAAGAAACAGAATGCATATAATGTTGAAACAGTCTAGTACACTTTACGGTCTTCATTCTGCAAGATCTGCTACATCAATTTTTGTCGAGCCTGTTTCTTGTTCCTGTTTTTAGTCCGTTTTAAGGACACAAATAAAGTATGGGATACAACCTGTCTGACGTGGAATGATCTGCCACCCACGTGGCCATTCTTTACGTTGCCTGTGGAGACATCGACCCTCATCTGTTTCCCTAAAAATACGGTAAAGCAAGGTCCTCATCGAAACATTCTGCTACATTCCAAGACGGATCCAATTAAACAGCCTTAAGCGTCACAACTCCTCGCCAAGATAAAGAAAAAGAAGAAATTAACGCGTCGCTTTTTCCCGAAATTCCGTTGGGATGAGGAAACTAGCCTCTTTCTTCACTGTTGATTTCCATTCCACCCCTCCTGTCTAACTCTGATGGATGGCAAAGAGAAGATATGGAAATGAACGTGCCTCACTTGAATGTAATTGCGAGGGGAACTGAAGAAGAAAGTTGATGCTTAAAGAAAGAGATAAATAGCAGAGTTTGACTAAAGCGCATTCAATGTGGCAGATACTGCAATGTTTCACTGATAAACGATCAGAAAATTCTGATGTATTGCATTCACATTATAATTTTAATTGCATCATATCTATTCTTAACTCTACTTGCTCTAATGAAGCATAACCTTAAATTTGATCCTGTGATTATGGTAGCCAGTATTCTTAGCTTTCTTTACTTTCTCTATACGTAATATGTACATAGTGTATAGAGAAGCTATTGTATTGCACCCAATTGTATTTCAACGGAAATACATGTTTTGAGACTCCCTGAATCCAAAAACAAAACAAAAAACATATTTAGAAAAATGCCCGCGTGTGTGCGTGTGTCTGTGAACAGCATAGCTCAAAAACGAAAATACCTTGAATACCAAACTTGGTATTTATGTTTGGTATCTTGCCACACAAAAAATTTAGAGCACGTTAAATCACACAATTTATGCTACATATTTTTTATGGAGTTGATCGTTTTTGTAATATTCCTTGGTTTTGGTTTCAGCGTTATAAAATGTATACATTTCTCATACAGGAATTTGTCAACTCGTTTCCATACAAACAAAGGAACTTCAGTCACATTGCACCAGATTTTGACTATCACTTTAACCTATGGTACTTCCTTATTTCCCTTCTACTTACAAGGAAGCAAGTAATAAGACTATTTCTGTTAATTTTTTCTGGATTAGTATGAAGTAAATAGAAGCATTAGCTTTTTAACAATAATTTGTTGCAGAGATGTAGAGAAAGTCATGTGAATGAATCACATAAGATTTTATTTCAAATACAGTTCCGTAGACTTAGTGGGACTTCGGCGCTGTATTCCTCTTTCTTCCTTTTGTTTCTCTATTTTCCATTTTCCAAACATTGCCTTTTGCTATTTGATTAATATTTTGTTTTTTATACACACATATATACACGTTTACAAACGCTCAAACACCCGTGCCGAAGCCGGGAGACGAATCCACGATCCTCTGCGCCACGAAACACCAAAGCGAGGTTCTTTAGCGGCCATGGGGCAAATAGGTCTTGAAACATATTGAAAAAAATCACCAGGAAACGACTTTTATTAAAATCTAAATTTATTTTGTCTATATTTTACGGCTTAACTGTTATGTAAAATTCTCAAAAATAAAAAAATAAATAAAATAAAGAATAAAGTGCTCTTCAGAGGCTATTCCCAAAAAAATCAAGATATACATTTTATTTTTTTGAAGCAAATAACCTTAATATACGGTATTTTAATCATATTCGTTGTAGCCATTTTTGAAAAAAAACAACATTTTTGAATAATGTTCCATGTAAAGGATAGTTTGAGGTGGGGATTTTCTTGAAAATATTCGTGTCGTATCCTTGGAAGATACCAAAAACTTAAATACCAAGTTTTTAAACGGTTTTTTCATTTTTGAACTATGCTGCCCACAAACACACACACAGGTATGTTTCTAAATATGCATTTTTTGGATTCATGGGGTCTCAAAACAGGTATTTCCATTGAAATCTCAGTATAGAATTTTTGGTGCAGTACAATACCTTCTCTATACCTATGTACTTAGCACGTGTAGAGAAAGTTAGAAGTACTATGAGCATTTCTGCTAATGCTTATTTTAATTAGTTTGCTACAGAATAGATAGAAAATGTCATATGAATATTATATATTACATTTTATTTTCTCTACACGTACTATGTATATAGTGTATACAGAAGGTATTGTAAAGCACCTAAAAATTCGATACCGAGATTTCACCGGAAATATACGTTATAGGGTCCCCTGTAACCAAATAAAGCATTTTCAGAAAAAGGTCCGTGTGTTTTGAACACGATAACTCAGAAACGAAAAGTCGATAAAATACCAAACTGGGTATTTAAGATTTATATCTTCCAGGGATGCAACACGAAGATTTTGAGAACCCCCCCCCACCTCAAACTAACCGTTACATAGAACTTTTTTCGAAATGTTTGAATTTTTTATAAATGGCTCTAACGATTTTGATTAATATACCGTATATTAAAGACATTTACCTAACAAATAAAATATATATCTTGAAGTTTCTGGGAATAGCCTCTGAAAAGTACTTTATTCTGGATGAATTTTATGAAATTTTGTATAATTGCTAAACCGCATGAGCTTGCCACACAAAAACTGTAGAGCACGTTAAAACACACAATTTATGTTATATACATTTTTTTTCGTAGAGTTGATCGTTTTTTAGATATTCCTTGTTTTTGGTTTCAGCTTTGTAACATTTATACATTTCTCATACAGGAATATGTCAATTCGTGTCCATACAAACAAAGGAACTTTGGTCACATAGCAACCAGCTTTTGCCTATCACTTTAACCTATAGTACTCGCTTATTTTCTCAATTAGCATGAAGTAAACAGAAGCATAAGCTTTTTAACAATAATTTTTACGGAGATGTAGAGAAAGTCATGTGAGTGTAGCACATCAGATTTTTTTCTATCAGAATTATGTCTACATAACGATTTTCAAAAAGCAGGAAAGCGACAGACCTAGGCAAGCAATACGAAAGTGTTTTCTGCATACACCAACACCAATAAATCTATCAATATTCGCGGCAGAATTCTTCTATTTAAGTAGTAGCTTTATAAAATGTCGGAAGGGCTGGAAGACATTTTTACTCGCAAGATGAAGGCGCCCCGTTACTTTGACATGTAAAAGCGGGCGAAGCACCAACGTAAAATTCCATAACATATAGCAAAGCGGACAAGGAAACGTTGTTACGCTAAAAGCACTATTTCAAGAGAAGCGCCTCCTCGGATGCAACTTTTGCGAATTACAGAGATGGGTAAACCTCTTTCATTGCGAAACATGCAGCTGCAGATGTGTTCCAGAACACTGCGCCTTTCGAAACGTGTGAACAAAATGTGTTTGATTGCCAAAATATGGAAAAGGCCTCACAAATTGGGACCGAGTTCTTTTCTGCAAATCCTAATGCTTTTCGAGAGTGCTGTTCCATACACATGCTTTTTTTATTACTTTCTCTACACGTACTATGTGCATAGTGTATAGAGAAAGTATTGTAATGCACCAAAAAATTCGATACCGAGTTTTCACTGGAAATATACGTTTTAGGGTCCCCTCTTTCTAAAAAGTATTTTCAGAAAAAGGTCAATATGTGTCCGTGTGTCTATGAACACGATAACAACAAAAAAAAGAACACAAAAAATTAGTTAAATACCCAACTTGGTATTTAAGTTTGGTATCTTTCAAGTATGCTACACGAAAATTTTCAAGAACCCCACTACGAACTATACTTTGCGTGGAAAATGCTTTGAAAACTTTGATTTTCTAACGACATTGATTAAAATGTCGTATATTAAAAATATTTAGACTAAAAATACAATGTATATTTTGAAATTTATCTGAAGATCTCTTTATTCTGGATGACTTGTGTATAACTTTTGTATAGTTGGTAAACGTAAGAGATAGATAAAAACTTGATGCCCAAAAATGTAGATCTCATTAAACACACAAATGATTCAAAATCTTCTCGGGCTTCTACTATCACTTTCCCTTCTATTTACAAGCAAGCAAGCAAATAATGAGACGAATTCTGCTAATGTTTATCTCGATTAGAATGATGTAGATAAAATAATAGTCTATTTCAAGAGAAGCGCCTCCTCCGGCAACTCTTGCGAATTACAGAGATGGGTAAACCTCTTTCATTGCGAAACATGCAGCTGCAGATGTGTTCCAGAATATTGCGCCTTTCGAAACGTGTGAACAAAATGTGTTTGATTACCAAAATATGGAACTGGCCTCACAAATTCAGAAGCGAGTTCTTTTCTGCAAATTTTAATGCTTTCCGAAAGTGCTGTTCCATACACAGGCGTTACTATATTTTATACTACCAAATAATTATAACAGACTAAGCGGATATATCTGTGAAAATTGGAAAATCTACAAGTGAAGTAACATATTGAAATTATACCAGTTATTATGTACAAATATACTGACATTTATTGTTGCATATCATCCTTCCTACCTGCATATTTATTTAAATAATACATTTTCATTGTCTAAATGCATCGTTCTATTAAAAATGAGCTTCCAGATTCAGTTTTACATGTATTCACATACAATGTATGTAGTAAGGGTTCCCTTTATCCAAAAAATATTTTTGAAAAAGGTCCGTGTATGTCTGTGAACAAGATAACTCAAAAAAGAAAAGTAGGTAAAGTTGGTATTTAAGTTTAGTAACTTCCAGAGATATAACACGAAAATTTTGAGAAAAATCCTCCACCCCAAAGTACCCTTTATATGAAAAAAATATCGAAAATTTTGAATTTCTCAAAAATGGCTGTAACAATTGATGTTTAAAGATGTTTAAAGTAGCAAATAAAATGTATATCTTGAATTTTCTGGGAATAGCCTCTAAGGACCTCTTTATTCTGAAGGAATTTTGCTGAATTTTGCGTAACTAGTAAAGCATAAGAGCTATATAAAAACTTACTGCACGAAAAATGTAGATCAAGTTAAACCACACAATTTATGTCATATAGTTTCTTTTTTTTCGTTGAAATGACTATTTCTGAGATGTTCCTTGTTATTTAGTTCAGATATAAAATACTTAAAACTTTTTTCATCCGGAAGGTTGTAAATTTCTGCTCCTGCATAGAAACGGATTTCAATCCCATTGCAAACAGATTTTAAAAATATTTGACTATCGTTTTAGCCTAGTGTATTCTCTTATTTTCCTTCTATTTACAAGAAAGCAAGTATTTAAGAGAATTTCTGCTAATGTTTACTTCGATTATCATAAAGTAGATAGAAGAATATGCTTTTTAACAATAATTTGTTACTACGGTGTAGAGAAAGTCATGACAATGGAGCACATAGATGATTTTATATAACCAAACATTTTTAACAGATGAAGGAGATGTAGATAATTTGGAAAATCAAAAATACTTAAAATGTCATATTGAAATTTATACCAGTTATACACACAATAATAGTGACATTTTTGTCACGTGTTAAAAGTCCTACTTGCATGGTTATTTAAATAATATATTTTAAGTGTCTAAGTTCATTGTTCTATTTAAAATGTGGCATTAGATGCATTTTTAAAACCATTCCCATAAAACATTCAAGTTTTACTGTAAAACAGTTTCTAAATAGATCTGTGATATAGCACTAGAACTTTCTGTAGCACGTATGCTCAATGTATATAGTAGCTAGAGAAGGTATTGTATTCCACCCAAAATTTCAATGTCCAGACGAAAAGACCATTAAATACCAAACGTGGTGTTTATATTTTGTACTCCCCCCCCCCCACCACCAACAACCCTTTGCATGAAAAGTTTTTTGAACATCTTGTTTTAACTCAAAATTGGATCTAACAATTTTTACTTTCTCTATAGGCACTATGTACATAGTGTATAGAGAATGTATTGCACTCCACCATATAGTTCGATACCGAGATTTCACCGGAAATATATGTTTTAGGGTCCCATTTATCTAAAAAAAGCATTTTCGGAAAAAGGTCCGGGTGTGAGTGTGTGTGTGTCCGTGTATCCGTGAACACGATAACTCAAAAGCGAAACGTAGGTAAAATATCAAACTTGGTATTTAAGTATAGTATCTTCCAGGGATGCGACACGAAGATTTTGAGAAAATCCCCCCCACCCCCAACTACCCTTTACATGGAACTTTTGATTTTCTAAAAAAATGGCTCTAACGATTTTGTTAAAAATTTCGTATATTAAAGATATTTATCTGACAAATAAAAGGCATATCTTGAATTTTCTGGGAATAGACTCTGAAGAGTAGTTCATTCTGGATGAATTTTACTAAATTTTGAATAACTGCTAAACTGTAAGAGATGGACAAAAACGTACTGCACAAAAATGTAGAGCACATTAATACTCACAATTTATGTTATATACATTTGTTTCGTGGGCTTCGTCGTTTTTGTGAAATTTTTGGTTTCTGCTATGAAAAACTTATACATTTCTCATACAGGAAGTTGTCAACTGCTGTCCATGCAAACAAAGGAACTTCAGTGACATAGTAACCAGCTTTTGATTATCACTTTAACCTACGGTACTCCATTATTTCAACTCTACTTACAAGGAAGCAAGTAATATGACTATTTCTGCTAAGGTTTTGCTGATTAGCATGAAGTTAATAGAAGTATAAGCTTTTTAACAATAATTTGTTGCAGGGATATAGAGAAAGTAATATGACTATTTCTGCTAAGGTTTTGCTGATTAGTATGAACTTAATAGAAGTATAAGCTTTTTAACAATAATTTGTTGCAGGGATATAGAGAAAGTCATGTGAATGGTACACATCAGATTTTTATTAAAATGTTTTCACGACTAACGAAATGTATATCTTGAATTTTTTGGGAATAGCCTCTGAATACCTCTTTATTCTGGATGAATTGTGAATAACTTTTGTATAATCAGTAAACTGTAAGCGATATGCAAAAAACTTACTGTCCAAAAATTGTGAAAAGTTATTTGAACCGTAGCCTCCGTGCCGTAATACAATGTGGGAACATTGGTGATAGTGAATCCCTTTTAAGAAGGAAGTAAAAAGCAGTAGGCATGTTAAGTGTCAGCTGGCAACTAATAATATCCATTTAGAAAGAGGTAAACCATAATAGATGAGTAAAAAGTTACTACACAAAAATGTAGATTTCGTCAAAACACACAATTTATGTCATATTGTTTTTTGTGTTGTTGATTTCAAATTTAAAATACTTTTAACATGTTTTGTTTTACTCCTGGTCATGCAAAGAGAACCGAATTTAAATCATATAGCAACCAGCTTTTGAAAGATCTGACAGTATTTCCACATTTACCTTTTACTTATTAGGAACTAGGTAATAACGCCATTTATGAATGTTATCTTGATTAGTATCATCAATATCATTGATATCAAGTAGGTAAGAATAGTTTATTTCCATAACAGGTTGAAAAAGCCATATGAATGGCGCAGATCATTATTTTTACAAAGGGGACACTAAGACTTTTATTTTCCAGTGAAATCTGGGTATCGAAATTTGGTTGGAATACTCTGAGAAAGAAGCAGAGAAAGTGATAACATGGAGGAGAACCATAGAGGAGGAGATTAATACAAGTGTTAGAGAGAGATATAAAAAAATTTGATGTGTACCATTCACATGACTTTCTCTATATCCCTGCAACAAATTATTCTTAAAAAGCTTATACTTCTATTTACTTTATGCTTATCAGAAAAAATGAGCAGAAATAGTCTAATTACTCGCTTCCTTGTAAGTAGAAGCGAAATAAGGGAAACCGTAGGTTAAAGTGATTGTCAAAAGCTGGTTGCTATGTCAATGAAGTTCCTTTGTCTATATGGATAGGAGTTGACAAGTTAAAATATGAGAAAGGTATATGTTTTTCATAGCAGAACCCAAAAAATAAGGAATGTCACAAAAACGACGAACTCCACGAAAAAATGTATATAACATAAATTGTGTGTTTTAATGTGTTCTACATTTTTTGTGGAGCAAGTTTTTGTCCATCTCTTACGGTTTAGCAGCTATTCAAAATTTTGTAAAATTCATCCAGAATAAACTACTCTTCAGAGGCTATTCCCAGAAAATTCAAGATATAAATTTTATTTGTCAGGTAAACATCTTTAATATACGAAATTTTAATCAAAATCGTTGGAGTCATTTTTGAGAAAATAAATTTTTTCGAAAAAAGTTCCATATAAAGGGTAGTTGGGGTGGGGGGATTTTTCTCAAAATCTTCGTGTCGTATCCCTGGAAGATACTAAACTTAAATACCAAGTTTAGTATTTTGACGACTTTTCGTTTTTGAGTTATCGTGTTCACAGACACGAGGACACACACACACACACACACACACACACACGGACCTTTTTGTGAAAATGCCTTTTTTGGATATTGGGGACTCTAAAACATATTTCCGGTGAAATCTCGGTATATATTGGGTGGAGTGCAATACCTTCTCTATACTCTATACACTATGTACATAGTGCGTATAGAGAAAGTAAAAACGATTGGTTTGTTACAGAGAACGATGTAAGACCTTTGTTGATGTCCTATGCTCCAAAGGAATAATAGGAAGTAAGTCAAATATGTAGTAATTCCCCGGCATTTGCTTGTTAAAAGGAGTGAGGTAAACCTGTAAAACTCCCTCAGTCAGTAAGAGCGGACCTCGCTGTATTTGAACCGCAGACTACGTGTCTACCTACGTCGGTACGTTGGCGATAATGAATCCCCTTTAAGAAGGAAGTAAAAAGCGGTAGGCATGTTGAGTGTCAGCTGGCAATTAATAATATCAATTAAGAAAGAGTAATAAAGTGGCAGATAGAAGCGACTGCTCGGAGTGACATGAGATATATCTAGAGAGCCAATTAGCTGGAAAATCCAGTTGCCTGTGCATGCAGCCTCAAGGAGGATGATGAGGGAAAATCCGCAAAGTCTCCTAATCAAGAGCGAGCGAGCGAGCGAGTGAGTGGGGTTTGATCCAAAGAGAAGATGTAATTGTGGAACAGAAACATTTCAAACTGACGTTCCCAAATATAAACCAAGAGTGCGGCTTTGCCTCTTGTTTCGTATCTGTGGGCGTGGTGTTCATTACATAGTCGACTGCATTAACATTGATTTCTGGTGCGAGCTTCTTATCCAGCAAGTGATACAAGCTCTGCCTTTACACTTCTACACATCATACAACAAACAAAACTACCATGTATTTTAATGATTTTCACTTTCTATACATGGTATTTATACCTATGGCTCTCTATCAAAAATTCCATACCGAAATTTCACCGGAAATACATCTTTTAGCATATTCACTTTCTCAACACGTTCTATGTACATAGTGTATAGAAAAGATATTACTGCACCAGAAATTCGATACTTAGATTTCACCGGAAATACTAGGGTTGGCTGATAATTCCCGGGTTTCTCAATGAAAACAGCATTTAATTTTTGTTGGTTGCTTTATTTCTCAACATGATCTCCAGAAAGGCTAATACATTTGTCATATCGAAGTTCTAATTTAATTAAACCATTTCTGTAGTGCGATTTATCAAGGTCCTCAAAATAGCTGTTTACCGCAACAATGACTTCGTTTTCTTGAAATCTTCGTCCTCCATCAATTTTTTGACGTTTGGGAACAGGTGGTATCCACTAGGTGCTAGATCTGACGAATTGAATGGATGTTCAAGCATTTCGAATTTAAATTCGCACATTTTTACTTTCTCTATACGTACTATGTACATAGTGTATAGAGAAGATATTGCACTCCACCAAAAAATTCGATACCGAGATTTCACCGGAAATATATGTTTTATGGCCCCCTGTATCCAAAAAAAAAAAGTATTTTCAGAAATGTGTGTGTGTGTCCGTGTGTCTGTGAACACGATAACTCAAAAACGAAAAGTCAGTAAAATACCAAATTTTGTATTTAAGTTTAGTATCTTCCAGGGATGCGACACAAAGATTTTGAGAAAAATCCGCCCACCGCAAACTACCTTTTGCATGGAATTTTTTAGATTTTCTAAAAAATGGCTCTAACGATGTTGATTAAAATATCATATATTAAAGATATTTACCTGAAAAATAAAATGTATACTTTGAATTTTCTGGGAATAGCCTCTGAAGACTACTTTATTCTGGATGAATTTTGCATAACTACTAAACCGTAAGAGAAGGACAAAAACTTAACACACAAAAAATGTAGAGCATGTTAAAACACACAATTTATGTTATATGCAATTTTTTCGTGGAGTTGATCATTTTTAAGATATTCCTTTTTCTTGGTTTCAGCTTTGAAAAACATACTTTTCTCATACAGGAATTTCTTAACTCTGTCCATACAAACAAAGGAACATCAGTCACATAGCAACAGCTTTTGGCTTCACTTTAACCTATGGTACTCCCTTATTTCGCTTCTACTTACAATAAAGCAAGAAATAAGACTATTTCTTCTAATTTTTCTCGATTAGCATGAAATAAATAAAAGAATAAGCTTTTTAACAATAATTTGTTACAGAGAGATAGAGAAAGTAATTTGAATCGAACACATCAGATTTTTCCAATTGCAATGACTGAACAATGGGCCGGAGCACTGTCGAGATGAAACAATTTTTTTTTTTTTTTTTTTTTTTTTTTTTGCCAAATGAGGTATTTTTCTTTTCGACTCATCACCCAAACGGTGCAGTAAGCTTGCATAGTAGTAACCAGTTATACTTTTACCATTTTCCAAATAATCAATCAAAATAATACCCTGTGCATCCCAGAAAAAGACTCGCCATAAACGTATTAGCTGACAAAATTGACTTTGCCTTTTATGGAGTTGGTTCACAGGGCGCAATCAACTGTTTTGATTGTGATTTATTGTCTGGAATGTAGTGACGTATCCAAGTTTCATCCAAGGGAATAAGCCGACTCAAAAATTCACTGGGAATTTTACGGTAGATTTCTACATTCTTGACAGTTAGTTTTTCTTTGCGACTTTTCATCAGGTGTCAATAAACACGGCACCCATCATGCACAGACCGTATGAAAGCCCAAAACATTGCGTAAAATATTAACTGCACGTTCTTTTGATATGTTTACAGCCACTGCTATCGCAAACAGCTTTAATCTGCGGTCTTCCAGTACTAAACGATGAATTTGTTCAATGATCACCTCTACAGGGCGTCCAGATCGAGGCTCGTACGTCCCATTTTAAACTCTACAACCCACCTTTTAATCATTGAATATGAAGGGGCAGAGTCTTTCAATGTACTGTCCATTTCCTCCTTAGCTTCTCTAGGCGTTAAGCCTTTCAAATGGAAGTATTTAATCACTGCTCGTTTTTCCAAATCCTCCATTTTCGTGAAAACTCCAAAATTGTCTTTTTTAAAATGCGGTCATTCGAAAAATAATCAAGCTATTGACCTGTAACTATGGATACAAGCTAGTCTAGAGTTAAACTATACATATTACCGTCTAACTGGCCATATCTGTGTGAGGCCCGGGACTTATCAGCCGACCCTTGTACACGTTTTAGCATTTTTACTTTCTCTACACGTACTATTTACATAGTGTATAGAGAGGGTATTGTATTTCATAAAAAATTCGATACCGAAATTTCACAACAAATATACGTTTTAGCTTTTTTACTTTCTCTACACGCACTATGTGCATAGTGCATAGAGAAGGTATTGTATTGCACCCAAAAATTCGATACCGAGATACACGTTTTAGCAATTTTATTTTCTATACACGTACTATGTACATGGTGTATAGAGAAGGTATTGTATTGCACCAAAAATTCGATACCGAGATACCGAAAATACCCGTTCCTTGTATCAAAAAAAAAAAAACCTGATGTGTTCCATTCACATGACTTTCTCTAAATCTTTTCAGAAAATCGAAATATTAGAAAACTTTTTCATGTAAAGTATAGTTGGGAGCGGGAGAATTTTCTTGAGAATCTTCGTGTGGTATCCTTGGAAGATACTGAACTTAAATATCAAGTTTGGTATTTATCGGACTTTTAGTTTTTGATCTATGCGGCGCACAAACATACACATACATGGACATTTTAAATGCATTTTTTGGATCAATGGGATCACAAAACATGTATTTCCGGAGAAGTATAGGCATCGTGTGGAAATGGATTTGTTTTAAATGTGAAATCGTCATTCGATTGTTTTATTTGTCATGCAAACAGTCGATTTTATATCCAGATTGTTAAAACATTTGAATATCTGCTGTATTCACTTGCATGTACAACGAAACTTTTTCTACAAACGTTTATACTGTAGTAATGGAGTAATGGAGTAATAAGCTTTACACTCACAGCAGTAGAATATAATGTGACTGTAACACATTAGAAGTATTTCTGCGCATTAAGGTAATCACTACAAACATAAACTAATATACTTTGTAAGAACGCTGTACATTCCACTCTTAGCTGATTTCTGCTAGCAGTAGCAATATACACAGAAATGCTCGTTTCGCTTAATTTTCTTCTAATCCCAAGAGAGAAATGCACACCTAAAGAGAAAACTGAAGAAGATCTTCCACCAAATTGGAGCGATGCCCTAGAGACTGGAATTTTATTCCTTGCCTTCAATTCTAATAACCGAAGAATTTAATGACCTACTGCAATACATAAAACGATTTCTAATTTTTTTTTTTAAATACTTGATATGGAAATTAATTATTTTGAACACATACCCGGTAATCTAAGCTAAATTTACAATTCATTTATTAATTTCCATGCCAACAAGCACTATAAGTACTTACAGTAAGAGTTTGAGAGGCCATTAATACTTACAATACAATTAGAAAATGACGTAACACTCAAGACATGTGCTACTTCAAGTAAAGAATCTATTGCAAAATTCATTAACAAAGGAGTGTATAAGAAGACTTTGTCCATATAATTTACACGTAATCTTTCATTTGTTCACATCAATAATTCATTTTTACTTTCTCTACACGTACTATGTAGATAGTGTATAGAGAAGGTATTGCACTCCACCAAAAAATTCAATACCGAGATTTCACCGGAAATATATCTTTTAGTGTCCCCTGTATCCAAAAAAATGTATTTTCATAAAAAGGTGCGTGTGTGTGTCCGTGTGTCTGTAAACACGATAACTCAAAAACGAAAAGTCGGTAAAATACCAAACTTGGTATTTAAGTTTAGTATCTTCCAGAGATGCGACACGAAGATTTTGACAAAAATTCCCCCACCCCAAACTACCCTTTAAATGGAACTTTTTCCGAAAATTTTGATTCTCTTAAAAATGGCTCTAACGATTTTGAATTTTCTGGGAATAGCCTCTGAAGAATACTTTATTCTGGATGAATTTTACGAAATTCTGCATAACTATTAAACCGTAGGAGTTGGATAAAAATTTACCACACAAAACGTTAAAACACACAATTTATATCGTATACATTTTTTTCGTGGAGTTGATCATTTCTTAGATATTCCTTATTTTTCGTTTCATCTTTAAAAACTTACGCTTTTCTCATACAGGAATCTGTCAACTCCTGTCCATACAAACAAAGGAACATCAGTCACATAGCAACCAGCTTTTGGCTTTCACTTTAACCTATGGTACTCCCTTATTTCGCTTTTACTTACAAGAAAGCAAGAAATAAGACTAGTTTTGCTAATGTTTTCTCGATTAGCATGAAGTAAAAGAAAGTGTAAGCTTTTTTAACAATAATTTGTTGCAGAGATGAAGTCATTAAAAAAAAAAAAAAAAAAAAAAAAAAAAAAAAAAAAAAAGCATTTTCAGAAAAAGGTCCAAGTGTGTGTGCGTGTGTCCGTGTGTCTGTTAACACGATAACTCAAAAAAGAAAAGAGGGTAAAATACCAAACTTGTTATTTAAGTATAGTTTTACTAGTTGTTGCAATCGCGTCGATATTAAACAGATATTTTTCTGCCCGTCCATTTTGGCAATTCCAGTTTTATATTTCGCTATTACAGAATATTGAAGTATAAAATACCTTTTCTCATGGTTAATTGTTTTTTTCAAAATCTTTGCATATCTGAAGAGTACCATCGATTGATAGCGTATCTGAACCGAATTCGCGGACTTAACCATGCAATTTACTGCTTAAATGTGCACTCACTTTCGGCATGATAAATATTGCAATAATCAAGTTCGGTCTCAAACTTACTGATTCTACTTGCTGAGGCCTGAGTGCATCTACTTTCTTTCAGAGATCGGGAAAACCCGACTGTGTATTGTCTCAAAATGAGAAGATATTAGAGAGTTCGAAGTACGCAATAACGGGATCTGGAGAAGAAGGTAACTTTGTAGAGCTACCTGGCTTGAAAAGGGATGAGTTGACCATCGGGCGACGGAGGCGAATAATACAAATCTTACAAACATGCTTTCTTTCTACACCTTCCACGTAATACTTTCTCTCACAGGTAAACTCCGAAATAACCAAACACTTCTTGGAAATATGTTTTGAGACCCCCTGAATAAAAAAAGGATTTTTAGAAAAATGTTCGGGTCTGTGTCTGTCTGTTTGAGTGTATATGTGTGTGTGTCTGTGGGCAACATAGCTCAAAAACGAAAAGACCATTAAGAGCCAAACTTGGTATTTAAGTTTGGTATCTGCCAAGGATGCGACACGAAGATTTTCAAGAAAATCCCCCCAACCCAAACTACCATTTATATGGAACTATTTTCGAAAATTTTGATTTTCTCAAAGATAGCTCTAACGATTTTGATTAAAATCTCTTATATTTAAATTATTTACTTGCCATAAAAAACGTATCTATATATCTTGGATTTTCTGGGAATAGTCTCTTAAAACGACTTTATTCTGGATGAATTTTACATAACTGCTAAACCATAAGAGATGGACAAAAACTTACCACACAAAAAATGTAGAGCACGTTAAAACACACACTCTATGTAATATACATTTTTTTCGAGGAGTTGATAGTTTTTAAAATGTTCCTGGTTTTTCGTTTCGGCTTTAAAAACTTATACCTACTTTTCTCATATAGGAATTTGTCAACTCTTGTCCATACAACAAAGCAACTTCAGTCACATAGAAACCAGCTTTTAACTGTCACTTTAACCTATGGTACTCCCTTATTTCGCTTCTATTTACAAGGAAGCAAGTAATAAGACTATTTCTGCTATTTTTTCTGAATTAGCATGAGGTAAATAGATGCATAAGCTTTTTAACAATAATTTGTTGCACAGATGTAGAGAAAGTCATGTGAATGGAACACGTCAGATTTTTTTAATTCGTACAACCATTATTTTTTTGTTTTTCGGTATAATCGATGAGAGCTTTCTTTAAATATATTAAAAATAAAGAAAATACACATTAACGAAGCAAAAAGGCTAATAAAAAAAAAGCGGTCAACTTTAAAATTGGCAAAAAACACAAACTAAAAATTGCGTCTATAGTCCCGAAATGTGTGGAAACGTGTTTATCCCTAATAGATCTTTCATACATACTCTCCGGTTACAAAAGGCATTTTGCCTAACATCCGGGCTCTACTTATGATAAAAATATGATGTGTTCCATTCACATAACGCTGTACATGTCTGCAACAAATAATTTTTAGAAAGCTTATGCTTCTATTTACTTTACGCTAGTAAAAAAAATAGCAGAAATATCTTATTACTTGCTTCCTTGTAAATAGAAGCGAAATAAAGGTGTACCACAGGTTAAAGTGATAGTCAAAAGCTGGTAGCTATGTGACTAAAGTTCTTTTGTTTGTATGGAGACGAGTTAACAAATTCCTGTATGAGAAAAGTATAAGATTTTATTGCTGAAACAAAAAACAAGGAATATCTAAAAAACGATCAACTCCCTAAAAATGTTTAATAAATTGTGTGCTTTAATGTACTCTACATTTTTTATGTAGTAAGTTTTTTTTCATCTCTTATGGTTTAGCTGTTATATAACATTTTGTAAAATTCATTCAGAATAAAATAGTCTTCAGAGGCTATTCCCAGAAAATTCAAGATATACATGTTATTTGTCAGGCAAACATCTTTAATATACGATAGTTTAATCAAAATCGTTAGAGGTATTTTTGAGAATATCAAAATTTTCAAAAAAAGTTCCATATAAAGAGTAGTTTTGAGTGAAGGGGTTGAGACCTGTAGCATGCTTCCCTATCAAAACTATTATTAGTTATTATTTATTTATCAATATAAAGCTAAATGAGTACAAATGCATGTATTTAACGGAGTAAATTCAGCTTGGAGCAGAAATAGAAAGCTGACGCCAAGAGAGTAGGAGGGTGTGAGAAGAGCTTTTGTTAGAAAGATTGCTTTTGTCCAGTCACGTACAATCGGTTACAACGGGGGTAAACCTTAAAATTCGGAAGACGGTAATTCTTCATTGTACAAGACATGTCACGTAAGGTTTACAGTGCACCCTGGGAAGAGAAAATTGACTTTTGGGTAATATTTACGTCAACCGCGTGGACTTTCTGTCCAATCAGAAAGAGGCCGCCATTACGGTATTTTTTGTATATAAAGAGCCCAGGAAGGCACACTGCTGTCTGTTAACATTGGGACAGTCTGTTGATATCTGTCTGTTGCTGTTGGTTAACGGGCGCAACGTAACTTCTTCACACAAAGTTAAACCCTGCAACGTGTAACGACAGCTTAGTAGTCTCCAGTACTCTAAGTACCCTTAAAATTATTGACGTGTGTTAAAAGTATATTGTATAACGCAGAACTAAGAAAGAAGAACGAACCATAATTACGTGTGCTCAGCCATGTGTTAAAGTTCATAACAAGTTTACAAGTTAGCATAATTGAACAGCAAAAGTGCTTATCTCGCTTCTCCTAGTAAGAAATAAACTCCAGGAAAGCTATGCAAGTTTTAATTATTTTAAGATCACTCCCTGAATTACCCCCATTAGTTGCACCACCCCGAGTGAATCAATCATCGTGCAAGCTGAGCAACGCCGAGGCATATCACCGGTAGTAGATTCACCTCACCAGGTACGTGGGTCTACTCATAGGTAGTGGAGTGAGTCCTACCAACATCTTCAATCGGGCACTCAACTTCTGAGCTTACCGCATAAGGCATCCCAGATGTGGTGCGAACGATAACACCGCAAGGTTTTCTTGAAAATCTTCGAGTTGCATCCTTGGAAGATACCAAACTTAAATAGCAAGTTTGGTATTCAACTGTCTTTTCGTTTTTTGAGCTATGCTATGCACAGACAGACAGAAACAAACAGACCTTCTTCCAAAAATATTTTTTTTTGGATTCAGGGGGACCCAAAACATGCATTTCCGGAGAAATCTCGGTATCGAATTTTTAGGTGCATTACAATACCTTGTCTATACACTAGGTACATAGTGCGTGTAGAGAAAGTAAAAAGGTAGTCGGTCTTCTGTGAGGAAAGTTCATGAAACAGCTAGTCAAAGTCATGAGAATGGAACACATCAGATTTTGCATTTGCTGAGCTTCGTGTGCGATCAATAACACTCTCAGAGACCGGGCACAGATCGAATAAAGGAATTGTCGGTTTTATTGCCACCTGTGCTGCTCACCTGTCGGCGAACCATTGTCGACTAAAAACACGGAACAAAGTTTATTTCGAATGTGTCAGTCAGTGAGACCGGGGCAGAGAAAGAGAATTACTGTGTTTAATTCGAAGCGTGCTCAGTAATTGAAGAGGATCCATTACATCAAGCAGAAACTGACTACCAACTTGCACAAAGCTCTACGAGTACATAATGACGGTCAGAAACGTTATATCGTCTTGAACAGCAGAAAGCATTAGCAACCAGAAACAGCGCTTGATTTCAGGCACTTCACAGTTGAGCTGAATAACCACTTCAGGTTTAAACAGAAAATAATACCAACAATACTGGAACCACTCCTCAGTTGTGTTAACGGGTTCACTATTTTAAAACCCTGATGTGTTCCATGACTTTCTCTACAACTCTGCAACAAATTATTGTTAAATAGCTTATGCTTCTATTTGTCTAATGCTAAGTGAGAAAAATTAGCAGAAATTGTCTTATTACATGCTTCCCTGTCAGTAGAAGCGAAACAAAGCTAAAACAAAAACCAGGGATATCTAAAAATCTGATGTGTACCATTCACATGGCTTTCTCTATATTCCTGCAACAAATTATTCTTAAAAAGCTTATACTTCTATTTACTTTATGCTAATCAGAAAAAAATAGCAGAAATAGTCTTATTACTTCCTTCCTTGTAAGTAGAAGCGAAATAAGGGTAAACCATAGGTTAAAGTGATAGTCAAAAGCTGGTTGCTGTGTCAATGAAGTTCCTTTGTTTATATGGATAAGAGTTGACAAGTTCCTGTATGAGAAAATTATACGATTTTCATAACAGAAACCAAAAATAAGGAATGTCTCAAAAACAACGAACTCCACGAAAAAAATGTATATAATATAAATTCTGTGTTTTAATGTGCCCTACATTTTTTGTGTAGTAAGTTTTTGTCCATCTCTTTCGGTTTAGCAGTTATTCAAAATTCAGTAAAATTCATCCGGAATAAACTACTCTTCAGAGGCTATTCCCAGAAAATTCAAGATATACATTTTATTTGTCAGGTAAATATGTTTAATATACGAAATTTTAATCAAAATCGTTAGAGCCATTTTTGAGAAAATCAAAATTTTCGAAAAAAGATCCATGTAAAGGGTAGTTGAGGGTGGGAGGATTTTTCTCAAAATCTTCGTGTCGCATCCCTGAAAGATACTAAACTTAAATCCAAGTTTGGTATTTTACCGACATTTTGTTTTAGAGTTATCGTGTTCACAGACACACGGACACACACACACAGACCTTTTTGTGAAAATGCTTTTTTTTTTTTTTTTTTTTTTTTTATATTATATATTGGGGACCCTAAAACATATATTCCCGGTGAAATTTGGTATCGAATTTTTGGGTGGAGTGCAATACCTTCTGTATGCACTATGTAGATAGTGCGTAAAAAACGATCAACTCCACGAAAAAATATATATAACATAAATTGCGTGTCTTAACGTGCTCTACATTTTTTGTGTGGTAAGTTTTTGTCCATCTATTACGGTTTAGCAACTGTACAACATTTCGTAAAATTGATCCAGAATAAAGTAGTCTTCAGAAGTTATTCCCAGAAAATTCAAGATATACATTTTGTTTGTGTGGTAAATGTCTTTAATATACAATGTTTTAATCAAAATCGTTAGAGCGATTTTTGAGAAACCCAAAATTTTCGAAAAAAGTTCTATGTAAAGGGTATTTTGAGGTGGGGGAATTTTTCTCAAAATCTTCGTGTCGCATCCCTGGAAGACACTGGTACTCTCTTATTTCGCTTCCAATTACAAGGAAGCAATTTCTGCTAGTTTTTCTGAATTAGCATGAAGTAAATAGAAGCATAGGCTTTTTAACAATAATTTGTTGCAGAGATGTAGAGAAACTCATATGAGTGGAACACATCAAATTTTTCCAATCCCTGTACTTCCTGGAAGACAAGTTGCTACTTTTGTCTCATTCATTCTAATCTCTTTCATTTCTATTTTACGTTATTTAGCCTAAACCTGTACTCATCACCAAGTGCTGGTTGGTGGACTGTAGCCTGGAATTAGCTAGCTCAGCTCTGCCTTAACTACCTAAGTTACAACTCGGTTTTCTATCTGTTCTTACTCCTAAATATTCTCAACTGTTTTAGCGTTGCTTTCTTTACAATTGTAATGGAATGCATAATTCTACTTTTATATTGCTTTTTGTGCGTATGGTTTGTCCACCTTCATAATGTTTATCTCTATCAACACGATGTAGATAAAGTGTAATAAAAGTTTGTATAGAAAGGCATGTGTATGGCACAAAGCGGATTTTTTACTTTCTCTACACGTACCATGTACATAGTGTATGGAGAAGGTATTGTATTGCACCCAAAAATTCGATACCGAGATTTCACCGGAAATACATGTTTTGGGTCCCCCTGAATCCAAGAAAAAATATTTTTAGAAATGTCCAAACTTGGTATTTAAATTTAGTATCTTGCAAGATTGCGACACGAAGATTTTCAAGAAAACCCCCCTCCCCCGCAATCACAAGCTATCCTTTATATGGAAAAAGTTTCGAAAATTTTGATTGTCTCAAAAAAGGCTCTTAACGATTTTGATTAAAGAATCGTAGATTAAAGACATTTACAACCAAAATAAAATGTATATCTCGAATATTCTGAGAAGAACCACTAAAGACCTTCATTCTGGATGTATGCAACTAAACTGGTAAACCGTAAGAGAAAGACAAAAATCTGCTGTTTAAAATTCCTTAAAACACACAATTTATGAAGTTTTTTTTTCGTAGAATTAGCCGTTTCCGAGATATTCCTTGTTGTTAGTTTAAAATTTAAGCTATTTAAACTTTTCTCGAACGGGTGGTCATCGTTCGTTTAATCTCTATTTTGTCTTAATTATGGCCATGCTAAGCAAAAACCGAATTTCAATTATTTTACATAAGGATCGGATTTTTAAAAGATGTTACTATCGAATTAGCGTTCTTATTTACCTTGTGCATAGAAGGAATTAATGAACAATTTCTGCTAATATTTATCTCTATTATCACGACGTAGGTAAAGTTTTAAACTTTTGTACTTTCTCTATACGTACTATGCACATAGTGTATTGAAATATTGTATTCCACCCAAAAATGTTATACCGAGATTTCACCGGAAATACATGTTTTAGGACCTCCTGAATCCAAAAAAGGCATTTTCAGAAAAAGACCCGTATGTATGTATGTATGTATGTATGTATGTATGTATGTATGTATGTATGTATGTATGTATGTATATGTGTGTATGTATGCATGTATGCATGTATGTGTGTATGTGTGTATGTATGTATGTATGTATGTATGTATGTATGTATGTATGTATGTATGTATGTATGTATGTATGTATGTATGTATGTATGTATGTATGTATGTATGTATGTATGTATGTATGTATGTATGTATGTATGTATGTATGTATGTATGTATGTATGTATGTATGTATGTATGTATGTATGTATGTATGTATGTATGTATGTATGTATGTATGTATGTATGTATGTATGTATGTATGTATGTATGTATGTATGTATGTATGTATGTATGTATGTATGTATGTATGTATGTATGTGTGTCTGTGAACAGCATAGCTCAAAAACGAAAAGACCGTTAAATACTCAACTTGTTATTTAGGTCTGGTTTCTTCCAAGGATGCGACACGAAGATTTTCAAGAAACACCCTCAGCTACCCTTTACATGGAAAAGTTTTCGAAAATTTTGATTTTCTAAATAATGGCTCTAAGGATTTGGATTAAAATCCCGTATATTTAAGATATTTACATACCAAATAAAATGTATATCTTGAATTTTCTGATAGTAGCCTATGAAGAGCTCTTTATTGGATGAATTTTGCTAAATTTTGCTTAACTGCTAAACGGTAAGAGATAGAGAAAAACTTACTCTACAGAAAATGTTGATCTGATCAAAACACACAATTTATGTCCTTTATATTTTTGTTGTGGAGGTAACCGTTTCCAAGATATTCCTTGTTTTTTGTTTCGGTTGTGAGTACTTCTAATTTTCTCTGACAGGAAGTGTCCGTTTTTGTTTTGTTCTACTCCTGACCAAGCAAATGACAATCGAATAACGACAGCTTTTAAAACATTTGACTATCGGTTTAGCCTAATGATTATCTCGATTAGCAAGGTGCAGAAAGAAGAATAATCTTATTAAGAGGTTTGTAGAAGAGCTAGAGAGAGTCATGTGAGTGTACACATTAGATTTTTAATAAACGTTTGTATAGAAAGGCATATGTATGCTACAGAGTGGATTTTTTTATGGAAATTAAATATTTTAGAGAGTTATCGAACGTTGCACGATTTGAACACAGAAGCCATGTCATGGAATGTCACAGAATGGCAGACGAAACACAGAGGAAAATGTGATCCTTGGAAAAGTCGCGCTATAAAACCACTGAATAAAACATGTTCCGGAGATGGAACAGAAGGCAGAGGATCATGCAGGTGAGAATGGGGAGAGAGAATGCAGCGAAATATTTGTACATATATTGCGATGCTCCTATAGTGACGTAGCACAGCATCTAGTGCGTTCTCTTCGTGTGGTTCCGGTTCTTTCACTGTATTTAAATCGCAAGTAACACGAAATTCGAATACTCCAATTAAAATATAATCATAAAATTGTGCAGACTATTTCGTCCATGACACGTGATGGTAGGAAGTGGCCAATCCAGTACATTGGCAAGTAACATTCGAACCAATCGAAACTCGTTGTTCATTTTAATCATATTTATTTCCTCTACACGTATGTACATAGTCTATAGAGAAGGTATCTCTCTCCATACAAAAATTTTATTCCGAGATTTCATCTGAAATATATGTTTTAGGGTCCCCAGTATTAAAAAAACGTGTCTGTGAACACGATAACTTTAAAAAGCAAAGGTCGGTAAAATACCAAACTTGGTATTTAAATTTAGTATCTTCCAGGGATGTGATTTTGAGAAAAATCCACCCACCCCAAAACTACAGTTTACATGGAACTTTTTTTCGAAAATTTTGAATATCTCCAAAATAACTGGAATAATTTTGATTAAAATATCGTATATTAAAGACATTTACCTGAAAAATAAAATGTATATCTTGAATTTTCTGAGAATAGCCTCTAAAGACTACTTTATTCTGGATACATTTTACGGAAGTTAGTATAACTGCTAAGCCGTAAGAGATGGACAAAAACTTACCAAATAAAACATGTAGAGCACATTAAAACATAAAATTTATGTTATATACATTTTTTGTGGAGTTGGTTGTTTTACAGATATTCCTTGTTTTTGGTTTCAGCTTTCAAAAACTTATATTTTCTCATATAGGAATTTGTCAACTCCTGTCCATACATACAAAGGAACATCAGTCACATCAGCTTTTGACTATCACTTTAACCTATGGTACTCCGTTATTTCGCTTCTACTTGCATGAAAGCAAGTAATTATACTATTTCTGTTAATTTTTTCTCGAGTAGCATGAAGTAAATGGAAGAATAAGCTCTTTAACAATAATTTGTTGCAGAGATGCAGAGAAAATGATGTGAATGGAACACATCAGATTTTTTTTTATTGCAACCACGTGCATTTGTTTTCTCTCTAAATATCAGTATGTACTGATATTTCCTTAAGTAATGGCGGAGGTTCCAATAGACTATTAACTGTTATGCTTTACTGACCCAAAATAATAGAATGTAGCAATACAAAGGAGATCTAAAATTTATTACAGGAGCATCAAGTTGCAATGATTTCGCTGCAAAAATACGTCAAGACAAATGAGATTTTATGAATATTATACTTCGTGTCCGTAAATGAGTTAAATATTTCTCGGTACAAAAAAGCATACCTAGCCACTACTTATACAAAAGCTATACAAAATGTATCCAGAATTTAAAGGTATTCACATGTTATTCTCAGAAAATTCAACATGTGCAATTTATCTGTCATGTAAATATATCTAATATACCGTATTTTAATGAAAATCTTTACGGCTAATTTTGAAAAAAATCAATATTTTCGAAATTTTTCCCATGTAAAGGATAGTTTGGGGTTGAAGGATTTTCTTGACCTTTTTCTGAAAATTATTTTTTTGGATTAAAGGTGACCCAAAACATGTATTTCCGGTGAAATCTCGGTTTCGATTTTGGGTGCATCACAATACCTTCTCTACACACTATGTACATAGTACGTGTAGAGAAAGTAAACATGTCTTTCTGGTATTCAGGGCGTCTCAAAACATGTATTTCCGGTGAAATCTCGGTATTGAATTTCTAAATGGAATACAATACTTCCTCTATAGCACGTGTAGATATATTAGAAAAGAAACTAAAATTAAAAAAAAAAACAATCGGATGTGTTACATTCACATAGCTTTCTCTACTTCTGTGTAACAAATTATTGTTAATAAGCTTATTCTTCTATTTACTTCATGTTAATCGAGAAAATATTAGCAGAAACAGTCTTATTACTTGCTTCCTTGTAAGTAGAAGCAAAATAACGGAGTATCATAGGTTATAGTGAAGTCAAAATTTGGTTACTATGGTGGTTGAAGTTCCTTTGTTCGTATGGACATGAGTTGACAAATTCCTGTATGAGAAAAGTAAAAGTTTTTCAAAGCTGAAGCCAAAAATAAGGAATATCAAAAAACGATCAACACCTCGAAAAAAATGTATGTAACATAAATTGTGTGTTCTAATGTGCTCTACATTTTTGGTGTGGTAAGTTTTTGTCCATTTCTTACGGTTTAGCAGTTATGCAAAATTCATCCAGAGTAAAGTAGTGTTCAGAAGCTATTCCCAGAAAATTCAAGATATACATTTTATTTATAAGGTAAATGTCTTTAATATACGATATTCTGATCAGAATCGTTACAGCCACTTTTAAGAAAATCAAAATTTTCGAAAAATGTTCCATGTAAGGGGTAGCTGGGGGTGAGGGGATTTTCTTGAAAATATTCGTGTCACATTCTTGGAAGATACTAAACCTAAATTCCAAGATTGGTATTCAACGGTCTTTTCGTTTTTTAGTTATGCTGTTTCTCAGACACACACACACACACGCACACACGGACCTTTTTCTGAAAATGCTTTTTATGGATTCAGGGGGACCCAAAACATGTATTTCCGGTGAAATCTCGATATCGAATTTTGGGATGTATTACAATACCTTCTGTATACAGTATGTATATAGTACGTGTAGAGAAAGTAAAAAATGCAACATTTTGACCATAATCATTAAGTAATCCTTGCATAAATGTGTTGAAGTGAATGCCAAAGACCAGTGAGTGTTTATTCCCGCGCGCCCTCGATGTCCCTCCTCGTGGAACGAAAGATCCTGTGCGTGAAATATGGCAGAGAAGTCACTCCCCCGTGTTTGAGACGCAGAGGGGGTGGAATTGATGTCATCCTGTATTTAATTTGGAGAATTTTGAAACAACCATTACGACGAGGTCTTCTCGCACTACTATGTCACCGTCGTTACAAACTATTAGAGAACACGCTGTTCCTCTCCCAGTTGCCCATTTCATTAAATGCCGCAGGAAGGGGAGGAGAAGCTTCTGAATTTCCAACTGAGTAACTAGGCACAAGTTCCGAGAGAAATGTCGTAAGTCACTGCCTTCGCTTCACGCCGCCAGCAAGTGAGGTTATGTTAGACCTCAAGTGCTCCTTACCCGAACATCTAAACTCAAAATGATAACTCTTTATTAAAAAATCTGATGTGAATTTATGCTTCTGTTTACTTCATGCTAATCCAGAAAAAATTAGCAGCAATAGTCTTATTAATTGCTTTCATGCAAGTAAAACGAAAATAAAGGAGTAACATTGGCTAAAGTAATAGTCAAAAGCTGGTTGCTATGTGACTGAAGTTCCTTTGTTTCTATGGACAGAAGATAACAAACTCCTGTATGAGAAAAGTACATTTTTAAAGCTGAAACCAATAACAAGGAATATCTTACAACTTTCATCTCCACGAAAAAAAAAAAAAAAAAAAAATGTATGTGTCATAACTTATGTATTTTAACAGGATATATATGTTTTGTAAAGTAAGTTTTTGTCTATCTCTTACAACTTTACTACCTGTAGTAAATTAAGCTAACTTCATCCTGAATAAACAGGTCTTTAGAAGCTATTCCCAGAAAATTAAAGATATACATTTGATTTGTGATAGATATGGCTTTAATATGTGGTATTTTAATCAAAACCTTTAGAGTCATTTTTAAGAAAATCAAAATTTTTGAAAAAGGTTCCACGTAAAGGGTAGTTGTGGGTGGGGAATTTTCTCAAAATCTTCGTGTCACATCCCTGGAAGATGCTAAACTTAAATACCAAGTTTGGTATTTTACCAACTTTTCATGTTTAAGTTCACAAACACACGGATATACACACACATCAACTCAGATTTTTTTCTGAAAATGCTTTTTCCTGGATTCATGGGGACCCAAAATATGTATTTCCGGTGAAATCTCGGTATCGAATTTTTGGGTGCAATACAATACCTTATCTAAACACTATGTACATAGTACGTATAGAGAAAGTAAGAAGAACTCATTTTCTGATGTGAACTTAAAGCTCCACCCCTTGTTTCATCCATATCATCTAGAAAATAATTTGAAAAAGTTTACAGCTTCGCTTTCAAAGCTCAGAAACAGTTTTAAATCACTGGGACTAATATTGCAGCTCTTTGCCTGGTGGTTGGGTAGAAATGCTGCCATTGTTATTTGCATTTAGTTTTGTAAGTCAAGTCTACAGCAAACTTACAAGTATTTCATCAAATACTTAACTCAACAAGAAATCATTGAATGATATTCAAACACATTTTAAACATTTGCTGGAAAAACTAGTAATTACTGAGCAAGTAAAAATAACAACTACAATTATAAATGAATAACTGCAAACATTTGGGGCCAGAAAATGTGACGGATTGGTGAGAAGACATATTCCAAACATTAATGTCAAAGTTTGGTGCTTAAAATGTTACATATATCTCTGAAAAAAAAAATCTGATGTGTTCCATTCACATTATTTTCTCTACATCTCTGTTACAAATAACTGTTAAAAAGCTTATGCTTCCATTTACTTCATGCTAATCAAGAAAAAAAATGGCAGAAATAGTCTTATTACTTGCTTCCTTGTAAGTAGAAGCGAAATAAGGGACTACCGTAGGTTAAAGTGATAGTCAAAAGCTGGTTGCCATGTGACTGAAGCTCCTTTGTATGGACAGGAGCTGACAAATTCCGGTATGAGAAAAGTATAAGTTTCTCAAAACTGAAACCAATAAGAAGGAATATTTCAAAAACCATCAACTCCACGAAAAAAAATATATTACATAAATTGTTTGTTTTAACGTGCTCTACATTTCTCGTGTGGTAAGTTTTTGTCTACCGCTTAAGGTTTAGCAGTTATGCATAATTCCGTAAAATTCATCCAGAATAAAGTGGTCTTCAGAGGCTAGTCTCAGAAAATTCGTGATATACATTTTATTTGTCAGGTAAATATCTTTAATATACGATATTTTAATAAAAATCTATGTATATGATTTGTTTTTACTGCTAAAATTTGTATTTTCAGCAGCTGTTTACACCGTGTTTTTCATTTACTTTTTTAACACCCACTACAGTAGAACCTTATTATACGTTTTTCAAGGGAGACTACTATAATACTGTATAAATGAGAAACCGTGAAACTGGTTTTCTCTTCTGGTATGGACCTCATCCAGGATGTTCTTCCTTGCTGCTTGATATTCACACATGTTTCTTCTCCTGTTTGTAACTCGAAAATCCACATATAGATACGATAATGAAAGGATAAACGACAATTAAAAGAGCACATTAGCAGTACTCGACTTAAAGCAGAGAAGTGACTGTTGGATCCAAAGTTAATAGATTGTTGGAACGATATGGCAACAATGAAACGATACGCGTCAATGAAAACCGCAAACAGGCAATTCCAAGGCTATACACAGCAAGCATACCACCATATGCTCTTTTTAAAAACGTAAACATGGGGTACTTTTTGAGACGTTAATATATGGAAGCCAAGCGTTTTCTTATCAAGTATTTATTTTGTTAATGGAAGGAAATTGATCCCATATTGATTTATTGATTATGTGATAAAGGAAAACTTAATTACTGAAATTACTAGCCTATAAGTGTTCTGTGAATATCAGAATATTGAACTTATTGTGTATTTTAAGTATAATTTCATTTATGATCAAAAACAATTATTTAAACAAATTCAACAATGATAATTGCATTGTTACGTGCATGAAAAAGGAAGCTGTTCTTTCTAGTATACCGCATCCCCAAGCGTTGTATACCCATATTTAAATATTCATTAAGCGCAAATAGATTATGAAATAAATATTATATGTACCATAAGTAATTTATCTATAAATAAAAGGAAGTCTGTATTATATACTTCCTTAAAGCATGTTTAATAAGGAGAAACATGTAGAATAAGCTTTGAGCCTATATAAGAGCTGAATAGACGCTGAACCTTTGTCGTTCCTTATTGGTCAGTGTTCACGTGATCATCATTGCTCGGCACAAGGGTAGCGTCCTATACACTTGGCGGGAACGCGTGCTGTTACCAGCTAGTGGAATGCAATCTTAATTTATCTGTGCCATCATATAGTGTTAATAATTATTGTATCCAGTGATATTGAAGAATATACAAGAACATCTTACCAGTGTATCATTTACAAGTATTATATTATCTGTAATGTATTATCTCCTTCGTGGCCACGATCCTGAGAAATAATAATAATAATACAGTGAGTCATCAATTAGCTCGCCAATTCGCCGATTTCTTAATAATTTGTAATACTTTTGTGTACGGAGATCAAAAAGTGACGCACTACCGAGAGAATGTATAACCAAAACGTATAATTGAGCAAAATTTTAATGGAGAACGACTAGTCCATAAAATTTTAACCTATATGTGAGAAAAAATGTTCAAGTGAATAACTTATAGAGAGTTTCAACTTTAATTGTAGATAGAAGTATTGTTTTCCATCCAAAAATTTGCTAACCAAATTTTGGAGAAAATAGTTAAACTAGGACTCATCTTCCCAATTTTTACTTTCTCTAAACGTACTATATATACCGTTAGAGAAGATATTGTAATACACCCAAAAATTTGATACGAGATTTCGCCAGAAATACTTGTTTTTAGACCTGAATCTAAAATAAGTATTTTTAGAAAAATGTCCGTGTGTGTGTCTGTGGGCAACATAGCTCCAAAACGTAAAGTCTGTTCAAAACTAAACTTAGTATCTAGGTTTTGTAACTTCCAAGGATGCGACACGAAGATTTTGAAGAAAATCACCCCAACTATCCTTTACATGGAACTTTTTTCGAAAATTTTGATTTTCTCTAATTTTTTTTTTTTTTTTTTTTTTTTTTTTGTGTGACAAGTTTTTGTCCATATCTTACGGTTTAGCAGTTATGCAGAATTCGGTAAAATTCATTCAGATTAAAGTAGTCTTCCCAGAAAATTCAAGATATACATTTTATTTGCCAGGTAAATATCTTTAATGTACGATATTTTAATCAAAATCATTAGAGCCCTTTTTGAGAAAATAAACATTTTCGAAAAAAGTCCATGTAAAGAGTAGTTGGGGATGGGGGGATTTCCTTGAAAATCTTCGTGTCGCATCCTTGCAAGATACCAAACTTAAATACCAAGTTTGTTATTTAACAGTCTTCGTTTTTGAGCTATGCTGCCCACACACACACACACACGGACATTTTTCTAAAAAAAAAATTGGATTCAGGGGGTCTCAAAACAAGTATTTCCGGGTAAATCTAGGTATCGAATTTTTTAGTGCAATCCAATACCTTCTCTATACACTATGTACATAGTACGTATAGAGAAAGTAAGAATGCATGGTAGACAAAAATGTTTATTAGAATACTTTTGGGAAAATGCCTAAATAATAAAATCAATACCAATTGATCATAATAGTTGGCTATACTATGACTCCTGGGTCTAAAGTACTTACAACATTGTAAGTCGCCATTGGGGTTGTCATCTCAAAATAACTTGAGATCACCTTGTGGTTTACTGGGAAACATACGAGTCAGTTGAGAGATTCAATGTTACCCCGGTATGTTGCCATGGTAGCTCAACGGCAGAGCAACCGGCTATGATATTGAATTTTTCTGTCTGACTCTACTTATGGTTTATTCTATTTCCTATCAGTATTGACTTAAAATACTGTAAGTAAAAGAGTTGACTGACTTTTATTCCGATTGGTTGGAATTTTACGCGCCAATGCACTGGATTGGCCACTTCCTACGATCACGTGTCATGAACAAAATGTCACATGATAATTATGATTCATTAATGTATTTAAGAATACTGTCTCACATTACACGATGGTAACACCAACTTGCCAGATTAACACAATCTATTTTGAAACAGTTACTTTCTGATACACCCTTGTATGAGTTTGACATGCCATTAAAAGGTATCTGATAGAAACATCAGTGTGTCCCGTTTTTGCTGGGATGCTGCAGTGATAAAATTAGCATCACATAAATCAAGAGACGCTGTAACCATTGTTGTTGTGCAGGGACTCTCGTCACTGATTCTGGCTTTGCTCGCAATCTACTAACTTATACATAACTTCTAAAAGTGCTGCTGTCGAATAAAGAATTTCAAAAGGGGCACAAGACATAAGGAAATACGAGGCTCACGTTCCAGGCGGACAACATAGATGTCACTTAACACTCTCCTGCCATCTACAAAATTATTCACGGCACAAGACAGTTGCCAGCACTGGCGCATGACTAATTCGCTTCCAAAATAGCATTGTTTGCCCAGCGACAAAAAAAAATAAAACTCTGTTTATTTTAAAACGAGTAATATGTACAAACGCCCGGAGCTTGTAAATATGTTAACATTTCCACGTCGTTTGGTTTTTGCTTAACACACGTTTTTCTTTTGATAACGCGACTGTGTTCCAAAGCGGTATGAACCGCTAGTCACATTTCAAATGCACTGTTTATACCGGAAGTTCACATATAACTTTACAATAAAAAAAAGTTGATGTGTTCCATTCACATGACTAACATCTCTGCAACAAATTATTGTTAAAAAGCTTGACCTTCTATTTACTTCATTTTAATCGTGAAAAATTAGCATAAATAGTCTTATTACTTGCAAGTAGAAGGGAAATAAGGGAGTACCATAGGTTAAAGTGATAACCATAAGTTGGTTGCTAAGTGACTAAGAGAAACGTTTTTTAAAGCTGAAACCAAAAAACTAGGAATATCTATAAAATGATCTACTCCACGAAAAAAATGTATATATCATAAATTGTGTTATAGCATGCTTTACATTTTTGTATGGTACGTTTTTGTTCATCTCTTACACTTTACTATTTACTCAAAATTCCGTAAAATTTATTCAGAATAAAGTAGTCTTCAGAGGCTATTCCCAGAAAATTCAAGATATACATTTTATTTGTCAGGTAAATGTCTTTAATATACGATATTTTAATCGAAATCTTTAGAGCCAATTTTGAGAAAATCAAAATTTTCGAAAAAAGTCCATGTAAAGGGTAGCGGGGGGTGGGGGGATTTTCTTGAAAATCTTTATGTGCATCCTTGCACAATACCAAACTTAAATACCAAGTTTAATATACTGAAATTCTTAATCGAATCTAATTTATTAAAGATAAAAATGTAACATATAAATAATAACTAGATACTTCCACATTTCTGCTGTTTTGAATTAAATCAGCATTATGTCAGCTGTCAGATCACAGTACATTAAATACAAATTAATAAATTAAATGAACTGAACAATGTTACTTTTATACCCAGCATTTAACTCAATGGTCATTATTTCATTTCGGCAATGGTGTTAAGTCGTGTACAGTTCTCATTGGATTTTATTTCTTGCACGCACGCACATACACACACAGTTTTATACTCACACTGTCATACTCCCACACTCCGGAGAGAATGGGACTAAAGAAAAATTCTCATCCCTCAGCCGGGATTCAAATCGGCACCCCTCGAAAAGTAGACAGTGCTCTACTGGCTGAGCTACGGGTTAAGCTAAGAACCTTTTGCTGCACCAGAAAATCACTAACCCAATTTCCAACTTGAGAGAACGCTCGCTTAATACAGCAGCTAATATCTCCCACAGAGTTCCTGAACGTTTTAGAGGCAGAGAGAAGAGAAACTCCAAGAAGATTCTGGTTATCGGTCCCTAGCGTTTTGTGTGCTTTCGCTGGTCCAGAGCGTTTATTCGTTTATTTATCTGTTCTCCAACCGCCGGGTGCCAAACTCAACCGCTAGGTCACATTATCCTTAATAAATATAAATAACATCCTATAACATAAATAGCTGGAATTCACCTAACAATGAATTGAAAATATATTTAGACGAAGTAAAATTACTTAGCTAAATGTTTTATATTCTACTAATAAAACGTTCGTCAGAAATACACTAATATTTAGTATTAATTAAAAGCAATGCTGATAGTTTAGTGTATAACTGACCTGTTATTCCAATATTAAAGCATCACCCGTGTTTGATCTGGAACCTTACCTGTAAAGGAAGAATTAAAAAAGATTAAATGCATTGTTAATGTATATGTTTACATGAGCATTAATGCTACACTATCTGCAATTAATACTAATTGAGAATTCAATTTGTAAAATGATACCATCAGACACATCTCTATAAATCAACATAGGAACCATAAAATATTCATGACCTCATGTTAATTATGCTTTAACAAAATATCTTTTCTACGACCGAACGTAATTTGAGTAGTTTACGAGCTCATTTCAGATAGTAAACTTGATTTTTATGGAATCCAAGCGCAAAGAAGTGCAGCAAGCGTAAAGTAATTTTGTTCCCACTTTACGCTCGCCAAAATAATTCACGATATTAGTGTGTATACATCACTGATCAACAGACAAACAATTAAAATTAGTCGTGCACGATATAATGTTATACTGAACGTCAATAAATGACAAATATTCTTTCTCAGCTGTAAGGATATCACAATTCTCAAAATCTGCCAGTTTCTTTAAATACATCACAGAACAGCAATATAATTAGTTTGTCACGGTCTGCAATAACCGTACCGTCATCGGGCCCTGCAACCAAAAAGCGAAACATACCCACTGAACGCACCCTGTCATATCGCTGCGAAATAAACAACGAACGATAACCCTTGGTGAATGGCTCAAACTTAACTTCACATCTTTGCTTTTCTTTAAATATCAGAAAATTCTGTTAAAAATAGTATCATAAATAACTATTTTTCCCCATCAATAACTCTTTTATTTTTTCAAACACTGATTACAAATAATCTCTTGTAAAAATTCTGCGTATAGTTTCTTTTCGACGTTCTCCGCAGCGACGATATAGCTAGCTATTATTCCCGACAAAGTCACTCAACTGTTGCATGCGATGCATTCGTAGTGAAAACTGCGCAGCACACCCCTTTTATAAAAATTGGTCGCGACACTGAAAACTTCCAGAAGCCGCGGCACGTGCAGTACACCACCGGTAATCACAAACTCACACAGACTGTAAAATGCGCGGCTTCAACGTAAAAGAACTTTCTGAAAGAACACGTGTCCACTCACACGGATGTAACAATCACACCGCGGCACAGATGTTCACTAACGCACGTGTGTAACAATGGATGACAACAATCAGCTATGCCTTATAAAGCAATCATGTGCACACATGTTCGATGATTGCGGCCGTAAGGGTAGTCACACTATCAGGGTCGTGGATGACAGCGCGAAGTACGATAAGGAACATCAAAATAAATTGGACGTGTTATATTCAGTGCTGTATTTACAATATTTTTATTTATTTATTATTATTATTATTATTATTATTATATTTTTATTTTTTTAGCTTAACGTCCTTAACTAGTTGGGTATAACGGAATATACTCGGTTACTCGACATTCTTCTTACTTTCTCTATACGTGCTATGTACAGTGTATAGAGAAGGTATTGCACTACACCAAAAAATTCGATACCGAGATTTCACCGGAAATATATGTTTTAGTATTTTCAGAAAAAGGTCCGTGTGTGTGTCCGTGTGTGTCTGTGAACACGATAACTCAAAAACGAAAAGTCGATAAAATACCAAACTTGGTATTTAAGTTTAGTATCTTCCAGGGACGCGACACGAAGATTTTGAGAAAAATCCCCCCACCCCAAACTACCCTTTACATGGAACTTTTTGCGAAAATTTTGATTTTCTAAAAAATGGCTCTAACGATTAAAATATCGCATATTAAAAATAAAAATATTTACATGACAAATAACATGCATATTTTGAATTTTCTGGGAATAGCCTCTGAAGAGTACTTTATTCTCGGTCAATTTTACGGAATTTTGCATAACTGCTAAACCGTAAGAGATGGACAAAACTTACCACACAACAAATGTAGAGCACCTTAAAACACACAATTTATGTTATATACCTTTTTTTCGTGGAGTTTTGTTCAGCTATAAAGACTTATACTTTTGTAATACAGGACTTTGTGAACTCGTGTCCATACAAATAAAGGAACTTCAGTCGCAGAGCAACCAGCTTTTGACTATCACTTTAACCTATGGTACCCCCTTATTTCGTTTCTACTAACAAGGAAGCAAGTAATAAGACAATTTCTGCTAATTTTTGCTGCATTAGATGAAGTAAATAGAATAATTTGTTGCAGTGATTTAGAGAAAGTCATGTGAATGGAACACATCAAATTTTTAGGATAAGGAGAACCCCGATGAAAAGACAAAACATTTGAAATGGTCCATTCACATGATTTTTGTTTACTTTCTCTACACGTACTATGTACATAGTGTATAGAAAAGGCATTGCATTGCATCCAAAATATTGATACCATGATTTCACCGGCAATACATGTTTTAGGTCCCCTGAATCAAAAAAAGAATTTTTAGAAAAAGTTCCGTGTGTGTCTGTAGGTCTGTGGACAGCATAGCTCAAAAACGGAAAGACCGTTGAATACCAAACTTGATATTTAAGTTTGGTATCTTCCAAGGATGCGACACGAAGATTTTCAAGAAAATCTCCCAACACCCAACTACCCTTTGCATGAACGATTTGCGAAAAGTTTGATTTTCTCAAAAATGGCTCTAACGTTTTGATTAAAATATCATATATAAGGATATTTACCTGACAAATAAAACGTATTTCTTGAATTTTATGGGAATAACGTCTAAGGACTACTTTATTCTGGATGCATTTTAGGAATTTTGCATAACTGGTAAACCGTAAGAGATGGATACAAACTAATTACACAAAAAATGTAGAGCACGTTAAAACACACAAGTTATGCATTTCTTTCATGGATTTGATCGTTTTTGAGATTTTCTTTGTTTTTGATTTCTGGTTTGAAAAACTTATACTTTTCTGTTACAGGAATTTCTCAACTCCTAGCCATACAAACAAAGGAAATTAAGTCACATAGCAACCAGCTTTTGATTATTAGTTTAGCCCACAGTACTCCCTTATTTGTCTTCTACTTACAAGGAAGCAAATAATAAGACTAATTCTGCTAAGTTTTTCTCGATTAGCATGAAGTAAATAGAAGCATTAGCTTTTGAACAATAATTTGTTGTAGAGATGTAGAGAGAGTCATGTGAATGGAACACATCAGATTTTTATGAGTAGTGCAATATCCTCTCTACCTATGTACCAAGTAGAGAAAGTAAACAATATTCCACCACAAAGATGGAGTTTATTTGAAACACTGGCAAATTTCCAGCAGCGTCAAAAACTATTTCATAGCCATCGTTATGCATACAGCCACTTGACAACACAAAGGGATGCTGCAATATCTGCGCCTGACGACCTTCAAAAGACGTTCTTAAACATCGTTTAACGCAATTTAATATTTATCTTTTCACTTTAGCAAACGGAATTTAATATACGCGAGGAATTTCGTATGCAGTTTCATCCAAGCAAACAGGGAGCCGAGTTCATGAATAAAGCAAGATAAATGAAAGTTCTCGAGTTCTTATTGTCTTGCATTTTAAAACAAAAGACGTCCAGGGTCATGGGAACATGGTGGAAAATACTAATTTCCGCGTGTATACCTTACTTTGCCTGCCATTACTGTACACAAATTACTGTGTTGCATTGCACCTACAAATTTGATATTAGCATTTCATCGAAAACAGTCCTTTAAGGAATTTTATTATAATCCCCCCACACCAAACTATTCTTTATATGGAATCTGTTTCTAAAACATTGATTTTTCTCAAGAAACGAGAATAACGAGTTTAATATAAAAGTATAATTTTTACTTTCTATACACGCGTTATGTACATAGTGTATAGACTAGGCATTGTATTACACCCAAAAATTTTATATTGAGGTTTCATCGGAGAATAGATGGTTTTAGATCACCTGAATAAAAAACAAAAAAAAAAAAAAAAAAAAAAAAAACATGTTTATTAAAATGTCCATGTGTGTCTATGAGTAGCATAGCTCAAAAACGAAAACACAGTTGAATACCAAACTTGGTATTTAACTCTCTCTTATGGTTATGCAAAATTCTACACCTTGGAGGTCTCCTAAGGCTATTCCCAGAAAATGCAATGCAATACGACATACAAGGGATTTTAATCAAAATCATTAGAATAATTTTTAAGAAAATCAACATTTTCGTCATTTTTTCTATGTAAAGGATATTTGGGTTGAAGGAATTGATTGAAAATCTTCGTGTCGCATCCTTGGAAGATACTGAACTTAAATACCAAGTTTGGTATTTAACGGGTTTTTCGTTTTTGAGCTATGCTGTCCACAGGTAGATAGACTCACACAGAAACGGAACTTTTTCCAAAAATGTTTTTTTTATTCAGGGGGACCAAAACATGTATTTCCGGTGAAATCTCTGTATCAAATTTTTGAATGCATTACAATACGTTCTCTATACACTATTTACATAGTACGTGTAGAAAGAGTAATACAAAAATCTGGTATGTTACACTCACATGACTTTCTCTACCTACGCTACAAACTTCTTACTAAAGATAAATATTCTTTCAACACCATGCTAATCGAGAAAAATATTAGCAGACTTTTAGTACTTAGTTCTTATAAGTAGAATGGAACTATGGGAATGCACTGGGCTAAAGTGATAGTCAAGTGTTTTAAAAGCTGTCGTTATGCGATTGTCATTGCAAACCGATGCTGTGATTGGCCAGGAGTAGAAGAAACGAAAAACGGACCCTTCCGTCTGAGAAAAGTGTAAGTTCTTCACAATGGAAACTAATTACAAGAAATACCTCAAAAGCGATAAGCTCCACGAAAAAAAGGTATATACTATAACGTGTGTATCTTAACATCTTCTACATTTTTTGTTGAGTAAGTTTTTGTCTATCCGGTTTTCTAGTTATGCCACATTAAGCAAAATTCATCAAGAATAAACAGGTCTTTAGAAGCTATTCTCAGAAAATTAAAGATATACATTTAATTTGTGATAAAAATGGGTTTAATATGTGGTATATTAATCAAAATCGTTAGACCCACTTTTTAGAAAATCAAAATTTTCGAAAATGTTCCATGTAAAGGGTAGTTATGGGAAGGGGGACTTTCTTGAATATCTTCGTGTCGCATCCTTGGAAGATACCAAATTTGGTATTTATCGCTCTATTCGTTTTTAAGCTATGCAGTTCACAGGCAGATAAACACACACACACACACATGGAACTTTTTCAAAAAATCTGATGTGTTCCATTAGCATGACTTTCTCTACATCTGTGTAACAAGTTGTTGTTAAAATGCTTATGCTAATCAAGAAAAAATTAGTAGAAATAGTCTTATTACTTGCTTCCTTGTAAGTAGAAGCGAAAAAAGGGAGTAGCATAGGTTAAAGTGATAGTCAAAAGCTGGTTGCTATGTGACTGAAATTCATCTGTTTGCATGGATAGGAGTTGACAAATTCCTGTATGAGAAAAGTATGTTTTTCAAAACTGAAACCAAAAACAACGAATACCTTAAAAACGATCAACTCCACGAACAAAATGTATATAACATAACATATGTTTTAATGTGCTCTATATTTTCTGTGCAGTATGTTTTTATCCATCTCTTACGGTTTATTAGTTATGCAAAATTTCGTAAAATTCATCCAGAATAAAGTAGTCTTCGGAGGCTATTCCCAAAAAATTCAAGATATACATTTTATTTGTCAGGTAAATATCAGTAATATGTGATATTTTAATCAAAATCGTTAGAGCCATTTTTTAGAAAATCAACATTTTGGAAAAAAAATTCTATGTTAAGGGTAGTTGGGTGTGGGGGGATTTTCTTGAAAATCTTCGTGTCGCATCCTTGGAAGATACTAAACTTAAATATACCAAGCTTGGTATTTTACCGACTTTTCGTTTTATAGGTATCGTGTTCACAGACACACACACGCACACTCACACACACACAAACACACACACACGGACCTCCTTGTAAAAATGTTTTTTTTCGGATACAGGGGACCCTAAAACATATATTTCCGGTGAAATCTCGGTATTGAATTTTTGGGTGGAATACAATACTTTCTCTATACGTTATGTACATAGTTCGTGTAGAGAAAGTGATAACTATTATTTTGTATGAAACAATGGATGGTGTTTGACGTGTGCCACAACCGGATGAGAAAAGCTGCTTGCTCAAACACACGATACAGGAATGTATTCAGAGAAACTGGATCTTAGCTAAGCTCATCACTTGTTGGAGAAGTTGGGAAAGCTCTAGGGTGCTAGTGTTGTATCAGGCAAGACTCCAGGGGGGGGGGGGGGAACCACACACACCTACACAACAAATTATACTTGCATTCGTCTCGAGAATTTATCCCTGCAAACATACACGCGTTTATACAGCAAGAGACGAGACAACGGTTTCCAAGATTTCACCTTTTAAAAACTTGTGTACTTAACGTCCCTTCTTCGCTTTGCATACGCGGATATTTTCAACATTTTCAATTGTTCGATTTAATATAAAGTACATACAATCATCTGCTGTGATCCATTCACATGACTTTCTCTTCATTTCTGTAACAAATTATTGTTAAAAAGCTTATGTTTCTATTTACTTCATGCTAATCGAGAAAAAATTAGCAGAAATAGTCTTATTACTTGTTTCCTTCTAAATAAAAGAGAAATAAGGAAGGTTAAAGTTATAGTCAAAAGCTGGTTACTGTGTGAATGATGTTCCTTTGTTTGTATGGACAGGAGTTGACAAATTCCTGTATGAGAAAAGTATAAGTTTTTCAAACAAGAAATATTTCAAAAACGATCAACACCACGAAAAAATGTATATAATATAAATTATGTGTTTCAAAGTGGTCTACATGTGGTAAGATTTTGTCCTACCTTGCGGTTTAGCTGTAATGCCAAAGTCCGTAAAATTCATCCAGAGGTTATTTCCAAAAAATTCAGGATATACATTTTATTTGTTGTGTAAATATATTTAATACATAACACTAATCAAAATTGTTAGAGCCATTTTTGAGAAAATCAAAAATTTTGAAAAAAGGTCCATATAAAAGTTGTGTGGGGGATTTTCTTGAAAAACTTCGTGTCGTGTCCTTAGAAGATATCAAACCTAAATACCAATTTTGGTTTTTAACGCTCTTTTCGTTTTTGAGCTATGCAGCCCACAGGCTCACACACCGACATTTTCAGGGCGTCTCAAAACATGTATTTTCGGTTATATCTCGGTACATAGTACGTGTAGAGAAATTAAAAATCTAATATGTTCCATTCACATTGCTTTGTCCACATCTCGACGTCAAATTATTGTTACGAAGCTTATTCTTATATCTGCTTCTTTTTTTTTTTTTTTTGTAGTGTTTAACGCCTGCTTTTTCTACAGTGACAGAGGTGATATATGGCATCAAGATGGACCATCGGTAGAATGCGGTGTTTTTTTGTTTTTTTATTTTTTTTTTTTTAAATACAGTCCGGAGTCTGATCAGGACTCAAACATATAACACCCATGCCCAAGGCGGGACTCGAACCCACGATCCCCAGCGCTACGAAGCACCAAAGCGGGACGCCTCGGCGAGCGCGGCCATGGGGACCGGCGTGTTGGGGGATACCGGAGAACCTGGAGAAAACCCACTCCTGTGGCACTTTGTCCACCACAAATCTAACTTGCGATCCAACCCAGGCCGTCTAGCTGAGAGTCTAGTGGTCTAACCACTCGGCCACGGTGTGGCCCTATCTACCTCATGCTAATCGAGATAAACTGTAGCAGAAATGGTCTTATTACTTAGTTCCTTTAAGTAGAAGAGAAATAATGGACTATACTAGCCTAAAGGGTAGTTTTGGGTGGCGGGATTTTTCTGAAAATCTTCGTGTCGCATTCTTGGAAGATGCTAAACCTAAATAGTAAATTTGGTTTTTAATGGTGTTTTCGGTTTTGAGCTATGCTATCCCAAAGACACACAAACACACACACGGACCTTTTTATAAAAACCTGATGCATTCCAGTAACTTGACTTTTGCTACATCTCCGTAACAAATTATTGTTAAAAAGCTTATTGTTCTACCCATTTCATGCCACTCGAGATAAATATTAGCAGAAATGGTCTTATTACTTAGTTCCTTATAAGTAGAAGGGAAATAAGGAAACACACTAGGCTAAAGCGATGGTCAAACATTTTTAAAACTGGTTGCTATGTGATTTAAATTAATTTCTTTGCATTGCCAGGAATTTCCAAGTTCGTATAAGAAACATTTTAAATATTTTAAAACTGAAAACAATAAAAGGAATATCTCGGAAATGATAAACTCCACAAAAAAAGGTATATGAAATAAATCGTGTTTTTATGAGATCTACATTTTTCGTACCGTAAGCTTATTCTTATCTCTTACGGTTTACCAGTTCTGCAAAATTCCGCAAAATTCATTTAGAATAAAGATGTTTTCAGGGGCTATTCCCAGAAAATTCAAGCCATATATTTTATTTTTTATGGAAATATCTTTAATGTTCGATATTTTTGATCAAAATTGTTATAGCCGTTTTTGAGGAAAAAAAAATGCAAATATTTTCCCTTGTAGATAGAAGAATAAACTTTTGAAGAAAATTTTGTTACAGTACTATAGAGAAAGACATGTGCATGGAATAAATCAGCTTTTCTTTTCTTTAATACATTATGCTGTTCACACACTCACGGAGAGTTTTTTTTTTTTTTTTCTTCTAAAAAAATCATTTTTTGGATTCTGAGGTTAGTGATCCGGTGAAATATTGTGATCGAAATTTTAGATGAAAAGCATTTTCTTGTTAGCTAGTATGTACGTGGTAAGGAAGTAAAACACTATTTTAACAATAACCTTATTATCTAAGTTTGCCGGGCGTGTATTCGTGGTCCATTGCCTGGACTCCGGAGCTAGATTCTCACCCTGATGATGCCGAACGCAGCTTACGGCGAAACGTTGGTTGTGCCAACAACTGGACCACGGCCAACAAGCCCGGCAATCTTAGATAATAAGGTTGATAACGCCTGCCGTGAAAACCTACATATTTTAACGATAGTTTTTTCGACGTTTTCTCTCATCCTGAGAAGACGTACGCCGAGTAACTTTAAGATCCATTGACCCCGAGATCATTTGAGCATTACTTCACCAATTTCATTCATCGTCCAATAGACCAACCAGGTTAAAGAATGTTAAGCTATAAAAAAAGTCATATAAATAGAACACTTCACATTTTTTATCCAGAAAAGACGAATATCAAGTAACTTAAGCTCGATGGACCTCAAGATAATTTGAGCATCATTTCACCAATTACATTAATCGTCCGATATGACCAACCAGGTTAAAGGAAGTTAAGCTACACAAAAAAAAATCTGATGCATTCCATTCACATTACTTTCTCTACATCTCTGCAACAAATTATAGTTAAAAAGCTTATGCTTCTAATTACGTCACACTAAACGAGAAAAAAATAACAGAAATAGTCTTATTACTTGCTTCCTTGTAAGTAGAAGCGAAGTAAGGGAGTACCATAGGTTAAAGTGAGGTTTCTTTGTTTGTATGGACAGGAGTTGACAAATTCCCGTTTGAGAAAAGTATAAGTTTTTCATAGCTGAAAACAAAAACTAGGAATGTGTCAAAAACGATCAACTCCTCGAAAAAATGTATATAACATAAATTGTGTGTTTTAATGTGCTCTATATTTTTTGCGTGTTAAGTGTTTGCCCATCTCTTACGGTTTAGCAGGTATGCAAAATTCCGTGAAATTCATGTAGAATAAGGTATTCTTCAGAGACTATTCCCAGAAAATTCAAGATATACATTTTATTTGTCAGGTAAACATCTTTAATATACGATATTTTAAACAAAATCGTTAGAGCCATTTTTAAGAAAATCAAAATCTTCGAAAAAAGTTCCATGTAAAGGGTAGTTGGGGGTGGGTTTTTTTTTTCTCTTAAAAACCGACGTGTCGCAATCTTGGAAGATAGCAAACTTAATTACTAAGTTTGGTATTCAATGGTCTTTTCGTTTTTGAGCTATGCTGTCCTCAAACACATACACATAGACACACACGCACGCACACACACGGGCCTTTTTCCAAAAATGTTTTTTTTTTATTCAGGGGGACCCAAAACATGTATTTCCGGTGAAATCTCGGGATCGAATTTTTGGGTGCAATACAGTACCTTCTCTATACACTATGTACATAGTACGTGTAGAGAAAGTAAAAATTGATACGGATATTTAACTGGAAATACTTGGTTGAGCCTATTTTGAAATACTTGAAATGTAAGTTAATCGTTCTGGACACATATTTGGCACTGTAAGCTAAATTTACAATTCATTTATTAATTGCTTCGCCAACTATCACTGTATATACTTACAGTAAGAGTTTGAGAGGTCATTAATACTTACAATACAATTAGGAAATGACGTAACACTCAAGACATGTGCTACTTCAAGTAAAGAATCTATAGCAAAATTCATTAACAAAAGAGTGTATAAGAAGGCTTTGTCCATATAATTTCATTTGTTCACACCGAGAATTCATTTTTACTTTCTCTACACGTACTATGTACATACTGTATAGAGAAGGTGTTGTATTTCGATGCCGAGATTTCACCGAAAATACATATTTTGAAACTCCCTGAATCCAAAAAAATATATATAATATTTACTTGACAAATAATATGTTATGTATTGAATTTTCTGGGAATAGCCTCTCAAAACTATTTTATTCTCGGATAAATTTAATGGAGTTTTGCAAAACTGCTAAACTGTAAGAGATGGACAAAATCTTTCTGCATAAAAATGTAGAGCGATTTAAAACACACAATTTTTGTAAAGAACATTTTTTTTCGTGGAGTTGGTCGTTTTTGAAGTAAATATAAGCATAAGCTTTTTAATAATATTCTTTGCAAAGATGTAGAGAAAGTCATGTGAATGGAACACATCAGATTATTTCTTAATGTTCAATAAAATATTGAACGGCAATTTTGAGTCTATAAGTATAGCTTAAGTTCTTGGTACGCAATATACTATTTAGAAAAAGATCCATGTCTGTTTTGAATGTATTTGTCCGTGTAGCTGTGAACATTATAACTCAAAAAAGAAAAGTCGGTAAAATACCAAATCTGGTATTTAACTTTAGTATCTTCCAAGAATATGACAAAAAGATTTCAAGAACCCTGCACCCCAAATTGCCCTTTACATGGACAAAATTCGAAAACTTTTATTTTCTCAAAAAACACTCTATGATTTTTATTAACATGCCGCAAATTAATGAAATTTACGTGACAAATAAAGTAGGCATAGATCTTGAACTTTTGAGAATACCTTTTGAAGGCTCTTCATTCTAGAGCATAACTGGTAGACCGTAAGATATAAACCTACTACACAAAAAAGTGCAGTTCGCGTTAAAACTTACAATTTATTTCATATACGTTTTTTCGATGAGTTGACCATTTCCGAAAATATTCTTTGTTTTTCGTTTAAGTTTTAAAATACTTTAACAATGTATTTCAATCAGATTTTAAAAGATTTGACTATAAATATAGCCTAGTGTATTCCCTTATTTACTTACAAGAAAGTAAGTAATAAGACCATTTCTGCTAATTTTTACCATATTGGCATAAGTAAATGAACAATATCTTTTGCTAGAAGTTTATTATATAACCGTTCACAGACCGTACGTGATTTTGCAATACACAAAATAGGAAGCAGCATTAAAAAAAAGGTCTGATGTGTTCGATTCGTATGACTTTCTCTTCATCTCTACAACAAGTTAATGTTAAAAAGCTTATTCTTCTATTTACTTAATGCTAATCGAGAAAAAATTAGCAGAAATAGTCTCATTACTTATTTCCTTGTAAGCAGAAGGGAAATAAGGGAGCGATAGTCAGAAGCTGGTTGCTATGTGACTGAAGCTCCTTTGTTTGTATGGACAGTAGTTGACAAATTCCTGTATGAGAAAAGCACAAGTTTCTTAAAAGGTGAAAACAAAAACAAGGAATATCTCATAAACGGCCAACTCCACGAAAAAAATTTGTATATAACACAAATTGTATGTTTTAACGTACTCTACATTTTTGTGTGGTAAGTTTTCGTCCATCTGTTACTGTTTAGCAGTTATGCAAAATTCCGTATAACTCACCTAGAAAAAGCAGTCTTCAGAGGCTATTCCCAGAAAATTCAAGATATACATTTTATTTGCCTGCTAAATATCTTTAATATACGATATTTTAGTCAAAATAATTAATGCCATTTTTAAAAAAAAAGTTCCATGTAAAGGGTAGCTGGGGTTGGGGATTTTCTTCAAAATTTTCGTATTGCATCCTTGCAAGATACCAAATTTTAATACCAAGTTTGGTATTTAACGGTCTTTTCATCTTTGAGCTGTGCTGCCCTCAGACACACACACAGTCAGACAGACACACGGACGTTTTTTGGAATCAGGGGGTCCCAAAACATGTCTTTTCGGTGAATTTTAGGGCGGAATACAATACCTTCTCCATACTCTATGTACATAGTAGGTGTAGAGAAAGTTAAAATGTAGATCTCATCAATACACACCATTCATGTTATACAGATTTATTGTAGAGCTAATTATTTTAGTGATATTCTCTATTATTTGTTGTAATTTTACAATACTTAAACCTTTTATCAAAGGGGAAGCCCTCATCCGTTTCATACATCTTTATTTTACTCCTGGCCTTAGAAATAGAAGCGAATTACAATGGTAATCCCATAGGGACAGGTTTTAAAAGATTGGCCTATTATTTAGCCTAATATTCGCTCTTATTTCTCCAATACATATGAGGAACTAAGTAATAAGACCATTTCTGGTAATGTTTATCTTGATTGGCATGACGTAGTTAAAACCACAGCCGGGATTTGATCCACGGGTCTCTCAGTCTCTAGCCGATTGCTCTACCACTGAGCTACTATGGCATGACATTACATTTCTCAAATGACTCGCATGTTTCCCGGTGAACCCCAAGGTCATCAAAAGCATTTTGAGATGACATACCCCAATAGCGACTTACAATATCGTAAATACATTTAAGTCCCTGGCTTCATAGTTTAGCCAACTATTATGGTCAATTAGTGTAAATTTAATTGTTTTTTTTTTCTTCCACGAATCGTGTGTAGGACAGGAGTTGGATAGGTACAGTTATCCTGAAGAATTCAGTGCCATAGCCAGGATTTGAACTCGGATCTCTTGGTCTCTAGCCGGATGTCCTACCACTGAGCTACCATAGCAATATACCAGCATGCCATTAAATTTCTCAGCTGACTCCCATGTTCCCCAGTAAACCACAAGGTGATCTCAAATGATTTTTGAAACGATTTGTAAGAATAGTTTGAATGGCATAGAGAAAGACATTGGAATGGAACACATCAGATTTTTAGAAGCATTTCCGAAATTGTAGAAAAGGAGGGTCGTATTCAAGAGCACTATAGGAAGCAATTTTGTTCTCTCCAGAATGAGTCGCCCACCATGGTGTAGTGGTTACCATGTTTCATATGCCCAAAATGTCGGGTTTAAACCCGGCGGAGGTCGATGTATTTTCTCGGGGGTAAAAATCATTGCATGACTTTCTTAGAAGGGAAGCAAACCCGTGGCTCCCGTGTCGTAGATTTGCGGCACGTAAAAGAACATAAAGCCTGTTAAGAGGCCTCTGAGCATATTATGCGATTTTTCACGCGCATTATAGAATGGGACGCTAAGAACCATAGCAGTTAAAGAGAGTACATAAATAAAACACTTTTTTATTTTCTCCAGAATGAGAGGGAGATTTACTGTAACGTTTCCTTACACGATCTAATTGGTTCATCATTGCTCCGCTACAGCGCCTCTGTTAATCTGCTCGAGGGCTAGCCAGCATATCCATACTTCTTTGCGCATGCCTGGACACGTCACGATCCCCACTGTTGTGCTACGAGTGGCGACCAGCCGGTTTTTTTTGTTTTTTTTTTTACTTCTCATCGGGGTCGATTTCTTACAACACCAGGAGGGTACATTTCTTCTAGGACTCTTGCGCCGTGCTAGATCATTGTGGAGCGAGCTTTCGGTTTGTCTAAATTTACTATATTTATCTTTGTATCATTTTGGCTTAACTTGGCAAAATTTATCAGCCTTCTCGCTCCCATATTATGGGGAATTATTTTGACCGGTCTGAAGTGGCCCTATAGCTGTTTTTTTTTTTTTTTTTTTTTTTTTTTACTATCTCTACACGTACTATGCACGTAGTGTATAAAGAAGGTATTGTATTACACCCAAAAATTCGATACCGAGATTTCACCGCAAATACATGTTTTGGGTCTCCCTGAATAAAAAAATAAAGTATATTTGGAAAAAGGCCCTGTATGTGTCTGTGGACAGCATAGCGCAGGAACGAAAAGACCGTTAAATACCAAACTTGGTATTTAAGTTTTGTATCTTGTAAGGATGGGACACGAAGATTTTCAAGGAAATCCCCCAAACTATCCTTTACATGGAAAAAATTCGGAAATTTTAATTTTTTCAAAAATGGCTCTAACGATTTTGATTAAAATCTCTTATATTTAAAATATTTCTATGCCAGATAAAATATATACCTTGAATTTTCTGGGAATAGTCTATAAAGACCTCTTTATTCTGCATAATTCTTATTTTGTATAACTGATCAACAGTAAGAGATAGACAAAAGCTTACAAGACAAAAATGTAGATTACAATAAAACACACAATTTATGTCATATATATACATTTCATCATTTTTGAGATATTCCTTAAAAATGGTTTCTGCTTTAAAAAACTTACTTTTCTCATACAGGAATTTGTCAACTCCTGTCCATAAAAACAAAGGAACTTCAGTCACATAGCAACCAGCATTTGACTATCACTTTAACCTACGGTGCTTCCTTATTTCGCTTCTACATTCAAGGAAGCAAGTAATAAGACTGTTTCTGCTATTTTTACTTTTTCTATACGAACTTTGCAGATCCCGGTGGCCGCGCTCGCTAAAGTGTCTCGCTTTGGCGCTTCGTGGTGCACAGGAGCGTGGGTTCGAGTCCCGCATTGGGCATGGGTGTTTCTGTGTCTGTAAATGTGTCTATGTCTGTGTATGTAAAAGGAAAACGATAAGAATAATAAGGTCTACTAAGGAAATATAGGAAACTGGAAAAAATGGAGAAAAAAGGAATACAGCGCCGGAGTCCTGACAAGCCTCCGGAACTGTATTTTTGTAAAAAAAAAAAAAAAAAAAAAATTATGTACAATGTGTATAGAGTAGGTACTGCACTCACCAAAAAATTGTATACCGAGATTTCACCGGAAATATATGTTTTAGGGTCCCCTTTAAAAAATGTATTTTCAGAAAAAGGTCCGTGTGTGTGTGTCCGTGTGTCTGTGAACACGATAACTCAAAAACGAAAAGTCGGTAAAATACCAAACTTGGTATTTAAGTTTACTATCTTCAACGGATGCGACACGAAGTTTTTGAGAAAAATCCCCCCACCCCAACTACCCTTTACATGGAACTTTTTTCGAAAATTTTTATTTTCTAAAAAAATGGCTCTAACGATTTTGATTAAAATATCATATATTAAAGATATTTACCTGACAAATAAAATGTATATTTTGAATTTTCTGGGAATAGCCTCTGAAGACTGCTTTATTCTGAGTGAATTTTACGGAATTTTGCATAACTGCTAAACCGTAAGAGATAGACAAAAATTTACCGCACAAAAAATGTAGAACACATTAAACACACACAATTTATGTTCTGTAGATTTTTTTCGTGGAGTTGATTGTTTTTTTAGATATTCCTTGTTTTTCAGGTTCCAAAAACTTAACTTTTCTCATACAGGAATTTGTCAACTGCTGTCCATACAAACAAAGGACATTCACTCACATAGCAACCAGCTTTTGGCTTTCACTTTAACCTATAGTAAACTCTTTTTTCGCTTCTACTTACAAGGAAACAAGTAATAAGATTATTTCTGCTATTTTTTTAAATTGGCAAGAAGTAAATAGAAGCATAAGGTTTGTAACAATATGTTGACCAGAGATGTAAAGAAAGTCATGTGAAAGTCATGTGCCTTTTCTTAATATTTTTGTGTTTCTATCTATTAAACATGCTAAATGTTAAACCTGTGCATAGATTCTTGCTTTAAGGCCCAGTGGAACACAACTAACTGCCATATGTTAGGTCATAGATCTATAGGAAACATCAGAGAACCTGTTATGATAGCCATCTTATTCATATGAACGAGCTTTTGATATAATCCCTTCATTAACCTATTTAGCTAATGCCTTTGAAGTCCATGGCCTTCCTCTATCTCAAACTGCATCAAGATGGGCCTTTCACCGCCTACAACTCAACAGCTGGCTTCACATAAACCATACCTATATAGTAACATTATTTTAATACAAAAGCTCCGTTGGGTATAGACCCTTTGTATAAACTTCAAACACTATAATGGTATTCTACCGTATCTAAGAACACTACTAATTTCTATAAATTGTAACTAATTTAGCTGAAACGTTTATCATGGATTTACTCACTGTTAATTTTTACTTTCTCTATACCTACTCTGTACATAGTGTATAGAGAAACTTAATACCGAAATTTCACTGAAAGTATACGTTTTAGGACCCCCTGAATCCAAAAAAGCATTTTTAGAAAATGTCTATGTGTGTGCCTATCTGTGGGCAGCATAACTCAAAAACGAAAACACCGTTGAATACCAAACGTGGTATTTAAGTTTGGTATCTTCCAAGGATGCGCCACGAAGATTTTCAAGAAAATACCCCCACCCCCAGCTACCCTTACATGGAAAATTTTTGGAAAATTTTGATTTTCCTAAAAATGTCTAACGATTTTCATTAAAATATCGTATATTAAAGATATTTACCTTACAAATAAAATGTATATCTTGAATTTTATGGGAATAGCTTCTGCAGACTACTTTATTCTGGATGAATTTTACGGAATTTTGCATTACTGCTAAACCATAAGAGATGGACAAAAACTTACTCTACAAAAAATGTATATGCCCGCCTGGGTAGCGTGGTGGTAGCATGTCTGCCTCACGTTCAAAAGGTCGTGAGTTCGAATCTCGCTTAGGGTGAGTTACCCGGGTAAGGTTTTTTTCGGGGTTTTCCCTTATCCTGATAAGACGAGTGTCGAGTAACTTTAAGCTCCATGGACCCCGAGATCATTTGAGCATCATATCATCAATTTCATTCATCGTCCGATATGACCAAACCAGGTTAAAGGACGTTAAACTACAAAAAAAAAAAAAAAAATGTATAGCTCGTTAAAACACATAATTTATGTAATATGCATTTTTTTCGTGGAGTTGATCGTTTTGTAGTTATTTCTTGTTTTTGGTTTCAGCTTTGAAAAAACCTTACTTTTCTCATACAGGAATTTGTCAACTCGTGTCCATACAAACAAAGGAACATCAGTCACATAGAAATCAGCTTTTGTCTATCGTTTTAACCTATGGTACTCCCTTATTTCGCTTCTACTTTCAAGAAAGCAAGTAATAAGAGTATTTCTGCTAATTTTGTTCTGGATTAGCATGAAGTAAATAGAAGGATAAGCTTTTTAACAATAATTTGTTGCAGAGATGTAGAGAAAGTCATGTGAATGGAAGACATCAGATTTTTTAATTGATGAATACAATTACTTTGGATGGAGGTGTAAGACTCCACAAGTACATGTAAAGGATGTATTCTGGGACTGATAGACTAACTCCACTATCAACTTATCACAAAACAACTCGACGAAAAATCAATGCGGAACAACCCAAAGCCCATGTAGGCGGCGAGCATACAATGCGGTGCAGTGGCGGCTTGTTAAAGTCTCGCCACACGCTCGCTTTGTGGTTATTTAAATGGAGCTCATTGCTAACCCCTGATCTCTCGCTGCCAAAATAAACAGTTATTAGGAATCGCTTGTGACCGTTTGTTGTTCAGAGTGCCGCTTGGCTGTTGTATCAGCTATTGACGCTTACATGAGCACTTTCCATTTCTCTGTCCCGTTTCAGGGGAGCTCTTCAAAATAAATGCAGTTTAGGGTGAGGCATCTGCGAAATTTGACCAAAATTTGTGACAAATTAAAAAAAAATATCTCTCTTGTGTTCCATTCATATGACTTTCTATACATCTCTGCAACAAATTATTGTTAAAAAGCTTGTGCTTCTATTTACTTCATTTTAATCGATAAAAAATAGCAGAAATAGTCTTATTACTTGCTTCCTTGTAAGTAGAAGCGCAATAAGGGGAGTACCATACGTTAAACTGGTAGTCAAAAGCTGGTTACTATGTGACGCAATTTCCTTTGTTTGTATGGACACGAGCTGACAAATTCCTGTATGAGAAAAAATACAAGTTTTTTTTTTTTTTTTAAATCTGAAACCAAAAACAAAGAATATCTCAAAAACGATCAACTCCACAATAAAATGTATATGACATAAATGTGTGTTTTAACGAGATCTTAATTTTTGTGCCGTAAGTTTTGCCTATCTCTTACACTGTACTAGCTATGCTTAATTCAGCAGAATTAATCCAGAATAAACAGGTTTTCAGAACCTATTCTTAGGAAATTCAAGATACACATTTTATTTGTGATGGAAATGGCTTTAATTTATGGTACTTTAATCAAAATCGTTGGTCATTTTTGAAAAAAATCAAAGTTTTCGAAAAAATGTTCCGTGCTAAAGATAGTTTGGGGTGGGGGAACTAACTTGAAAATCTTCGTGTTTAACGGTCTTTTAGTTTTTGAGCTATGCTGTCCACAGACACGCACAATCATACACAAACTCACATACACAGACCTTTCTCTAAAAACTTATATTTCTGGTGAAATATCGACATCGAATTTTTGGGTGGAATGCATTACCTCCTCTACCCACTAATTTTAGAAAATGGTTCCATGTAAAGCGTAGATAGTTTGCGTTGGGTTTATTTTCTGGAAAATGTGCGTATCGCATCCCTGAAAGCTGCTGTACTTATAATTAAGTTTAATATTTAATCGACTTTTCGTTTTTGAGTTAATTTGTTCTCAGACAGACACACACATGTACGGAACTTTTTCTAAAAAGCTGTTTTTATAAAGGAAAGCCTAAAATCTATATTTCCATGAAATTTCGGTATCGAATTTTTGGGTGAAATTCAATGATTTCTGTACGTTAATATAGTGTAAGAACGTATTCATTGTACGTTAGATAGCAATTGTTTTTCGATCTTAATGTATTAATTATGCCTGTAAAAGTGTTTTCAATAATAAATGTTGGAATCGTATTCAATTTAAAATGGTAGACATTACAAGTGTGCCCACTGATGACTTCGTAAGCAAAGTTATGTTGACATTCGCGTTTAGTACTGGATGAATACTATCTGCTAGTGTTACACCCCTATATCGCTCCATGTATATTCTATACTAGTCACTGTTGCCAACTGAGGTACTACAATCAAAACTTTATAGTTCCTCTTTCTATTAGTACTATTTTCGTTTCTAAATTTTATTGAAAGCAAGTTGCACGTATTCGAAACCCGTAAGGTAATTTGGGGCAACCCTGTACTTGACTAAACGTGGGAGTTTCTTCCTTCTTATCTTACACTCAACTTTCAATCTCATTCATGCAAAAAGTGTTCAACTCCCTCTCTAGGTACGAAAACAAAATGCACTTTCGCAGCACTTAGCTTACATGCATAAAACAAGAACCCTTAATTTGTTTACTTTCTCCACACGTACTATGTGCACTTGTATAGAGAAAGCATTGTATTGAATCCAAAAATTCGATACCGACATTTCACTGAAAATACATGTTTTGAGACCCTTATTTAAAAAAAATTAGAAAAATATTGGTGTTTATTTCTTTGGGCAGCACAAATCAAAAACGAAAAGATCGTTAAATACCAAACTTGGTATTTAAGTTTGCTCTCTTCCAAGAATGCGACGCGAAGACTTTCAACAAAAATCCCTCCAACCCCAACTACCCTTTACATGGAATATTTTTCGAAATTTTGATTTTCTCAAAAATGGCTCTAACGATTTTTTATTAAAATACCTTATCTTTAAGATATTTTTGTGACACAAAAAATGCATAAGTTGAACTTGCTGGGAATATCCTCTGAAGACCTCTTCATTCTGGATGACTTTTGTATAACTGGCAAACGGTAAGAAATATACAAAAACTTACCATATAAAGATGTATATCTCCTTAAAGCACACAATTTATGCTATATGCATTTTGTTTGTACAGTTATCCGTTTTCGAGATATTACTAATTTTTTTCTTCTTTTTTATTGTTTATTTACTCCTGGCAATCAAAGTGTTTGGAATTTCAATTGTTTCAAATAGGAACCTATTTTAAAAGACAAGACTATCGCTTTAGCCTGTGCATTTTCTCATTTCCCCTCTCACCTTCAAGGAAGCTACTAATAAGACTTTTTATGCTTATATTTATGTTGATTAGCATGATGTATATCACAATTACTGTTTTTCGTACAAGGAAGCAAGAAATAAGGACAATTTCTGCTAATGTTTATCTCGATTATCATGAACAAGTTGTTGCTCAGTTGTACAGAAAGTCATGTAATATTAAACACATATGCTTTTTATATTAACTCTGCTTGTTTTAAAGCCCCTGGATTATGCTACTAACTGTATTTGAAAAAACTACCTCATAAATGCGACATTTATTCCAGCGTTAAATCGGGATGCTTTTGGTTCTGGGCTAGTAAACATCTGAATGGCGATATCACATCATGTTTTCCCGGCGATAATTTGACGAATCCCAAAATTACAAACATAGCCAATTTAATGCCTATATTGAAGCCTTTTGGACCAGGAAAAAGTTGATTAAAAGATTAAACTGCATCGCATGCATGATATGGTACATGCAGGCGTTTGTTGCCGCTTTTCGACACAACAAAAATTGTGAATCGTTTTGGATTGCATAGGACTCGACCTCTCATCATAGCGAAATATGTCCCATAGACACGATTATAACGGGGATACATTTTGTCCAATTGAGAACTAAATACTTTGACGTGCTTTAGATTTAAGACGGCTTTTTATTCGAGTACAAAACTCGAATTTATCATAAGTAATACCCACGAGTGTTTTCATCTTGTCAATAAATCACGACCGGAGTGAATTGTCCTAAAAGATGAAAATACGAGCTGTTTTTGATAAGACAATTCAGTGAAGTAGACTATTGATAGTTTATAAATATATAGTAAGGGAGATTTCTCACGTTATGATTGTAATACTAACATTATTTCTCAAATGGTAGTTAACGCATTTGACCATGTTTAGCTACCGATTGTTTTTTCTTTCTTCACTGCCTCCTGAATCATGATATGGCCAACCGTGTCTACACGCAATGTATGAATATCGATAGCAACAATAGAAATAGGGAATAATTATTGTATTTCAGCTTTCAATAAGTAATAAATGAAATGGAAACAAACGTTATTTTATTCTCTCATATAAAATAAATACAAATAATGATTGGTTCCACTCTTTTTTTGAAGTAAATATATTATGAACTGGATAAATTTAAAATAAACATCGTAACTGAATTAATTGAAAGTATAACTGACAGTTATTAAAAGTGAAGGTTGGTTGCCTGCATTGTCACTTGTTACCAATAACCAAGATAGGAGAAATTAAATAGTGTTTTATTTATGGGGTTCTCAGCGTCCAATTCTACAGGGTCACTACAAAAGAAATAGACAACTTCAACTGCCTGTAAAACAAAAACTATTAGAGATAGCAACCTAATTATTTTGGAGGTATGTTGAGAAACTCTCAAAGTTTTGTTTGCTACTATTGGTAACGCTGTAGTGTTTTGTTTGTTGTTGCAGAAGCTGAAATGGCGGAAAATCCTGTGGAAAAGGCATATTGCGTGTTGGAATTTGCTAGAACGCAATCAGCAACTGTTGTCCAATGACCTTTTAGAACACGTTACCACAAAACGCCACCGTATAGACAGTCAATCTACGACTGGTATAGAAAATTCGAGACAACGGGATGTTTGTGCAAAGGTAAGAGCTCGGGAAGACCAAGAGTTTCGGAAGAAAACGTTGAACGTGTTCGTTCTGCCTACAGAAATCGACATCTAGGGCAAGCATGCAATTACAAATTCCACAGCAAACTGTAGGGAAAATCTTGCGGAAGCGACTGCACATGATGCCTTACAGATTACAGATGTTGCAGTTTCTGAGTGAAGAAGATAAGGTCATACGGCGTGACTTTTGCATCGACATGTTGCGACATGATGAAGACGATGCTGGTTTTTGTGAGCGCATCATTTCATTTTTGTGGTTACGTGTTGTAAAATGTCGTTGGACAACAGTTGCTGATTGCGTTCTAGCAAATTCCAACACGCAATATGCCTTTTCCACAGGATTTTCCGCCATTTCAGCTTCTGCAACAACAAACAAAACACTACAGCGTTACCAATAGTAACAAACAAAACTTTGAGAGTTTCTCAACATACCTCCAAAATAATTAGTTTGCTATCTCTAATAGTTTTTGTTTTACAGGCAGTTGAAGTTGTCTATTTCTTTTGTAGTAACCCTGTATATTGGACGTTAAAGACCGCTAAATTTTGCTCAGAGGCCTCTGTGTCAGGCTTGAGGTTCTTTTACGTGGCGTAAATCTACGACAGGGGACCCTAGGCTTTACTTCCCTTCCGAAAAAATCCACCGTCCTCCGCCGGGTTTGAACCCGCGACCCTGGGTATATGAAGTTAGCATGGTAACCATTACACCACGGAGGGCGACAAGATGGGAGATTAAACATACGAACATCAGAACGACAAGGTTTCAAAGAAATGAACATAAACTGCTATGAGATGTTTCGACAATATCGCTCCAGTCAGATGACCGGGATTGGTTAAGATTGCCTGATCTCGGCCATTGTATTGGCGCTCTAATAGAGTAGCTAAATTGTCATTCAAACTTATCATCACTAAACATTTTTTACTTTCTCTATACGTACTATGTATATAGTATACAGAGAAGTTATTGCACTCCACCAAAAAATTCGATACCGAGATTTCACCGGAAATATATGTTTTAGGATCCCCTGTATAAAAAAAAAAAAAAAAAAAAACAATTTTCACAAAAAGGTCCGTGTGTGTGTCCATGTGTCGGTGTGACTGTGAACACGAGAACTTAAAAACGAAAAGTCAGTAAAACACCAAACTTGATATTTAAGTTTAGTATCTTCCAAGGATGCGACACGAAGATTTTGAGAAAAATCCCCCCACCCAAAACTTCCCTTTACATAGAACTTTTTTTTCGAAAATTTTGATTTTCTAAAAAATTACTAACGATTTTGATTAAAATATTGTAGATATATTAAAGATATCTACCTGAAAAATAAAATGTATATCTTGAATTTTCTGAGAATAGCCTCTGAAGACTACTTTATTCTGAGTGGATTTTACGGAATTTTACATAAATTCTAAACCGTAAGAGATAGACAAAAACTTTCCGCACAAAAATATAGAGCACATTAATGTACACAAATTATGTTAAATACATTTTTTTTCGTGGAGTTGATCGTTTTTGAGATATTCCTTGTTTTTATTTTCAGGCTCGAAAAAGTCATGTCCAACAAACGAAGGAACTTCAGCCACCTAGTAACCAGCTTTTGACTATCACTTTAACCTATGCTACTCCCTTATTTCCCTTCTACTTACAAGGAAGCAAGACTATTTCTGCTAATTTTTGTCGATTAGCATGAAGTAAATAGAAGCATGAGCTTTTTAAAACTAATTTATTGCTGAGGTGTAGAGAAAGTCATGTGAATGGAACACATAAGATTTTTTAAGCTTAACGTCGTTTAACCTGAATGTTGTCGTGGTAAACTCATCTCGATATACATCTTCTCAGGATAAGGGGAAGCCACAAAAAACCTTATTAGGGAATCTCATCACTCTAAGTGAAATTAAAACTCACGTAAGTAAAAAGCTTTGTTGTCATTGTCATTAGATTCATCGTTTGTCTTTTATTTCAAGGGGTGTTTGAATTCGTAGACAGTCAGGAAATGCAGAGAATAGAAAACATCTTATGAATAGACAGGCGAAATATAAAGTTTTATGTAAAATTTAACAATGTTTGCCAGCTTTATGACTGAACGTACACTTACGTTTTGCAGTTTGTAGAATTCAATGCATGTGACATTTTTACTTTCTCTGCATTTTTACTTTCTCTATACATAGTGTATAGAGAAGGTATTGTATTGCTCCCAAAAATTCGATACCGATATTTCACCGGAAATACATGTTTTGCCACCCCCTAAATTAAAAAAAAATTATAAAAATTTGCTTGTGTGTGTGTCTCTATGTGTGTGAGTGTCAGTGCGCAGCATAACTCAAAAACGAAAACTCCGTTAATTACCGAACTTGATATTTAAGTTCACAATTTTCCAAGGATGCGACATTAAGATTTTCAAGAAAATCCCCCACACCCAATTTTGATTTTCTAAAAAATGGCTCCAACAATTTTGACTAAAATACCGTATATTAACAGATATATACCTGACAAAAAAAATGTATATCTTGAATTTTCTGGGAATAGCCTCTGAAGACTACTTTATTCTGGATGAATTTTACGGAATTTTGTGTAACTGGTAAACCGTAAGAGATAAACAAAAATTTACAATACAAGAAATGTAGAGCACATTAAAACACACAATTTATGATATATACATTTTTTTCGTGGAGTTGATCGTTTTCTTTTAGATTTCAGCCTTGGAAAAGTTATACTTTTATCATGCAGGAATTTGTCAACTCCTGTGCAAACAAAGAACTTCAGTCACATAGCAACCAGCTTTTGAACTATCACTTTAACCTATGGTACTCCCTTATTTCTCTTCCACTTACAAGAAAGCAAGTAATAAGTCTATATCTGCCTATTTTTCCTCGATTAGCATTAAGTGAATAGAAGAATAAGCTTTTTAACAATAATTTGTTGCAGAGATATAGAGAAAGACATGTGAATGGAACACTTCAGTTTTTTTTTATTCAAGGGGTCTCATGCATGCTTTTCCGGTTAAATCTCGGCATGGAATTTTTGGTTGCAATATAATACTTTCTCTATATGCTATGTACATAGTACGTGTAGAGAAAGTAGTAAACAGTTCTTCAAAGGCTATTTCCATAATATTATAAATATAAATTTTACTTTTCACGTAAATATCCAGAATAGATGGTATTCCAATCAAAATCGTTAGACATTTTTGAGAAAAACAAAAATTTCGAAAAATGTTTCATGTTAAAGGTAGTTGGGAATGGAGGGATTTTCTTGAAAATCTTCATGTTACATCGTTAGTATTTAACGAACTTTTCTGTTTTGAGCTATGCTGTCCACAGACACAAAAGCACGGGTCTTTCTCTAAATATGTTGTTTTTTTGGGACTCAGGGATCTCAAGACATAATTTCCCATAAAATCTCGACATTGACTTTTTAGGTGGAATGCAATACCGTCTCTATGTACTACGTACATTAGATATACGGGGCTAGAGAAAGTAAAAATGACGCGGAGCGTGTTACGTGCAGTATACACACAAGGCGATTATCTGAGAGTTGAAGAAGCAAGGAAAAGAAGGTTGTTATTAACCTGAACACGTTCCAGCAGGTTCATACTTGCCCGAGCCAATCCCAGGGACTAACTACTGCAGTAGCAGTGGCTAATTGTGATAAACGCCACGCTAAATTAACGCACGTAAATGCTCACAATTTATGGCGTTATTTATTACCGTCTGCAAAACTCTACTTAAGCTTTCTCGCTGCACTAGAAGCTTTGTACTGCTCGGCGAGAATCCCGCTTTTAATATCGTCTGGGGGGGGGGGTCTTGTCACCTGCACATAGCAATATTACTTGCTGCTTCTACACCACATCTTTACATCCTCTACTGTATACAGTAGGAGAAATATTGTACTGCATTAAAAAAGTTGAACCAGTTTCTTTTCACGAAAAAGACATATTTTGAGGTCCCTTGTGTCCAAAAAAAAAAAACATTTCCAGAAGAATGTTCCTGTGTGTGTATGTTTCTGTGCAAGATGGTTTCTTGATACCTGATCAAAAGTTGCAAATAAAATTTGTTTCTGTTAACAATGTAGAGCTCTACCGTAAAAATCCCAGTGAATTTTTTAGACACCTTATTACCATGGATGGAACTGGGATTCATCACTACACTCCAGAAAGCAAATCACAGTCAAAACAGTGGATTGTGCCAGGTGAACCAACTCCAAAGAGGCAAAGTCAATTTGGTCAGCTAACAAGGTTATGGCGAGTGTTTTCTATGATCCACTGGGAATTATTTTTATTGACTACTTGGAAAAGGGTAAAGGTGTCACTGGTGACTAATACGCAAGCTGACTGCAACTTTAAGTGATGAGGTGAAAAGAAAATTTCCTCATTTGGCAAATCTTGTTTCATCTCGACAATGCTCCGTTCAGTCATCGCAATGGGAAAAATCTGATGTGTTCCATTCACATGACTTTCTCTACTTCTGTGTAACAAATTATTTTTAATAAGCTTATTCTTCTATTTACTTCAAGCTAATCCAGAAAAATTAGCACAAATAGTCTAATTACTTGCTTCATTGTAAGTAGAAGCGAAATATGGGAGTATCATTCGGTTAAAGTGAAGTCAAAAGCTCGTTACTAGGTGACTGAAGTTCCTTTGTTTGTATGGACACGAGTTGACAAATTTCTGTATGAGAAAAGTACAAGTTTTTCAAAGCTGAAACCAAAAACAAAGAATATCTCAAAAACGACCAACTCCTCGAAAAAAATGTATATAACATAAATTATGTGTTTTAATGTGCTCTACATTTTTTGTGTCGTAAGTTTTGTCCATTTCTTACGGTTTAGCAGTTATGTTAAATTCCTCCAGAATAAAGTAGTCTTCAGAGGCTATTCCCAGAAAATTCAAGATATACACATTATTTCTCGGGTAAATATCTTTAATATACGATATTTTAATCAAAATCGTTAGAGCCATTTTGATAAGATCAAAAAATTTTCGAAAAAAATTCCATGTAAAGGTTAGTTGGGGGTGGGGGGATTTTTTTGAAAATCTTCGTGTCGCATCCTTGGAAGATACGAAAATTAAATACCAAGTTTGGTATTCAACGGTCTTTTCATTTTTGAGCTATGCTGTCCAAAGACACACACACACACGGACCTTTTTGTAAAAATGCTTTTGCAGCTTTCAGGGGGTCCTATTTCCGGTGAAATCTCGGTATCGAATTTTTGGGTGGAATACAATACTTCCTCTGTACAATATGTACATAGTAGGTGCAGAGAAAGTAAAAATGAGTGAATTAGAGTTGGAATTGCTTGAACATCCACTCTATTCACCAGATCTAGCACCCAGTGACTACCACATGTTCTTGGAGGTAAACAGTTATTTTGAGGACCTTGATAAATCGCACTACAGAGATGGTTTAATTGAATTAGAACACCGATATGACAAATGTATTAGCCTTTCTGGAAATTATGTTGAGAAATAAAGCAAAAAATATTTAAATGCTGTTTTCATTGAGAGGCCGGGATTATAATTTATTATTTCTCCCAACTGTCTTATTAAATACCAAAAGTGTTTTCAACTTGTCGATGATTCACGAGCGGAGCGGAGTGATAAACATGAAAATGGTGTAAGTTGTTATTCTATCTTGTATGTTTATATTAACTAATTAGTAAAAATATCTCAAGTGTTTCATTCACATAAGTTTTTCTACATCTCTACAGTAAATTATTGTTAAAAAGCTTATGCTTCTATTTACTTCACAGTAATTGAGAAAAATTAGCAGAAATTACTTGCTTCCTTTTAAGCAGGAGCAAAATAGGGGAGTTCCCTAGGTTAAAGTGATAGTCAAAAGCTGGTTGCTATGTGACTGAAGTTCCTTTGTTTGTATGGACAGGAGTTGATAAATTCCTGTAGGAGAAAAGTATAAGTTTTCCAAAGCTGAAACCAAATATAAGAAATGACTCAAAAACTGTCAACTCCACGAAAAAAAAAATGTATGTAACATATTGTGTTTTAATGTGCTTTACATTTTTTGTGTGGTAAATTTTTGTCTATCTCTTACGGTTTAGCAGTTATGCAAAATTCCGCAAAATTCATCCAGAGTAAATTAGCCTTGAGAGGCTGTTCCCAGAAAATTCAAGATATACATTTTATTTGTCAGGTAAACATCTTTAATATACGACATTTTAATCAAAATCATTAGAGCCATTTTTGATAAAATCAACATTTTCGAAAAAAGTTCCATGTAAAGACTGGTTATGTTGGGGGGATTTTCTTGAAAATCTTTGTGTCGCATCATTGGAAGATACCAAACTTAAATACAAAGTTTGATATTTAACGGTCTCTTCATTTTTGAGCTATGCTGTCCACAGTCACACACTCGCCCACATACGAGCCTTTTTGAAAAATCTGATGTGTTACTCTCTCATGACGTTCTAGCTACTCTACAAATAAACGTCTTACAAAAGATAATTCTTCTTTCAAGACCACGCTAATCGAGGTAAACATTAGCAGAAGTTTGTGTCTTAGTTCCTTATAAGTAGACTGGAACTAAGATAATACACTAGGCTAAACCGATAGTCAAATGTTTTAAAAGCTGTCGTTATGCGATTGTCATTACAAATCGCCTCTTTGCTTGGCCAGGTGTAGAACAAAAGAAAAACGGATACTCCCGTATGTGAAAATTATAAGTACTTCACAACTGGAACTAATAACAAGGAATACCTCTAAAACCGTAAGGTCCACGAAAATAACATATATGACATAACTTGTGTAGTTTAACGAGATCTAAATTTTTTGTATAGTAAGTTTTTTACGTCCCTTGCGGTTTAAATGAAGCAAAGTTCATCCAGAATAAACAGGTCTTTAGAAACTATTCCCAGAAAATTCAAAATATACATTTTATTTGTGATAGAAATGGCTTGAATATGTGATATTTTAATCAAAATCGTTAGAGTCGTTTTTAGAAAAAAAATATGTTCCAAAAATTTTCCCTGTAAATGGTAGTTAGGGGTGGGGGGGATTTTATTGAAAATCTTCATATCCTTGGAAGATACCAATCTTAAATGCCAAGTTTGGTATTTAACCATCTTTTCGTTTTTGAGCTATACTGTCCACAGACATACACACAGACACACTCTCGCACACACACGGACCTTTTTCCAAAAATGTTTTTTTTTTATTCAGGGGGACCTTAAACGCATATTTTCCTGTTAAATATTGGTGTCGAATTTTTGGGTGGAATACAAATCCTTCTCTATACGCTATGTGCATAGTACGTGTAGAGAAAGTAAAAATATAATAAAATATTTGGAGTAAAGTACAGCTGAGGATTATTTCCATGCCTTTATATTGACAAAGATATCCAGGGAAGTTTTCTTAACTAGATACTTCTGACAGTTCCTGCTTAGTTTGTGCCAAAGAGGTACTCAGAGAGGAAGATTATCGATCATGATAAGGAGAGAGGATCTCCCTGTTCCCAGTTTACATAATAATTCTGGAATGAAACGTTCACTTAGGGACATAAGGGAGTTGTGTAACACAATTTACATACTGAAACAAGACGCCAGCAGTCTGGTCAGCGTTGCTATGCTCTTAGCTGGACGCTTTCCCTTTATGTCGGGAAAGCTATTTATTTGCTTCCTGACAGGGAAAGAGAGGGAAATGTTGAAGATATCGGATTGGGCCTGCAGGGTTCCTTCGTTTCCTACCATACATATATTGCGTTATTCTTTAGTCACCCATTTATTGATTCCTGGCGTTGCTTTATTCGCTTCGTGCTCCACGATTCCTTTCACAGAACTTCGTTTTCTTTACATTAATTTTCATATTGAATATATTTTTTTCTGAAATTGTATTCTCTTGCTATGAAAAGTGTCTCATTTCTTCACATAAAGCCCGTGAACCAACACGGTACATTATTATTTCTTGCATAACGTATCAAATTCAGGATGGATAGCTGGTTGGACGAACAGATAGGTATATTACGTAGATTAGGTTGGATTAGACCGATACAGGATGGGATGATTACAAACTTAACATATTATACAGTAAGCTTTTAGGTTGGATTAGAAAGATACAGTGATAGGATAAACTTAACATATTATACGAAAAATTATAGGTTGGATCAGACAGATACAGTCATAGGATAGACTTAACATATTATACAGAAAAATTATAGGTTGGATCAGACAGATACAGAATAGGGTGGATATAAACTTAACATATTATACATTAAAATTTTAGGTTAGATTAGACATATACAAGGATGAGATGGGAAGGATATAAACTTAATATATTATAAAGTAAAATTTTAGGTAAGATTAGACATATACAAGGATGGGATGGGAGGGATATAAACTTAATATATTATAAAGTAAAATTTTAGGTTAGATTAGACATATACAAGGATGGGATGGGAGGGATATAAACTTAATATATTATACAGTAAAAGTTTATGTTAGATTAGACATATACAAGGATGGGATGGGAGGGATAATTAAACTTAATATATTATACAGTAAAATTTTAGGTTAGATTATACAGATACAAGGATGGGATGGGAGGGATATAAACTTAATATATTATACAGCAAAGTTTTAGGTTGGATTAGACAGATACAGAATGGGGTGGATATAAACTTAACATGTTATACAGTAAAATTTTAGGTTAGATTAGACATATACAAGGATGAGATGGGTTGGATATAAACTTTATATATTATACAGAAAAAATTTAAGATAGATTAGATATATATGGGGGTGGGATGGATATAAGCTTAATATATTATACAGTACAATTTTAGGTTAGTTTACACATTGTCATGGATATAAAATTAACATTTCAATGCCCATGTTATACTTTGCTGCTGCCAAAGAACTGTTTTACTTTCTGTATACGTACTATGTACATAGTGTATAGAGAAGGTATTGTATTGCACCCAAAAATTCGATACCAAGATTTCACCGGAAATACATGTTTTAAGACACCCTGAATACAAAAAAGCATGTTAGGAAAATGTCCGTGGCTGTCTGTCTGTCTATCTGTGTGTGTGTGACTGTGGACAGCATAGCTCAAAAACGAAAAGACCGTTAAATACCAAAACTTGGTATTTAAGTTCAGTATTTCCCAAGGATGCGACACGAAGGTTTTCAACAAAATACCACCCCCTCCAAACTACCCTTCACATGAAACATTTTCGAAAATTTTGATTTTCTAAAAAATGGCTCTAACGATTTTAATTAAAACATCGTCTATTAAAGATATATAACTGACAAATAATATGTATATCTTGAATTTTCTAGGAATACCCTGTGAAGACTACTTTATTTTGGATGAATTTTACGGAATTGTGTATAGCTGACAACCGTAAGAGATAGGCGAAACCTTACCACATTAAAATTGTAGAGCACATTAAAACACACAATTTATTTTTTGTGGAGTTGATAAGTTTTTTTTAGATATTCCTTGTTTTTGGTTTCAGCCTTGAAAAACTTGTACTTTTCCGAAACAGGAATTTATCAACTCGTGTCCATACAAACAAAGGAACGTCAGTCACATAGCAACCAGCTTTTGACTATCAGCTTAACATATGGTACTTCCTCATTTCGTTTCTACTTACAGGGAAGCAAGTAATAAGACCATTTCTGCTAATTTGATGAGCATGCAGTAAATAGAAGTATAAGCTTTTTAAGAATAATTTGTTGCAGAGATGTAGAGAAAGTAATGTGAATGGAACACATCAGATTTCTTTAAAAGAACAAGTTGTTCGGCAAATCGAGTTTTATAGGCAAATAACGCAATGAACGAGTTTTCGGAGAGGAAACGGCGCTTAATTTATGAATAATCAAGGAAGAACCAGAGTGCGACAAAAAGCGGAGTGGAAGTTCATCAACGTTATGGAGGAGTTGAAGCAAATGTCGATAAAAAATTATGATGTGTTCCATTTACATCTCTGCAACAAATTAACTGTTGTTAAAAAGCTAATGCCTTTATTTACTTAATGTTAATCGAGAAAACATAGCAGAAATAGTCTTATTACGTGCTTCCTTGTAAACAGAAGCGAAATAAGGGATTACCATAAGTTAAAGTGATAGTTAAAAGCTGGTTGCTGTGTGACTGAAGCTCCTTTGTTTGTATTGATAGGAGTTGACGAATTCCTGTGTGAGAAAAGTATGCTTTTTAAAGTTGAACCAAAAAAAAAAAAGGAATATCTCATAATCGATCAACTTTCTCTACATCTCTGCAACAAGTTATTGTTAAAAAGCTTATACTTCTATTTACTTCATGCTACGTGAGAAAAAATTAGCAGAAATAGTCTTATTACTTGCTTTCTTGTAAGAAGAAGCGAAAAAAAGGAGGACCATAGGTTAAAGTGATAGTCAAAGGCTAGTTTCTATGTGACTGAAGTTCCTTAGTTTGTATGGACAGGATTTGACAAATTCCTGTGTGAGAAAAGTGTGCTTTTTAAAGTTGAACCAAAAAAAAGGAATGTCTCAAAATCGATCAACTTCACACAAAAATTACATAACATTAATTTTGTATTTTAATGTTCTCTACATTTTTTGTGTGTTGTTTTTGTCCATTTCTTACGGTTTAGAATTTATACAAAATTCCATATAATTCATCCAGAATAAAGTAGTCTTCAGATGCCATTTCCAGAAAATTCAAGATATACATATTATTTGTCAGGTAAATATGTTTAATATACGATGTTTTAATCAAAATCGTTGAGCCATTTTTCAGAAAATCAAACTTTTCGAAAAAATGTTTGGTATTTCCCAGCCTTTTCGTTTTTGAGTTTAGCTGTCCACAGATACAGACACGGATCTTTTTCCAGAAATACTTTTTTTTATTCAGGTATCAAAACGTGTATTTCCGGTGAAATTTTGTTATCTCGTACATTACAATACCTTCTCTATGTAATAGTACGTGTAGAGAAAGTAATAATTCAGTAAAAACAGTGTTTCACTTTGTACACATTACATGACTTTTTGGGTGCAAAATATTTCCTAACCGATGAAGACCTTAAAAGGGCACTGCCATCTTGGTTCAGGTCTTTAGCGGTGGAAGAGTATAACATCTGCGTTGAAAAACCGGTAGCAGGTGATAATAAATACCTTGATAGCATTAGTAATTACGTTGAGAAAAGAGTGAGGTGAAGTAACTTTGTAAATAAAGTTTTGTGTTGATATTTTTGATATCAAATTTATATTTGATATTTTGTAGTTATTTAGTTATGGTAATCGTTCGTTACTTTCGGGATATCCCTCGTACTTAGGAGGAGATTGACAGAGAAAGAAGGAAAGAAAGAAAGAAAGAAGGAAAGAAAGAAAGAAAGAAACAAAGAACGTATTGTTTAGGGTCTTTAAAACATGGACTTTCTATAAACTGTTAGGTAAATTTTGGTTGACTGCAAAACCTCCTCTACCTATTATGTAGAGTCCGAGAAAGAAATAGAAGCGCTCAATCCAAGAAATTACTCTCGTAGCATCGAAAAGAGTTTGTATTTAGTAACCGTCATCTTTTACTAGATGAGAGTTAAAGTTTCAGCTATAGCCATCACGTGGTTTCGTTGCCATAGTCGATTGAATCAACAATCTTGAGCTTCTTTAGAAACATGGAAAATAACGAGCTTTATGCAGTGATTAAACACTGTTATTTAAAACACTTAACACCAAAAGAGATAAAAGCCGAGTTGGATAAAGTTCATGGCACATCTGCTTCTGCATTTACAATTATTTAATAAATGAATTTAAACGTGGCCGTACATTTACAAATGGTGAGCATTGTTCCGCACGTCCAGTAGAAGTGACTTACTCCGAAATGGTTAAAAAATTCTAGGACATGGGATCAAAATTCGCGAAATAGTAGAGGTCACAGGTGTATTTTTGCACCAAAATTTAGATCTCATAAAGGTCTCGCCAAGATGGGTGCCACGTTGGTGCTCTATGGAAAATAAACGCAATGGTGTGATCGATTCCGAAGCTGGTTTGACATTTTTCCGTCGCATTCCTTATACATAAAATGTGGATGAAACATGGATACACTACTTCACTTCAGAGACAAAACTACAGTCCAAATGGTGGGTTTTAAAGGCGAAACGCCTCCGATAAAGTCAAAGGTGTGAAATCTACTTAAAAGTTGATGGTCTTGTTTTTTTTTTTGGGGGGGGGGATGCACGCGGAATCATTTACATTGATTACTTGCAGAGAGGATGAACAATAAATGAAGAGTATTATGTATCGTTATTGGACCGGTTGAACGTAGAAATCAACAAAAAACACCCTTATCTGGCAAAGAAAAAGGTTCTCTTCCATCAAGACAATGCAAGGCTGCACATCTGCGCAGTTTCGATGACGAATTGTAGAAGTACAAATTACTTCAACATCCACCGTATTCACCAGATTTGTCCCTTATTTCCAAACTTGAAAAGTGGTGGAAAACGATTCAGGTCTAACGAAGAGGTCATCTCCCTTTGAGGACCTTCGGAAATCCTACTTTTTGGAAGCCTTAAAACAGTTAGAGGAACGCTGGGAAAAATGTATGGAGCTAAAAGGAGATTACTTTGAAAATTAAGAAAAAAATCGGATGTAATCCATTCACATGACTTTCTCTATATCTCTGAAACAAAGTTTTGTTAAAAAGTTTATGCTTCTATTTACTTCATGCTAAGTGAGAAACAATAAGCAGAAATAGTCTTATTACTTGCTTCTCTGTAAGTAGAAGCGAAATAAGGGAGTAACATAGGTTAAAGTGAAGTCAAAAGCTGGTTGCTATGTGACTGAAGTTCCTTAGTTTGTATGGACAGGAGTTGACAAATTCCTGTATGAGAAAAGTATAAGTATTTTAAGGCTGAAACAAAAAACAAGAATATCTAAAAAACGATCAACTCCACGAAAAAATGCACGTAACATAAATTGTGTGTTTTAATGTGCTCTACATTTTTGTGAGGTAAGTTTCTGTCTATCTCTTAAGGTTTACCAGTTACACAAAATTCCGTAAAATGCATCCGGAATAAAGTAGTTCTCAGAGGCTATTCCAGGAAAATTCTAGATATGCATATTGTTTGTCAAGTATATATCTTTAATATATGATATTCTAATCAAAATCGTTAGAGCCATTTTTTATAAAATCTAAATTTTCGAAAAATGTTCCATGTGAAGGGCAGTTGGGGGTGGGGATTTTCTTAAAAATCTTCGTCTCGCATCCTTGGAAGATACTGAACTTAAATACCAAGTTTTGTATTTAAAGGTCTTTTCGTTTTTGAGCTATGCTGCCCACAGACACACACACATACACAGACACTTTTCTAAAAATGTTTTTTTTTAATTCAGGTGGTATCAAAACATGTATTTCCGGAGAAATCTCGGTATAGAATTTTTGGGTACAATGCAATACCTTCTCTATACACTATGTACGTACTACGTATAGAGCAAGTAAAAAATTATTTGTTTTTCTGTTTTAAAGACATTGAACGCCCCTCTATTCAGGGATTCATAAAATATGGATATTTTTAAACCATCAGTATCGATGACATTTTGCTGGACTACATGACCTTCTCTACCATGTGGAGTCAGAGAAAGTGAAAATCAAAAAAATCCAAATTATGGTCTAGAGTCCGTTAAAAGCAGCAACTTTGAAAAATTGATGGGGATAGAGAAGTTGCTATGTTGTGATACATATAGAAGAGAGGTCAAAGAAATGAATATCCATAGAAACCAATTTCACCACTTAAAACAAAAATATTTATTTCAATATTAATATTTGCCTGTAAATGACCATTTACATAGCTTGATTGTTTTTCCATCCCCGGGGCTAATGGCCCAAGTATTATGCTTACGGTTCAGCGACCCAAGCGGCCCGCGGGGTGGTCACAACCAGAATGGAAATGGCAGTGATTATTTTTCCAAAATGCATATTTCCTTTTTTCTTTTGATTCCAGAAATATCACATCCATCTGTTCTGAAATACACTACATGACAGTTTGAAACGCAACAGCTTTGATATTTGACAGCTTTTATTTTCATAACCAGGAAACGGCTCTAGGCATTTAACGAATTTGTGTCAGGTAAATATGGTTATTTTCATACTTTAAGATTCTGAGTTGTGATTTGTTTGTTTTAAGTCGTTTCATTTGTTTAGCCCACTTTCAACGTCTATAGGTATATTAAGAGCTTTTACATTAAAAAAAAAAAAAAAAATCTACTGCTCTACAAACAGACTTCTTACAAAAGATTATTCTTCTACACCTTGGTAACCGATATAAGTATTAGCAGAATGTTTTTATTACTTCGTTCCTTATAAGTAGAAGGGAATTAAAGCAATACGCGATAGTCAAATGTTTTAAAAGCTATGGTTATGCGATTGTTACTGAAATTCGCTTCTTTGCTTGGCCAAGAGTAGAACAAAAGAAAAACGTAGACACCTGGTGTCTAAATAAAGTGTAAGTATTTTAAAATTGAAACTAATAACAAGAAATATCTTGGAAATGGGTAACTCTACAACAAAAATTTATTTGACATAGATTGTGTGTTTCAACCAGATCTATATCTTTATTAAGTAAGTTTTTGTCTATTACTTACGGTTTAACCGTTTTAAAAAATTATGCGAAAAACAATCAGAACAAAGTACTCTTCAGTGACTATTCCTAGAAAATTCAAAATTTATATGTGATTTGTATTCTGAATAACCTTAATATGAGGTATTTTAATCAAAATCGTTAGAGCCATTTCTGAATAAAACAAAATTTCCAGATATTTTTTCATCTAAAGGGTAGTTTTGGGTGGGGGGATCTTGAAAATCTTCGTAACTTGAATAAAAACTTCCTATTTAACGATCTTTTACTTTTAAACTACGCTGTCCTCAGACACATACACACTGAGATTTTTCTAATTTTTTTTTGGGTTCAGGGAGTCTCAAAACATGAATATTTCCGGTAAAATCTCGGTGTAAAATTTTTGGGTGCAATACAAAGCCTTCTCTATACACTGTATACACAATACGTAGTAATTTTGACGTGTTTCATTCACATGAGTTTCTCTGCATATTCTATAACAAAATGTTCTTACAAAAGCTTATTCCTCTATAAACTTCGTGCTATTCAAAACAAACATTAGCAGAAATGGTCTTATTATTTGCTTCCTTTTAAGACGAGAGGAAACAAGGGAATACACAAGCATAAAACGATAGTCAAATCTTTTAAAGCCCCTCGCAAATCCGGTTCTCTCTTCATGGCCAGGATTAAAACAAAAAGATATGAAACAGAGCGTAACAATCCATTTCAGTAAAGTTTAAGCAGTTCAATATTAAAACGAATAACAAGGAATATATCGGAAACGACTAACTGTAAAAAAAAGTATATGATTAAATTATATATTCCAGGATATTTATACTTTTTGTGTAGTTAAGTTATTCTCTACCTTTTAGAGTTTACTAGTTAAATAATGTCATCCAGAAGGAAGACGTTTTCAGAGGCTATTCCCATAAAATTCAAGATAGACATTTAGATTTTCCTGCAAATGTTTTAAACATACCGTATTTTAATAAAAATACTTAAGAGCCATTTTTAAAAACATCTGATGTGTCCCATTCACATGACTTTCTCTATATCACTGCAACAAATTATTCTATTTACTTCATCTAATGGAGCAAAAAGTATCAGAAATAGTCTAATTACTTGCTTCCTTGTTAGTAGGAGCGAAATAAGGGAGTACCATAGGTTAAAGTGATAGCCAAAAGCTGGTTGCCCTTTGTTTGTATGGACACGAGTTCACAAAGTCCTGTACGAAATAAATGTTTTGGGTCCCTCTGAATCCAAAATACATTTTCAGAAAAACGTCCGTGTATATATGTGTGTGTGTCTGTGGAAAGCATAGCTCAAAAACAAAGATACGGTTAACTACCAAACTTAGTATTTAAGTTTAGTATCTTCCGAGAATGCGACACGAAGATTTTCAAGTACATCCCCCCACCACAAACTACCCTTTGCATGAAGAAATTTTCGAAATTTTTGTTTTTCATAAAAATAGCTCTAACGATTTTGCTTAAAATACCACATATTAAAGCCATTTTCAACACAAATAAAATGTATATCTTGAATTCCCTGGGAAACGCTTCTGAAAGCCTGTTTATTCTGAAAAAATTTTGCTGAATATTGCATAACTAGTAAAGCGTAAGAGATAGACAAAAACTTACCACACAAAAAAGTAGATCTCATTAAAATACACAGGTTATGAGATATACATTTTTTTTTCGTGGAGTTTACCGTTTTCGAGCTATTCCTTGTTATTAGTTTCAATTACTGTAAAGTACTTATACTTTTCTCATACAAAAAGTGTCCGTTTTTCTTTTGTTCTACTCCTGGCCTAGCAAAGAACATCGCATAACGACTGCTTTTAGAACATTTGACTATCACTTTAGCATAGCGAATTTCTTTGGTTCCCTTCTTCTTACAAAGAACTAAGTAATACAATTCTGCTAATGTTTATCTCAACTAATATGGTCTTGAAAGAAGAATCAGCTTTTGTAAGAAGTTTGTTTGTAGAACAGCTAGAGAAAGCCATGTGAGTGTAACACATAAGATTTTTTAATTTCTCTATACGCACTATGTACATAGTGCATAGAGAAGGTATTGCACTCCACCAAAAAACTCGATACCGAGATTTCACCGGAAATATGTTTTAGGCTCATCTGTATCCAAAAAAAGTATTTGCAGAAAAGGTCCGTGTGCCTGTGAACACGATAACTCAAAAACGAAAAGTCGGTAAAATACCAAACTTGGTATTTAGGTTTAGTATCTCACAGGGATGCGACACGAAGATTTTGAGAAAAATCTCCCCATTCCAAACTACCATTTACATGGAACTTTTTTCGAAAATTTTGATTTTCTAAAAAATGGCTGTAATGATTTTGATTAAAATATCGTATATTAGAGGTATTTATCTGACAAATAAAATGTATATTTTGAATTTTCTGGGAATAGCCTCTAAAGACTACTTTATTCTGGACGAATTTTACGGAATTTTGCGTAATTGCTAAACAGAGATGACCACAAACAAAGGTAGAGTACTTTAAAACACACAATTTATGTTATATACATTTTTTTCGTAGAGTTGATTGTTTTTGAGATATTTCTTGTTTTTGGTTTCAGCTATAACAAACATACTTTTCTCATACAGGACTTTGTGAACTCGTGCCCATACAAACAATGGAACTTCACTCACATAGCAACCTTCACTTTAACCTATGGTACTCTCTTATTTCGCTTCTACTTATAAGGAAGCAAGTAATAAGACTATTTCTGCTAATTTTTTCTCGATTAGCATGAAGTAAATAGAAGCATAAGCTTTTTAACAATAATTTATTGTAGAGTTGTAGAGAAAGTTATGTGAATGGAACCCATCAGATTTTTTTTACTCCTGACCATGCAAACAGAACGAATTTCAATCACATAGTTACTAGCTGTTAGAAGTTTTGACCGTCGGTTTAGCCTACTTACAAGGAGCTACGAAATAAGACCGTATCTGCTAATGTTTATGTAAATTTACATGAAGAAAAATGAAGAAATAAGCTTTTTAACAATTTCTTACAGTTATGTCTAGAGAAAAACATGTGAATGAATCAAAACAGATTTTTCGTGTTGTAAACATTTTTACTTTCTCTACACGTACTATGTACATAGTGTATAGAGAAGGTATTGCATTCCACCCAAAAATTCGATACTGAGATTTCACCGGAAATATATGTTTTGAGACCCCCTGAATCCACAAATAGCATTTTTAGAAAAATGTTCGTGTGTGTGTGTGTCTGGGCAGCATAGCTCAAAAACGAAAAGACCTTAAAAACCAAACTTGGTATTTAAGATAGGTATCTTCCAAGGATACGACACGAATATTTTCAAGAAAATCCCCCCATCCCCCACTATCCTTTACATGGAAAAAATTTTGAAAATTTTGATTTTCTTAAAAATGGCTCTGATGGTTTAGACAAAAACTCGCTACACAAAAATTTAAATGGGATAAAACACACAATTTAGGTCATTTACATTTTTGTTTCGTGGAGCTGATCGTTTTTGAGATATTCCTGTTTTATGGTTTCAGCTTTGAAAAAGTTATACATTTCTCATACAGGAATTTGTTAACTCCTGTGCATACAAACAAAGGAACTTCAGTCATATAGCAACCAGCTTTTGACCATCACTTTAAAGTGGTACTCCCTTATTTCGCTTCTACTTTCAAGGAAGCCAGTAATTAATACTATTTCTGCTAATTTTTTTCTCGATTAGCATGAAGTAAATAGAAAGTCATGTGAATGGATATCAGATTTTTTATTGTTTCATTTGTACATCCCCGTTTAACATCAATGGTAATATCGGGGGCTTGTGAAACTGTAGGTTCAGAGCATTAGGTTAAACTTTATATTACTAAACACACGCACATTCACTCTCACATTCATACTTCCAGACTCTATGGGGGATAGGGAATCATTCTAGTTAATTCCCACAAAAATTCCCCACCCTAGCCGCGAATCGAACCCGGGACCTCCGGATGATAAGTCAGCTCGCTGACCACTTGAACACGGAGGCAGTCTGTAAACCTTTTGTTTCACGAATTTACGATATTTTAAAATATATTCAATGCAGCAATTTTAGATGTTAAAGGTAAATAACCTTTTGTATCAGAAACACACACACAATGTTGGTGTCACGTGGGCAGTGGTGAAACGTGGTGCATAATGTTTTATGCAGTTTTCTTTATAGCCCCGGGGGGTTAAATCCGGCCCAGATACGCCGTACACTTTAGTTTTACGATGACGTGAGCCGTTTACTCTGTCGCTCTAAGTGAAAGCTATGGAACTTTGCATCATAATAATAGAGTTTCTTTCGCGCGCGCGCGTGATCTAATACTCGCTTTATCGCGACATATAAATATACAGTTACAGGCAGCGCCTTTGTTACCTGCTGCAGGTAGTAATTTTTATCGTTTTAAAACAGTTTTACTGAAAAGGTTGTATACCTCGCCGTAAAAGTAAACATGAAAAGTTATGAACGTTTACATTTTCAATTCCAAAAATAGCTGAAACATAACTAAAGGATATTGCGTATATGTTACAGAAAAATCTGATGTGTTCCATTCACATGACTTTCTCTACATCTCTGCAACAAATTATTGCTAAAAAGCTTATGCTTCTATTTACTTCATGCTAATCAAAAAAAAAAAAAAAAAAAAAAAATAGCAGAAATAGTCTTATTACTTGCTTCCTTGTAAGTAGAAGTGAAATAAGGAATTACCAAAGGCTAAAGTGATAGTCAAAAGCTGACTGCTATGTGACTGAAGTTCCTTTATTAGTAAGATCAGTAGCTGACAAATTCCTGTATGAGAAAAGTGTATTTTAAAGCTGAAACCAATAACAAGAAAAGTCTAAAAAAAGATCGACTCCACGAAAAAAATGTATATGACATTAATTGTGTGTTTTATCGTGATCTTCATGACTTGTTTAGTAAGTTTTCGTCTATCTCTTACGGTTTACCAGTTATGCAAAGTTCTATAAAAATCATTCAGACTAAAGAGATCTTTAGATTCTATTCCCAGAAAATTCAAGATATACATTTTATTTATCAGGTAAATATCTTTATTACACGATATTTTATTCAAAATCGTTAGCCATTTATGAGAAAATCAAAATTTTCGACAAAAGTTCAATGTAAAGGGTAGTTGGGGTGGGGGATTTTCTTGAAAATCTTCGTGTCGTATCCTTGGAAGATACTAAAGCTAAATACCAAGTTTGATATTTAACGGACTTTTCGTTTTTGAACTATGCTGCCCACAGACACACACACATACACACACGGACATTTTTCTATAAATGTTTTTTATTAGATTCTGGGGGTCCTAAAACATGTATTACCGGTGAAAGCTTCATATCGAATTTTTGGGCGCCTTACAATACCTTCTCTATACACTATGTGCATAGTACGTGTAGAGAAAGTGATACACGTCTCTTAAATTCTTTGAATTACAAATTCCGCTCACATGAATTCCTCTAAATATCTTGTAACAAACCTTTCTTACAAAATATAGAGTCAGTCTGAAGAAAAATCTGATGTGTTCCAGTCACATGATGTCCTTTAGTTGTTCGGCAAACAAAACCTTTATTCAAAATAAACATTAGCAATGAATCTTATTAATAGCGTCCTTGTAAGTAGAAGGGAATTAAGAAAATGCACAGGCTAAAACGATAGTCTTGTCCTTTAAAGACTCTCGCTATGTGAAACAATTGAAAGTCTAATTTCTTTCATTGTCAGGGAATAAAGAAACAAGAAACGAGAAGAAATATATCTTCCCGTTTGAGAAAAGCTTAAGTGAATAAAATTGAAACCAATAATTCGGAATATCTCGAAAATAGATATCTCTACAAAAAATGTATATAACATAAGTGGTCTTCTTTAATGACATTTACATTTTTACTTTCTCTAGCCACATATGCACAATGTACATAGTGTATAGAGAAGGTATTGTAATGCACCCAAAATTTTGTTACCGAGATTTCACCGGAAATATATGTTTTGGGGTCCCCTGAGTCCGAAAAAAGCATTTTCAAAAGAAAAGATCTGTGTGTGTGTGTGTGTGTGTGTGTGTGTGTCTGTGGACAGCAGAGCCCCAAAACGAAAAGACCATTAAATACCAAACTTGGTATTTATATTTAGTATCTTCCAAGGATGCGACACGAAGGTTTTCAAAAAAAATCCCCCTCCACGAACTACCCTTTGCATGGAAAAAAATTAGAAAATTTTGATTTTTTTAAAAATAGCTCCAACGATTTTGATTAAAATCCCGTATATTAAAGCTATTTATGTCCGAAATAAAATGTATATCTCGAATTTTGGGGGAATAGCCTCTTAAGACCTCTTTATTCTGGATAAATGTTGCTTAACTGCTAAACCGTAACAGATAGAAAAAATGTACTTCAAGACAAAACACACAATTTATGTCCTTTACGTTTTTGTTGTGGAGGTAACCGTTCCCGAGATATTCCTTGTTATTGGTTTCAATTGTGAAGTACTTAAACTTTTCTCAGACAGGAAGTGTCCGCTTTTCTTTTGTTCTACTCCTGGCCAAATAAAGAAGTAAGTGATTTGCAATGATAAACGCATAACGTTAGCTTTTAAAACATTTGACAATCACTTTAGCATAGCGCATTCCCTTATTCTTTTCTCATTGTGTACAAAGAAGAATAATCTTTTGTAGGAGGTTTGTAGATCAGCTAGAGAAAGTCATGTGAGTGTAACACATCATATTTTTTGTTATAGTAATTTTCGTATATCTCTTACGGTTTACTAATTATACAAAAGTAATCCAGAAAGAAGAAGTCTTTAGAGGCTATTCCCAAAAAATTCAAAACATACATTTCGTTTCTCATAAAAATATCTTAAACGTAAGATATTTTAATAAAAATTATTAGTTACTTTTTTGAGAAAATCAAAAGTTTCGAAAAATGTTCCACATAAAGGGTAGTTTAGGGCCGGAAGGATTTTCGTGAAAATCTTCGTGTCGCATCCTTGGAAGATACCAAACTTGGTATTTAACGGACACTTCGTTTTTGAGCTATGCTGTCCACAGGCACACGCACACGCACATGGACCTTTTTCCAAAAATGCATTTTTTTATATAGGAGGACCAAAAACATGTATTTCCGGTGAAATTTCGGTATCGAATTTCTGGGTGCATTACAATACCTTCTCTATACACTGTGTACATAGTACGTGTAGAGAAAGTAACAATTTACAGTATCCATTAACATGACTTTCTCTGCATCTCTAACAAATTGTTAAAAAGCTTATTTTACTAATTACTTCATTCTAAGGTTATAGCCTATTCGTTACAGAAAAACACACGTCTTTACCTTTATTGCATGAATTATTTTGTTACATATGCCGCTCTTACTTTAATTTGCAAATCGGATTTTATATCCATTTCACCGTCACCACAACTCAAGCGACTTTAATGGCCGTGATCGTTACTGCGATACGCAGTGTATTGGCCATCCAGTCAAAGCAAAACGTGGCGAGCTCGAGTTCCAGCGACTACAGTCAAATTGCTTATAGTAAAGGATGGGGACGGCCCAAGTAAAATAAAGGGTGTGATGTCTCGTTTGGATACTGACGGGATTACATTTGACTGCAATTGTATGGATTGCACTTTATTATTATAAAAAAATCTGATGTGTTGCATTCACATGACTTTCTCTACATATTTGCTACAAATTATTTTTAAAAAGCTTATGCTTCTACTTACTTCATGCAAATCTAGAAAAAATTGCACATATAGTCATATTACTTGCTTCCTTGTAAATAGAAGCGAAATAAGGGAGTACCGTAGGCTAAAGTGATAGTCAAAAGCTTGTGCTATGTGACTTAAGTGCCTTTGTTTGTATGGACAGGAGTTGACAAATACCTGTATGACAAAAGTATGTTTTTTAAAGCTGAAATCAAAAACAAGGAATATCTAAAAACGACCAACTCCACGAAAAAAGTGTATATTGTGTGTCTTAATGTGCTCTTCATTTGTTGTGTGGTAAGTTTTTGTCCATTTCTTACGGTTTAGCAGTTATGCAAAATTCCGTAAAATTCATCAGAATAAAATAGTCTTTAGAAGCTATTCCCAGAAAATTCAACATATACATTTTATTTGTCAGGTAATATACGATATGTTCATCCAAATCGTTAGAGCCATTTTTGAGAAAGTAAAAATTTTCGAAAAATGTTCCATGTAAAGGGTAGTTTGGGGAGGGGGAATTTGTCTCAAAATCTTCGTGTCGCAACCCTGGGAGATACTTAAATACCAAGTTTGGTATTTTACGAGGGGCATACTGAAAGTCACGAGCAACCCATTGTAAAAATTTAAATTTCAACAATGTAACGAAACGAATTGCAGGATCGTAACCTACAGACTTTAAGCCACATGTTGACATATTGTGACGTCATTAGCTTCTATCACGTGACCACAGACGGCGTTTGATAAATGTCTGACATTGATGTTTCGTTTCAACAGCGTGCTGTCATTGAATTCCTTGTGAAAGAAGGAAAATCTGCTCCTGAAATTCATCTCAGACTTCAACGTGCATATGGAGGTGTCTGCATGGGTGCCAGCAGTGTAAGAAGATGGGTGAAACATTTCAAAGATGGAAACACGAGTCTGCAAAATGCGCCTAGTAGCGGGCGTCCTCGAACTGCCTCTACAGAACGCAACAAGGAAAGAGTTGATGAGCTCATTACAGGAGATAGGCGTTTCACTGTGAATGAAATTGCTGCGAAACTTGGAATAGGGCATAGTGCAGTGCAAGAAATGATCCACAGCTTGGGTTATCGAAAGGTCTGTGTCTGTTGGGTCCCCCCGTTTATTGACTGAAGACCACAAACTTCAGAGAAGAACCGTTGCACAAACCCTTCTTCAGAGATTTCATAATGAAGGTGATGAATTTTTGACGTGTATTGTGACTGGAGATGAGAGCTGGTTCCATCGCTATGAGCCAGAAACGAAACGTAGCTACTTTTGGTTTTTGAGTTATCGTGTTCACTGACACACACACATACACACACACACACACGATGTGACCATTCACACGACATTTTCTGCGTCTGTACTATTGTTAAATGGTCATTCTTCTATTTATTTCATGCTAATCGAGATTAACATTAACAGAAATGGTCTTATTACTTGCTTATAAGTATATGAAAACTAGGCGAATACACTAGGCTAAAGCGATTTTCAAATGTTTAAAGGTATGTATGTAACTGAAATACATATCTACAATAGCAGGAGTTGACAAATTCGGGAATGAGAAAAGATTTAAATATTTAAAAGCAAGAACAATAACACGGAATATCTTTAAAAATGATGAACTCTACGATGGAAATGTACAGGTACTTATGAAATATATTGTTTGTTTTAAGGAACTCTACATTTTAATAGTAATTTCTTGTCCGTCTCTTACGGTATACTGGTTGTATCAAATTTAATAAAATTCGACCGGAATGAAGAGGTCATCGGATGCTATTCCCACAAAATTAGAAATATACATTTTATTTTCCATTTAAATATCCGTGACATATGTCATTTTATTCAAAATCGTAGAACCATTTTTGAGAAAATAATTTTTTTCGAAAAATAAAGGCTAGTTTAGGGTATTGGTTTTCTTAAAAAATCTACGTATTGCATTCTTGGAAGATGCTACATTTAAAGATCAAGTCTGGTATTTAACCAACTTTTCGTTTATGAGCGGTGCTATCCACACGAGAGCGCGCGCACGTATATGTTTCCAATGTTTCTATTTGTGCAGGGGTTTCAAACCATGTATTTCCGGTGAAATCTCGATATCGAAATTTTGGGTGGAATACAATATTTTCTCTATCCACTATGTACATTTTGTGACAGAGAACATAAAAAAACAACAAAAAAACTAGAGAACAATGGAAAATTTGTTTGAAATGCATTTTTACTTTCTATACACGTAACATTTATATAATAGAGAAGTTATTGTATTCCACCCAAAAATTCGATTTTGAGATTTCACCGGGAATACGCGTTATAGGGTCCACTGAATCAAAAAAAAAATATATATTGTGTTATACTCACATGACTTTCATTTCGGTCTTTTCTCTTTTCTGCCTTTGGACGGCTTAAAACAGCTGGAAAAAGTGTATCGAGCTTGAAAAAAGTAATTTGTTTTTCTATCTTTTTTCTGAGGACTTATTGAACGCCCCACAAAACCCATAACTGGCAACCAGCTGTCACGAACATACAGTTCAACGACGTGGCGAGTATTCCGAACTCCTGTAAGTGCGATGGTCTTTGAATGAACGATGCTCTGCCAAGAATATTATAATGTACCTTCCAGCTGTTTGAAGGTGAACAACCTTGTTTTTCAAATTGTTCACTTGAAAGTTGCACATGTTACATTTTTCTCGCATCAACTTGCTGCTAATTTCCTGAGGACTCGTCTGCCAAGACCTCCACAGCCGTGTTCCATTCATTAGGTTGCGACACTTCTAGACTTCCCTCTCTCTTTCTCCTGACACTTAGGTTTTCATTGACATGAAGCATGACTTAATTTCGCGTGACACTAATAGCTTTTAAATTGGAAACTTTGAAATATACCTTTGAACTGTGAATTGTTTCTTCCACACCAGCCCAGTGCAGGACAAAAGTTGAAACTCTCTGTTGTATTCCATTCATATGACTTGCTCTACATCTCTGTAACAAATTATTGTTAAAAAGCATACATTCTGACAAGAAAGTACCGGGAATTGATCATTTAAAAATCCTGTTTATAAGGTGATTCGAAATTATTGTTGATACAATTTTCCTCTATACCCACGCGGAGTTTGATTGTCATCTGTCATCTCGTTTGTTTACAGTACGCCATTTTGTTACTTCATCTCAAAGGTGATTTGCGATTTTACTATGGATACAAACATTGGACACAGATTCTGTCTCAAATTTTGCATTGCAAATGGTATTTCGTGTGCCGAATCGCTGAAAATGTTACAGAGGGCTTACGGTGAATCGACTTTATCAAAAACACGTGCATATGAGTGGTACAGTGCATTCTAAAGTGGTAGAAATGTGGTGCAAAATTTGCCTCGCTCTAGTCGGCCATCAACGGCTTCAACTGGACTGAAAATCGTCATTTAGGTCTGAGAGAGATTTCCGCTGAATTTCTGTGTCTCACGAATCGATTCGTACCATCTGAAACGAATGTTTGGGCATGACACGCGTTGCAGCTCGGTTAGTTCCGAAATGCTTGAATTTCTAAAAAAACTTAATCGCGTAAGGATTGCTGAAGACTTGCTAGAACGAGCCAGTTCCGAACCCACATTCATGAAACGCATTGTAACTGGTGATGAGACGTGGGTTTACGAGTTTGACACTCAAACCAGTCAACAAGCTTCCGAATGGCGTCTTCCAACTGAACCGAAACCTAAAAGGGCACGACAAACTCGATCAAAACTGAAGGTCATGTTGACAGTTTTTTTCGATTATCGCGGTATCGTGCACTCAGAGTTCTGCCAGAAGGTCAGATGGTAAATAAAGACTATTATCTGAGAGTTTTGCGGCGTTTGAGAGAACAAATACGTCGAAAAAGGCCAGGTTTGTGGAACGACACCTCATGGATTCTGCACCACGATAATGCACCAACTCGCAAGGCTATTATTGTGAACGAATTTCTGGCCCAAAATTCAACAAATTTCATTGAAGAGCCTTCGAATTCACTAGATCTGGCTTCTGATGATTTCTTTCTCTTTCCAAAACTCAAGTTACCACTTCGAGGCAGCCGTTTTCAGTCGAAAGAAGACATAAAGAAAAATTCGCGAATCGATGACATCGATTCCTAAAAGTGCCTACAAAAATATTTTGATGATTGGATTATTCGTTGGCATAAATGTGTAGTTTCAGAAGGGGCTACTTTGAAGGCGATAAAATAAAATTGGATGAATAATTAACTTTCTGTGTTTTATTGGTAAATTCCCGGAACTTTCTTGATACAGTAGTATTCTTCTATGTACTTCAGGAAAATTGGTAAATTTGAACTAAAAGTCGACTCGCACTTATGCTTGGTTTGGAGTAGCAATCGACACTTCTGAGGGCGTTTTAACGGGCTTGTTGGGCTTCACAGACCCGGACTACCTGGCGACTTCTTAAATAATAAATCACTAGGATTCTCTTGGTAGAATTGTAGTTTATTTTGTAACCATTTCGTATAATTTCTAAAGTGAAACTGCAATCGCTCAATGCAATTTATGTGCTTTGTTGAATGCGGCAAATATTTGTACGCATATAATTCGACGGGAAAACATAAATATACGCGTAAACTCCGAGTGGTCTTTTTCATACTTGTGAAAAGGTCTTTCTTTTTTGATAACTGGCTTCACAAACTAGCAAATCAACATGTAACCATGATATTTATTGTTGCAAAACAAAATCACATAGAGAAAATCAAAACACGATGAAAGCACATGGAATAACAACAGCATTTTTTGAAGCGGGTAATGCAAACCTTGCGCACAGGTACGATAATTTTTTTTTTATCACAAGAGAAAGTTATGCAGCAAGTGTCACGTAAATTCGCTCGCTTTAGAATCACCGAATGCATTAATAGTTCGCAGCTTTATGAAGGTTTTCGAGCAAAATCATCTTCAGCGATGAGGCGCATTTCCACTTATGGATACCCATCTGTGAAAGGTGATAAAGCGCAAAAAACGAAAAAAAAAATGTTAATGCCTAATTAAACAATATAATGCTTGTAGTTCAATTTCCCGCTGTTTTATTACCATGTGGCGCTTTAAATCGTACCACGTGACGACTTAAATGGATGACCAAGTGGGTGTGGTGCTTTAACCTTTTCAATGTGTTGAAAAATTGGTAAAAATCCAAAATTTGGTTTTGACCAATAACCAATATATCTATTTCAAGTTGAATAGAAAATCATATGCTGTATTAACTAAAAAAAGTGAGTATAGTAATAAGTTTAAAAAATCTGATGTGTAGCATTCACATTACTTTCTCTACATCTCTGCAACAAATTATTCTAAAAAGCTTATACTTCTATTTACTTCATGCTAATCAGAAAAAAATAGCAGAAATAGTTTTATTAATTGCTTCCTTGTAAGCAGAAGCGAAATAAGGTTAAAGTGATAGTCAAAAGCTGGTTGCTATGTCACTGAAGTTCCTTTGTTTGCATGGGCAGCAGTTGACAATTTCCTGTATGAGAAAAGTGTAAGTTTTTCAAAGCGGAAACCAAAAAAACAAGGAATGTTACAAAAACGATGGACTCCACGAAAAAAATGTGTATAACATAAATTGTGTGTTTTAACGTGCTCTACATTTGTTGTGTAGTAAGTTTTTGTTCATCTCTTACGGTTTAGCAGTTATTCAAAATTCAATAAAATTCATTCAGAATAAACTACTCTTCAGAGGCTATTCCCAGAAAATTCAAGATATACATTTTGTTTTTCGGGCAAATACATTTAATATACGATATTTTAAACAAAATCGTTAGCGCATTAAACTTCATAAAATCAAAGATAAAAATAAAGAAAAAATAGGACAAATATAATACAATAAATAATTTTCGAAAAAAGTTCCATGTAAAGGGTAGTTTGGGGTGGGAGGATTTTTCTCAAAATCTTCGTGTCGCATCCCTGGAAGATACTAAACTTAAATAGCAAGTTTGGTATTTTACCGACTTCGTTTTTGAGTTATCGTGTTCACAGTCACACGGACACACGGAGACACACACATACGGACCTTTTTCTGGAAATACTTTTTTGGATACAGGGGACCCTAAAACATATATTTCCGGATGCGTTATATACATAGCACGTATAGAGAAAGTAAGAATCTGATGCGTACCATTCACATGATTTTCTCTACATCTCTGCAACAAATTATTCTTAAGAAGCTTATGGTTCTATTTACTTCATGCTAATCAGAAAAAATTAGCAGAAATAGTTTTATTACAAGCTTCCTTGTAAGTAGAAGCGAGATAAGATTAAAGGTATAATCAAAAGCTGGTTGCTATTTCACTGAACTTCCTTTGTTTGCATGGACAGCAGTTGACAATTTCCAGTATGAGAAAAGTGTAAGTTTTTCAAAGCGGAAACCAAAAAATAAGGAATGTCACAAAAACGATGAACTCCACGAAAAAAATGTGTATAACATAAATTGTGTGTTTTAAGGTACTCTACATTTTTGATGTCGTATGTTTTTTTCCATCTCTTACGGTTTAGCAGCTATTCAACATTCCGTAAAATTCATCCAGAATAAAGTACTCTTCAGAGGCTATTCCCAGAAAATTCAAGATATACATTTTATTTGTCAGGTAAATAGCTTTACTATACGATATTATAATCAAAATCGTTAGAGATGTTTTTGAGAAGATTCAAAATTTTCGAAAAAAGTTCCATGTAACCTTAGTTCCCTTTACTTATAAGAACTAAGTAATAAGAGCATTCTGCTAGTGTTTATTGCGATTAGCATTGTGTAGAAAGAAGAATAATCTTTTATAGGAAGTTTGTACAGCAGCTAGAGAAAGTCATGTGAGTGTAGCACATCAGATTTTTATGTTTTACGTCGCTAACAGGAACATTTAACTGCTAACGCCGAATAGAACTCGGTCTTGTCACTGGGGTAACCTTATTTTTGTAAGTTTTCTTGTTATTGGATTCAGAACACGGAATCAAAAAAGTGGCGCACCAAAAGCTGCGTGCTGGAGCAAGAGAATTGGAGATTTTTTAACGGGAAGACAGGCAGCTGCGTGTAGCGGGCGACTGAATAGAATCTGTCAAGCAAAACTTGTCTACATGTTTATCAGAAGCGCTTCGCCGCGTCGTCGCGTGAGGGATGAACAGATATGAAGGGAAATCATTAAAGAGCGCGCGGGGAGCGAGTTAATACTCCAAGAGATGAATGATTTTCAACAAGGATAAAAAGCTGTGAAAGAACTTGTTGAAGAGTTTCTGTGAAGACATTTTAAAGGTGGGGAGGTCGGTCGTTGTGGCGTTCTGCCAGACACGTTTGAGCATTGGAAATAATCCCGCGTTCGGTCCATTTAACGTGGCCTTATGGTTATCTGTGTGACCTGACGAAAGTTAGTGAGGCCTTATCTTTCACACCACTCATGCACAGAATGGCAACACTGCCATCCACCTGCTGCAAGAGTGGTACTGTAATAGGCCGGCTGGTCCTTACTCCTTGGCTGCAGTTCAGGCTACGGGCTGTAACTTTTTCCTCTACCATGTACACTCAGTGGCAAAGAAAATCATCAGCGAATTTTGTAATGCTCTCTGGGCACTTATAAGGCGTGGCCTGACTGATGACCAACTCTTTCTATTATAGTGCATACGATCCAGAGAGTAAATATACTGTCTGTTCAGCGGTGTAATAGCTAGTGGGTTGGGGAGCCACCCAAGTAGCCCTTTAACCTGTGGGAGCGGTGCACGTATGCTGAACTCTTGCCGCGCGTAGCAAAACAGTCAACAGTGTTGCAATATTTTACTCAGAGTCGGATGACGACTCATCAGACAGTACACAGTGAACACACACAAATGTTATCGGCAACAGTGCTTCCTTCTTCCACTCTGTCTCGCGCCTTTACCCCTCACTTCCTTCAGACTAAGAAAACACTACCTCCTTCCAATTGCAAAACCCCTAATTGCTTATGGTGTGGCCTGACACAAGAACTCACAAATGCACAGAATGGCACATTGCCATCCACTGCTGCAAGAGGGGGATTTCATAGCTCAAATGCTAGCTTCACCCTGACACTATAAATACGCGAATTTAGACTTTCAGATTATCAGTTTACCCTGAAGACGAAGATGATGCACATTTTTGAAACTTTGGAGTCAGTCCATCTATTTACCTAGCTAGATGACCGAAAACTGAGTTAATACGTCGTCAGAAAAACTTCATAGGCTAAGGCCATTTCTGTTAATATTTATCTCGATTTGCAAAAGGTAGATGAAAGAATAAACCGTTTAACAATAGGTAGAGTCAGACTGAAAAATCAATGCCATAGCCGGGATTTGAACAACGGATCTCTCGATCTCTAGCCGGATGCTCTGCCACTGAGCTACCATGGCAAAACGCCGGCATAGTACTGGATTTCTCAACTGACTCGCATGTTTCCCGGTAAACCACAAGGTGATCTCAAATTATTTTGAGATGACAACCCCAATGGCGACTTACAATACTTTAGACCGAGGATTCATAGTATAGCCAACTATTATGCTCAGTTGGTATTGGAGTAATTAGCTCAGTGGCCGAGCACCCGGCTATAGATCGGGAGATCCATGATTCAAATCCCGGCTATGGCATTGAATTTTTCCGTCTGACTCTACCTATCCAACTCCTGTCCTACACACGGCCTGTGTAAAAAATCTGATGTGTTCCATTCACATGACATAGTCTATATCTCTGCAACAAATTATTGTTAAAAAGCTTATGTTTCTATTTACTTCATGCTAATCGAAAAAAACAGCAGACGTAGGCTTATTATTTGCTTCCATGCAAAGTAGAAGCGAAATAAGGGAGTACCATACGTAAAAGTGAGAGTCAAAAGCTGGTTGCTATGTGACTGAAGTTCTTTGTTTGAATGGATAGGAGTTGACAAATTCCTGTATGAGAAAAGTATGTTTTCCAAAGCTGAAACCAAAAACAGGGAAAGCCTCAAAACGATCATCTCTACGAAAAGAATATATATAACATATTGTGTATTTTAACGTGCTATACATTTTTTGTATTTCAAGTTTTTTTCCATCTCTTACAGTTTAGCAGTTATGCAAAATTCCGTAAAATTCATCCAGAATAAAGTAGTCTTCAGAGGCTATTCCCAGAAAATTCAAGATATACATTTTATTTGTCAGGTAAATATCTTTAATATACCATATTTTAATCAAAATCGTTAGAGCCATTTTTAACAAAATCATATTTTCGAAAAAAGTTCTATGTAAAGGGTAGTTTGGGGTGGGGGGATTTTTCTCAAAACCTTCTTGTCGCATCCCTGGAAGATACTGAACTTAAATACCAAGTTTGGTATTTTAGCTACTTTTCGTTTTTGAGTTATCGTGTTCACAGACACATGAACACACACACACGGACCTTTTTCTGAAAATGCTTTTTTTGGATAAACATATATTTCCGGGGAAATCTCAGTATCCAATTTTTGGGTGGAGTACAATACCTTCTCTATACACCATGCATATAGTACGTATAGAGAAAGTAAAAAAAACAAAAAACAATTATTCCTTTTAACAATACGTTCCTACATATATGTAGAGAAAGTCATGTGATTGGAAAACGTCAGATTTTTAATAATTGTTTGTGGAGCTGGTACAGAATTTGAATGTAACATATTTTTAATCGGGAGTGTTAAAAAATACCAATATCGAGTTTTTGGATCGATATGAATGTTTTCAGTGCTTTAGGTAATAATCTCGATAGAATGGGGTCCAAATGAAGCAAGCTTTTGTTCTATAGCCCGATTCTCTTTGACAAAAGGCGGTGTTTGTAGAGCTGCGTTTTCTAATGCAGATGGGTTTGAAATACTAACCAACAAAGAAATCTTGGAACTCCTTTGCACGCAATTTGGAGGGAAATCTGCGACATTCTCTTCGCCCCGGGCACAGCATTGGATGTCTCAAGGCACATTAGTTCCGATGATTCAACTAGCATTCTTGTACTGAACAATAAAGATTGTGCTTTGTGGAAGCTCGCAAAGCCTGATTTAGATTTCAACGAGCTGTGGCATAATCTTAAATCGCCCTCAAGCATACGCGGCTTCACAAAAATAGCGTTCCTCCGCTCAAAGAAAAAGTCCCTCCCAGCAGGAATCGTTCCCCTTCTCAAGGTAGCTACGCTTTTGTGACCAATCATTTGGCTACGCCTCTTTTGATGTTTACACAGTAACTCTGATGTGTTCCATTCGCATGACTTTCTCTATACCTCTGTAGCAAACTATTTTTTTTTTTTCCCTGTAGTTTAACGTCCTTTAACCTGGTTTGGTCATATCGGACGATGAATGCAATTGATGATATGATGCCCAAATGATCTCGGGGTCCATGGAGCTTAAAGTTACTCGACATTCGTCTTCTCAGGATAAGGGAAAACCCCGAAAAAACCTTATCCGGGTAACTCACCCTAAGCGAGATTCGAACTCACGACCTTTTGAACGTGAGGCAGACACGCTACCACCACGCTACCCAGGCGGGCTAGCAAACTATTGTTATCAAGCTAATCGAGATAAATATTAACAAAATCGGTCTTATTACTTAGTTCCTTATAAGTAGAGGGGAAATAAGGGAATACACTAGGCTAAACAGACAGTCAAATGTTTCAAAATATGATTGGTATGAGAATGAAGTCTGGTATGAGAATGAAGTCTTTTTTTTTTGTTGTTGTTGTTTTGTTTGTATTTTTTTTAATTTTTCTACACATATCTACTCTATGCACATAGTGAATAGAGAAGGTATTGCATTCCACCCAGAAATTCTATAGCGAGATTACACCGGAAGTACATGCTTTGGATCCCCTAAATAAAAAAAGATCTGATGTGTGCCATTCACATGACTTTCTCTACATCTCTGCAACAAATTATTGTTAAAAAACTTATGCTTTTACTTTCATACTAATCGAGAAAACTTAGCAGAAATAATCTTGTTACTAGCTTCCTTGTAAGTAAAAGCGAAATAAGGGAGTACCATAGGTGAAAGTGATAGTCAAAATCTTGTTGCTATGTGGCTGGTTCCTTTGTTTGTGTGTGCAGGAGTTGACAAATTCCTGTATGAGAAAACTATATGTTTACAAGCTGAAACCAAAAATAAGGAATATCTAAAAAAAAATAAAAAAAAAAAAGACCAATTCCAGGAAAAAAATGTATATAAAATAAATTGTGTGTTTTAAAGGGCTCTAAAGTCAGAATAAAGTAGTCTTCAGAGGCCATTCATAGAAAATTCAAGATATACATTTTATTTGTCAGGTAAATATCTTTTAATATTTAACGGTCTTACTTTTTGAGCTAGGCTGTCCCTAGACACGCACACACACACACACACACTCACAGACAGACACATAGACACACACGGATCTTTTTCTGAAAATGCTTTTTTTTAGATTAAGGGGGACCCAAAACATCTATTTCGGGTGAAATCTCGGTATCGAATTATCGGGTACAATACAATACCTTCTGTATACACTATGTACATAGTTCGTGTAAAGAAAGTAAAAAGGTAGACGTTCTATGTATATATTGTGTAGAGAAGGTATTGCACTCCACCCAAAAATTCGATAACTCAAAAACAAAGAGTACGTAAAATACCAAACTTGGCATTTAAGTTTAGTATCGTTCAAGGATGCGACACGAAGATTTTGAGGAAAATCCCCCCACCCTAAAATACCCTTTTCATTGAAAAATTTTCGAAGGTTTTGATTTTCTCAAAAATGTCTCTAACGATTTGGATTAAAATACCTTATATTACAGATATTTACATGCAAAAAATGTATATTTTGTATTTTCTGGGAAGAGCTTCTGAAGAGCTCTTTATTTTGGATGAATTTTGCCGATTTTGCAAAACTAGTACACAGTAAGAGATACACACACACATACAGACACACACTCACACACAGACGGACTTTTTTCCAGAAATGCTCTTTGTGTAATCAGGGGTTCCCAAATCACGTATTCCGGTGAAATCTTGGTATCGAATTTTTGGGTAGAAGGTACACTACCTTCTCTATACAATGTAGGATAGTTTGTGTAGAGGAAGTAAAAATCTGATCCGTTCCACTCAAACGACTTTCTCTACATCTCTAACAAATTATTGTCAATAACATAAGATTATTCTTCTATCTACTTCATGCTAATCGAGCTAACATTAAGGGGAACAGTCTTATTACTTAGTTTCTTAAGTAGAGGCGAAATAAGGGAGTAACATAGGTTAAAGTGATATTAAAAAGGTGGTTGCTATGTGACTGAAGTTCCTTTATTTGTATGGACAACAGTTGACAAATTGCTGTATGAGAAAAGTTTTCATTGCAAAAACTAAAAACAAGGAATGTCTCAAAAACAGTGAACTCCATGAAAACAATTTATATAACATAAATTGTGTGTTTTAACCCGCTCTACAGTTATTATGTGGTAAGTTTTTGTCCATCTCCTGTCCAAAATTCCGTAAAATTCATCCAGAATAAAGTATTCTTTAGAGGCTATTTCCAGAAAATTCAAGATATACATTTTAATTGTCGAGTAAATAGCTTTAATATACGATATTTTAATCAAAATCGTTAGAGCCATTTTTGCAAAATCAAAATGTTCGAAAAAAGTTCCATGTAAAGGTTAGTTGGGGTGGGGGGATTTTTCTCAAAAACTTCGTGTCTCATCCCTGGAAGATACTAAACTTAAATACCAAGTTTGGTAGTTTACCGACTTTTCGTTTTTGAGTTATCGTGTTCACAGACACACGGACACACACACACACTCTCTCTCTCTCTCTCTCTCTCTTTCTCTCTCTCTCTCTCTCACACACAAACACACGGACCTTCATCCGAAAATGTTTTTTTTAGATAAAGGGGACCCTAAAACATATATTTCTGGTGAAATCTCGGTATCGAATTTTTGGATGGTGTGCAAACCTTCTCTATACACTATGTACATAGTACGTATAGAGAAAGTAAAACTGTATATAATATAAATAGTGCATTTTAATAAGCTCTTACATTTTTTTGTGTAGTGAGTTTTGTAAATCTGTTTACTAATTACGCAGAATTTATCCAGAATAAAGAGGTCTTATAGAGGCTATTCCCAGAAAATTCAAATTGTACATTTTATTTGGCATGTAAATATCTCTAACAGCCATTTTTGAGAAAACCAAAATCTTCTAAAACATTTCCATGTAAAGAATATTTTGGGGGGGGGGGGGCGATTTTCTTCAAAACCTCCGTGTCGCATCCCTGGAAAATACTAATCTTATATATTAAGTTAGGTATTTTACCGAATTTTGATTTTTGAGTTATCGTGCGCACAGGCACAAGGATACACAGGACCTTTTTCTAAAAATCTGATCCATTAACACACTTTCTCTAGCACATTGCTGTAAGAAATTATTTTTATGATAATCGAGATAAACATTAACAGTAAAAGTCTTAATTACTTGCTTCCTTGTACGTAGAAGGAAAATAAGGGAATACACTAGGCTAAAACGAGATTTTTCCATGTGGTTGAAATCCGTTCTATTACAGGGCCAGGAGTTTACATCTTTCCGTTTGAGATAACTATTTTAAATCTAAAACAATTAACAAGGCATATCTCAGAAATGGTCAACTCCACGAACAAAATGTATATGACCTAAATTGTATTTTTCAACGAGATGTACATATTTTGTGTAGAAAGTTTCTCTCTAACGCTTACGGCTTATCAGTTACGAAAAATTCAGTATAATTCATTCAGAATAAAGAGCTCTTCAGAAGCTATTCCCAGATAATTTAAGATATGGATTATATTTGTCATGTAAATAGCTTTAATACATCGTTACTGCCAGTTTTGAAAAAATCAAAATTTTCGAAATGTTTTCCATGTAAAGAGTATTTTGTAGTCGTCTCCTTAGCGCGGTGGTAGCGCAGCTGCTTACTAAGCGGGAGACCTGGGTTCGATCCCCAGTACCGGAATGGGGATTTTTCTCCTGCTGGGAGACCTGGCTCGGGGGGCACTCAGACTCGTAAGGTCCCTGGGGGGGCCAATTGAGGAGCTACTTGATGGAGAAGTAGCGGCTCCAGGTCATGAGAACCGCATTAACCGGCCGGGGGGGACTCGAGGCGCTGACCATGTCTCACCCTCCAATTCTGCACCCCATTCATGACGTCTGTAATGGACCGAGATGGGAGACGCAGCGGCCGGACGGTAGGCCAAGGTTCCCCGTGAGCTGTCGTGCCATGGAATTATATAAAAGCTATTTTGTGGTGGAGCGTGTCTCATTCCTGGAAGATACTAACCTTATATACCAAAATAAGAACTGAAGCTTTCCTGGCGACGTATTAATTCAAAATATTCTCGGGCTTTTTACCTTGTTAGAAGCCCGAGAAGATTTTGAACTTATATACAAGTTTGGTATTTTACCGACTTTTGGTTTTCGAGTTATGATAGACACACGGAAACAAACACACACGCACGAATATTTTTCTAAAAATTCGATACCAAGATTTCACCGGAAATATGTTTTAGGGTCCCCTGTATCCAAAAAAAGATTTTTAGAAAAAGGTCCGTGTGTGTCCGTGAACACGATAGCTCAAAAACGAAAAGTCGGTAAAATACCAAATTAGGTATTTAAGTTTAGCATCTTCCAGGGATGCGACAGGAAGATTTTGAGAAAAATCCCCCCACCATCAACTACCCTTTGTGGAATATTTTTCGAATAGAGCCACTTTCTCAAAAATGGCTCTACCGATTTTGATTAAAATTTCGAATATTAAAGATATTTACATGACAAATAAAATGTATATCTTGAATTTTCTGGGAATAGCTTCTGAAGACTACTTTACTCTGGACGAATTTTACGGAATTTTGCATAACTGCTAAACCATACGTGATGGACAAAAACTTACAACATAAAAATATAGAGCATCTTAAAACACACATTTTATCTTATATACATTTTTTTCGTGGAGTTAATCGTTTTTGAGATACTCCTTGTTTTTGGTTTCAGCTTTAAACAAAACCTTACTTTTCTCATACAGGCATTTAACAATTCCTGTCTATACAAACAAAGGAACTTCAATCACATAGCAACCAACTTCTGACTATCACTTTAACCAATAGTACTTCCCCATTTCGCTTCTACTTCAAGGAAGCAAGTAATAGGACTATTTCTGCTGTTTTTTCTCGATTAGTATGAAGTAAATAGAAGCGTAAGCTTTTTAACAATAATTTGTTGCAGAGATATAGAGAAAGTCATGTGAATGGAACACATTAGATTTTTATATGTACATATGTGTAGAGAAGGCTCTGGGCATCCAGAAAGCGAGTCCCACACGTTGCTGCTGCGCCACCTTGCTCGGTAGAGTTTAGAGCAACAAACAGAATACATTTCAGGCTGGTGAAGACGGTCAGAGTTTTGATATAGGCTTAAAGGAACATGCATCCCTGACTAAAAGGATGAAGCTTTCTCTACATCGGATTTGTAGATCCTGTGTTGAGATTAGGCAGGATCATGGTGCCACTTTCTTCTTCCCCGTCCCTTCCCCCGCCCTCGCTTTTCAGCCAAGCCAACCCCTTCATTATACTTTCCTTTGTCATCAATGCCTCCTTCTCTCTCTCTCTCTGTCTCTCTCTCTCTCTCTCTCTCGGCTTGTAGCTTGATTTAGAAGGAGCGTGGAAAGAGAGAGATTGACGGTAAACATGGAGAACGCATTAATAAATAATAGAGTTGCTAGCAGTGGATAACTTCATCAAGAAAACTTTTAACGTCGTGATTCAAATTCAGAGACGCAGACCAGAATAGAAAGTTAAGTACTTTTATTTTAATTCTGAATTTCAGCGAGAGGAAAAGCTGACACGCTATCCTTTATTTAATATGCATATAAAATGTATAACAGCCTTTTTCGCTTAGACGAATCCGAAGGGATTTGGCTATTAAAGGGTCTACATGTGATTCGAAAACCAAGTACAGCAGTAATACAAATGAACAAATTCACTCAAATATCAAATGAAATACACATGTTCAAGAGGAGAATCATATTTATTATTCTTGGAAAATGTCTATGTAACAGTTTTACTCATACGTCACGTGGGAGGCTCACATTTAGTCCTTTCCAGGTTTGATTTGTGTCAGCAGAGCTGTCTGGTTTAGAGTTTTTCATAGTTTTCCCTGGGGGGTATGCTAATAATGAGCTTGGTTCTAATATTTATATTATTTCGTTTTTATTTCGTTTTCTTCTCATATTTAAGGTGTTATTCTGGGTTTCATAACCAAATCCACTTGAAACGTACATCACAAAAATCATGCCGTGAGAAAATAAAATACACATGTTCAAGTGAAGAATAAATTACGTTAAATAGGTAAAAAAATCATGTAACAGTTTTATTTATACGTAACACAAGGGGCTCACACTCAGTTGCTTTCAGGTAACGAGTTGCGTCAACCATGCTGTCTGATTTTGGGTTTTTCATGGTTATCCCTGGGGGTATGCTAATAATAAGGTTGATTCTTATGTCTCGCCATTATATCATTACGTTTTTATTTCGTTTCCTTCGTATGTTATAGGTTTCATGGCGGTGCAGACAGATAGCGAAGATGCTTGCTCCAAAGCAAACGTATTCCCTTTTTACTTTCTCTACTTAGTACACAATACATCGGCAATTAAAATCAACAAATCCGCTTAAAAGTACATCATAAAAATCATGCTATGAATAAATAAAATACACATGTTCAAGTGAAGAATAATTTTTATTATTCTTGGAATATGTTTAAGTAACAGTTTTTGTTATACGTAACATGGCAGGCTCATATTCAGTCATTCCTAGGTTCGAATTGTGTCAACCATGCTCTTTGATTTTGGTTTTTTCATGGTTTTCCCTGGGGGTATGCTAATGATGGTGTTGCTTCTAATTTGCCACCTTTATATCATTTCGCTTTTATTTCGTTTCATTCTCATCTTAAGGTGCATATTATTAAAGAGTTCATAGCGAAAGGCTCTGCGGATAGATTGCTAGAATGTTTGCTCCAAAAAAAAAAAAAAAAAAGTATTCCCTCTTTATATTCTTATATTCTATGCTTATTACACAGTATACAGCTACAGAAGGTATTGCATTTCATCCAAAAATGCGAAACTAAAATTTTACGTTTTAGGATTCCTGTATTCAAAAGAAAAAATCTGATGTGTTCCATTCACACGACTTTCTCTATAGCTCTCCAACAAATATTGTTAAAAAGCTTATGCTTCTATTTCCTTCATGCTAATCGAGAAGAAATTAGCTGAAATAGTCTTATTACTTACTTCCTTGTAAGTAGAAGGGAAATAAGGGAGTACCATAGGTTAAAGTGAAAGCCAAAAGCTGGTTGCTATGTGACAGAAGCTCCTTTATTTGTATGGACAACAGTTGACAAATTCCTGTGTAAGAAAAACATACGTTTTTTAAAGGTGAAATAAAAAAAAAGAATAATTCAAAAACGATCAACTCCACGAGAAAAATGTATATAACATAAATTGTGTGTTTTAAGGTGCTCTACACTTTTTGTGTGGAACGTTTTTGTCTCTCTCTTACGGTTTAGCAGTTATGCAAAATTCCGTAAAATTCATCCAGAATAAAGTAGTCTTCTGAGGCTCTTCCCAGATAATTCAAGATATAGATTTTATTTGTCAGGTAAATATTTTTATATACGAAATTTTAAAAAAAAATCGCTAGAGCCATTTTTGAGAAAATTAAAATTTTCGAAAACATTCCATGTAAAGTGTAGTTTGGGGTGGGAGAATTTTTCTCAAAATCTTCGGTCGCATCCCTGGAAGATACTAAACTTAAATACTAAGTTTGGTATTTTACCGACTTTTCGTTTTTGATTTATCGTGTTTGACGGACTCACACACACGAACCTTTTTCTGAAAATACATTTTTTGGATACAGGGGACCCTAAAACATAAATTGCCGGTGAAATCTCTGTATCGAATTTTTGGTGGAGCGCAATACCTTCTCTATACACTATATACATAGTGCGTAAGAATCACAATATCAAGAAGCAAATTAGCCTCACACTAAGCAAGCAACCAAGTAACAATTAGCAAAGTAGCCCGATTTCTTGTACGCGCATCGCTTAAGTACCTAATGCCTCCAATATTGCACTCCTTTCTGATTGGCTAAAAAGAGGCGCGAAAAATAGCGTTGTCACGAGACTAACTGGGTAGTTTCTTTATATTCCACCCACGTGATCATACTTTACAATGAGAAAGTACGGGTTTCCAGAATATTATGGAATAAACCTTCCTTTAACCTTCAGCCTGTTACTTGCGTCTCTGATGCTCTAAAAATCTTGCTTTACAAAGCCAATTATGTCTCTAGCATTAACAAAGCAAGTAACCTTGGCGAGCATAATAGAAGCTTCTACACGCTAAGGTTCTGCGTTCTACTGAAGCAGATCTTTCTTATATTAAACCTACACAAAACTAATAAAATACTCTGCGTACTAATATACAGTCGCAATAACATAAATTGTGTGTTTTAAAGTGCTCTACATTTTTTGTGTGCTAAGTTTTTGTCCATCTCCTACGGTTTAGCAGTCATGCAAAGTTCCGTAAAATTCATTCATCCAGAATAAAGCAGTCTTCAGGGATTATCTCCAGAAAATTCAAAATATACATTTTATTTTCAGGTAAATATTTTAATATATAACATTTTAATCATAATCGTTAGAGCCATTTATGAGAAAATCAAAGTTTTCGTAAAAAGTTACCTGTAAAGGGTACAACAAATGGCACCGCAGGCGATGACATCTATGATACATGGAATAATGGTGGGGAAATCAGAGAACCCGGAGAAAACACGCTTTATCCACCACAAATCGCTTGAGATCGAACCCGGGCCATCTAGGTGAGAGGCGAGTGGTCTGACCACTCGGCCACGGAGACGCAAAGGTCCATATGTTTGTGTATGTGTGTCCATGAGTTTGAACACGATTACTCAAAATCGAAAAATCGATAAATACATAATCATGAATATTCTTTATTTATATTCTTTTAATACTTCTCTGTCCAATTTTTAGTTTTTCTACTTGGTATATAGGTAGAGAAGGTATTGCATTCCATTCAAAAATCGATGCTGAGATTTCACCAGAAATACTTGTTTTAAGGTCTCCTGTATAAAAAAAACTTTTGAAAACATCGTGTTTGTGTTTCCTTGTGTAACACGATAACTCAAAAATAATTCAATAAAATACTAAACTTAGAATTTAAGTTTAACATCTTCTAAGGATGCAACACGAAGATTTTACGAAAAATCTACTCACCCCGAAACCTTTACAAGGAAAAATCTTCACTTTTTTATACTCTCATACATGGTTCTTACAAAATTTTGGTTAAAACACATGTTAAAAAATATTTACATGAGAAAAAGATGATATAATTTGAATTTTCTGGGAAAACGCTCTGAAGTCCTCTTCATTCTGGACGAGTTTTGCTGAATTTTACATAACCGCTAAACAGTAAGGGATAAACAAAAATAACTACACAAAAATGTACGTCTCGTTAAAACGCACAATTTATTTCCTTAACATGTTTTCTTGGAGTTTACCATTTCTGAGATATTCCTTGTTACTGGTTTCAGTTTTTTTTTCACACAAGGAAATTGATTTCAGTAACATAACAACAAACTTTTAAACGATTTGATTGTGGCTTAGGCTAGTGTATACTTTTATTTCACTTCTACAAGGGAGCAAAAAATAAGACATGTTTTGCTAAAGTTTATCTGGGGTATCTTAAATTAAATAGATGAGTAAGCTTTATAACAATAATTTGTTACAGAAATGTAGAGGATGTCATGCGTTTGAAATACGTCAGATGTCTAGTGCACATTTCTAATTGAAGTGAATATTCTCAATATTTTAGTGGTCATTCCATGTTGGACTTTTTATGGTATATAAATTCTCGATGCAGTAATTACATTGCCTCCACAATCTTTTGTTTTGTCAAAAGTTAAACAAGATTGTTAAAACCATACATACCTCTGCCTAACAAAATTAAATTGTATTTTTGTCCATCGAGTTACAAAATATTAAAGTAAATTGGCGAATAATTAAAATAGTCCAGTGCTTTTACCGGAAGAGGAACGAAAAGAAAAAAACACGGTTTTTCATATCGACATATTTTACGCAATTTTGTAGTAATTTCATGTCCAGTATATGCCCGTCAGCTGTAAAAGGACTCTCATACAGATGGCGTTGGTGAACGTAAAGGCTAATAAATTAAAGCTCTACTTTATAAACTCTCTGCCGCTTTGCCTGCTTTGGTTGTATAAAACAATCTGATGTGATCCATTCACATGACTTTCTCTACTCTGTAACAAATTATTGTTAACAAGCCTATTCTTCTATCTACTACATGTTAATCGAGATAAACATTAGCAGAAAAATTCTCATTACTTAGTTCCTTATAAGTAGACGGGAAATAAGGGAATACACTAGACTAAACCGACAGTCAAATGTTTTAAAATGTGGTTGCTATGGGATTGAAATCAGTTTCTTTGTATGGCCAGAAGTTGACAAGTTCCCGAATGAGGAAAGTTCAAGTATTTTAAAACTGAAACCAATAACAAGGAATATCTCGAAAACGGCCAACGCCACGAAAGAAAATGTATATAACATAAATTATGTGTTTTAAGGAGATTTACATTTTTATTTTGGCTGTAGGTTTTTCATCTCAAAGGTATACTATTTATTTCAAAACATTCATCCAGAATAAAGAGATTTTAAGAGGCTATTCCCAGAAAATTCAAGATATACAGTTTTTTTTTTCATCTTAAGTATACGTAAATTTAATCAAAACCGTTATAGCGATTTTTGAGAAAAACAAAATCTTCGAATTTTTTTCCATGTAGAGGGTGGGAGGATTTTATTGAAAATCTTCGTGACTCATCCTTGGGAGATATTGAACTTAAATATCAAGTTTGGTATTTAATAGACTTTTCATTTTTGAGCTATGTTGTCCACAGTCACACACACACGGACCTTTTTCTATAAACGCTTTTTTTTTTGATTCAGGGATTCCAAAAAGTATATTTCCAGTGAAATCCCGGTATCGAATTTTTAGGTGCAATACAATACCTCCTCTATACACTATGTACATAGGATGTGTGCAGGAAGCAAAAACATGATGTGTTATATCCTTTCAAATAATTTTCTCTACATTCTATCGTTTATAAATGGCTAAACAAATTCTTTTGCCAAAGGTTATTTTTCTATCTACACCATTTTAATCAAGAGTTCCTCTGTAAAAGTATCCACGTAACACATTTCATTATAAAAACAAAGTGAAGCACGATAATTGTATCCAGAAGTCGAAGTGCGTATCTCGCTTAGAGATCATTTGAAATCATTTCACCAATTCCATTCATCATCCGATATTTAGGTTAAAAAACTTTAAGCTACAAGAAAAGATCTGTTAAGAACCATTCACATGACTTTCTCTACTTGTCTGCAACAAATTATTCTTAAAGAGCTTATACTTCTATTTACTTCATGCTAATCATAAAAAATTAGCAGAAATAGCCATATTACTTCCTTCCTTGTAAGTAGAAGCGAAATAAGGGAGTACCATAGCTTAAAGTGATAATCAAAAGCTGGTTGCTATGTCACTGAAGTTCCTTTGTTTGTATGGACAGCAGTTGACAAATTCCCGTATGAGAAAAGTATAAGTTTATCATAGCAGAAACCAAAAATAAGGAATATCTCAAAAACGACGAACTCCACGAAAAAATGTATAGTAGCATAAATTGTGTGCTTTAACGTGCTCTACATTTTTTGTTAAGTAAGTTTTTGTCCATCTCTTACGGTTTAGCAGTTATTCGAAATTCCGTAAACTTCATCCAGAATGAACTACTCTTCAGAGGCTATTCACAAAAAATTCAAAATTTACATTTTATTTGTCAGGTAAATATCTTTCATATACGAAATTTTAATCAAAATCGTTATAGCCATTTTTGAAAAACTCAAAATTTTCGAGAAAATTTCCACGTATAGGATAGTTGGGGGTGGGGAAATTTTCTCAAAATCTTCGTGTCGCATAATTGGAAGACACTAAACTTAAATACCAAGTTTGGTATTTTACCTACTTTTCGTTTTTGAGTTATCGTGTTCACAGACACTCGGACACACCCACTCACCTTTTTCCGAAAATGCTTTTTTTAGATAAAGGGGACCCTAAAACATACATTTCCGGTGAAATCTTGGTATCGAATTTTTGTTTGGAGTGCAATACCTTCTCTATACACTATGTACATAGTACGTGTAGAGAAAGTAAATGTGTTTAAGATTAGACTTTCTGAGCTGACTTTAAGGGCACAGGGAGTGAATTGTTGAATGCAATTTGTTAAAAAAATAAAACTTCTCTTTTATCACAAATACGAGCATGTCCGGAAAATACCATTTCCTTCTACCGCCACCACAACGCTGTCACAATTCTGCGCATGCGCACTCGTTTCTCTGGTCCATTGCCTGTCCACTAATGCCATTACAGTGTTCTGTTTATAATTATCGGTGATAGTTCAAAATATAGTACAATTTTGATTCTGTCAACAGTGAAAATATTCCGTAATGCATTTTTTTAACGTAAGGAATATAAAACCTGCTGAAATTCGTTATTAATTTATAGATATTTATGGTGAAAATGGAATGCTGAATAAATGGGTTAGGCAATTCAATGATGGATGATGAAATGCTCATGAGGAAGCACGGAGTGATCAGACTTTGCTGTCACAGATAGATTGGTTAAATAAGTGAATGATGCAATTTGTGAAAACAGCCTTACCTTAAGAAATGTGTCATGTGTCTAGGCGAGGTGAGGGATGAAGTGAGTAGCCGTTGAGCTCGGAGTGACTCCTCAAGACGCACACAAGCAAATTAGAGGTTCCCCGACGGTCAAAGACAAAAGACCTGGTGGTCGGGTCTGCAGTCCCTTAAATAGATTTAGCGGCGTCCGGGAAGGGCATTCCAACATGGTGACCGTTATCCTAATATGGAGAACCAGCTCGCTGATAGTGGGTAGTCTTAACCAATCAGCATCGAATGCTTAAATGTTCTAGAATATCCTGTGTGACGTCAAAGTGCGAATGTGCACGTAGCCCAACGGACGTTGGTGTTATCGAAAAGTCCACCAGGAGTGCCATCGGAAGAGCCTAGTCACTTCCATCCCGTTACTCAATCAGCTTATAACAAAACTTGTATTTTTCCATGAATATGTAAGCATGAAATCCCAATTAATTCAGATTAATTAATTCTTAATTAATAAAATATTAATAAAACAATATAAGTTAAACTGTCGCAAATGACACACGTGACAGTATACAAGGCTAAATCCACTCGATATGCAAATAATAGAAGTTCCGTTCGCTTTGCATTGCAGATGAAATGAAAGGTGACGCCATTTGCGAAGATGCGTGGTTTAAAACTGAAACCAATAACAAGGAATACCTCGAAAACGGTCAACTCTACAAAAAAGTATATATAGATTACATTGTTTATACGTTTTAACGAGATCTATACTTTGTGTGGTAAGTTTTTGCCTATTTCTTACGGTTCAGTATGAACAGTTCTTTAGAAGCTATTTCTAATGTATGTTATGTGTTTCATTCACATGCTTTTCTCTACATCTCTGCAACAAATTCTTGTTAAAGAGTTTATATTTCTATTTATTTCATGCTATGGAAAAAAAAATTGCAGAAACAGTCTTATTACTTGCTTCCTTGTAAGTAGAAGCGAAATAAGGGAGTACCATAGGTTAAAGTGATAGTCTAAACCTGGTTGCTATGTGACTGAATTTCTTTTGTTTGTATGGACAGGAGTTGACAAATTCCTGTATGAGAAAAGTGTAAGTTATTCAAAGCTGAAACCACAAACAATATCTCAAAAACGATCAAATCCACGAAAGAAATGTAAACAACATAAATTGTGTGTTTTTTAGTGGGCTCTATATTTTTTGTATGGCAAGGTTTTGTCCATCTCTTACGGTTTAGCAGTTATGCAAAATTCCGTAAACTTCACCCAGAATAAAGTAGTCTTCAGAGGGCATTCCCAGAAAATTCAAAATAAACATTTTATTTGTGGGGTAAATACCTTTTATATACGATATTTTAATCAAAATCGTTAGAGTCATTTTTGAGAAAATCAAAATTTTCGAGAAAAAAAAGTTCCATGTTAAGGGTAGTATGGTTTGGGGGGATTTTTCTCAAAATCTTTATGTCGCATTCCTTGAAGATACTAAACTTAAATACAAAGTTTGGTATTTTACCGACTTTTCGTTTTTGAGTTATCGTGTTCACAGACACACGGACACAAACACGGCCCTTTTTCTGAAAATACCTTTTTTTTTTAGATACAGAGGACCCTAAAACATTTATCCTCGGTATCGAAATTTTTGGTGGAGTGCAATACCTTCTGTATATATTGTGTAGATAGTACGTGTAGAGAAAGAAAAAGTTCAAGAGTTATATTTAATGTTTATATAAATATCTTTAATATATCTACGGTATTATAATGAAAGTCGTTAGAGAAATTATTGAGAAAAACTCAATTTTCAAAAACTTTCCCACCTGAAGAGTAGTCTACGATGGTGCAATTTTTTTGAAAATCTTTGTGTCGCATCCTTAATAGATACCAAACTTAAATACTAAATGTGGTGTTTAACGGTGTTGTTTTTGAGCTATGCTGTCCCCAGAAACACACACACACACAGGACGATTTTCTAAAAATGCATTTTTCGGGCGCAGAGGACCTCAAAAATATATTTTCGGCGAAATTTCGACATCGAATACCTTCTCTACCTACAACACCTAGAAAACACTGATGTGATACTTTCACATGAGTTTCTCCATATATTTGTAACAAATTATTAACAATAAACTTATTCTTCTGTCCACTTCATGCTAATCGAGATAAACGTTAGCAGAAAGGGTCTTATTACATAGTTCCTTATTGGTAGACGGAAAATAAGGCGTGGCCAGGAAAAGAAATGTTCCTGTGTGGGAAAAGGTTAAGTAGTTTAAAACTGAAACCAATAACAAGGAACGGTCAACACCACGAAAAAAATCTGATGTGTTCCATTCACATGACCTTCTCTATATCTCTGCAATAAATTGTTTTTAAAAAGCTTATGCTTCTACTTACTTCCTGCTAATCGAGAAAAAAAATAGCAGAAATAGTCTTATTTCATGCTTCCTTGTAAGCAGAAGCGAAATAAGGGAGTACCATAGGCTAAAGTGATAGTCAAAAGCTGGTTGATATGTGACTGAAGTTCCTTGTTTGTATGGACACGAGTTCATAAAGTTGTATGAGAAAAATATAAGTTTTAAAAGCTGAAACCAAAAACAAGGAATATCTCAAAAGCAATCAACTCCATGAAAAAAATGTATACAACATAAATTATGTGTTTTAATGAGCTCTACATAAGTTTTTGTTTCTCTCTTACGGTTTAGCACTTATGCAAAATTCCGTAAAATTCACTCAGAATAAAGTAGTCTTTAGAGGCTATTCCCAGAAAATTCAAAATATATATTTTATTTGTCAGGTAAATATCTTTAATATACGATACTTTAATCAAAATCGTTGGCCATTTTTTATAAAATCAGAATTTTCGAAAAAAGTTCCATGTAAAGCTTAGTTTGGGGTGCGGGGATTTTTTTCAAAATCTTCGTGTCGCATCCCCGGAAGATACTAAACTTAAATACCAAGTGTGGTATTTTACAGACTTTTCGTTTTTGAGTTATCGTGTTCAAAGACACACGGACACACTGACACACGGACACACACACACGCACGGATCTTTTTCTGAAAACATATATTTCTGGTGAAATCTCGGTATCGAAGTTTTTGGGAGTGCAATACCTTCTCTATACACTATGTACATAGTGCGTGTAGAGAAAGTAAAAATGTATGTGACATAAATTGTGTGTTTTAAGAAGCTCTACTTATAGTGTAAATGTTTTTGTCTATCCCTTTCAGTTTACTAGTTATGCAAAATTTAAGAAAATTGTTCCAGAATTTAGAAATTCTTTAAGGGCTATTCCCAGAAAATTCAAGACATACATTTTGTCTTAAATACATACAAGATATATTAATCAAAATCATTTGAGCCATTTTTAGATAGTCAAAATTGTCGATAATTTTTCCATGTAAGGGAAAGTTTGGGGTGTGGGGATTTCTCTAAGAATTTTCGTGTTGCATCTCTGGAAGTTCCTAAACTTAAATACCAAGTTTGGTATTTTGCAGACTTTTCTTTTTTGAAGTATAGTGTTCACACACGAACCTTTTTCTGAAAATGCTTTTTACTTTCTCCATACGCACTATGTACATAGTGTATAGAGAAAGTATTGCGCTCCACCGAAAATTCGATACCGAGATTTCACCGGAAATATATGTTTTAGGGTCCCCAATATCCAAAAAAAGAATTTTCACAAAAAGATTCGTGTGTGTGTGTGTGTGTCCGTGTGTCTGTGAACACGATAACTCAAAAACGAAAAGTCGGCAACATACCAAACTTGGTATTTAAGTTTAGTATCTTCCAGGGATGCGACACGAAGATTTTGGAAAAATCCCCCCACCCCAACTACCCTTTACATGGAACTTTTTTCGAAAATTTTGATTTTCTATAAGTGGCTCTAACGATTTTGATTAAAATTTCGGATATTAAACATATTTACCTGATAAATAAAATATATATCTTGAATTTTCTGGGAATAGCCTCTGAATAACTGCTAAACCGTAAGAGATGGACAAAAACTTACTGCACAAAAAATGTAGAGCACATAAAAACACACAATTTATGTTATATACTTTTTTTTTGTGGAGTTCGTCGTTTTTGTGACATTCCTTATTTTTGGTTTCTGCTATGAAAAACGTATACTTTTCTCATACAGGAACTTGTCAACTCCTATCCATATAAACAAAGGAACTTCATTGACATAGCAACCAGCTTTTGACTATCACTTTAACTTATGGTTGTCCCTTATTTCGCTTCAACTTACAAGGAAGCGAGTAATAAGACTATTTCTGCTAATTTTTTCTGATTAGCATAAAGTAAATAGAAGTATAAGCTTTTTAAGAATTATTTGTTGCTGGGATATGGAGAAAGTCATGTGAATGGTACGCATCAGATTTTTTTTTTATACAGGGGACCCGAAAACGTATATTTCCGGTGAAATATTGGTATCGACTTTTTAATTGGAGTACAATACATTCTCCACCTACGCACCAAGTACTGTGTTGAGAAATTAAAAGACACACACACACACACAGTAACGCAATTTAGCGAATAGTCAACTGCTTTTGCACCCATGTATACTTTATTTCTTCAGAAAACAAGATACATTTTAGTGTTTATTTGCTGGCACGAAACCGTGTTCCGGAAAGTTGGTAGCATGGTCTGTCGACTTTTATCGACAGGATTGGTCGTACATCAAACTAAAGTTGGTACGCCAGGAAAGTTCTGCTTAGGACAAAACTTGGTTAAGCTTCTAGCAAAGCCAGCTTATCTCTTAAAGACTTTATCACCAAGAATCCACACAGACGAGCTACTACAAGTCACAATCCAAGCAAAAGCCCCATGTCCTACATTCCTATGACTTTTTCGACCTAGTTTGCAAAGTACTACTTTTACAAAAACCTTCTTCTATCTACATCATGCTATTTAGATAAACATTACCTGAAATAGTTTTACTACCATTTTCTTATACATAAATAGGATAGTCAGATCCTTTAAGAGTGGATCACTACGTGATGTCATTGAAATACTGTTCCCCTTGTTGGAAAGAAAAGAAAAATAAAACATCTGATGTGTTCCATTCACATGACTTTCTCTATATCTCCGCAACAAATTAGTTTTAAAAAGCTCATGCTACTATTTACTTCATGCTAAGCGACAAAAAATTAGCAGAATTAAGACTTATTACTTGCTTCCTTGTAAGTAGAAGGGAAATAAGGGAGTATCATAGGTTAAAGTGACAGTCAAAAGCTGGTTGCTATGTGACTGAAGTTCCTTTGTTTGTATGGACAGGAGTTGACAAATTCCTGTATGAGTAAAGTTAAGTTTTTCGAACCTGAAAACAAAAATAAGGAATATCTCAAAAACGATTAACTCCACGAAAAAATGTATCTAACATAAATTTTGTGTTCTAATGTGCTCTACATGTTTTGTGTGGTAAGTTTTTGTCTATCTATTACGGTTTAGCAGTTATGCAAAATTTCGTAAAATTTACTCAGAATAAAGTAGTCATCAGAGGCTATTCCCAGAAAATTCAAAATATACATTTTATTTGTCAGGTAAATATTTTTAATATACAATATTTTAATCAAAATCGTTATAGCCATTTTTTAGAAATCCAAATTTTCGAAAAATTCTTGTAAAAGTTAGTTTGGGGTGGGGAGATGTTTCTCAAAATCTTCGTGTCGCATCTATGGAAGATACTAAATTTGAATGCCAAGTTTGGAATTTTATCGAATTTTCGTTTTTGACTTATCATGTGCTCTTATACACGGACACACTGACACACACACACGGACCTTTTTTTGAAAATACTTTTTTTGATGCAGGGGACCCTAAAACATATTTCCGGTGAAATCTCGGTATTGACTTTTTTGGTGGAGTGCAATACCTTCTCTATACACTATGTACGTGTAGAGAAAGTAAAAATCTGATGTGTTACATTCACATGACTTTCTCTAGCTATACCCAAGCTCGCGGCTTCAAACCCGGTGCAGGACGATGGATTTTTTCTGGTGTAAAGATCTTTAGCATGGTTTCCTTCGGAAGGGAAGTAAAGCCGTGGTTCCCGTGGTGTAGATTTACGGCACGTAAAAGAGCCTCTAAAGCCTGATAGAGAGGCACTGGGCAAAATTAAGCGGTCTTTCACGCTCAATTTAGAATAGGACGCTGAGAGCCATAGCAGTTGAAGAGCGCCCATAAATAACACGCTATTTCCATTTCTAGCTACTCTGAAAACAAATTGCTTACAGAAGATAATTCTTCTTTCAACACCATGCTAATCAAGATGAACATTAGTAGAATGTAATACTTAGTTCCTTATAAGTGGAATGGAACCCAGGGAATTCACTAGGCTAAAGTGATAGTCACATTTTTTAAAAGCTGTCATTATGCGATTGTTAATGCAAATCGCTTGTTTACTTGGCCAAGAGTAGAACAAAAGAAAAACGGTCACTTTCTATCTCAGAAAAGTGTTAGGACTTTACAGTTGAAACTAATAACAAGGAATACCTCGAAAACGGCAAACTCCACAGAAAAAATGTACATGACCTAACTTGTGTATTTTAACAAGTTCTACAGTTTTATGTTGTAAGTTTATGTGTATCTCTGACGGTTTACTAGTTATACCAAATTAAGCAAAATTCATTCAGAATAAACAGGTCTTTAGAAGCTATTCCCAGAAAATTCAAGATATACATTTTATTTGTGATATAATTGGCTTTAATATGTGGTATTTTAATCAAAATCGTTAAGAGTTATTTTTAAGAAAAACTAAATTTTCGAAAATGTTTCCATGTAAAGTATAGTTAGGGGTGGGGGATTTTCTTGAAAATCTTCGTGTCGCATCCTTGGAAGATACCAAACTTAAATACTACACACTCACACAGACCTGATTCTGAAAATGCTTTTTTTTGGATTCAGGGGGTCCTAAAACATGTATTTCCGGTGAAAACTCGACATTTTTAGGTAGAATACAATACTTCTCTATCCCTATGTACATTGTACACACGGGGCTACAGAAAGTAAAAAATCCCATTTGAGAAAAGTATAATGTTTTGCAAATCTAAACCAATAACGAGGAATGTCTCAGCAATAGCTTAACTTCACAGTTTACAGTTTACCAGTTGTGCTATAAGCATTCGGAATGAAGATATACTTCTTTTGTTTGTCTTATTTCCTGTTTTATTTTCTTCTTTTATGGCTTTTAACACCCGCTTTTCCTACACACGGCACCTCAAGGGATGACATATATGATACAAAGACCGAAGCACTGGTGGAAAGTCGGTAAATCGGAGAACCCGGAGAAAATCCGCCCCTACGCCGCTTTGTGCATTACAAATGAAACATGCAATTAGTCTAACCTCGGTCACGGCAACACCACTAAAGTCTTCAGAGATTATTTTAAGACAACTCAAAATACACATTTTGTCATGTAAATATCTGTAATCTTAATCCAAATTGATAGAGCCAATATTTTAAAAAAGCTGATGTGTTCCATTCACATGACTTTCCCTACATTTTTGTAACAAATTCTTAATAAGCTTATTACTTTCTCTAGCCCCATATGTACAATGTACATAGGGATAGAAAAGTATTGTATTCCACCCAAAAATTCGATACCGAGATTTTACCGTAAATACATGTTTTAGGACCCCCTGTATCCAAAAAAAGCATTTTCAGAAAAAAGTGCATGTGTCCGTGTGCCTCTGAACACGATAACTCAAAAACGAAAACTAGCTAAACTACCAAACTTGGTATTTAAGTTTAGTATCTTTCAGGGATGCGACACGAAGATTTTGAAAAATATCCCCCCATCCCAAACTACCCTTTACATGGAACTTTTTTCGAAAATTTTGATTTTCTTCAAAATGGCTCTAACGATTTTGATTAAAATATCATATATTAAAGATATTTACCTAGCAAATAAACTGTATATCTTCAATTTTCTGGGAATAGCTTCTGAAGACCTGTTTATTCCGGATGAATTTTGCTTAATTGGGCATAACTAGTAAACCGTAAGAGATAGACAAAAACTTACGCTACGAAAAATGTAGGTCTTGTTAAAATACACAAGCTATGTAATATACATTTTTCTCGTGGAGCTTACCGTTTTCGAGGTATTCATTGTTATTAGTTTCAGTTGTGAAGTATTTATACTTTGCTCAGACGGGAGTGTCCGTTTTTCTTTTGTTCTACTCCTGGCCAAGAAAAGAAGCGATTTGTGATGACAATCTCATAACGACAGCTCTTAAAACATTTGACTATTGGTTTAGCCTAGTGTATTCCCTTATTTTCTTCCTACTTATACGGAACTAAATAATAAGAACATTGTGCTAATGAGTACCACGTTTAGCAAGGTGCAGAAAGAAGAAGAATCTTATGTATGAAGTTTGTAGAGCAGCTAGAGAAAGTCATGTGAGTGTAACACATCAGATGTTTTTTCTATCAACTTCATCCCAATCGCGATAAACACTAGCAGAAATTGTCTTAATTACTTGCCTCCCTGTAAACAGAACGCAAATAAGGGAGTACACTAGGCTTAAACAAAAATGAAATATTTTAATAGCTGGCTACCATGTTGCTGAAATCCGTATCTATGTACAGCCAGGAGTTTTACAAATTTCCCTGTGAGAAAAGCTTAGGAATATCTCAGAAATAGCCAACTCCAAGAAAAAACGTATATGACATAAATTGTGTATTTTATCGAGATCTACATTTTTTGTGTAGTATGTTTTTGTCTATTTTTTATGGTTTACCATTTACGCAAATTCCAGCAAAATTTATTGAGATTGAAGAGATCTTTAGAGGATTTTCCAGCAAATTCAAGATATACATTTTATTTGTCATGTAAATATCTTAAATATATGGTATTTTAATCAAAACCATAGAGCCATTTTCGAAAAAATAAAAATGTTCGAACTTTTTTCCATGTAAAGAGTAGTTTGTGTTGGGGGTATTTTTCTCAATATCTTCGTGCCGCATTCCTTGAAGATACTTAACTTAAATATCAAGATTAGCATCTAACAGAGTTTTCGTTTTCTAGCTTTGCTGCCCATAAACACATACACGTCCATACAGACATTTTTCTAAAAATGCTTTTTTTTTGGATTCAGGGAGTCGCAAAACATATATTTCCTGTGAAATCTTGGTGTTAAATTTTTGGGTGCATTACAATAGCTTCTCTATACACTGTAAAGAAAGTAACTTTTTTTGATACAGGGTACTCTAAAACGTGTACATCACGTGGAATCTTGATATCGAATTTTTGGATGGAATGGAATACTTCTCTATACACTATGTACATGTAGAGAAAGAAAAATAAACATTATTAAATATGTTTCCATTTTCGTTTTAGAGTTATTTTGTTCGCATACTCTACCTCCCCCCCTCCCGCCCTCCTCACTCACAAGGACTTTTTATGGATTCTCGAGATCTCCTAATAATAGCTGGTCCCCATGGCCACGCTCGCTAAAGCGTCTCGCTTTGGTGCTTCGTGGGCAGGGGATCGTGGGTTCGAGTCCCGCCTTGGGCATGGGTGTTATATGTTTGTGCAGTGCGTATATGTTTGTAAAAGAACCAGTAAACCAGTCCTGATCAGACTCCGTTACTGTTTTTAAAAAAAGAAAAAAAAAAAAGAAATATGCATTTCCGGTAAAACTTCGGTAGTGAATTTTTGGGTGGAAAATAACACCTAGAGAAAGTAAAAACTGGTGCAATTAAACAACAAAAGCAAAGAGATAATGTTACTGCAGACGATGTGGCTCTATACTTTGGCGGCACCCTGTAGCCACACTACAGTGCTATTAGTGGTGCTTAGTGAGGAGGTAGAGAATTAATTGACATAGCTATCTCTAAGGGAGAGAGAGAGAGCAAGTGGATAGTCAGAAAGTCATAGTCTAGCTGCAGATATCGGAAGCACGCAATAAACACACGGCCCACTGACCGTCTTATGTTGGTTGACCTGCAGATATTATCCGACCATTTATGTTGGCAGAACTTTAGCTATTATTCTGAATTTAGAGCGTTTGTTTGCCTTTGTGCAAGAACCATACTGAACTACTTGACAGCTACAAAAATCTGATCACTTTCTCTCCATCGCTAAAACAAATTATTGATAAAAAGCTTATTCCTTCATCTACTTAATTTTAATCGCGAAAACATTAGCGAAATAAGGGAGTATTATAGGTTAAAGTGAAGTCAAAAGCTGGTTGATATGTGACTGAAGTTCCTTTGTTTGTAAGGAGAGCAGTAGACAAATTCCTGTATGAGAAAAGTGAGTTTTTCAAAACTGAAACCAAAAATAAGGAATATCTCAAAAAGGATCAGCTCCACGATGTAAAATTCATGATATACATATTATTTGCCATGTCTTCTTAGCTTCCGCAGAAGGAGGCGTTATCTTGCATGGGAATGCCGACGTTTCGGTCATCTTGCCGGGAACTTCTTCTGGGCTCAGCGGAAGCTAAGAACACACATCAAGACAAGGTCGTGGAAGCCTACGCATCCAAAGAACAATTTATGCTAATATTTATCTCGATTAGCATGATTAGATAGAAAAAATATCTTATGTCTACCATTCACATGACTTTCTCTACACCTCTCCAACAAATTATGCTTAAAAAGCTTATACTTCTATTTACTTAAAGCTAATCAGAAATAATTAGCAGAAATATTCTTATTACTTCCTTCCTTGTAAGTAGAAGCGAAATAAGGGAGTACTATAAGTTAAACGACGAACTCCACGAAAAAAATGTATATATCATAAAGTGTGTGTTTTAACGTACTCTACATTTTTTGTGTAGTACATTTTTGTCCATCTCTTACGGAGCAGTTGTGCAAAATTCCGTAAAATTCATCCAGAATAAAGTACTCTTGAGAGGCTATTCCCAAGAAATTCGAAATATACATTTCAGTTATCAGGTAAATAGCTTTAATGTACGATATTTTTTATCAAAATCATTAGAGCCATTTTGCGAAAAATCAAAATTTTCGAAAAAAGTTCCATGTAAAGGGTAGCTGGAGGTGTGGGGATGTTTCTCAAAATCTTCGTGTCGCATCCCTGGACGATACTAAACCTAAATACAAAGCTTGATATTTTACCGACTTTTCGTTTTTCAGTTATCGTGTTCACAGACACACGGACCTCTTTCCGAAAAAACTTTTTTTTTAGATAAAGGGGACCCTAAAACATATATTTTCGGTGAAATCTTGGTATCGAATTTTTGGGTGGAGTGGAATACCTTTTCTATACACTATGTACATAGTGCGTATAGAGAAAGTAATAAGCTTTTTAACAATAATGTGTTACAGAAATGTAGAGAAAGTCATGTGAATGGAACAGAATGTTTTGTTTTTGAATTATACTGTTAACATATACCAATTCATACCTTTTTATAAATTGCAATTTGGTGCAGGGACCCTAAAGACATGTATGTATATCTGTTGAAATATCGGTATCGAATTTTTGGGTGGATCTCGGGAACTAATGTATACGTCTGTGGTATTTTCTGTACATATTCTCATTACCGTATTAAACGTGTACTGGAAAGAAAAGAGATTGGAATTTCGATTGTTTCACATAGCGACCGGCTTTTAAAGGATGAGACTATGGCTTTAACCTGTGCATTTTATTTCCTTTCTACTTACAAGGAAGCTTGTAATAAGACTAATTCTGCCTATGTTTATCTTAATTATCATGACGTAGATAACAGATTAAGTTTTTGAATAAAAGGCCTGTTTGCCGGTCAATTAGCGGACATCAACTGAACTGAACAAATTAAGTTTTACTTTCTCTACACGTACTATGTACATAGTGTATAGAGAAAGTATTGTAATGCACCCAAAAATTCGATGCCGAGATTTCACCGGAAATATATGTTTTGTGTTCCCCTAAATCTAAAAAAAAATTCTGGAAAAAGGTCGGCGCGTGTATGTGTATCTCTGGTCAGCATAGCTCAAAAAAGAAAATACCGTTAAATACCAAACTTGGTATTTAAGTTTGGTATCTTGCATACATGCGACACGAAGATTTTCAAGAAAATCCCCCCACCCCCAACTACCCTTTACATGGAACTTTTTTTTATTTTCTTAAAAATGGCTCTAACGATTTTGATTAAAATATCGTATATTAAAAATATTTACCTGACAAATAAAACGTATATCTTGAATTTTCTGGAATGAATGTCGTAAATCTACGACACGGGACCAACTGCTTTACTTTCCTTCCAAAGGAAGCCATGCTGAGGATTTTTACGCCCGAAAAAATCCATCGTCCTCCCGGGTTTGAACCCGCGACTTTGGGTATATGAAGTTAGCATGGTAACTACTACACCACGGAGGGCGACTGAATTTTTGGGAATAGCCTCTGAAGACCACTTTATTCTGGATGAATTTTACGGAATTTTGTATAACTGCTAAACCGTAAGAGATAGACAAAAATTTACCACACAAAAAATGTATAGCACGTTAAAACACACAATTTATGTTATAACATTTTTTTTCGTGGAGTTGATCGTTTTTAGGATATTCCTTGTTTTTGTTTCAGCTTTAAAAAATCCTATAATTTTCTTATACAGGAATTTGTCAACTCATGTCCATACAAACAAAGGAACTTCACACAAAGCAACCAGCTTTTGACTATCACTTTAACCTATAGTACTCCCTAATTTTGGTTCTACTTACAAGGTAGCAAGTATTAAGACTATTTCTGCTAATTTGTTTCTCGATTAGCATGAATCAGATGTTTTTTTTTAATTCAGGGGCTATAAAAAGTTTCCGGTGACATTTTTGGTTGGATATCGGGAACTAATATATACGTCTCTGACATTTTGTAAATATTTAACATTAAATGTTCATTACTGTATTAAAAGTTTAAACGAATCAAATTGAAACTATATATTTTGCGGAGGGATATGTTCAAGAAGTGATGTTGAACAGTGGAGGAGAGAGGCAGGCTGACAGAACGTAACTCAATTCCGAGTACGGTAATCAAGTGACAAACTGCAGCTGCGCCGAACGGTAATGTAATGCAGCCCAGCCCGTCATGCCCACTTAATCACTTACACCAGTAATTTATGTGCAGGCTAAATTTGCCAGATATTGTTATTGCTTCCTGTGTGCCAGCGCTGTGACGGCATGTCCCTCTGGAATGTCTTCATTGAAAACTGACACCCGCTAAAGGAACTTTGCGTGCATCCCACCTCCCCCATTCAACAACTCACTTTCATCTCTAAGCCTCCAATTAACATGCCTCTGATGGAGCATAACTGCCATCTACCTGCACTTTAATCTACTCACTATTAAGCTATTTAACTTCATTGATAGCTAAACGTCAAAGCTATATCTAAAATAACCACGCGTTTCTGATGTCAAACGTTTTGAAAATCATGCAATAATCATGCAATAACAATAACATTTATAATTTTAGGCTTATACGTTTTGGTATTATGATTTTCACGACACGTATAATGTTCATTGTATATAGAGAACGTATTGCATTCCAGCCAAAAATTCGATACCGTAATACACGTTTTAGGACCCCTGTATACAAAACAAAATCTGATGACTTTCTCTACAAATCTACAACAAATTATACTTAAAAAGCTTATGATTCTATTTACTTCATGCTGATTGATAAAAATTAGCAGAAATAGTCTTATTACTGTTTCCCTGTAAGTAGAACCGAAAAAAGGGAGTAGCATAGGCTAAAGTGATAACCAAAAGATAATTGCTATGTGACTGAAGTTCCTTTGTTTGTATGGGTAGGTGTTGACAAATTCCTGTATGAGAAAAGTATAAGTTTTTTTAATACTGAAACCAAAAATAAGGAATATCTCAAAATCGATCAACTCCACGAAAAAAATTATATAACATAAATTGTGTGTTTTAATATGCTCTACATTTTTTGTATGGTAAGTTTTTGTCTATCTCTTACGGTTTAGTAGTTATGCAAAATCTCTTTAAATTCACCCAGAATAAAGTAGTCTTCACAGGCTATTTCCAGAAAATTCAAGATATACATATTATTTGTCAGGTGAATATCTTTAATATACGATATTTTAATCAAAACCGTTACAGCCATTTTTGAGAAAATCAAAAATTTCGAAGTGAGGAGTGGGATTTTCTTGAAAATCTTCGTGTCGCATCCTTGGAAGATACTGAACTTAAATACCAAGTTTGACAGGCACATACACACACAAACCACACGGACAATTTTCTAAAAATACTTCTTTTTTGCATTCAGGGGGTCTCAAAATAAATATTTCCGGTGAAATCTCGGTATCGAATTTTTGGGTGCAGTACAATACCTTTTCTATACACTATATACATAGTACGTGTAGAAGAATTAAAAAAAATATTTTTAGAAAAAGGTCCACGTGTGCTTGTGTCCGTGTGCATGTGAACGCCATAACTCAAAAACGAAAAGTCGGTGAAACCCCAAACTTGGTATTTAAGTTTAGTATTCTCCAGGGATGCGATGCTAAGATTTTGAGAAAAATCTCCCCACCCCAAACTACCCTTTACATGGAATTTTTCTAAAGCATTTTTATTTTCTCAAAAATGGCTCTAACAATTTTGATTAAAATACCGTATATTAAAGATATTTATATTGCAAATTAAATCTATATCTTAAATTTTCTGACGGATATTCTCTAAAGACCACTTTATTCTGGATGAATTTTGCTGAAGTTTGCGTAACTGGCAAACTGTTAGAAACAGACAACAGTTTATTACACAAAAAATCTTATGTGTCACATTCACATGACTTTCTCTATATCTCTGCAAAATTTTACGTTAAAGAGCTTATGCCTCTATATACTTTAGGCTAATCGAGAACAAAATGAGCAAAAATGTAAATGGCGTGTTATTTATGGACGCTCCTTAACTGCTGTGGTTCTCAGCGTCCCGTTCTAAATTGGGCGTGAAAGACCGCTTAATTTTGCTCAGAGGCCTCTCTATCAGACTTGAGGTTCTTTTACGTGCCGTAAATCTACGACACGGGACCCATGGCTTTACTTCCCTTCCGAAGGAAGCCATGCTAAGGATTTTTACACCCGAAAAATCCATCGTCCTCCGCCGGGTTTGAACCCGCGACCTTGGGTATATGAAGTCAGTATGGTAACCATTACACCATGGAGGGCGATCACAAAATTAGCAGAAATAGTCTTAACACTTGCTTCCTTGTAAGTAGAAGCGGAATATGGGAGTATCATAGGTTAAAGTGAAGTCAAAAGCTGGTTACTATGTGACTGATGTTCCTTTGTTTGTATGGACACAAGTTGACAAATTCCTGTATGAGAAAAGTACAAGTTTTTCAAAGCTGAAACCAAAAGCAAGGAATATCTCAAAAGAGATCAAGTCCTCGAAAAAAGTTTATATAACATAAATGGTGTGTTTTAATGTGCTCTATATTTGTTGTCTGTTAAGTTTTTGTCCATCTCTTACGGTTTAGCAGTTATGCAAAATTCTTCCAGAATAACGTAGTCTTCCGAGGCTATTCCCAGAAAATTCAAGATATACATTTTATTTGTCAGGTAAATATGTTTAATATACAATATTTAAATCAAAATCGTTAGAGTCATTTTTGAGAAAATCAAAATTTTCGGAAAAAGTTCCATTCCTTGGAAGGTACCAAACTTAAATACCAAGTTTGGTATTTAACGGTCTTTTCGTTTTTGAGCTATGCTGTCCACAGACACACACATACACGGACCTTCTTCCAAAAATATTTTTTTGGATTTAGGGGGATCCAAAACATGTATTTCCGGTGAAATATCGGTATCGAATTTTGGGTGCAATACAATACCTTCTCTATACACTATGTACATAGTACGTGTAGAGAAAGTAAAAATACATAGATATGTAAAACATGCTCATTAAGTTACACATTTCCAACTTTGGGCCAAGGTAACCCATTAAGAGTTCAATGCTATGGTAACACTTCCTGGCTATAAGTTATTAAATAAGAATAACCCTGAATGAGATTTAAATGCAATATTCAAATTTGAAAGTTAATTTAACAAAAGCAAGCATCCAAAATTAATGTCACTGCTATTTATCGCATTTATTCTATGTTTATGTGTATTCTCCACCTCTCTCTATACTTTATCGGTTCGTAAATGCTTCTTTTTGACATCGTTTTTTTATTGTTTCATTTATATAGCAGCTCCCATTAACATCTAAGGTCGTATCGGGGGCTTTGCATTAGAAATAATCCGTTGTCCGCAGGTTCTTTATGTTGGGTTTAAATTGTTTTATTTTCCTTAAACACATACACATTCACTCTCATACACATACTTCTAGACTTTGTGGGGCATAGGGAAAAAATTCTGGTTAAAGAAAAATTCCCCGCCTCAGCCGGGAATCGAACCTGGACCTCCGGGTGAAAAGTCAGCTAGCTGACCACTCAACTACGGAAATATTTTTTTTTTTTTTTTTTTTTTTTTTTGACATCTTACTGTTGATTAAAATGTTTTATTCACATAATTTGTATCATTTTCCTAAAATCATATGACGTATAATATTGTCTTCGATTGTCTGTCACCCTTCGTGGTGTAATGGTTACCATTCTAACTTCATATAGGCAAGGGCACAGTTCAACCCCAGTGAAACATGGTGGATTTTTTCGAGCGTAAACATTTTTAGCAGACTTCCTTCTGAAGGGTTATAAAGCCGTTGGTTCAGTGTCCTAAATTTTCGACATGTAAAAATCCTGATAAAAATGCCTCTGAGCAAAATTAAGCAGTCTTTCACGCCCAATATAGAATATGGGAAGTTGAGAATCACAGCAGTTAAAGAGCGTATATAAACGAAACTCCATTTCATTTCGATTAACTAGTGATAGAAGTGTAGTTTTTTTTGGTAGTGTTTAACGCCCACTCTAACTACTTATGGCACCGCAGGCGGTGACACTGATGATACATGAATGATGATGGAGCACCGGTGGCATGAGATGGCGGAGGAAACCGCAGTACCCGGAGAAAACCCGACCCAGCGCCGCTTTGTCCACCACAATCACATGCGGTCGCTTGGGATCGAACCCCGGCCATCTAGGTGAGAGGCGAGTGGTCTAACCACTTGGCCACGGCGCGGCCTAGTAGTGTAGTGGTAGTGTGGGCGTGCCGGAGGGGATTTCAAATTTCAGCCATTTATTGTACGTCCTAGATGTCAGCATGAAAGTTATTACAGTGGGCAACCGGAATCGGACGGGAGGGAGCCACTGTGGACGGTCCCCAACAGTTTGCAAGCAAGACTTCGTCACGACGCAGGGAGTGCTAGGAGCCCGCACCTCAGGTCTGACCAAACGTCCCCATAGTCTACCGCAGCCGAGAGCTGAATTACCAAAGCACAGTCACCACAGTTCTTACTGGCCCAAACAACCCTGAAAGAGACCGTTTGGATAAAATGCAGATGAAATAAAGGCACAGGAAGTTCGCATAGTGACGCATTGGTCAGAGAGGTAGTCGCAGGGAATTGATCCCTCGACCTTCCGAATGCTGCCTATTCCTATACGGAACTCCTGAGCTACCTGACTCGGTGGTTATTTGATAAATTCAAAAGTTTCGCTTTCCATAAGTATATCCATTTCTGTCGTTCTTTTCTTATCGTTAGTTATACGAGAAACATTGTCCTGTTTCTTTTCCTAAGCTATAAATAATTACTCTAGCAGCTAATTAGTTATTTAGGATGTCTGGAGGGGATCCTGTACGCCATAAAGCAATTAACAAGTGAGTAATCATTAATAACTTATCTTACCGTACTGCACCACTTGTCAAACTCCATCTAGTAGCATTAATATTTACCTGAAACAAAAAGAAGAATAACGTTATGCCTTGCTTTTAATTAGTCAATTACTATATATATTTAGGAACCCTACAAGAAACATTAATTCTTAAGATACATATTACTTACCATAATACTAGTGATGCTAACAAAAAAATTTACTTTCCCTAGCCCGAATGTACAAAAATAAAAATAAAATAAAATCTGTAATACAACATCCTGGCATCTTGTTCCCTATACCAGGACGTATATTGCAAACTTTATAATTTATTTCCCACTTTTAAATTATTGTTATACATCATTATTTTACAGATAATACTTATATAGTAATAACTCAAAATTCAATTTAAAACAAAAACAAATTAATATAAAGTGAAATAAAATAAATTCCCACCATAAAACAACTTTCACTAACACTAAATCATCTATTATTAATTACTGCATTCCAGTAACACAAATAACTGGTAACCAGCTATTTACCCATAAAACTATGCTCTAGATTATTAATATAAATGAAAAACTAATCCTATGCTACTGGTATCCAGCAGAATATGCATTGGTAACCAGCGCAACTAAATAATTATATTATACAATAATTTCTTTACATTGTAGTAAACTGTAGTAAATTGTCTTTTACTTCCCTTGGCTAATATCTGTTACTAATTATACCTAATCTTTTACATCATCATTACACTCAACTCACTGTAATTTTTTAACACTATTTAACACTTCACTAACACTTCCTCCTCAACGTCATCTCCCCTTGCCTCGTACTGTCCACCGCCAGAAGCCCATAATCCACCATTCGAATGTACAATGTACATAGTGGATAGAGAAGACATTGCGTTCCACACAAAAAGTAGATGTCGAGATTGCACCGGAAATATATGTTTTGGGGACCCCTGAGTACGAAAAAGCAATTTTAGAAAAAGGTTCGTGTGGTTTAATGTAGGCAGCATACCAATACAAAGATTTTCAATAAAATCTCCCGAAAACAAACTACTCTTTATACGGAGACATTTTCGAAATTTTTTTTCCTCAAAAACGGCTCTAACGATTTTTATTAAAATATCGTGCATTAAAGAAATTTACATGCCAAATAAAATGTATATCTTCAATTCTATGGCAATAGCTTATGAAAACCTGCTCATTCTGAATTAATGTAGCAGAAGTTTGCATAACTGATTAACCGTAAGAGATACAGAAACGCCTCCAAAATATAGATCTCGTTATAACTCTAAATTTATGTCGTATACATTTTTGTTGCAGCGTTGACCGTTTCCGAGATATATTTTGTTATTGGTTTTAGTTTTAAACTACACTCTTCTCGAACAGGGTCGCTTTCGTTTCACCTCTCTTTTGTTTTTCTGGAGATACAAAGCTAACCGAGCTTCAATTGTACACATATCGATCGAATTTTAAAAGATTTGACTATCGCTTTAGCCTGTATATTCCCTAATTTTCCTTCACTTAATAAGCAACAAAGTAGTAAGACCAATTGTGTTAAGATTTATCTCGTTTAGCATGATGTAAATAGAAGAGTAATATTTTGTAATAATAATTTTCTTGAAAAATAGCTAGAGAAATTATGTGAATGCAACATATATTATTTTTACTTTCTCTATACGTACTATGTACATTGTGTATAGAGAAGGTATTGTATTCCACCCAAAATTTCGATACCGAGATTTCACCGGAAATATATGTTTTTGGGTCCCCCTGAATCTAAAAAAGTATTTTTAGAAAAAGGTCCATGTGTCTCCGCGTGTGTGTGTGTGAACAGTATAACTCAAAAACTAAGAGCCCATTAAATACCAAACCTGGTATTTAAGTTTGGTGCCTTCTAAGGATGCGATACAAAAATTTTCAAGAAAATCTCCCAACCACAACTACTCTTTTCGAAAATATTGATTTTCTCAAAAACGGCTCTAACGATTTTGATTAAAATATCGTATATTAAAGATATCTACATGTCAAATAAAATGTATATCTTGAATTCTCTGGAAATAGCCTCTAAATACCTCTTTATTCTAGATAGTTTTTATTGAATTTTGCATAACTGGTAAACCGTAAAAGATAGACAAAAACTTACTACACAAAACTGTAGATCTCGTATAAACACAATTTATTTCATATACATTTTGAGTTGATCGTTTTTTATATATGTCATGTTTTTGACTTCAGATTTGAAATACTCAAACATTTTTCACACGGAAAATTGTAAACTCCTGACACTACATAGAAACGAATTTCATCCACATAGCAATTAGCTTTTAAAAGGGTTGACTATCGTTTTAGCCTAGTGTATATAATTATTTCCCTCCTAAATACAAGAAAACATTTCTGGCAATGTTTATCTCTATTAGCATGAAGTAGATATAAAGATTGGTTTTTTGTCAACTATTTGTAATAGAGATTTAGATAAAGTCATGGAATGGATAAAGATTTTTACTTTCTCTTCACGTACTATGTGCATAGTGTATAGAGAAGGTATTGCACTCCATCCAAAAAAAAGCATTTTCAGAAAAACGTGTGTGTGTGTGTGTGTGTCCATGTGATTGTGAACACGATAATTCAAAAAGGAAAAATCCGTAAAATACCAAACTTGGTATTTAAGTTTAGTATCTTCCAGGGATACGACACGAAGATTTAGAGAAAAATCCCCCCACCCCAAACTACCCTTTACATAGAACGTTTTTAGAATTTTTTTTATTTTCTCAAAAAGACTCTAACGATTTTGATTAAAATATCGTACATTAAAGATGTTTACTTGACAAATAATATGTATATCTTGAATTTTCTTGGAATAGCCTCTGAAGACTACTTTATTCTGGATGAATTTAAGGGCCTTTTGCATAACTGCTAAACCGTAAGGGATGAACAAAAACTTACTACACAAAAAATGTAGAGCACGTTAAAACACACAATTTATGTTATATACATTTTTTTCGTGGAGTCATCGTTTTTGAGCCATTCTTTGTTTTTGGTTTTTGCTATGAAGACTTATACTTTTCTCATATAGGAATTTGTCAACTGCTTCCATACAAAGGAACTTCAGTGACATAGCAACCAGCAAGGAACAAAGCAAACATAGCATCAAGGAACCGTTATTTTAGTCTGGTTAACATGAAGTAAACAGATGTATAAGCTTTTTAAGAGTAATTTGTTGCCGAGATGTAGAGAAAGTCATGTGAATGGTACACATCAGATTTTTAAGATATTCCTTGTTATTGGTTTCAGTTTTAAGCTACTTAAAAGTTTTAACATACAGGGATTTGTGAATAACTCCTGGCAATGCAGAGAAGCGGATTTCAATCCCATAGCAACCACATTTTAAAACATTTGACTGTCGGTTTAGCCTAGTGTATTCGCATGGAACTTGAACAGATCAGATTTTTTTACACTGCAAACTTATATAAACAACCAGACACTCTTTAATTAAATTAGACATCCATTTGGGCTGAAATGATGCTCGATAGGACCTAACGAGCACAGGGGACGATCTTTTGATAATTGGCTAGCATTTTCCCTTGCAGCTTCTGGGAATGAAATAGCAACTAGGCTCAGAATCTCTAACATAGGGGGGGGGGGGCAGTTCTTTTGAAACTAATGAGGGCCCCGAACCCAAGCTTGCATGAGAGATGTGTTGCCAAAGCCAAGGTCAAATTTCAGAGTCCCATTGGTCGTCAATTACGCTAGAACAAGCGCTTCATTAAGATAATCTCTGGTAAAGGGGAAGGGTTGCAATTAACGTGTTGGTGAGTAACCATAGCTTTCATATAGCATGATGAGAATAGGTCAATTACTTCATCGTATATCACTAGCTTACACTTTGTTTACTTTTACATCATTAACAAGTATACACAACTTCTGGTCGAGTGGTCAGCTAGCTAACTTCTCACCCGGAGGTCCCGGGTTCGATTCCCGGCTGGGGCGGGGAGTTACTTTTTACTTTCTCTACCCGTACTATGTACATGGTGTATAGGGAAGGTATTGTAATGCACACAAAAATTCTATACCGAGATTTCGCTGGAAATAACATGTTTTGAGACCCCCTAAATAAAAATGAATGTCTTTGGGCAGCATAGCTCAAAAACGAAAAGTCCGTTAAAAACCAAACTTGGTATTTAAGTTAAGTATCTTCCAGAAATGCGACATGAAGGTTTTGAGAAAAATCCCCCCACCACAAACTACCCTTTACATGGAACTTTTTTCGGAAATTTTGATTTTTTTAAAAATGGCTCTAACGATTCTGTTTAAAATATCGTTATAAAAGATATTTAGCTGACAAATAAAATGTATATCTTGAACTTTCTCGGAAATCGTCTGAATACCCTCTTTATTCTGGATGAATTTTACGAAATTTTGTTTAACAGCTAAACCGTACGTAAGAGATGAACCAGGGGACCCTAAAACATATATTTCCGGTGAAATTTCGGTATCGAATTTTTGGGTACAATACAATACCTTCTCTATACATTATGCACATAGTACGTATAGAGAAAGGAAAAAAACTGGTGTGTCGATTCAGTAAGGGTTCTGTCTATTCATATGGCCCATGTCAAAAAGCTGCAATTGTCTACAATGGCATAAAAATGCTCGTAATTTCTATCGAAATCATCAATATAGTCAACAGATGGCATTGCTCGATTGTTGCCATGATTGTTATCGATTATCCCTAAACCACTGAGATATTAAAAGAAATTTCACATTTGCACGTGCTTTCAGAGAGAAATTATGGCCTATTAAAACGTTTCATGTTTATATGTAACGCACTGATTTAAAAAACTCGACGAAACTAGATAATCTGTTTTAAGTGCTAGTCGAAGGTTCATGCTCACGGTGAGGTTTCTTGGCTAGTTTTCACGAGAGTTTTGTATATTTAATCCCTTGAGAGATTACAGGCGTTTCTCATTACAGGTTGTATTTGCCCCAGTTTATATTTAACCAGATTAGCTTGTTACAGCTCGAGGCTGCGGTAAGACACAAAGCCAGTTTGGGTTGAAAGAGACTTCCGCAATAAAACATTGTTCGCGTTGAGAGGTTCCATGAATCATAGAGGATGCTCCTCGAGTAGATAAAACAATCTCCCCGAGTACTGCGGAAATGAGATCGTTAAGGCTTCTGAAACCTGGTCCTCAAGTTGATCCAAAGAAAAGAGTAACGCAATGCATATGTAAACCTCTCATTAGTTCTAGAGCCTCTGCTAACCAGTGCAGGTAATTTACGTGCTAGTTAAACAAAGGTCATGGTGCAGATTTCAAGTTGCAATAATTTATATTCAGAAAAAGTATCTTTACCTCTCGATTGCAGTGTACGATTTAGAAACGTACCAAACGAGGTCAAGATGATTAATGAACGTTTTTAGTGTTTTATTGTAAAATTATTACTATTTTTGCAATAAAACTACATGTTTTAATAAAAAGAGCAGATTTCATACAACTGCAGTCAATGTAACCAAGCGAAACACCACACCGGTTAGTTTACTTTCTCTATACGCACTATGTACATAGTGTATAGTGAAGGTATTGCATTCCACCCAAAAAATCTATACCGAGATTTCACCGGAAATATATGTTTAGGGTCCCCTTTAACTAAAAAACGTATTTTCGAAAAAAAGTTCCCTGTATGTTGGTATTTAAGTTTAGTATCTTCCAAGGATGCGACACGAAGATTTTCAAGAAAATCCCCCACCCCAAACTACCCTTTACATGGAAAAAAAATTGAAAATTTTGATTTTCTTAAAAATGGCTCTAACGATTTTGATTAAAAATATTGTACATTAAAGGTACTTACCTGATAAATAAAATGTATATTTTGAAATTTCTGGGAATAGCCCCTGAAGGCTACTTTATTCCGGATGAATTTTACGGAATTGTGCATAACTGCTAAACCGTAAGAGATGGGGGAAAACTTACTCCACAGCTAATGTAACTCACGATAAAACACACAATTTATGTCATATACATTTTTTTCCTGGACTTGATCATTTTTAAGATATTCCTGGTTTTTCGTTTTAGCTTTGAAAAGCTTATGCTCCTCTCATACAGGAATTTCTTAACTCCTGTCCATACAAACAAAGGAGCTTCGGTTACATACCAACCAGCTTTTGGCTATCATTTTAAGCTATGGAACTCCGTCATTTCGCTTCTACTTACCAGGAAACAAGTAATAAGACTATTTCTGCTAATTAGCATGAAGTAAATAGAAGCATAAGCTTTTTAACTACAATTTGTTGCAGAGATGTAGAGAGAGTCACGTGAATGGAACACATCAGATTTTTTTACTTGGGCCCTCCCCATGCTTTACCACAGGCACATTTGACGGCATTAGGATAGTTATAGCTGTTTTTGTTGTAAAATTATTAATATTTTTGCAATAAAGCTGTATTTTAATAAAAATAACAAAATCCATACAACTGCAGTCAAATGTGAGGTTTATAGAACAGCTAGAGAAAGTCATGTGAGTGCAACACATCAGAGTTTTTTATTTGTATAGCCCTCTTTAACTTCAGTAGTCATATCGGGGGCTTTGACTTGTGAAACAATTCGTATTACTGAACGTTTTAGAAACATTAGTTAATCTATTTTTATTACTAAACACACACACGTTCACTCTCAAATTCATATTTCCAGACTCTGTGGAAGATGGGGAATTATTCTGGTTAAAAAAAAATTACCCGCCCCAGTCGGGACTGGAACCCGGGACCTCCGGGTTGGAAGTCAGCTCGCTGACCACTCCACCACGGAGGCAGTCAAAACGAGCTAGCTGCGACAGTAGAATTTGAAACTGGGACTATTTGATGACACCCAGTCAACTTAATCGTTCATCTATGGATCGGTTGCTACGATTTTTTTGGAGAGTTCACAAGCCTTCCTCCAACATTTATAATAGACTCTGCACTCAATGGTAGTCTATGCTTTCCACTCTCACCAACGAGTCTTCAGCTTTCTTGCTAGCGATAAAATTGTTGTCTTTGACGGAACATCACATACATTAAACTCTCTTAGAAATTCCCGTTGAAGTTGCTACCAAAGCATTTTTCTTCTAATATGTTTTCAAAATGAAAACATGCTCTCGAAGTGAGTACTGCAAGATGATGTTATGAATGCAAACTAAATACTATCTTCAATGCCATGAAAATGCTCGTAATTTCCATCGAAATCATCAATTTAATCAACAAATGGCATTGATCATTGTTGCCATGATTGTTGTCGATTCTCCCTGAGTCACTGAGATCATTAAAACGAATTTCACATTTCTACCAATTTTCAAAGAGAAATTATGATCTATTAAAATGGTTCAGGTTTAAATGGGTCGCACCGTACAATAATTGCTTATCCGAGTTGGAATTGTTTCATATTTCAACTCTAGGCTGAATTAATAATACGAGGGGCATCCAGAAAGTGACAGACGATTTGGCATAACTAAATAGTAACGAAATTTATCAACGCAAAATTCAGGCCGGCTTCAATGACTTACCAAGTGTGGATATTACTGATACAATGATAGCAGAGAATATGCAAGCGCCAGTAGTAGCGGATTTGCAGATCCCAGCACTTTTATACGCAGACGATTTAGTATTGTGCTCTACGACAATAAACGGATTGCAACGAGGACTGGACAAACTTAAGAACTATTGCGATGAATGGCTACTTACAGTTAATGTGAATAAGACTAAGACAATGACTTTCAAAAAGGGTTGTGTTTATAGCAGGGAGGAGACTTGGACATATGCAGGACAGATACTGGACAATGTTAAATCTTTTGTGTACTTAGGATTCACATTTACAAAGAACGGAAAATGGACAAAACACATTGACATTACGAAACACAAGGCAAGGGTGAAAGCGACGGAAGCTCTCCGGATACGCTGCAGAATTCCGAATATCTCCATAACCTTAATGGAAACTGTATACGGAGCGACAGTTAGATCCACGATGGCATACGGAGGAGAAATATGGGGGTGGGAACAAACAGGAAATCTGGATCAAGTGAGGACCCAATTTTTGAAAGGAATTCTGGGTGTAGGGAGGGGTACAGCAAACTGCGGAATAATGAGGGAATTCGGGGTACATAGTAAAACGATAGAGTGCAAAATCAGAGCAGTTAAATATTGGCTGAGAATCTTTCACGGAAACCAATCTCTAATTAGGGCAGTCTGCTACCGTGAACAGTTGCGAATGGAAGGTAATTTGACGTGGGCATCAAAATTAAAGAAAGGGTTGGAAACCATTGGGATGGCGGGGCAGGAAAACAGGCGAAGTATTTGGAGAAAAATTAAGAACCGCCTCTCGGATATTGACAGACAGCAAATGATTGCGCAATGCACAGAGAAGGTGTCATTAGAAGTACAGTCTGGGCTGAAATCGGAGTGGGGTATGGAGCAATACATCAAAACAGGTACCAAACTCATTAGAGAGGGGCTCGCGTGGATTAGACTAGGAGCATGGAGGAGCACGAAAATTTCTGACGAGAATGGTACGAGAATCTGTCCCATTTGCGAGGAGGAAGAGTCGTGGACTTACATCTTGGCAAGATGTAGGGGTACGGAGGAATGGCGGGAAAATATTTGCCGCGATTTTTTACCACTGCGAATGTAGGGATAGAAGCATGTTGGACGCTACTGGCAGGCACGGAAAACATGGACGGGCTAGGTAAATTTATACTTAAGGCAAGACAGCTGAGATCTGAGGAGGCTGCCAATAGAGAAGGGGGAATAAGATCAACTAAACAAAAGTGACTACAATATTCTACATACATATATATTATGTCATACTTAGGTCACTGTTGTGCTAGGGTTGTATATATTATGTGTATATATGTCTTTTAAGTGTAATTATCTATTATAAGAGAGTGAATTTATGAAGGTGTACTCTGTGCTGTAAATTTAAATTGCTATATTTGAATATTTTGTATCTTTATTTTCGGATTCACTCTTAATTTTACTGTTGTTTAATATTGCTTTTGACTGTGTATTTCCTTTGTATTTTTATTTTCGTGTTTACTCTTCTAATTCTTTGTTGTGGTTGTTGTTTTAATATGGCTTGTAATGTATATTACAGAAGCACGTACATTCTGTGGACCCGTGCGACTGTTGAAATTCTATGTATGATATTGCTATGTTAATAAATACACTTATTCATTCATTCATTCATACATAACCATCAATCAAAAAGACAATAATATTTATAAGACTGTGTAAACTTTTTGAATTATTGTAAAGTATAAATGTAATCATTTTGTATTTTACCAATGTGTAAATAACTATTTTATGTACAATTTGTAAGGTCGCGATATGACCATGCTGTTAAAGAAACCCAAAATAAATTATATTGCAAAAAGAAAACTTTATTTACCAATTTACAGTACCTTACTCTATTTTTCAACGTAATCGTCATCGTTATTTATGTCATGTGGTACAGATTTTTCAATGCAGATGTTATACTCTTCCACCGCTAAAGATCTGAGCCAAGATGTCACAGTCACTTTGGGATCTTCATCGTTGGGAAATCTTTTACATCCAAAAATTTATATGCGGTATCCAAAGTGAAGCACCGGTTTTTCTGAATTCTTTCATCAACATTTGCTTTCGACTCCTTCATAACAACTGATGAACTTCCACTGTGGTCTATGTCGATACACTGGTTCTTCCTTGATTACTCGTAAATTATACGCCATTTCCTCACTGAAGACTCGTTCATTGCATTATCACCATACACTTGCGTTATAAAATTCGACTGGCCAAACATTTAGTTCCTTCAAAAAAAATCTGATGTCTTCCATTCACATGAATTTCTCTACATTCCTGCAACAAATTATTGTTAAAGACCTTATGCTTCAATTTACTTCATGCTGATCAAGAAAACATTAGCAGAAATAGTCTGGTTACTTGCTTCCTTGTAAGTAGAAGCGAAATAAGAGAGTACCATAGGTTAAAGTGATAGTCAAAAGCTGGTTGCTATGTGACTGAAGTTCCTTAGTTTGTATGGACAGAAGTTGTTAAATTATTGTATGAGAAAAGAATGTTTTTAAAGCTGAAACCAAAAAACAAGGAGTATCTCAAAAACAATCAACTCCACGAAAAAATGTATATGAGATAAATTGTGTGTTTTAATGTGCTCTACATTTTTTGTGTGGTAGGCTTTTGTCCATCTCTTACGGTTTAGCAGTTATGCAAAATTTAGTAAAATCCATCCAGAATAAAGCAGACTTCAGAGGCTATTCCCAGAAAATATAAGATATACATATTACGTGTCAGGTAAATATCTTTAATATACGATATTTTAATCAAAATCGTTAGGGCCATTTTTAAGAAAATAAACATATTCGAAAAAATTTCCATGGAAAGGGTAGTTTGCGGTGGGGGGATTTTTTCTCAAAATCTTCGTGTCGCATACCTGGAAGATAATAAACTTCAATACCAAATTTGGTATTTTACCGACTTTTCGTTTTTGAGTTATCGTGTTCACAGACACACGGACACACACACGGACCGTATTCTGAAAATGCTTTTTTTGGATACAGGGGACCTTAAACATATATTTCTGTTGAAATCTCTGTATCGAACTTTTGGGTAGAGTGCAATCAATACCTTCTCTATATACTATGTGCACAGTACATATAGAGAAAGTAAAACAGTAATAAGACCATTTCTGCTAATGTTTATCTCGATTAGAATGAAGTAGACAGAAGAATAATACTTTATAAGAATAGTTCGCAGAAGAGACAGAGAAAGTTATGTGAATGGAACAGATCAGAGTTTTTCCCAGGTGGCAGCACACGAGGATTTTAGGTACAAGATCTGTTGTTTCGACTCCATACGCAACGAAGAACACAATTTTGTTGACAAGATGAGGAAAGAAAAGTGACTCGGAAGGGACGGCATGATGGGATTTGCGAAGGGCGGATCGAGACACTAACAGATGCGGAAGGGTGGTTTTCGTGTTGGGAAGCGAGGGATAAAAACTGATTTACTGCCACCACAGAAACAGCATCGGCCTGTTGTTGGAAACCAGATTGATTCTGGGCGATATCCACAACCATCGACAAGCATATAAATGATACCTGCAGGGGAAAACAAAAGACAGTCAAACCCGCCATAAAACATATGCCTGTCCATCAAACAGTGTTGATGTTCGACTATTTCTGTAGAAAATGTACAATAGAGAAGGTAATTGCATTCAACTCAAAATTTCCATGGCGAGATTTCACCGGAAATGCTTGTTTTCAATACTTCTGAAAAAAAAAGTATTTAGGAAAAGTTAGGTGGACAGTAAAATTAAAAAAACCAAAAGTAAGTCAAAAACTAATATTGATATTTAATTACACCCGTTAGGATTTCAATCTTTTAGGTTAATTTTTACTTTCTCTACACGTACTATGTGCATACTGTACAGAGAAGGTATTGTAATGCCTCCAAAAATTCGATACCGAGCTTTAAACGAAATATATGTTGAGGACCAGCTGAATCCAAAAAAAGCAGTTTTAGAAAAATGTCCGTGTCTGTGTGAGTGTGTGTCAGTGTCTTTCTCTCTCTCTGTGTGTGTCTGTGGGCAGCATAAATCAAAAACATTAGGTAAATTACCAAATTTGGCATTTAAATTTAGCATCTTCCACAGACACGAAAATTTTAAGAAAAATCCCGGCACCCCAAACTACTCTTTACTTGGAAAGATGGTTCTATCGATTTTTATTGAAATGCCGTATATTAAAAATATCGATATGGCAAAAAAAATGAATATCTTGAATATTCTGGGAATAGCCTCTAAGAAGCTCCTTATTCTGAATGAATTTTCTCAGATTCTCCTTGCCATTTATTTCAGATTGAAATTTGTAAACTTGCATAGAATGGATTTCATCCACATGACAACCACCTTTTAAGAGATTTGACATTCACTTTAGGATAGTGTATTCCCTTATATAGCTTCTAGTTACAAGGGACCATATAATTAACAACTTTTCTGCTAATGTTTATCTTGAATATCTAGAGTACATAGAAGAATATGCTTTTTAACAATAATTTGTTACAGCAATGTAGAGAAAGTCATGTGAATGGAACACATTAGATTTTTACTTTCTCTACACATACTATGTACATAGTGTATAGAGAAAATATTGTAATGCACCCAAAAATTCGATGCCGAGATTTCACCGGAAATGCATGTTTTAGGATTGCGTGAATCCAAAAAAAGCAATTTAGCAAAAGGTTCGTGTGTGCGTGCATCTGTGGGCAGCATAGCTAAAAACAAGTCCGTTAACAACCAAACTTGGCATTTTCAAGAAAATCTTCACACACCCACTTATCGAAAATTTTGATTTTCTCAAAAATGGCACTAACGATTTTGATTCAAATATCTTGTATAAAAATGTTTACCTGAAAAATAAAATGTATATCTTGGGTTTCCTGGGAACAGTCTCGGAAGATGTTCTGGATGAATTTTGCGATACTTTTCGCAACTAGTAAATCGCAAGAGATAGACAAAAACTAGTTAAACAAAAAACAATTTATGTTAAATAAATTTTTCCATGGCGTTGACCACTTACGAAATATTTGTTATTGGTTTGAGTTTTAAAATCCTTGAAACTTTTCTAATGCGGGAACTTACCAACTCCTTGTCGCACCAAGAATTGGATTTCAATTCCATAGCAACCAATTTTAAAACATTTGACTGTCACTTTAGACTAATATACTCCCTTATTTCCGTCCTACTTATAACGAGCTAAGTAATAAGACCGTTTCTACTAATTCTTATTTCGATTATCATGAAGTAAACAAAAGCATAAGCTTATTAACAATACTTTTTACAGGGATATAGAGAAGTCATGTGTATGGAACACATTAGATGTTTGCTCTTTGTTTTACTTTTTCTACACGTACTATGCACATAGAAGATTGAAAAGATATTGTATTTCACCCAAAAATTCGATGCTGAGATTTTACCGGAAATATTTAGTTCCCCCTGAATGTAAAAATAAACTATTTTTGGCAAATGAAATGGCTATGAATTATATTTAATTTCATTGTTAGTTGTACTGGCGCGAATAACAAAAATGTGCTCAAATTCCTTTTACAGCACATTGAACCTAATTTATCTTATTTCTTGTGTACCGCTATTTAAGAATATACTAATATAATTTTTTTTGTTTTTTGTGTTTTGCTTTGAAGGAAGCCTAAATACCTGTTCTATTAATGTTTTTTATTTTTAAACTATTAAAACATTAAATGTTAATAATATTTGGTTTTATATTGTGAGTGTGTGGGGCAGGACAGCATTCTGATGCCAGTCGTGCAGACTTGATGCACTTACTGAAAAAGTCGATAAATGGTGCAAATGCAATGTCTTGTTCTCAATGAAATCAAAACCATCGACCTCACTTTTAATATTAGTGGTCCTGTTTTTTTTTTTTGAACCTGGTCTAGGCTGGCGTTCACATATTAATTATATCGCCAATAAAGTATGCAGAGGTATATTTATGTTACGTGTTTTAAAATATCAGTTTATTATAAACAAATCCATAGCTATTTGAGTTATGTTATTTTATTTTGGGGGAACCATGCTTTAGCTAAAATGATACTTTTATTACAGAAAAAGGCAATTCGAATTTTATGTGGTGTAGCCCCCAGAACTCATTGTAAACCTTTATTTGTTAAGTTGGGTGTTTTAACTTTGACTCATTGTTTGTGTTCCACTGCCTATGTTTGCTAAGAAAAATAGTCATAAATACAATTTATGTTCCGAAATCCATGTTCATCACACCAGAACTAGTTCCAAAATTTATATAAATAGATGTAAATATAGTAAGATACAAAATTCATTTGAAAAGATATCATTATATCTATTTAACAGACTCAGTAACAGCACTAAAGCTCTCTCCATTGAATCTTTTAAGAGATCAGTGAAGCGCACTTCGATTTTAAATCCATTTTATTGTTTGGATGAATTTTATAATACTGACAATTGTTTTTGATCTTGTTTGTATTTGACGTTGCTACACAATGTACTTTGTTCTGGCATATAAACTTTCTATCTTATCCATCTTATCCATCATCTTATCCATCCAATCCATTCAACCCATCCAATCCATCTATCCATCCATCTATCCATCCATCCATCCGTCCGTCCGTCCGTCCGTCCGTCCATCCATCCATCCATCCATCCATCCATCCATCCATCCATCTACCTACCTGTCTATTTTCTCAAAAATGGCTCTAATGAATTTGATTAACATGCAATATATTAAAGATATTTTACATTTCAAACAAAATGTACATCTTCGAGTAAAACCTATAATTTATGTCATATACATTCTTCTACACTTAATTCGACGTCCCCTCGACGAGGCGGACCGAGTTCCTGTCATCCGACCCAGTGAACTCCAGGGCGCTCTCCGGCGTCTCAACCCCAAAAAGGCAGCGGGTCCTGACGGTCTAACCCCCGCCATGCTCCAATGCCTTCCCATCAAGGCGGTGCTCCTGCTAACCAAGGTTTTCAACATGTGCCTCACCTTGTGCCACTTTCCACGCGAGTGGAGGGAGGCCCGGGTGATATGCATCTTGAAGCCGGGGAAAGACCCGTTACACCCATCCAATTACCGATCCATCAGTCTCCTATCAGTTCTCTCGAAGGTTTTCGAGAGGCTAATACTAGTCCGCTTGTCCCCTCTCTTGGGCGACATTCATGCCATCCCAGATCACCAATTTGGTTTTCGTCCTGGGCATTCTACACCCCAGCAACTACTGAGAGTGGTGGAGGCCGCTGCCCTGGGTTTCCAGGACAGAGCCTACACTGCGGCGGTGTCGCTGGACGTGGAGAAAGCCTTCTCTACGACCTGGCACGCGGGTCTGCTCCTCAAATTCATCCGACTGGAGCTCCCGACACACATCATACACCTACTACACTCATACCTCAAACACAGATATTTTGTAGTTTCAGTTGCGGGACACAAATCAACACCCAGGCCAATAAGAGGCGGAGTCCCCGAAGGCTCTGTACTTTCCCCCACGCTCTTTAGCGTCTACATGGCCGACCTACCAACAGTGCAGCAAGTCAACATAGCTCAGTATGCTGATGACGTGCTGTTATACTGTACAAACAAACACCCACGCAGAGCCTTCAACCCTATCCAGAGACACCTCTGCCTCATCCAAGAGTGGTGCGAGCGTTGGCGATTGTCCATCAACCCGGAGAAAAGCCAAGCTATTCTTTTCACCAAGCGCCGCTTTCCCGCAAACTTCCCCACATTCACGTACCTCAGACAAAGGATACAATGGCCCAACACCATCACCTACTTGGGGGTGAAGCTTGACAGGGGCGTCACTTACAGGGAGCACATCAGGGGGCTGTTGTGCCGGGGTAATGGGGCTGCGGCTTCACTGTACCCGATGCTGAAGTCCTCGATGACGGTTCCCCTTAAGTTGCGGCTCTTGAGGGCTCTCATAGTCCCCTTGTTAATCTACGCCTGTGAGATCTGGGGCATGGCGGCAGACTCCAGTCTGCTGTTGCTTCAGCGGGTACAGAATAGGTGTCTTCGGGCTATCTATTCTGTGCCTCGAGGCTTTCCAACGAGACTCCTGCACGAAGCCTCTGGTCTGCCATACCTGGAGGACGAGATTAGGCGTCGGGCAACAAGGGCCGTTGCACCATCACAAGCAACCGTCGAGGAGCAATATTCGCCTCCTCCTGTCACTCCACAACCCCAATACACACCCGCCATCCTGCAAACCCCACAATCCCGTCAGAACGTGGTTAAGTTCTCTCCGAGAACAGGGACACGTCTATCACACCTCGGGCTGCCCTCAGCCTGCCAACTGCTCTGGTCTGGTCTACACTTTAACCGTTTCCAAGATATCCCTGTTATTGGTTTTAATTTTAAACTACTTAAAACTTTTTTAAAACGGGCAACCTTTTTTGTTTTTTATCATTTATTTTACTTCTGGACATACAAAATGAACGGAATTTACATTTTTTTATATCGATTTAGCCTAGGGTGGTACCTCATTTCCCTTCAACCTGGAAGGAACTAATGCAACCATTTCGGACAATGTTTATCTCGATTACCATGTAAATATACCTAAAACAACAATATTTTGTAATATTTGTTTCATAAAAAGTCATGTGAATGGAACGCAAAAGATTTTTAAATTTTGTTTCGTTATTCAGTTGTTTCTCACGGTGTTGTAGAACTTCACACGACGACTGGTTTTTAAAATTACAACTAGAATTCGGTTTCTTCTGGAAAAAAGTTATAATGAAAATATTTCCTCACAGATTTATCTCGACTAACAAGAAGTAGATAGGCAAATGAGCTTTTTTAGAAATAGTTTGCGGAAGAGCTAAATAAAAAAACTAATGTGTTCCATTCAGATGATGTTCTCTACATCTCTGTAAAAACTATTGTTAATAAGTTTATTCTTCTAAGTCATGCTAAAACATTAGCAGAAACGGTTTTATAATATATATCCTTATAAGTAGAAGGGAAATAAGAGAATACATTAGGCTAATCCGATAGTTAAATGTTTTAAAACGTGGTTGCAATGGGATTGAAATACCTTTCTTTGCGTGGCCAGGATTTGACAAGTTCCCGTAAGAGAAAAGTTTAATTATTTTAAAACTGAAATCAATAACAAGGAATATCTCGAAAACGGCCATCTCCACGAAAAAAATCTGACGTGTTTCATTCACATGACTTTCTCTACATCTCTGTAACAAATTATTGTTAAAAGGCTTATGCTTCTATTTCCTTCATGCTAATCGAAAAAAAATCAGCATAAAAGGTCTTATTACTTGTTTCGTTGTAAGTAAAAGTGAAATAAGGGAGGACCATAGGTTAAAGTGTTAGTTAAAAGCTGGTTATTATGTGACTGAAGTTCGTTTGTTTGTATGGACAGGAGTTGACAAATTCCTGTATGACAAAAGTATAAGTTTTTTAAAGCTGAAACCAGAAACAAGGAATATCTCAAAAACAAATTAACTCCACGAAAAATGTATGTAACATAAATTGTGTGTTTTAACGTGCTCTACATTTTTTGTGCTGTAAGTTTTTGTCCATCTCTTACGGTTTAGCAGTTATGCAAAATTCCGTAAAATTCATCCAGAATAAAGAAGTCTTCAGAGGCTATTCCGCGAAAATTCAAGATATGCCTACATTTTATTTGTCACGTAAATTTCTTTAATATACAATATTTTAATCAAAAGCATTAGAGCCATTTTTGAGAAACTCAAAATTTTCCAAAAAAGTTGCAAGTAAAGGGTAGTTGTGGATGGGGGGATTTTCTTGAAATCCTTCGCGTCGCATCCTTGGAAGAAGATACCGAACTTAAATATCAAGTTTGGTATTTAACGGTCTTTTTGTTTTTGAAATATGCTGCCCACAGACACACACACACACACACACACACACACACACACACGGATATTTTTCTAAAAATTCTGTTTCTGGATTCAGAGTGACCCAAAACATGTATTTCCGGTGAAATCTCGGTATTGAATTTTGGGGTGCATTACAATACCTTCTCTATACACTATATAGATAGTACGTTAAGAGGAAGTAAAAAAGAGAAACAAGTACAAAGAAGAAATGCCACGCCTGAATCAAACTGTTGAGGGTTGAGAAGTCAGAATAGTAATCACTCTAGGAGAAATGAAAACGCTAAAAACGTGTTGGAAGTGTTTCAGATATCCACTCTAGTTTTATTACTGTTTTGTTAACTTTTGAAGCTGTTTTGATGCATTTCTGCCATTTTGCATTTAATTAAATTTATTGAACCATAGTAATTATGCATATATTACTTACACACATGCAGTCTTTTACCTCAACATAAAAATACCACACGTGGATGACCTAACAGCTAAATTAGAATAAACTAATACACTTATTTTATCATTTAATGTCACTGCATTGCAATTAACAAATGCATACATCATGAAAAACAAGTTTGAATTACGAAATTATTACTTTCTCTATACGTACTGTGTACATAGTGTATAGAACCGAGATGTCACCGGAAATACATGTTTTGGGTACCCCTGAATCCAAATAAAGCATTTTTTAAAAAAAGGTCCGTTTGTGTGTGCGTGCATGTGCCTGTGTCCTGTGGACAGCATAGCTCAAAAACGAAAAGACCGTTAAATACCAAACTTGGTATTTAAGTTTAGTATCTTCCAGGGATGGGATACGAAGATTTCGAGAAAAATCCCCCTACCCCCAACTACCATTTACATGGAACCTTTTTCTAAAATTTTGATTTTCTCAAAAATGGCTCTAACGATTCTAATTAAAATATCGTATATTTAAGATATTTACTTGACAAATAAAATGTATATCTTGAATTTTCTGGGAATAGCCTCTGAAAACTTCTTTATCCTGGATGAATTTTACGGAATTTTGCATAACTGCTGAACTGTAAGAGATGGACAAGAACTTACCACACAGAAAATTAGAGCGCATTGAAACAAACAATTTGTGATATGTACATTTTTTTCGCGGAGTTGATCGTTTTTTAGATATTTCTTGTTTTTAGTTTCAGCTTTGAAAAACATACATTTTTCATACAGGAATTTCTAAACTCCTGTCCATAAAGGAAATTCAGTCACATAGAAACCAACTTTTGACTATCACTGTAACGTATGCTACTCCTTTATTTCGCTTCTACGTACAAGGAAGCAAGTAATAAGACTATTTCTGTTAATTTTTTCTCGATGAGCATGAAGTAAATAGAAGCATAACCTTTTTAACATTAATTTGTTGCAGAGATGTATAGAAACTCGTGTAAATGGAACCTTTCTCTATACGTACTATGTACATAGTGTATAGAGAATGTATTGCACTCCACCAAAAAATTCGATACCGAGATTTCACCAGAAATATATGTTTTAGGGTCCCCTGTATGCAAAAAAAAAGTATTTTCAGAAAAAGATCCGCGCGCGTGTGTGTGTGTGTGTGTTAGTGTTTCTGTGAACACGATAACTCAAAAACGAAAAGTCGGTAAAATACCAAACTTGGTATTTAAGTTTAGTATCTTCCAGGAATGCGACACGAAGATTTTGAGAAAAATCCTCTCACCCCCAACTACTCTTTACATGGATCCTTTTTCGAAAATTTTGATTTTCTCAAAAATGGCTCTAGCGATTTTGATCAAAATGTCGTATATTAAGGATATTTACCTGACAAATAAAATGCATATCTTGAACTTTCTGGGAATAGCCTCTGAAGACTACTTTATTCTGAATGAATTTTACGGAATTTTGCATAACTGCTAAACCGTAAGAGATGGACAAAAACTTACCACACAGAAAATGTAGAGCACATTAAAACAAACAATTTGTGTTACATACTTTTTTTCGCGGAGTTGATCCTGTTTGAGATATTTCTTGTTTTTAGTTTCAGCTTTGAAAAACATACATTTTTCATACAGGAGTTTCTAAACTCCTGTCCATACAAAGGAAATTCAGTCACATAGAAACCAACTTTTGACTATCACTTTAACGTATGCTACTCCTTTATTTCGCTTCTACGTACAAGGAAGCAAGTAATAAGACTATTTCTGTTAATTTTTTCTCGATGAGCATGAAGTAAATAGAAGCATAACCTTTTTAACATTAATTTGTTGCAGAGATGTAGAGTAAGTCGTGTAAATGAAACCGCCCATATGTGTCTAATTAGAAAAGGTCTCCCGGCCCTATTGGTAAATAAATGTGTATTGACATATAGTTCAGTTAAAGACACACTGCAAATAAATTAAAGGGAAACACAGAATGTGGCCTGTGTTACAATGAAGAGATGCATCATTGTTGTAGAATGTGGTTTTTGCTTATCCCTGTGGCTTTTTAAACACGCCCACAAGCTTATTCTTCAACTGTTTTCACGCGTGTATAGAATCCTTTGTGTAACGCAACATTTTGCTAGTGAAAGTGGCCTGAACGCGGTTCGCCGCTGTTGGCGAGCCATTCGTGGAATTAATGTGTGTATCCGCCTACCTCAAGCCTCATACTCCATTTAATTAAATATTTTAACATTCACATGCTGTTTGTTAATCGTAAATTAAAGAAATTGCCTTGCACCTGAGCTAGCTTTGTAAAATACACTGATTACACTTAATTTATATTTCACAACTATTTATTTATATGTTATTTAACAAAATAAACAAGACTTTCTCTAACCACTATCGGTTATTTTTACTTTCTCTACACGTACTATGTACATAGTGTATAGAAAGTGTATTGCAAAATTCGATACCGAGATTTCACCGGAAATACTTGTTTTGGGTCCCCCTGTATTTAAAAAAAGCATTTTAGAAAAAAAAAAAAAAGTTTATGTATATGCGCGCGCGCGCGTGTGTGTGTGTGTGTGTGTGTGTGTCCGTGGACAGCATAGCTCAAAAACACCGTTGAATACCAAACTTCCCTTTACATGGAATAATTTTCGAAAATTTTGATTTTCTCAAAAATAGCTGATACGATTTTGAATAAAATACCTTATGTTTAAGATATTTTTGAAACAAACAAAATGTATATGTATTTTCTGGGCACAGCCTCTGAAGACCTCTTCTTTTTGGATGACTTTTTTATAACTGCCAAACCGTAAGAGATTTACAAAAACTTACTCCACCAAAAATGTAGATCTGATTAAAACTCATAATTTATGTCATGTTTTTTTTTTTTTTTTAGACTTAATCGTTTTTAGATCAATTTTAAGCCACTTAAACTTTTCTCAAACGGGAAGACATCTTTTTCTCTTTCTCGTTTTTTTTTTTACTCCTGGCAAGCTAAGAGATTGGAATTTCAAATGTTTCACATAGCGGCCAGCTTTTAAAAGACAAAACTATCGCTTTAGCCTGTGCATTTTCTTATTTATCTTGTACTTACAAGTAACCAAGTAATAAGGACAATCTCGATTAGCATGAAGTAGATAAAAGAATAAGCTTTTTAACAATAATTTGTTACAGAGATGTAGAGAAAGTCATGTGAGTGAAACAAAGTTTTATTCTGGTAGCCTAACGAGCATATACAATACAATACACATTACTTCTACGAGAAAGTAAAACGTCACCCGCTGAAATCTTATATTAGACTAATATCAGTAAAAGAGAAAAGTGAAAATGAAAGTAGGGAATCTTCAGTGGAGAAAATGCCGTCAAAGTTAATGTCATCAACAGAGTGGATATTGTACTCTGGGCAATATTAGCCGCCCTGATCCACTTTTAATTAAGATATAGCTTGCTACCAGTAAACAAACTTCAAAGCAGTTAGGAAGCACAGATATGAAATACTGTTCCCATAAAAACCAGAGCATGCAAATGGAAGATGGCCATTAGTGACTGATTCGCATGACGTGCGCAGGAATAACAGTTTTGCTAAATTTGTTCATCAATGGCGAGCTGCAAATCTGAAATTATGAATCTCGGGGGGCATGATGATATCCTGACAAACAGTAAAGGAGGTCAGATGTGTAACAGTTTTAATCAATGAACACGTGGAAAAAGCTGCACGTGTAATCCCATATTGTACCGAGGTTAAAGGGATTTTCATTCAAAACATCAGCAACCTGCAGCATTAGCTCGTGTGTTTATACTATGCTCGACTAAATGACAAAATGTTAAATCTCTAATTCCCTAAACATGTACGAAAAAAGAACGAACATGTTGTATGCTTTTATAAGCATATTATTTCACAAAAACAGATTCTAAACAGATCACGTTCCACTTACTATTTACGAGGGTGGATCGGAAAGTAATGCTACATACACAATGAGATGCAAGCACAGACTTTAAACGTAAGCGCAGGGCTTTGCACTCATGTTATTTAACGTAAGTATTCACATAAAAATACGCAAGACGCTACGCGTGCAAAGAGGAGGAATTCTGCTTCTTTTCTCTATGCATTGCCTATAAATTCAACAACAGACGACCGCACTGCGAAATTTTACAGGGCCTGTTGTACACGAGATTGCAGATTCTAGTTCAGTTTTACTCTAAGGCTCTTTCCCGAGCTTTCCTATTGGTTACGGAGGCAATATGGCTACGTGACAGGTTTCGAGATCTCGTCGAGGTTAGGCTACGTTAGGTTAGGTGTATGAAAATGAACTAGGTGGAAATAAAGGATAAAAATATGATCTGTTCCATTCACATGACTTTCTCTACATTTCTGCGACAAATTATTGTTAAAAAGCTTATACTTCCATTTACTTCATGCTAATCGAGAAAAAAACAGAGAAATAGTCTTATTACTTGCTTATTTATAAGTAGAAGCGAAATAAGGGAGTACCATAGGTTAAATTGATAGCCAAATGCTGGTTGCTATGTGAATGAAGTTCCTTTGTTTGTGTGGACAGGTGTTGAAAATTCCTGTATGAGAAAAGTATAAGTTTTTTAAGCTGAAACCAAAATCAAGGAATATCTCAAAATCGATCAACTCGTCTAAAAAAAAATATATAACATAGATTATATGTTTTAATGTGCTCTACATTTTTTGTGTGGTAAGTTTTTGTCCATTTCTTACGGTTTAGCAATTATGCAACATTTCGTAAAAGTCATCCAGAATAAAGTAGTCTTCAGAGGCTACTCCCAAAACATTCAAAATATAATATTATTTGTCAGGTAAATATCTTTAATATACAATATGGACAAAAACTTACCACACAACAAATGTAGAGCACCTTAAAACACACAATTTATGTTATATGCATTTTTCTTCGTGGAGTTGATTGTTTTTGAGATATTCCTTGTTTTTGTTTTCAGGTTTGAAAAACTTAGCTTTTCTCATACAGGAATTTGTCAACTCCTGTCCATACAAACAAAGGAACTTCAGTCACATAGCAACCAGCTTTTGACTATCGCTGTAACCTATACTACTCCCTTATTTCCCTTCTACTTACAAGGAAGCAAGTAATAAGACTATTTTTGCTAAATTTTTCTCGATTGGCATGAAATAAATAGAAGCTTGAGCTTTTTAAAATTAATTTGTTGCAGAGATGTAGAGAAAGTCATGTGAATGGAACACATCAGGTTTTTTGTTGTATAGCTCACACTTCCTTCACTAGAACTTCACATGAGAAACAAATAGTGTCTGTAGCGGAAGCTTCAAACTATACTGTCGTGAAATTACAACGTTCCAGCTGCAATATCAACTGATTGTGCGTTACTTTCCGATCTACCTCCATACATCGCCAGTAAAAATATATCACTACGTATACACAAAAGCAACATTTTAAACCATCGATTGCTAACAAACAGGTCTGAAAGACAGCGTTTGACCAATATAATTTCCTTTTAACTCCAATGCCAAATCACGATGGATCATGATATACGTGATCCAGTGAATGTCAAACAGATCCTTAGATGCCTAGACGGAAGCATACAGGAAGCCTGGATGCATATTTTGGCAACGCGCATAGAGACGTAGAATGCTAGGAATAAAAATCCAACGTGTTCCATGACTTTCTTACAAACTATTGTTACAATTTTTATTCCTTTATCTACATCGTGGATTCAGCAGAAATGCTTGTATTAGTTTCTTCTAAGAAGAAAAGAAATAAACAAAATATTAGCTTAAAGCAATTGTCAAATACTTTTAAGCTGTCGCTATGTGAAACAATTACAAATCGGTGCGATTGGCAAGCTAGGAATAAAACAAAGGAGAGGTTAAACGAAAGACGACCTTCGTTTGAAAAGAATTTAAGTACCTTAAAACAGAAAGCAATAACAAGAAATATCTCGGAAACGGTTAACTGTACAAAAAATATGTATGACAAATTGAGTGTTTTAACGATATCTTTATTTCTTGCGTATTAAGTTTTTACTTTCTCTACACTTACTATGTACATAATGTGTAGAGAAGGTATTGCGCTCCACCCAGAAATTCGATATCGAGATTTCACCGGAAATAAACGTTTAAGGTGCCCCTCTATCCGAAAAAAAAGTATTTTCAGAAAAAGGTCCGTGTATATGTGTGTGATGTGTCCGTGTCTGTCAACACGATAACTCAAAAAGAAAAGTCGGTAAAATACCATACTTGGTATTTAAGTTATTTTCCAGGGGTGCAACACGAAGATTTTTAGAAAAACCCCCACCCCAAACTACCCTTTACATGGAAAAAAAATCGAAAATTTTGATTTTCTCGAAAATGGCTCTAACGATGTTTATTAACATTTCGTATATTTAAAGATATTTACCTGACAAATACAATGTATATTTTGAGTTTTCTGGGAATAGCCTCTGAAGACTACTTTATTCTGGATGAACTTCACGGAATTTTGCATAACTGCTAAACCATAAGAGATGGACAAAAACTTACCCAGCAAAAATGTAGAGCACATTAAAACACACAATTTATGTTATATAAATTTTTTTCGTGGAATTGATTGTTTTTGAGATATTCCTTGTTTTTGGTTTCAGCTATAAAAAACATACTTTTCTCATACAGGACTTTGTAAACTCGTGTCCATACAAGCAAAGGAACTTCAGTCACATAGCATCCAGCTTTTGACCATCACTTTAACCTATGGTACTACCTTATTTCGCTTCTACTTACAAGGAAGCAAGTAATAAGACTATTTCTGCTAATTTTTTCTCGATTAGCGGGAAGTAAATAGAAGCATAAGCTTTTTAACAATAATTTATTGCAGAGTTGTAGAGAAGGTCATGTGAATGGAAGACATCAGATTTTAAACAATAATTTATTACAGCGATGTAGAGAAAGTCATGTGAATGGAGCACATCAGATTTTATTTTGGGTAGAACACAATACTTTCTCTACTGATTACGTGCTTACATAGCACGTGTAGAGAAAGTAAACCTGATTTTCAAACTAAGAATCGCATTACATCCACTACTCTTACGTAATAGTACCCCTTCTTGTTCCTCCCGCCGCAAGCGTTCATCTATACCTGATCTAATGAATTCGTTATTGATTACATTCTTTGCTTTGATTTCATAAGAATACCTTTAAGCTTTGTTTACTAAAGGCATCAGTTGATAAGGATTCTTTTATTGGTTTCAATAAAAACTCATAATATTTATTTTCATCAAATGCTAAAAATAACTACCCAAAGTATCGAGCCAGTTGGCTCAAGCATTTCCTTTCAGGCTGGCATTGGAGAGATCTTAGGATCGATTCCCGCGCCGAACTCACTGACCCATGGTTTTTCGAGGATTTTCCCGAATCACTAGGGAAATTCTGGGGAGATTTCTTCATACCCCGAAATTCATGTCCCTTCATTTCATGCAACGATCTCTTTATAAAGCGTCGAGATTGCAATGGTGGCGTCCTTCCGTGGTGGTGACTGCGATCTGGAAATACCGTGCTCTCGGCTGCGGGAGTAAACTCAGGCAGTTTGATCAGAACTAGTGATGGGCTTCTAGCGCTCTCCACATCGAGATGAAACTGTTGGAGTTCCTCACGATACTTCCCTCCCTGCCGTCCGGTTTCGGCCGCCCTTTGTAATTATTCTCATCTCATCCTCCTGGGGTCTAACGTACAATAAGTCATTGACTGCAGTGAGGAATCCTCTCCTACACTACACACACATACACAAAGGGTCATCCAGAAAGTGACCGACGATTTAAAAAGTAACTAAAGTTATCAACACAAAACTTTATTTATAAAGTTACAATACCTTACTCTATTACTTTCTCTACATGTGCTAAGTGTATAGAGAAGGTATTGTAATGCGCCCAAAAATTCGATACCGAGATTTCACCGGAGTATATGTTTTGGATCCCCTGAATCCTACATTTCTGTGTAAAAAAAAAAAAAAAAGAGCGTGTACGCGCGCGCGCGCGCGTGTGTGTGTGTGTGTGTGTGTGTCCGGACAGCATAGCTTAAAAACGAAAAGACCGTTAAGGATCGTTGGTAGTTAAGTTCGGTATCTTGCAAGGATGTGACACGAAGATTTTCGAGAAAATCTCCCACCCCCAACTACCCTTTACATAGAACTTTTTTCGAAAAATTTTATTTTCTGAAAAATAGCTCTAACGATTTTTATTAAAATACCCTATATTAAAAATATATACCTGAAAATAATATGTATGTCTTGAACTTTCTGGGAATAACCTCTGAAGACTACTTTATTCTGGATGAATTTTACGGAATTTTGTATAACTGGTAGATTGTAAGAGATACACAAAAGTTAGCAAACAAAAAATGTAGAGCACATTAAAGCACACAATTTATGTTATATACATTTTTTTCGTGGAGTTGATCGTTTTTTAGATATTCCTTGTTTTTTGTTTCAGCCTTGAAAAACTTACCTTTCTCATACAGGAATTTGTCAACTCATGTCCATACAAACAAAGGAACTTCAGTCATACAGAAACCAGCTTTTGACTATCACTTTAACCTATGGTACTCCCTTATTTTGGTTCTTCTTACAAGGAAGCAAGTAATAAGACTATTTCTGATATTTTTTTCTAACGTAGCATGAAGTAAATGGATATATAAGCTTTTTAACAATAATTGGTTGCAGAGATGTAGAGAAAGTCATGTGAATGGAACACATCAGATTTTTTACTAAAGGGATTAGTTGATAACTGTTTTATTGGTTTCAATAAAATTTATAATGTTTACCGCCAACAAAATCTGGGAATAACTAAAAAAAGATAAGAGTTGGTAAACTGAAATATAATTCTCTCTTAAAAATATCTCTTTGCTGAAATTTTTTCCTCCTTTTGCAGTCGTATTTATCTTCTCACTTGACTCTACTTCTTGAGTTTATTCGGCGCCTCTTCCTGGACTTCTTGCTTTTTCTAGTACATGTGTACAAACAATGTACATAGAACAAGAGAAGGTATTGTATTCTACCCAAAAATTCAATGTCGAGGTTTCACCAGAATGTATGATTATGTATTGAGATCCCCTGAGTCAGAAAAAAACATTTACACTTTCTCTACACGTACTATGTGCATAGTGTATAGAGAAGGTATTCCACTCCACCCAAAAATTTGATACCGAGATTTCACCGGAAATATATGTTTTAGGGCCCCCTGTATCCAAAAAAAAAACATTTTCAGAAAAAGGTCCGTGTGTGTTAGTATCTTCCTGGGATGCGGCACGAAGATTTTGAGAAAAATCCCCCCCATCCCAAACTACCCTTTACATGGGACTTTTTTCGAAAATTTTGATTTTCTTAAAAATTACTAATGATTTTGATTAAAATTTCGTATATTAAGCATATTTACCTGACAAATAAAATGTATATCTTGAATTTTCTGGGAAGAGCCTCTGAAGACCACTTGATTCTGAATGAATTTAACAGAATTTTGTGTAACTGCTAAACCGTATGTGTTGGACAAAACCTTACCACACAAAAAAAATATAGAGCAAGTTAAAACAATGTATAAAGTACATTTTTTTCGTGGAGTCGATCGTTTTTAGGATATTTCTTGTTTCTGGTTTCAGCTTTAAAAAATTATATTTTCTCATACAGGACTTAAGTCAGCTCCTGTCCATACATACAAAGGAACTTCAGTCACATAGCAACCAGCTTTTGACAATCACTTTAACCTATGGTACTTCCTTATTTCGCTTCTACTTACAAGGAAGCAAGAAATAAGACTATTTCTGCTAATTTTTTTTTCAATTAGCATTAAGTAACTAGGGAAAAAAAATCTGATGTGTTTCATTCACATGACTTTCTCTAGATCTCTGTAACAAATTATTGTTTATAAGCTATTCTTTTATTTATTTCATGCTAATCGAGAAAAATTATTAGAAATAGTCTTATTTCTTACTTTATTGTAAGTAGAAGCAAAATAAGGGAAGTACCATAGGTTAAAATGAAAGCCAAAAGCTGTTTTACTATGTGACTGAAGTTCGTTTGTTTATATGAACATGAGTTGGCAAATTCCTGTATGAGAAATGTATAAGTTTTTCAAAGCTGAAAACAAAAACAAGGAATATTCAAAAAAATGATCAACTCCACAAAAAAATGTATATAACATAAATTGTGTGTTTTAACGTGCTCTACATTTTTTGTTGTTAGGTTTTTGTCCATCTCTTACGGTTTAGTAGTTATGCGAAATTCATCCAGAATAAGGTAGTCTTCAATGGATATTCCCAGAAAATTCAAGATATACACTTTATTTTTCAGATAAATATCTTTAATATACGATATTTTAATCAAAATCGTTACAGCCATTTTTTTTAGAAAATAAAACTTTTCGAAAAAAGTTCCATGTAAAGGGTAGTTGAGAGTGGCAGGGATTTTCTTGAAAATATTCCTGTCGCATCCTTGCAGGATACCAAACCTAAATACAAAGTATGTTTTTTAACGGACTTTTCGTGTTTGAGCTATGCTGCCCACAGACACACACACATACATACACACAGACACACAGTTTTCTAAAAATGTTTTTTTTTTTTTTTTTATTCAGTTGGTCTCAAAACATACCTTTCCGGTGAAATCTCGGAATCGATTTTTTGGGTGGAGTGTAATACCTTCTCTATACACTATGTACAAAGCACGTATAGAGAAAGTAATAAGCTTTTTAACAATAATTTGTTGCATAGATGTAGAGAAGGTCATGTGAATGTAACACATCAGATTTTTTTCATACAGCAATTTGTCATTCCTGTTTCTTTTGTTTTTTCCTGGCAAAGAGAACCGGATTTCAAACACATTGCGAATAGCTTTTAAACCATTTGACTATTGCTTTAGCCTAGTATATTTCATCAATTGCCTTCTACTTAGAAGACGGTTTCGGTTAATGTTTATTTCTACCATGAAGTAGAGAGAGTAATAGGCATTTGTGTTACAGAAAAGGTAGAGAAAGTCATGTGAAAGGAGCATACAAGCGACCGAGTATTAACGATTATTTACAGTAAAGGCTGCGAATGCCAATATATCCGTCAGCGATATATGGAATTTATTTTCTTGGTTTTAGCACCAGCATATCTTTTATGTGCCAGTAAACACTGCAGTGCCGTTGTGGCATGGGCGAGCGTATAAAATGGCTAATCCTTTTAGCTGGCTTTTTAAAATTGCCCTCGCGAGATAGCCTACATCAGAAAGAGGTGAAATAGATTTTTGGGGGGACATTTCTCCTTTTGTACGAAAGCCGTTTTATTCTTGTGGTTTTATGTTAGAGGGTATACTGCACTTGGAGGGAAAGTGGAGGTGTTTACCGCGGCGAACGACTACCCACGTAGCTCTGTGCTCACACTAATCCCAGCACGCGGTCTCTGCTGCACAAAGCCGCCCGGAACTAATACGGTGCTTCCCCGGCAGCAAGCAAAAACGATCCTTTTGTACGAGTAGCATGCATGAAATAATGAGAATTTTCATGGGATTATTTCAAAATATGCTTCCATTCTCAGCCGAGTGCAACTGCTTCTTTAAAATTTAACATTTCAGTTAATATTCACACGTTGGAGTAGCAATATTTTTCGTATGTACCAGGATAAATCTTAGTAAATACTAGTATTTAAAAATCTGATGTGTTACACTCACATGACTTTCTCTAGCTGTTCTATAAGCTTCTTACATAAGATTATTCTTCTTTCTGCATCTTCCTAATCGAGATACTCATTAGCACAATGTTCTTATTACTTAGTTACTTATAAGCATGAAAAAATAAGGGAATACACTAGGCTAAAGCCATAGCCAAATGTTATGCGATTGTCATTACAAATCCCTTCTTTTCTTGGCCAGGAGTAGAACAAAAGAAAACCGCACACTCCCGTCTGAGAAAAGTATAAGTACTTCACAACTGAAACTAATAACAATGAATACCTCCAAAACTGTAAGCTCAACGAGAAAAATGTATATGACATAACTTGTGTATTTTAACAAGACCTACATTTTTTGTATAGTAAGTTTTTGTCTATCTCTTACGGTTTACTAGTTATGCCAAATTAAGCAAAATCCATCCAGACAAAACAGGTCTTTAGAAGCTATTCCCAGAAAATTCAAGATATACATATTATTTGTCAGCTAAATGTCTTTAATATACGATATTTTAATCAAAATCGCTAGAGCCATTTTTAAGAAAATCAAAATTTTCGAAAACAGTTCCATGTAAAGGGTAGTTTGGGGTAGGGGGATTTTTCTCAAAATCTTCGTGCTTTATTGACTTTTCGTTTTTGAGTTATAGTGTTCACAGACACACGGACACACACACAAACACACGGACCTTTTTGTGAAAATGCTTTTTTTGGATACAGGGGACCCTAAAACATATATTTCCGGTAAAATCTCGGTATCGAATTTTTTGCTGGAGTGAAATACATTCTCTATACACTATATATATAGTGCGTATAGAGAAAGTAAAAATCTGATGTGTACCATTCACATGACTTTCTCCATATCCCTGCAACAAATAATTCTGAAAAAGCTTATACTTCTATTTACTTTATGCTAATCAGACAAAAATAGCAGAAATAGTCTAATTACTCGCTTCCTTGTAAGTAGAAGCGAAATAAGGGACAACCGTAGGTTAAAGTGATCGTCAAAAGCTGGTTGCTATGTCATTGAAGTTCCTTTGTCTATATGGATAGGAGTTGACAAGTTCCTGTATGAGAAAAGTATACGTTTTTCATAGCAGAAACCGAAAATAAGGAATGTCACAAAAACGACGAAAAAATTTATATAACATAGATTGTGTGTTTTAATGTGCTCTACATTTTTGTGCAGTAAATATTTGTCCATCTCTTACGGTTTAGCAGTTATTCAAAATTTAGTAAAATTCATCCAGAATAAACTACTCTTCAGAGGCTATTCCCAGAAAATTCAAGATATACATTTTATTTGTCAGGTAAATATGTTTAATATACGAAATGTTAATCAAAATCGTTAGAGCCATTTTTGAGAAAATCAAAATTTTCGAAAAAAAGTTCCATGTAAAGGGTAGTTTGGGGTGGGGGAATTTTTCTCAAATTGTTCGTGTCACATCCCTGGAAGATACTGAACTTAAATACCAAGTTTGGTATTTTACCGACTTTTCGTTTTTGAGTTATCGTGTTCACAGACACACGAACACACACACACACACACACACACACACACACGGACCCTTTTGTGAAAATGCTTTTTTTGGATATTGGGGACACTAAAACATATATTTCCGGTGAAATCTCGGTATCGAATTTTTGGTGGAGTGCAATACTTTCTGTATACACTATGTACATAGTGCGTATGGAGAAAGTAAAAAGTTCGTGTGTGTGTGTCCGTGTGACTGTGAACACGATAACTCAAAAACGAAAAATTCGATACCGAGATTTCAATGGAAATACATGATTTATTAGGTCACTGGATCAAAAAAAAAAGAAAAGAAAAAGTCTGATGTGCTCAATTCACTTGACTTTCTATACATCTCTGCAACCAATTATTGTTAAAAAGCTTATGTTTCTATTTACTTCATGCTAATCGAGAAAAAAATAAGCGGCAATAGACTTATTACTTGCTTACTTATAGGTAGAAGCGATATAAGGGAGTACCATAGGTTAAAGTGGTAGTCAAAAGATGCCTGTTATGTGACTGAAGTTCCTTTCCTGTATGAGAAAAGTATACATTTTTCAAAGCTGAAACCAATAATAAGGAATATCTCAAAGACGATCAACTTTAAGAAAAAAACGTATATAACATAATTTGTGTGTTTTAAAGAGATGTACTCCTGTTCTTAGGTAAGTTTTTGCCTATCTCTTACGGTTTATGAATTATGCAAAATTCCGCAAAATTCATCTGGAATAAACATCTCTTCAGAGGAAATTCCCAGAAAATTAACGATATACAGTTTACTTGTCATTAAAATCTCATAAATATAACATAGCAACAGCCTTTAAAACATTTGAGTATCGATTTAGCCTATGGTACTCCCTTATTTCCCTTCTATTTACAAGGAAGCAAGTAATAATATCCTTTCTGCTATTTTGACTTTCTCTACACGTACTATGTACATAGTGTATAGAGAAGGTATTGTATTGCACCCAAAAATTAGATACCGAGATTTCACCAGAAATACATGTTTTGGGTCCCCCTGAATCCAAAAAAAGAGCATTTTTGGGAAAGGGTCCGTGTGGACAGCTTAGCTCAAAAACAGAAAGACCGTTAAATATCAAGTTTGGTATTTAAGTTTGGTATCTTGCAAAGATGCGATACGAAGATTTTCAACAAAATCCCCCCACCCCAAACTACCCTTTACATGGAACTTTTTTCGAAATTTTTGATTTTCTCAAAAAATTCTGCAAATATTTTGATTAAAATATCGTATATAAAAGATATTTACCTGACAAATAATATGTATATCTTGAATTTTCTGGGAATAGCCGCTGAAGACTACTTTATTTTGCATGAATTTTAAGAAATTTTGCATAACTGCTATACCGTAAGAAATGGACAAAAACTTACCGCACAAAAATGTAGAGCACATTAGAACACACAATTTATGTTATATACATTTTTTTCGTGTAGTTGATAGTTTTTTTAGATATTCCTTGTTTTTGGTTTCTGGTTTAAAAAAACTTGTACTTTTCTCATACAGGAATTTGTCAACTCGTGTCCAAACAAAGGAACTTCAGTCACCTATAGCCAGCTTTTGTCTTCACTTTAACGTATGATACTCCCTTGCTTCGCTTCTACTTAGAAGGAAGCAAGTAGAAAGCTATTTCTGCTAATTTTTTCTCGATTAGCATGAAGTAAATAGAAGCATAAACTTTTTAACAAAAATTTGTTTCAGAGATATACAGAAAGTCATGTGAATGGATTACATCAGCTTATTTTAATATTTTCGATTCTAGTTTGAAAACCGTCCTAATTGCATTGCCTATGTTGATACAAGCATTTTGCCAGCGATCGTCTACAACGCATATAAAAATGGAATGCTTGACAGCAGACCATCATAAAACACATTATTAATGAGTGTATTCATATTTATTATGTTTATTACCTCGTAAAACGTTTAAAGTATTTTTAAATCAAAGTCAGATATATAGGTAGCACGCCTATACATTTTAATGTAGCCAAACCCAGGAGTTGCCAAAATTCATACCTGCGTTCTTTGATGTTCACTTGGCGAGCGTTCTCCGGGAAATGAGATCCTGTGCAAAGGTTACGAAATGTCGCATATGCCGCAAATAGCGCCTCGTTTATAAGCAACTAATGACCGTTTTTCAACTGCACCTGGCAGACCTTTCCCAGCTGTATCACTTTTAACACTTTTTCCTCTTTCTCCAGCTGTTGGCACAATTATGTATGTGCCATCTTCCGTCTGAAACATGTTGAGGACATCGCTCAAGTTTCACGAAAAATCACAAAAATGACTTTAGACAGACACTGTTAAAAGTAAGCTTTTTAACACAAGAAATAGTCTTATTACTTGCTTCCTTGTAAGTAGAAGCAAAATATGGGAGCACCATAGGTTAAAGTGATAGTCAAAAGCTGGTATCTATGTGACAGAAGTTCCTTTGTTTGTATTAACAGTCCTGTATGACAAAAGTATACATTTTTAAAGCTAAAAACAAAAACAAAGAATATCTCAAAAACGATTAACCCAACGAAAAAATGTATATTACATAAATTGTGTGTTTTAACATGCTCTACATTGTGGGTTAAGTTTTTGTCCATATCTTGCGGTTTAGCAGTTATGCAAAATCCCGTAAAACTCATGCAGAATAAAGTCGTCTTCAGAGGCTATTCCCAGAAAATGCAAGATATACATTTTATTTGTGCGGTAAATATGTTTAAAAAAAAATTCGTTAGAGCCATTTTTGAGAAAATCAAAATTTTCGAAAAAAAGTTCCATGTAAAGGGTAGTTTGAGGTGGGAGGATTTTTCTAAAATCTTTGTGTTGCATCCCTGGAAGATACTAAACTTAAATACCAAGTTTGGTATTATACCGACTTTTCGTTTTTTAGTTATCGTATTCACAGACACGCGGACACACACACGTACCTTTTTCTGAAAATGATTTTTAATTTATCTACACGTAGTATGTACATAGTGTATAGAGAAGGTATTGCATTCCACCCGAAAATTCGATAACGAGATTTCATCGGAAATATATGTTATGGCTCCCCCTGAAACCAAAAAGAGTATATTCAGAAAAAAGGTCCGTGTGTGTATGTGTGTAGACAGCATAGCTCATAAACTAAAAGACCATTAAATTCCAAACTTGGTATATAGGTTTGTTATCCTCCAAGAATGCGACTCGAAGATTTCCAAAAATTCCCCCAACCCCAAGCTGCTATTGGAAACAATTTTGAAAATTTTGTTTTACTCAAAAATGGCTCTTAACAATTTTTATTAAAATAACGTATATTATAGTTATTTACAGGACAAATAAAATGTACATCTTGAATTTCCAGGTAATAGCTTCTGAAGACCTATTCGTTCTGGATAGATTTTTCTGAATTTTGAATAACTAGTAAACCGTGGGATAGAAAAAATCTTACCACACATAAAATGTAGATCTGCCTAAAACACTCGATTTATGTTATATGCATTTTTGTTGAAGAGTTGGCCGTTTCCAAGATATTCCTTATTATGAGTTTCAGTTTTATAATACACATTTCTTATGCGGCAACTTTTCAACTTCTGCCCACGCTAAGAAACGGATTTCATTTCCATAGCAACCACATTTTAAAACATTTTACCGTCAGTTTAGTCTAGTGCTTTTGATGATTTCCCTTCTACTTACAACGAAATAAGCAATACACATTTTCTATCTCGATTAGCAAGAAGTAGAAAGAAGAATAAGCTTACTAACAATAATTTGTTATATAGTTGTGGAGAAAGTCATGTGAATGGAACACATCAGATTTTTACTTTCTCTATACGTGCTATGTATATAGTGTATAGAGAAGATATTGCACTTCACCCAAAAATTCGATACCGAGATTTCACCAAAAATATATGTTTTCAGAAAAAGGTCCGCGTGTGTATACGTGTGACCCTATGTCTGTGAGCATGATAACTCAAAGCCGAACAGTCGGTAAAATACCAAACTTTTTATTTAAGTTTAGTATCTTCCAGGGATGTGCCACGAAGAGTTTGAGAAAAAATCCCCCCACCTTCAACCACTCTTTATATGGAAAAATTCTCGAAAATTTTGATTTTCTCAAAAATGACTAACGATTTTGATTAAAATATCGTGTATTAAAATATTTACCGGAAAAATAAAATGTATATCTTGAATTTTCTGGGAATAGTCTCTGGACTATTTTATTCTGGATGAGTTTTACGGAATTTTGCATAACTGCTAAACGGTAACAGATGGACAAAAACTTACAAAAACACAAAAAATATAGGGCACATTAAAAAACACATTTATATTATACACATTTTTTTCGTGGAGTTCATCATTTTTTAGATATTCCTTGTTTTTGGTTTCAGCTTTGAAAAACATACATTTCTCATACAGGAATTTGTCTACTCCTGTGCATACAAACAAAGGAACTTCAGTGACATAGCAACCAGCTTTTGACTATCACTTTAACCTGTTGTACTCCTAATTTCGCTTCTACTTACAAGGAAGCAATTAACAAGACTATTTCTGCTAGTTTTTTCTCGATTAGCATGAACTAAGCTGAAGCATAAGCTTTTTAACAATAATTTGTTGCAGAGATGTAGCAAAAGTAATGTGAATGGAACACATCAGATTTTTTTTTTTTTTTTTTTTTTTTTTTTTTTTTTTTTTTTTTTTTTTACAATTTCTGGTGAAATGTTATCGATGCATCACCTTAAATGTTAAAGTTGCGTGGGGTTGTGGTCATTTGTTTCTTTACACTCCGCTGGTTTCCTCGCCATGCGCGGCTTCCACTGCGCAGTAAATGTGACATGCGCAGATTGAAGAATGTTTTCCTTGGCATGAGGGCGGATACGGCTTCGGATGATTAATGATTGGATGAAAGCGAACAGTTTTCACGCATGAAGGCCGTATTTGCAAACAACGTCATTAATTCGATTGAGTGTATGTAAACATTGGCTGTTGTCGCCGATGTTTGGGCTATTGCAGGAACACCTGTTGCATGCCTGTTATTTGATTAGCCCGACCGCAATCGCTGCCCGAATATTCATTAAGCATTATATAGGAATTCGTTATTCTAATTCAGGAACATTTAATGCTGCGATTCACATTAGGAAGTCATAGGGTCCCCGTTTCATGTGATTAAGTTATACGTGATAATGCATTTCCCCTGTAACCTTTCAAAAATTCAACTAATTTCCATTAAATAATACAGATAGCGTCATCGGCGAAATAAACTCTGATATTTTCTGATGGAACACTAATTGAGTAACAGCAAATATCGATTATAAAGAGTATTTATGGAGCGTTAAACGTTTATCAGCGATAAATTTAAAAAAAAAAAAAATCTGATGTATACCATTCACATGACTTTCTCTATATCCCTGAAACAAACTATTCTTAAAAAGCTTATGCTTCTATTTACTTCATGCTATCTAGAAAAATTAGCAGAAATAGTCTTATTACCTTCTTCCTTGTAAGTAGAAAGGAAATAAGGGAGTAGCATAGGTTAAAGCGATAATCAAAAGCTGGTTACTATGTGATTGATGTTACTTTGTTTGTATGGACATGAGTTGACAAATTCCTGTATGAGAAAAGTTAAGATCTTCGACCCTGAAAACAAAAACAATGAATATCTCAAAAATGATCAACTCCAAGAAAAAAAAATATATATACAATATAAATTGTGTGTTTTAATGTGCTCTACATTTGATGTGTGGTAAGTTTTTGTCCATCTCTTACGGTTTAGCAGTTATACAAAATTCCGTAAAATTGACCCAGAATAAACTACTCTTCAGAGGCTATTCTCAGAAAATTCAGGATATGCATTTTATTTGTCAGGTAAATATCTTTAATATATGATATTTTAATTAAAATCGTTAGAGTAATTTTTTAGAAAATCAGAATTTTGAAAAAATGTCCATGTAAAGGGTAGTTTGGGGTGAGGGGATTTTTCTCAAAACCTTCGTGTCGCATCCCTGGAAGATACTAAACTTAAATACCAAGTTTTGTGTTTTACCGACTTTTCGTTTATGAGTTATCGTGTTCACGGGCACAGGGACCTTTTTCTGAAAATACTTTTTTTTGGTTACAGGGTACCCTAAAACATATATTTCCGGTGAAATCTCGGTATCGAATTTTTTGGTGGAATGCAATACCTTCTCTATACACTATGCACATAGTACGTATAAAACAATTGATGTGCTCAATTCATACGATTTTCTCTAGCTGTTCTGAATATAAACTTCTCTTACACAAGAGTGTCTTTCACCTACATAATGCTAATCAAGAAGAACATTACCAGAAAAGCCTTTATTACATACTCCCTTGTAAGTAGAAGGTAAATAAGGGAATACACTAGGCTGAAACAATAGGCAAATCTTTTTAAAGTTTCCATGTGATTGAAATCGTTTCTTTGCATGGACAGGAATTAACAAATTCCCGCATGAGAATAGTTTTAAGTATTTTAAAACTGAAGCAAATAATAAGGAATAGGTATCTAAAAAAATCTGATGTGTTCCATTCAAATGACTTTTCTCTACATCTCTGCAACAAATTATTGTTAAAAAGCTTATACTTCTATTTACTTCATGCTAATCGAGAACAAGTTAGCAGCAATAGTATTATTACTCGCTATCTTAAAAGTAGAGGGCAAATAAGGGAGCACCATAGGTTAAAGTGATAGTCAAAAGCTGGTTGCTATGTCACGGAAGTTCCTTTGTTTGTATGGACAGGAGTTGACAAATTCTTGTATGAGAAAAGTGTGTTTTTAAAGGTGAAAAAAAATGTCTCAAAACGATCAACTCCACGAAAAAAATGTGTATAACAAAAATTGTGCGTTTAACGTGCCCTACATTTTTGTGCGGTAAGTTTTTGTCCATCTCTTACAGTTTAGCAGTTATGCAAAATTCCTTAAAATTCATCCAGAATAAAGTAGTCTTCAGAGGCTATTCTCAGAAAATTCAGGATATATATTTTATTTCAGAGGTAAATATCTTTAATATACGATATTTTAATCAAAATCGTTAGAGCTATTTTTGAGAAAATCAAAATTTTCGAAAAACGTTCCATGTAGTTTGAAGTGGGGCGGGATTTTCTTGAAAATCTTCGTGTCGCATCCTTGGAAGATACCAAACTTAAATACTAAGTTTGGTATTTAATGGTATTTTAGTTTTTGAGCTATACTGTCCACACACACACACGGACATTTTTTCTAAAAATTCTTTTTTTGGATTCAGGGGGTCCTAAAACATGCATTTCCCGTAAAATCTCGGTATCGAATTTTATGATGCATTACAATACTTTCTCTATACACTATGTACATAGTACGTGTAGAGAAAGTAAAAGGTTTATTTATGACAATGAGATATACGAGATTTACATTTTTGTGAAGTAAGTTTTTGTGTATCTCTTACGGTTTACCAGTTACGCAACATTCAGCAAAACTCATACAAAATAAAGACGTCTTCAGAGTCTATTCCCACAAAATTCAAATTATAAATTTTACTTGTCATGTAAATACCTTTAATATACCGTATTTTAATCAAATTCGTTAGACCTAATTTTGAGAAGATAAAAACATTCTAAATTTTATTCATGTAAAGCAGGCCTGGCGAACATTACTCCCAAGGCCTTCTCCTACTTCCCATTCACTATTGACCTCCAAAACCAGCGACAGTTTAGTCGTGGAGTTGGCGATGCTTGAGAAACCCGGTTCTACCTGGCGCGTATGCATCTATGTGTCAATCGCCGCTACAGGCAAGTAGGGGAGGGCGAGCTCTGTTTACATTTTGGGAGTAATGTTCGCCAGGCCTGATGTGAGTGGATTTTCCTCGACATCTTCGTGTCGCATCTTTGGAAGATATTAAATATAAATACCAAGTTTGATATTTTAACGACTTTTTATTTTTGAGTTATCGTGTTCAGAGACATAGGGACACACGGACACTTACGGAACCTTTTACTAATTTTTTTTTATACAGAGAACCCTAAAGTGTGTATTTCCTGTAAAATCTAGGTATAGAATTTTTGGGTGGAGTGCAATACCTTCTCTACCTATGTACCATGTCCTATGTGAAGAAAGTAATAAAATACAAGAAGAAACCAGAAAAATCTGATGTGTTCCACAGATGTTTTCATCCACTTTCTCTATATCTCTGCAACAAATTACGGTTAAAAAGCTTATGCTTCTATTTACTTCATGCTAATCGAGAAAACAAATAGTATTATTACTTGCTTCCTTGTAAGTGGAAACTAAATAAGGGGGTACCATAGGTTAAAGTTGTAGTCAAAAGCTGGTTGATAAGTCACTGAAGTTCCTTTGTTTGTATGGACAGGAGTTGACAAATCTCTGTATGAGAAAAGTGCACATTTTGTAAACGTAAAACCAAGAACAAGGTATATTTTAAAAACGATCAACTCCACGATAAAAATGTATTTAACATAAATTGTGTGTTTTAACATGCTCTACAGTTTTTGTATGGTAAGTTTTTGTCTATCTCTTACGGTTTAGCATTTATGTAAAATTCCGTAAAATTCATCCAGATTAAAGTAGTCTTTAGAGGCTATTCCCAGAACAATCAAAATATACATTTTATTTGTCAGGTAGATATCTTTAGTGTATGATATTTTAGTAAAAATTGTTAGAGCCATTTTTGAGAAAATCAAAATTTTCGGAAAAAGTTCCATGTAAAGGGTAGGTGGGAGTGGGAGGAATTTTCTCAAAATGTTCGTGTCGCATCCCTGGAAGAGTTTGGTATTTTATCGACTTTTCGTTTTTGAGTTATCGTGTTCACCGACATACGGACACATACACACACACACATACATTCGCGCGCGCGCGGACCTTTTTGTGAAAATGCTTTTTTTTTTTTTTATACAGAAGACACTAAAACATATATTTCCGGTGAAATCTCGGTATCGAATTTTTGGGTGCATTACAATACCTTTTCTATCCACTATGTACACAGAGCACAAATAGTAATAGACATCGAATTTCTGATTGTCTGTAGGGGCATTTATAGAGCGTGTCTTCTAATATCCGCTGGCCGATCCGTCACTCTAATTGGGGAAGGAGGAGAGGCTGTAGCTTACTGCTGTAGTCCACGTTACCCAATCTCACTCCCAGTTGAGGGAGGTGGACCTATTAGCGAATGAGTTGACAAGCCCAGCGTAAGTATGCTCTATTGGTTCCATATAGAACGCTCACCTCAGTATCAGCCAATAAATACAAACTTGACGTAACAAAGTACCCTACAAACGGTAAGGAATACGGTGTACGAAACAAGACTGCCGGTTTCTTTTTGCCATCTGTACATAGTACGTGTAGAGAAAGTAAACATGCGCTTCTTTATTCAGGGATCCTCAAAACATATATTTTTAGTGAAGTCTGTGTGCCCAATATTTGGGTGGAATGGAACACCTCTGTATATGATAAAAAAAAAGGTCCATGTATGCATGTCCGTGTGTCTGTGAACACGATAACTCAAAAACGAAAAGTCGTAAAATACCAAACTTGGTATTTAAGTTTAGTATGTTCTAGAGATGCGACACGAAGATTTTGAGCCAAAATCCCCACAACACCAACTACCCTTCTTTACATGGAACTTTTTTCGAACATTCTGATTTTATCAAAAATGGCTCTAACGATTTGGATTAAAATGTCGTATATTATAGATATTTACCTGACAAATTGAATTTTCTGGGAATAGCCTCTGAAGACTACTTTATCCTAAATGAATTTTGCTGAATTTTGCATAGCCGGTAAACAAAAACTTACCACACAAAAATGTAGATCTCTTTAAAACGCACAATTTATGGCATATACGTTTGTATGGAGCCGCGACCATAACTTGGTTTCAGAAACGTGAATAGCACGCATTTCAGCACAATAAACCTGGTGCAGGAGATTCTAGATAGAGCACACATATCGTAATTTGCACGCTTGAGACGACGGGGTTGCGGCCGACAGATATGAAACTGTTTTCTGTCCGTGGACACTACATCTGTAGCAAATATTTCACGTGAATGCGCAAGGCTTGCTTAATAAGCGACCGTTTCTCCTTTTGTTTGGAAAGTGCAGGGGTTGGATCGATAGGGTCATGTTTAGTATGCGTGCCCGAGGGGATAATAAGGCGATCCGATGATACCGTCAAGCTCTGCTAGGTTCTGATGAGGTGAAAATTGATGGATAGGTGCGTGTCTTGGGCAGACACTGCCACCTGGGCGTCCATACACCACAACAATATCCTGAAAAATCTCATGTTACATGACTTTCTCTACCTCTCAGCAACAAATTATCCTTATAAACATTATACTTCTATTTACTTCATGCTAATCAGAAAAAATTAACAGAAATAGTCTTATTACTTGTTTCCTTGTAAGTAGAAGCGAAATAAGGGAGTACTATACGTTAAAGTGGTAGTCAAAAACTGGTTGCTATGTCACAGAAGTTCCTTTGTTTGTATGGACAGCTGTTTACAAATTCCTGTATGAGAAAAGTGTACGTTTTTTAAAGAAGAAACCGAAAACAAGGAATGTCTCAAAAACTATGAACTCCACGAAAAAAAAAAGTATATAACATAAATTATGTGTTTTAACGTGCTCTACATTTTCAGAAAAAGGCCTATGCATATGTGTGTGCGCGTGCGTATGTATGTGAACACGATAACTCAAAACTGAAATGGCGGTCAAATACCTAACTTTGTATTTCAGTTTAGTATCTTCCAGAGATGCGACACGAAGATTTTGAGCAAAAATCCCTACAACACCAACTACCCTTCTTTACATGGGCTTTTTTTCTAACATTTTGATTTTCTCAAAAATGGCTCTAACAATTTTGATTAAAAAATCATATATTAAAGATATTTACCTGACAAATAAAATGTATATTTTGAATTTTCTGATAACAGCCTCTGAAGACTACTTTATTCTGGATCAATTTTACGAAATTTTGCGAAACTGCTAAACCGTAAGAGTTGGACAAAAACTCACCACACAAAAAATATATCTAGAGCACGTTAAAACACACAATTTATATTATATACATTTTTTTCGTGGAGTTGATCATTTTTTAGATATTCCTTATTTTTGGTTTCAGTTTTGAAGAACTTATACTTTTCTCATAGAGGAATTTGTCAACTCCTGCCCGTACAAACAAAGGAGCTTCAGTCACATAGCAACCAGCTTTTGACTACCACTTTAACATATGGTACTCCCTTATTGCACTTCTACTTACAAGGAAACAAGTAATAAGACTATTTCTGCTAATTTTTTCTCAATTAGCATGAAGTAAATAGATGCACAATCTTTCTAACAATAATTTGTTGCAGAGATGTAGAGAAAGTCATGTGAATGCAACACATCACATTTTTTTTAAATGTCTTTGAGTGCACAGTATACCGTTCGAGTGAGAAAAGGTAAAACCGATTGGGCTATCCACGCTTTCATCTCTCATTCCGCTCGACGCTCCCTCATAATAGTATAAGCAGTGTTAACTTTGTCCACCACTACCGCAAATTACCTTGGCTTTCAGCATAAAGCGCAGCGAAAATATTAACTAAATATTGTATCAACTAGTGAGAGGAATGAATTGTTGTCCAACCAGAAAGTTTAAGGATCTCCAGTTTCCAGCTTAGAACTTTATTTGTCGCAAGTTACGTTTCATGATAATCCCCATCCATTCGGTAAAGTGGCCTTCCAATACGCCTTTAAGAGCATAGAAACAGACATGGGTAAATATGTTTTGACACTCCTGAATCCAAACAAACAACAAAAATATCATATTTTAGAAAAAGGTCCTATATGTATACATGTGCCTGTGAACACAATAGCTCCAAATCGAAAAGGACTTTAACTATCAAACTTAGTACTTAAGTTCTGCATTTTTCAAGACTAGGACATAAAACTTTTCAAGAAAATCCTCTCTCTCCAAACTATATTTTGTGCGGAATATTTTTCGACAATTTTGATCTTCTAACATGGCTGACGATTTGTATTAAAATACATTAGAAGACTTTTTCATGGCAAATGAATTGTATATCTTGAATATTTTTTGGTAAATGATTCTGAAGACCTCTTCATTCTGAATGACTTTTGTATAGGTGGTAAATCGTAAGAGATAAACATTATCTTGTCAGGTATATAAAACATATAGATCTCGATAAAACAAGCAATTTATGTCACATAATACTTTTTTTGTAGAGCTCAACATTTCAGAGATATTTTTAAAATATATTCTTATTGTCACTTAAACTTTTCTCAAATGGAAATTCGTCACTCCTGTACCTTTTGTTTTACTCATGGTCTTGCAAAGGGAACCTAATTTCAACAATATAGCGACCAACTTCATGAAAATATTTTACTATCTCTTTAGGCTAGTGCATTCCCTTATTTTCCTTCTACTTACAAGAAAACAAGTAATAAGACCATTTCTGCTAATGTTTATCTTAATTGGCATTAAGAGGATAAAATAATATTCGTTTGTAAGGAAAGTTTGTTTGTGGATAGAGAAAGTTATATGAATGGAACTCAGTGTTTTTTTTTTTTCCTATCTCAAATATTATAATATTTATAACGGCTTAAATTTTCAAGTGACTTTTCAAAGATCCTATATTTTCGCTTTCTCCACACGTACTATGTACATAGTGTATAGAGAAGGTATTGCACCCAAAAATTCGATACCGATATTTCACCGGAAACACATGCTTTGGGTCCTCCTGAATGCAAAAACAGCATTTTTAGAAAAAAGATCCGTGTTTGTGTCTGTGGGCAGCATAGCTCAAAAACGAAAATGCCGTTAAGTATCAAGTTTGGTATTTATTTTGGTATCTTCCAAGGATGCGACACGAAAATTTCAGAAACACCACCCCCCCCCAACTACCCTTTACTAGTAAATTTTTTCGAACATGATTTTCTCAAATAATTTTTATTAAAATATCATATATGAAAAGTATTTACTCTACTTTATTCTAAAAGAATTGTACGGAATTTTGTATAACTACTAAACCGCATATATTATTTTCGTGGAATTGATTGTTTTTGAGATATTCCTTGTTTTTGGTTTCAGCTTTAAAAAACATATACTTTTCTCATACAGGAATTTGTGAACTCCTGTCCATACAAACAAAGGAACTTCAGTGGCATAGCAACCAGCTTTTGACTATCACTTAAACCTACAGAACCCTCTTATTTCGCTTCTACTTAGAAGGAAGCAAGTAATAAGACTATTTCTGCTAATTTTTCTCGATTAGCATGAAGTAAATAGAAGTACAAGCTTTTTAACAATAATTTATTGCAGAAATGTAGAGATAGCCATGTGAATGGAACACATCAGATCTCCTTAGACAGAAAAGGCCAATATGCATCCGAGGACATTCTAGTAACACCTAAGTACATCATTTCTTGTGGCTCACCTGGACTACGAGCCTAAGCAGTCAAACTTCAGTTAAATCTGATGTGCTCCAAACTGTGAATTAAATGCAATACCGGTACTGAGGGCCGTGGAAATTTCGTGTAATGTGAAAGCGGAAAGCGGAAGTTACGTAATTTGCCTCGTTATCTAGCCACGACGCTCTTGGGAACTTGGGTTACAACCCATTTTGTTCATCCAGTGCAGGACTTCTGAGGCGACTGTCCAATTAGCAAAGTTTATGGTGTTTCCTGCTATAATGTTGATTAATGAACCGGGCAAGATGTTCGTTTGCACCATAACTAATAATGCGCTGTTGTTGTTACGTGATCATCAAAGATTTCAATTAGTTATATTAATTTTGTTACTGGAATCATTAAAGTGGTAACATTTTGGGGCTATTGCGTGCAATGATATTTCATGAGCATTTTAATTTACGATTCAATACGACCTAGCTGAAATATCCATCATTCCTTTACTTAGAATATGTACAAATCATTAAAGCCAAGGGACTAAAAACATTTCTATTCAAATATCAACTTTGTCTTAAAAATCTGATGTGTTCCGATCAAATGACTTTGTAGGAGGACATGCCATATGCTCACAAATCTATATAAAAGGGGAATTGTATATAATATTATAATTATAAAGAGAGCAATGTAAAATAGTTGTGAATATTTAGAAGTAGAAACATGTACAAAAGCGATTTGTAACTTAGGTAACTAAGGCAGGGTCGAGCTATCTGAATTCCAGGAAACAGTCCAACAACCAGTTACTAATGTACACAAGTGTACGCTAAATAATGTAAAATTGAAAACGACACAGATAGAAATGAGTCAAACAGATGTAGTGACTTGTCCTCCAGGAAGCACAAGGAATTGGAAAAATAGACAAAGCAAGCAGGAAGTTAAAGCTAGTTGGGTTTTCCCAAACGCGTCATGTGGACGCAAAGCCAGTAAACCTTGACACAATTTATTTTCATAGCATGTAAAGTGATGCTTCCAAGGGACCAATCAAAGATATTGTCACATTTTATGGCGCAAAGGTTGGCGTCACACAGTGGCAGTATACAGGCAGACACCAGTCTAAACGAAGATAGCAGTCTGAAACTTGATGTCGCAACTTTCAAACTCTTCTATTTAAAGTTTTATTTGTGTTTAAATATAGCACACATTTGGGTTTAGGCAGCGAAGGTACAATGGTTGTCATACCCACACCCACATCCTACGTTTTCCACTACTAAGGTGACCTGTGCCGCGCCGGCGTGTCTATAAAACCATGCCTACTGCACGCGACTGGGACCTTCGCTACTAACCGGCATCTCTCCAGGCTCGTGCCTTTTGGTTATGTACGACTGCCTAATCCATGATGATTTTATGGCAGTTTTTGTATGTACCGAATTTAGAGCTGAAATTATATTCGCGTATCACGTACTGTATTACCAACAAGGTCTACATCTTCTTTTGGTGTCGTTTTGAAGCACCCTGTATAAGAGAGAGCATATCTCTTATGACTCTTACTCTTACATTGTCTTGTGCGCACGTCCACGTGATTAAGTGGTGAGAGAACGATGTGCAGATTGTAAGATTAGGCTCCTGATAAATTGATTTAAGTGGTGGGAAGGTATTAATGGAAACATATATATTGTAAGGAAACAAGCTAGCCACCCGTTAAATCTTTGAAATAATAAATTCAACTAGTAAGGGAAAATGCAGTGTTATTTAATATTTGCCTCACCCACAAGCATCCTGAGATAGAATGAGTTAAGAGATATTAGGAATGGAATCTTCATCACCCGCTGAGCAGAGGACGCCGGAAAAAAAAAAAAACAGCAGAGTTCCCGCTACAAACTTCTCTAGTTGCACGACAAGCATTTTCTCTTTACAGAATGTAATTATTTTATCTAAGTTATGCTAATCGAGGTAAGCATTATCAAAATGAACTTATTACTTGCTTCGTACTAGGTGTAAGGAAATACAGGATTACTACAAAAGAAATAGACAACTTCAACTGCCTGTAAAACAAAAACTATTAGAGATAACAACCTAATTATTTTGGAAGTATGTTGAGAAACTCTCAAAGTTTCGTTTGTTACTATTGGTAACGCTGTAGTGTTTTGTTTGTTGTTGCAGAAGCTGAAATTGCGGAAAATCCTGTGGAAAAGGCATATTGCGTGTTGGAATTTGCTAGAACGCAATCAGCAACTGTTGTCCAACGACATTTTAGAACACGTTACCACAAAAATGAAATGATGTGCTCAAAAAAACCAGCATCGTCTTCATCATGTCGCAACATGTCTATGCAAAAGTCACGCCGTATGACCTTATCTTCTTCACTCAGAAACTGCAACATCTGTAATCTGTAAGGCATCATGTGCAGTCGCTTCCGCAAGATTTTCCATACAGTTTGCTGTGGAATTTGTAATTACATGCTTGCCCTAGATGTCGATTTCTGTGGGCTTCTTATGTAGGCAGAACGAACACGTTCAACGTTTTCTTCCGAAACTCTTGGTCTTCCCGAGCTCTTCCCTTTGCACAAACATCCCGTTGTCTCGAATTTTCTATACCAGTCGTAGATTGACTGTCTAGTCGGTGGCGTTTTGTGGTAACGTGTTCTAAAATGTTGTTGGACAACAGTTGCTGATTGCGTTCTAGCAAATTCCAACACGCAATATGCCTTTTCCACAGGATTTTCCGCCATTTCAGCTTCTGCAACAACAAACAAAACACTACAGCGTTACCAATAGTAACAAACAAAACTTTGAGAGTTTCTCAACATACCTCCAAAATAATTAGGTTGCTATCTCTAATAGTTTTTGTTTTACAGGCAGTGGAAGTTGTCTATTTCTTTTGTAGTAACTCTGTATATTAGTCTAAAGCAACAGTCAAAACATTTAAAAGCTAGTTGAGGTTCAGTTCGTTTTGCATTGTTCCGTTTCAGAAAAGTTAGGTAGTTTAAAATTAAAACCAGTAATGAAAAAAATCTTAACTCGATAAGAAAAAATAAAATTTTAATGCATACATTATGTGTTTTAACAAGATCTACATGTTTTTGTTTAGTAATATTTTGTCTATTTCGTACGATTTACCAGTAATACAAAAGTCAGCAAAATTCGTCCAGAATAAAGAGGTCTTCAGAGGCAATTCCCAGAAAATTTAAAATTACTCCATTTTTGAGAAAAAGAAACATTTCGATTTTTTTCCAATTAAAGGGTAGTCATTCTTGGAAGATACCAAACATAAATACCAAATTTGGTATTTAACGGTCTTTAAGTTTATTATGCAGTTATTCAAAAATCTTCAAAGCTATTCACCGAAAATTCAAGATATTACATTAGGTTTTCCACTAAGTATCTTAAATATGTGTAAAGATATTTTTGAAAATAATTTTTTTTGTCTAAACAAAACCTATTTAAAGGGCTGTTGGGCGTGAAGAATTTTGTTGAAAAAAAAAGATATTGCACACCAGAAAAATGCTGAACTTAAATATGAAGATAGGTATTTAATGACATTTTGTTATTACAGCTGGTCACTTAAAGATGACATTACAATTCGGTTACTCCGCGTGGCCAGAGGTTAACAAGGTGGAAATAAAACAGAAAAAAAAACAAACAATTATGACTTTTCATTTAAAAGCATCTATTTTAAAATTAAAGCATCAGCCCAAAATATCTGGGAAATAGCTAATTCAAAAACAACATTCAGGCTATTCACAGAACACTCAAGATATTTCATTTCATTTTTCATAAAAAAATATCAAAATCTTTAGAGTCATTTTATTGAAAATCAAAATTTTCGAAATAATTTCAATTTAAAGGTTAGCAAAATGTGGGACAATTGAATGAAAATATTCGTGTTGTATCATTGAAAAATGCTGAACTTAAATAGCAAGTTTGGTATTTGACGTACTTTGCGTTTTTGAGCCTGTTCGCTATATGGCGATGGTATTCTATTATCTTTCCATGGCCAGAGTAAATAAAGGAAAACGAGTGATGACTGCTCTTATAAAAAAGGTATATGTAATGGAGAATCTAAACCAATAACAGGGAATACCTTGAAAATTGGATAGGTAGAGTCAGACTGAAAATTTCAATGCTATAGCCAGGATTTGAACCACGTATTTCCAGGTTTCTAGCCGGTTGCTCTGCCACTGAGCTACCATGGCAATATACCGGCATAGCATTGAGTTTCTCAATTGACTCGTTTATTTCCCGGTAAACCACAAAGGGATCTCAAAATATTTTGAGATGACAACCCCAATGGCGACTTACAATGTAAGTACTTTAACTCCCAGCATAGTAGTTGGCTATACTATGAATCCTGGGACTTAAAGTACTTACAACATTGTAAGTCGCCATTGGGGTTGACATCTCAAAATAATTTAAGTTCACCTTGTGGCTTACCGGGAAACATACGAGTCAGTTGAGAAATTCAATGCTATGCCGGCATATTGCCATGGTATCTCAGTGGTAGAGCAACCGGCTTAAGACTGGGAGATCCGTGGCTCAAATCCCGGCTATGGCATTCAATTTTTAAGTCTGACTCTACCTATCCAAATCCTATCTTACACATGGCTTGTGTGAAAAAACAATTAAACCTCGAAAATTGTTAACTCAAAAGTATCTGACATAAACTGAAGACATGTATTTAATTTGTCCTCAAAATATACCAAGCATCTGGTATTGCAACCGAAATCGTTACAGCCATTTATGAGAAAATAAAATTTTTCGGAAAATACTCCTTCGAAAGAGTAGTTTAGTTTGGAGAGATGGAAGATGTATACTTAATATCCAGTTTGGTGTTTAAAAGACTTTTCCTTTTTCAGTTATGCAATTCATAGTCAAAGAGACATAAACACACACGCGCGCGCGGGCCTTTTGCTAAACATGTTTTTATTCAGGGTTCTCAAAACAATTTTTTTCAGATAAAATCTCGGTATCGCTACCTTCTATGTACGTCATAGAGTAATTAAAAATCTGATGTGTTCCATTCACATCTCTGCAACAAATTGTTAAAATGCTTATGCTTCTGCTTACTGCGTGCTAATGGAGAAAAAATTAGCAGAAATAGTCTTATTACTTGTTTCCTTGTAAGTAGAAGCGAAATAAAGGAGTACCTTTGGTTAAAGTAATACTCAAAAGCTGGTTGCTATGTGACTAAAGTTCCTTTGTTTGTATAGACAGGAGTTGAAAATCCCTGTATGAAAAAAAGTTTGTTTTTTAAATAAAGGTGAATCCAAAAACTAAGAATATCTCAAAAAGGATCAACTCCGCGTAAAAAATGTATATAACATAAATTGTGTGTTTTGTCGAGATCTACATTTTTTGTGCGGTAAGATTTTGTCCATCTCTTACGGTTTACCAGTTATGAAAAATGCAATAAAAACCATCCAGAATAGAGTTTTTTGAGGTTATTCACAGAAAATTTAAAATATACATTTTATTTGGCAAGTAAATATCTTAAATATAAGAGAATTTAATCAAAATCATTAGAGGCAAATTTTTTCCATGTAATGAGTATTTTGGCGTGGGGGGGATTTTCTTGAAAATCTTCGTGTCGTATCCTTGGAAAATAGAAAACTTAAATATCAAGTTTGGTTTATAACGGTCTTTTCGTTTTTGACCTATGCTACCCACAGATACACACATAGACAGAGACACACGCACACACACACACACTCACACGAATTTTTTCTGAAAATGCTTTTTTTGGATACAGGAGACCCTAAAACATATTTCCGGTGAAATTTTGTATCGAGTTTTTGGGTGAAGTGCAATCAATACCTTCTTTATATACTATGTACATAGTACGTGTAGAGAAAGTACAACAATTTTAGAAATGTAACTTTTAGACAAAGGTTATGGAGAAAATTCGTTCACAAATGGCTCACCGATGTACATTTGAAGCTCCGAGACTTGTACCGAGCCACCAGGACTGATAAGATCAACTATTAAGCCGATGTGAATAGATAAACCGTTTATGTGATAGCGCGGTACTCCAATAGCTATCATTCTGAGTTATGGTACACTCTGGTATAATCTGCCCATATAATCCACGTTAGTTGATTGGTTGCTCGGGGCTTTAACACGTGCACAGTGTCCAAGGTCAAATGTTGGATAGTGAAAACAATAAAATACTAATTAATATCAATATTATTTTACCTTGCGAAAGGGCAGAATATGACTTGACAATTTCCTGTGGCTTTTCTTGAAAGCGTAGATGCACCGATTGTATATTTCTTCGATGTATTCGATTTCTTTAGACCTTTATCAATACTTCTAAGATTTTTAACTTTCCTTATGGAAATTGCTCCGTTTTACCTTTACTACTCCGTTTATTGACATTGTTTAAATCTGACTGGCTCTGAGTTCACTGAAATATCCGTTGTTGCTATTAATTATTATTATTACTATTAATAATTACAAAAATAGTATGACATGCTATCAGCATACTAGTTATTACATTTGTTATTCATTATATAATAGTGATAATTGTTACTATAAATAACAATATATACTTAAATGTTGTTTTAAGATAAACTTATTGCAGTAAAATGGCATTAATTTCTACTTTCTCTATACGCACTATGTACATAGTGTATAGAGAAGGTATTGCACTCCACCAAAAAATTCGATACCGAGATTTCATCGGAAATATGTTTTAGGGTCCCCTTTATCTAAAAAAAGCATTTTCGGAAAAAGGTCCGTGTGTGTGTCCGTGTGTCTGTGAACACGATAACTCAAAAACGAAAAGTAGGTAAAATACCAAACTTGGTATTTAAGTTTAGTATCTTCCAGGGATGCGACAGGAAGATTTTGAGAAAAATCCCCCCACCCCCAACTACCCTTTACATGAAACTTTTTCCGACACTTTTTATTTTCTCAAAAATGGCTCTAACGATTTTGATTAAAATGTCGTATATTAAAGATATTTACCAGACAAATAAAATGTATATCTTGATTTTTCTGGGAATAGCCTCTGGGGAGTAGTTTATTCTGGATGAATTTTACTGAATTTTGAATTTAAAACACACAATTTATTTATATACATCTTTTTGGTGTAGTTCGTCGGTTTTGTGACATTCCTTATTTTTGGTTTCTGCTATGAAAAACTTATACATTTTTCATACAGGAATTTGTGAACTGCTGTCCATACAAACAAAGGAACTTCAGTGACATAGCAACCAGCTTTTGATTATCACTTTAAGCTATGGTACTCCCTTATTTCAGCTCTACTTACAAGGAAGCAAGTAATATGACTATTTCTGCTGTGTTTTACTGATTAGAATGAAGTAAATAGAAGTATAAGCTTTCTAAGAATAATTTGTTGCAGGGATATAGAGAAAGTCATGTGAATGGTACATCAGATTTTTTTTGTATTACTACATTTAAGTATTTGCATTAATTTTAGAATTACTTTGTGCTCAGAATTAGTATATATTAATTACTCAGTTTATTCACACATCTATTTGGTTTAGATATCTAAGGATTTAATATGTTTACAAAAGCTTCGTGAATACCGAAATATTAGCCGTTAATTTTTGAGAGGCAGTTATTTCCTTCTGAAAAATTTTTGCTTTCTTTACACGTACTATGTACATAGCATATAGAGAAGGTATTGTAATGCACCCAAAAATTCCTGATTCCAAAAAAAAGCATTTCTGGAAAAAGGTCCGTGTATGTGCGTATGTTTGTTCGTGTAATATATATATCTTGAATTTTCTGGGAATAGCCTCTGAAGACTATTTTATACTGGATGAATTTTACGGAATTTTGATAACTGCTAAACCGTAAGAGATGGACAAAACTTACCACACAAAAAATAGAGAGCACATTAAAACACACAATTATGTTATAAACATTTTTTTCGTGGAGGTGATCAGTTTTGAGATATTCTTTATTTTTGGTTGAAAATCGTATATTTTTCTCACACAGAAATTTGTCAACTTGTGTCCATACAAACAAAAGGACTTCAGTCACACAGCAACCAGCTTCTGACTATCACTTTAACCTATTTTACTCTCTTATTTCTCTTCTGCTTACAAGGAAATAAGTAATAAGACTATTTATGTTCATTTTTTCTCGATTAGCATGAAGTAAATAGATGCATTAGCTTTTTTTGTTGCAGAGATGTAGAGAAAGTCATGGAACACATCAGCTTTTTTAATAATAATGCTCTCAAAAGTTCTATGTTTATGCAGCCTATATTTTATGGTTAATTGTCTGTTGACCTCTCTTGTATACGTATTTAGGGTCATTTATTGTGCGAATTTAATTCAAGTAGGATTTAGTTTTCCTGTGGCTCTAAATTCTAGAATTGTTGGAAGCTTTATTTTCCATCTGTCTTAAATTAAAGGAAGAAATTCTGATGTGTTCCATTCACATAGCTTTATCTAGCTGTAGCACAAACTTACTAAAGATTATTCTTTTATCTACATCATGCTAATCGAGATAAAAGCTAGTAGAATGATCTTATTACTTGTTTCCTTGTAAGTAGAAAGGAAATAAGGGAATGCACTATGCAAATGCGTTTGTCAAATCCTTTAAAAGCTGGTTGCTATGTGAAACAATTGAGGTGTAGTGCCCCGTTTTTAGATAAGTTAAGGCAGTTTAAAATAGAATACAATAACAAGAAACATCTTGAAAACGGTCGACTCTATAGGAAATGGAAATGGCATATTATTTATGGTCGCTCTTTAACTGCTGTGGTTCTCAGCATCCCATTCTATACTGGGCGTGAAAGACCGCTTAATTTTGCTCAGAGGCCTCTCTATCAGGCTTGAGGTTCTTTTACGTGCCGTAAATCTACGACACGGGACCCTAGGCTTTACTTCCCTTCCGAAGGCAGCCATGCTAAGGATTTTTACACCCGAAAAAATCCATCGTCCTCCGCCGGGTTTGAACCCGCGACCCTGGGTATATGAAGGGTATATATGGTAACCATTACACCACGGAGGGCGATGGCTCTATAGGAAAAACGTAAATGACATACAGTACATACTTTAACATGGTCTATATTTTGATGAGGTAAGTGTTTGTTTAACTCTGCAAAACTTATCCTTAGGCCGCGCCGTGGCCGAGTGGTTAGACAACTAGCCTTTTGAGAGAACGTAGGCTTCCACGGCCGGAGTCATTGTAACTAAGAAATGTTTCCGGGCTGTTTTGCCGTGGTCTGCTGGTGTTAGGAGTACCAGACGTTTCGTCCACAACTACGGTGGACATCTTCAGTGGCGCGGTCGAAGTTTTCTAGGAGAAGGTTTCGCTGCGTCTGAAGCGTTGAGGAGCCAGGAGCCAGGAGCCAGGAGCAGGAACTAGTCGCCCGAGTGTACTCGGGCGGGGGCAAATCACCTATCCGCTTTTCTTGCGGATTTACCCGTGTGATATAGTAGATGTAGTCTTATGCAAGCGTTTTTGTCAATGTCAAAGTAATTGGGCAGGGTGTTCCCTCTGTGCAGCCGGCGCGGGCTGGCTTACCTATCTGAGTGGCCACCCACCCAGAGAGGGACCAGGCCCGATGCTGCTTACCTTGGCCAGCCGCTTGCGGGCTGTCAAGGAAAGCAGTGCCGGCTAGCGGGGAGACATGAAGGGATATAGGTACGGGGTGGGGGGAGCCAGTGTTGCAGATCTGGTCGGAGTACGACTGGATGGTCACCCGTCCGAGTCGTGACCATGCCCGATGCTGCTTAACTTGGCGGGTAGAACAATAAAGGGAGAGGCGGCCGGAAAACTACCATCCCAAGGCGTCCTTGGGAAGGCGGTAGCTTACGCGTCTCCTTGGTAGCGTGTGGTCGTAAAGACCGAGAGTGTTCACCTGGGGATTTGGGTGGGGAGCAAGTTTAGTGTATATTGTGCGAGCTCTTTCTCGCACAACGTCCACTATGTAAGGGATTCCGGAATGGAGAATGTGGGACGGGAATCTGCGGTCTGTGCCGTATATCATCCTCAATGCCCTGTTCTGCACGGCCTGTAGCCTGCGGATGGTGGAACGAGCCACCGAACCCCAGACCTCACAGCCGTACAGCATCAGGGGCGGGATGACTGCGCGGTACAGCCGTAGTTTTAGGTGTGTAGGCATGGTGGAGCGGAAGATGGGAAACAACTGCCGCAGGGCAGCGTGTCCCAAACCGACCTTCTCCCTGACATGTGGAGTGAAAGTAAGGCCGCGGTCGAGGAGGACTCCGAGGTATTTGGCGGAGCGGACCCAGGGGATCCGCCGCCGCCGCAACCTCAGCGACCTCTCCGGTCGCCAGCCACGGACTTTCGCCAGCAGTAGAGCTGAGCTCTTCTGCGGGCTGATGGCCATCCGCCACTGTTCACTCCATCTGCCTATGGCCTGGAGCTGTCTCTGTAGCGGGGGGAAGCAATATCGGTCGTTCTTGTTACGCGCCATTATGAGGACATCGTCGGCATACTGGCACGTAACTGTACTGGGTTCTGTGGGGAAGTCGGACATGTAGGCAGCAAAGAGTAACGGCGACAGCACGCTGCCTTCCGGCACTCCCGCCGCTATGGGTCTGACTGTGGAATGCCTCCCCTCCACCCTCACCCTGAAAGTGCGGTCCCGAAGGAAGCTACTAAGCAGGTGAAGGTAGGGGGGAGGAATTTCTGCGTTCTTGAGCTTGTACAAGAGTCCCTGATGCCACGTGGTGGCGAACGCCTTTTCCACGTCCAAGAGCACCGCGACTGTTTTGAAGTTGTCCTGGAAGCCCAGGGCAGCCTTCTCAGCCAGTCGCAGCACCTGCAGGGTTGTGGAATGTCCAGTACGGAAACCAAACTGATGATCCGGGAGTAGGAGTCTCTCTTCGAAGAGAGGGGTGAGGCGAGGTAGGAGTAACCGCTCGAATACTTTCGAGACGATCGGAAGTAAGCTAATAGATCTGTAGCTTGACGGGAAGACCGGGTCCTTGCCGGGTTTCAAAATGCATACCACCCGCGCCTCCTTCCAACACGTTGGAAAGTGACGTAGGTGCAGGCATGCATTGTAAATCCGCGTCAGGTGGATTACGGCCTTTCTGGGTAGGTGCTGGAGCATAGGCGCCGTAACGCCGTCATGTCCAGGGGCTTTGTTAGGTTTTAGGTGGTTGAGTTAGGAAGCCACCTCTTTCGGGGTGACTAAAGGGATTCGGATCTCCTCATGGGGCGGCGGGGGCTCCTCATAGAGGTAGTCTACCGTCGCTTCCACGAGATCAGTAAAGTCCTCATCCTGGGGGTCTTCACGGGGTTCGAATTGGGACTCCAGATAATCTGCGAAATCCGTGGCTTTATCCTGGGGCTCAAAAGAGAGTCTCCCGCGGGAGCCATGGATGGGATGCTGAAACTGACTTTTGTCTTTCCTGAGGGATCGGATGATCCTCCAGGGTTGTTTCTCTTCCAGGTTTATATGTGCCATTGTGTGTTCCCAGGCCGCTTTGCGGTGCGCGCGAAGCAGGCGCCTTGCCAGGGATTTTAACCGCTGGTACACTGCTTGGATCCTGGGATGGCGGAAGCGCTGCCATAGCTTCCGTACGGTTGCCGAGGCTTTTAGCAGCTGCCGGAGTTCATTCGGTATGGTTCTCGGTATTCCTGGCCGTGGTACCAAGGGAACGCGCCCAGTCAGTTCAGCCGATAGACGCCGTCCGTCGGCTTATCTTCACCGTCGTGCGTATCGAAAGATACCACGGCAAAGAGGGACCTGTGCAGTGCCATAGGTGCATGGGCTTCAATCACTCTAGCAGTGTGTGCGAGCGCAAGCTCGCATGCCTGCGGTGCGGTGAAGCCCATCTACTGAGGGACTGCACAAAGCCCCATGAAGCTCGCCACTGTGTGAACTGTGGTGAGGCGCACGTGGGCTCATACAAAGGATGTAAGGTGCGGAAGCGCCTTGTTGAGAGCCGCCGTGGAGGCCCCCAGGAGCCAGCTAAAGTGCGCCCTGGGGTGTCCTCCTCGGCACTGAACCGCGCTGAGGGAACACTGCGCGCCGCTGAGGCAGCAGCAACTCCCAGCCCCGCAGTCACTGCAGAGACCGTGCCAGCTCCGTCCTTGACGGAGACCCCAACGCCCCAACCTGGTCCGCCTACTTCAACGGAGGAAGCCGCCCCGACGCCCTCGACAGAGGGCCCACGCCGGACTTCTCCAAAAAAGAAGTCCAGGAGGAGAGGTAAGAAGAACCGTCGGGCGGCCGGCCAGTCGGGCCAAACAGAGGCTCCCACCTCTGTGAGACCCGAGGCCACGCCCCCAGCACTCCAACAGCTACCAGTGGCGGAAGCTCCAGTAGCGGCCGCCACAGTACCTACTCCAGTAGCAGAGCCTCCTGCTGCACCTACCACCACAGCGGCTTCCTCGGCCTTTACAGCGGCTATCCCACAGGCGGACCTGGATGAACTTCAGGACCTAGCCCTGTGGTTCGGTGACCTCCTAAGTAAGGTCCTACCTGTACTGCGAAATTTCAAGTTGCAGTACAGCAACCCCAGACTCTCCCCCCTCCAGAAACACACCCTGTTCCTCCAAACCTTGGAGCAGTTGTACCCGGGTTCCGCTAAGTAATGGCCTCTAGATTCGTTCGGAGACCATTGCGACTCGCGTACTGGAACGCGAACGGCATCCGGGGGCAACGCCCAGGCGTCATTGAGTTTGTACAATCGTACGGAATTGACATCCTGATGGTTTGCGAAACCCATCTGGATGCTGTTACTGACTTCTCGCTGCCTAGTTACGTCACCCATCGGTCCGATCGGGTCGGCCGACAGGGTGGCGGTACAGCTATCTTCATTAAGAACCACATAACCCATACTCCTGTCCAACTCCCAGCACTACAGCACGTGGAGGCCTGTGCAATCCGGCTTGCCGTTGCCGGGCTAGACGCGCTGCTGATAGCTGCATATGACCCACCAAACCACCGCTTCCATGAAGCGGACTACACCACCCTACTCAACCTTCACCCAGTGGTATGCATCGCAGGAGATCTCAACGCGAAACATGCCCTCTGGCACAGCCGCACCAACAACCCCCGAGGCCGCGGACTCTACCGCCTCATCAGCGGCAACCCCGCCCTCGTCGCGCACGGACCGAGAGGACCTACGTGTCATCCGGCTCGCGGCAGACCGGATGTTCTTGACATCATAATCACCAAGAACACACCATTTCATCTAGACCTCTCGGCGGTCAACGAGTTGGACTCCGACCATGACCCTGTCGTGGTGGATACAACCGAGACCGTATCAGCTCTGGTAACACCAGACTGGATAAATGAGATCGACTGGGACGCAGCCGTCCTAGACCTAAGCCAAACCGTGGACCCGTGACCGCGCATCGATTCCATCATTGAAAGCAGGAAACGTCATCAAACGAGAAGCAACGAAGCGGTCCAATCAGAAGCCACGTTCGCCGGAGAGCCCAAGCCCCGCCCCCCACTTGCCAGTATAAAAGTAGCGATCCCGACAGTCAACGCTTCCTTGACAGGGGCACCGGCTTCCCCGCATGGCTTGCGGGCATCCCCGGTAACGAAGGAGCACCACCAATAGCTGCTACGGCTAAGCTCCTTATTATCCTTCAAGAGTTGCTTGGATTCAAAATTTAACCTCAAGAAACATTTTGATAAAAACACACCAGCGGTGCACAAGGGCCGTTGCACCATCAAGGCAACCGTCGAGGAGCAATATTCGCCTCCTCCTGTCACTCCACAACCCCAAAACACACCCGCCATCCTACAAAACCCACAATCCCGTCAGAACGTGGTTAAGTTCTCTCTGAGAACAGGGACACGTCTAACACACCTCGGGCTGCCCTCAGCCTGCCAATCACACTCAACACTTCCAACAGCTGCTACGGCTAAGCTCCAGACGCAGCGAAACCTTCTCCTAGAAAACTTCGACCGCGCCACTGAAGATGTCCACCGTAGTTGTGGACGAAACGTCTGGTACTCCTAACACCAGCAGACCACGGCAAAACAGCCCGGAAACATTTCTTAGTTACAACTAGCCTCTTACCTAGACGGTGGGTTTTCTCCGGGTACTCCGGTTTGCCCCGCCATCGCATTCCACCGGTGCTCCATCATCATTCATGTATCATCAGTGTCACCACCTGCGGTGCCATTAGTAGTTAAAGCAGGCGTTAAACACTACCCAAAAAAAAAAAACGTATCCAGAATAAAGAGGTCTGCAAAAGCTAATCCCAGAGAACTCAAAATATACATTTTATTTGTGATGTAAATATCTTTAGTTTATGCTATATTAATCAAAATCGGTAGAGCCATTTTTGAGAAAAACAAAACTTTCAATCTTTTTTTCATGTAAAGGGTATTTTGTGGTGGGAGAAATTTTTTGAAAACCTTCGCATCGCACCCTTGCAAGATACAAAACATAAATACCAAATGTATTTAACTCTTTTCGTTTTTGAGCTATGCGTTCACAAACACAAAACGATTTCTTTCTAAAAATCCTCTTTTTGGACTCAGGGGACCTCAAAACACACATTTTCGGTGCAACCTCGACATCGAATTTTTGGGTGGAATGCAATAGGTACCTTCTATAGCCACTGTGTTCGGCATGTTGCCATGGTAGCTCAGTGGTTTGAGACACCGGCCAGAGATTGGGTTCAAATCCCGGCTATGGCACTGAATTTATTAGTCTGACTCTACCTATACCTGTCTTACACCCGGCTTGTGTAGAAATCTGATGTGGTGCACTCACACGAGTTTCTCTATCTGCTCTACAACCTTCTTGCAAAAGATTATTCTTCTTTCTACACAAAGCTAGTCGAGATAAACATTAGCAGAATGTTCTTATTACCTAGTTCCTTATACGAAGAAGGGAACTAAAGGAATACGCTGTGCTAAAGTGATAGTCAGATGTTTTAAAAGCTTGTTATTGCAAATCGCTTCTTTGCTTGGCCAGGAGTAGAACAAAAGATAAACGGACACTTCCTGTCTGAGAAAAGCTTAAGTAGTTTACAACAGAAACTAATAACAAGGAATATCTTAAAAACGGTACAATACACGAAATGTATTATAAATTGGGTGCTTTAACGAGCTCTACATCTTTTGTGTAGTAAGTTTTAGTATATATCTTACGGTTTAACAGTTAAGCAACATTCGGCAAAATTCATCCAGAATAAAGAGGTCTTCAGAGTTTATTCTCAGAAAATTCAAGATGTACTTTTTATTTGGGATGAATAGCTTTAATGAACGAGATTTTAATCAAAATCATTAGAGCCGTTTTTAAAAAAAATCAAAATTTTCGAAAAATTTTCCACTTAAAGGGTAGTTTGTGGTCGGGGGATTTTCTTGAATACCAAGTTTGGTATTTAATGGTCATTTAGCTTTTAAGCTACGTTGTCCACATCTCGACATCGAATTTTGTGGTGGAGTATGATACTTCTCTATCCGTATATACATTGTATATATGGGGCTAGACAAAGTAAAAAAAATTGAATTGTAAATATGCAGTAAGTTTGGAAAACGTTTTTAAAATTCGTTCAATTGGATATGTGACTTCTTTTGATTCTTGTTGTTGTTTTTTTTTTCCTATCACTATTTATAAGGGTTTAAAGTATGAAGTGACTTCTGACTGCAACAATTTTCATCATTTCGAACACCGGTGTGTTGACGTCATGCGATTTTCTGATATCAAATGAGAAATTCCTGAAACATTTGACAATAACCAAAGTGCTGAAAGATTTTAATTTATCGTGTAGTAATGCCTAAGGAATCCACTTCCATTTCCAGGAAGTGAAAACTGAGCATTTCTGAGATGAATTCCATTCGAAACACTGGGAGGCTCTAACCTCTGTGGCATGTTGCCCACAAGATGATCTCAAATTATTTGGAGAGGACACACATCCAAATGGGAACTTACAATATCTAAGTACGTTAAGTCCCGGACTTCATAGTTCAGTCAACTATTATGGTCAATTAGCGTTAAATTTAATTTTTTCACACAAGATAGCTAGAGTCAGAGACGGCATTGCGAGTCAATTGAGAAATTTAATGTCGTGCCGGCATGTTGCCATGGTAGGTAGGTGGTTTGAGCAACCGGCCAGATACGGGGAGGTCCGTGGTTCAAATCAGGGCTATAGCATTGGATTTTTCATTCAACTTCTGTTCTACACAGCTTGTGTGAAAAAAAAAACAATTAAACCAATACTAATTATTCAGTAAGTCTGGAAAACGTTCTTCAATCGGTCATGTGACTTCTTTTGTTTTTTCCTATCTTAAATGTTATACTACTTATAAGGGTTTGAAGTTTGAAGTGACTTCTGACTGCAGCAATTCCCATCATCTCGAACACCGGTGTGTTAACGTCATGCGTTTTTCTGATATCAAATGAGAAATTCCTTGTAATATTTGACAATAGCCAAAGTGCTGAAAGATTTTAATTTATGTAGCGTATTGCCTAAGGCAGACCGTCATCATTTTCCAGGTAGTGAAAAATGATTTTCCTGATAGGAATTCCATTTGAAACGCTGAGAGAAGTTAATATCTGATGAGACTGTCTTTTGGAACACCTTTGGACGGACCAGAAGGGGTTTATTGATTTAATGTTCCGCTGTAACTGGGAGTCTGCACTTTGTTGTGAACGGATACATGTCTCGCTAGAGTGCCTGAGTAAAGGAGAGGGCGTCTCTAATAAAGTTAACCTCAGCTCGGAGTCACTGACAGAGACAGTGTTAAACTGAGATCGAGCAGGAAGTCAACTTGGGAAGCTAATAGCGGTCATTAGTGGACTCTTCCCACAAAATTAAAACCGAGAGAACTTCTGTAACCTTCTCTTTTAACGGACTAGCACGAGAATAACGAAAGTTTACATTTTCTCTTAAGAATGCTTGAAGAGATCTCAGACGTTTTAAAGCTGCTCTCACGAAAACGGCATTCATACTATATAAGACATCTTACTGAAATTAATACCAGTAATTATACACAATAATAGTGATTTTTACTTTCTCTACACGTAGGTATATTGTGTATAGAGAAGGTATTGTAATCACCCAAAAATTCGATACAAAGATTTCACCGGAAATACATATTTTAAGACCCCCTGAATAAAAAAATCTGATGTGTTCCATTCACATGACTTTCTTTACTACTGTGTAACAAATTATTCTATTTACTTCTTGCTAATCGATAAAAATTAGTAGAAATAGTCTTATTACTATCTTCGCTGTAAGTAGAAGCGAAATAAGGGAGTAACATAGGTTAAAGTGAAGTCAAAAGCTGGTTGCTATGTGACTGAAGTTCCTTTGTTTGTATGGACAGGAGTTGACAAATTCCTGTATGAGAAAAGTACTACTTTTTCAAAGCTGAAACCAAAAACAAGGAATATGTCAAAAACGACCAACTCCTCGAAAAATATGTACATAACATAAATTGTGTGTTTTAATGTGCTCTACATTTTTTGTGCGGTAAGTTTTTCTCAATTTGTTACGGTTTAGCAGTTATGAAAAATTTCGTAAAATTTATCCAGAATAAAGTAGTCTTCAGAGGCTACTTTCAGAAACTTCAATATATATATTATTTGTCAGGTAAATATCGATATTTTAATCAAACTCGTTACAGGCATTTTTGAGAAAATCAAAAGTTTCAAAAAAGGTTCCATGTAAGCGGCATTTTGGGGTGGGGGGATGGTTTTGAAAATCTTCGTGTCGCATCCTTGGAAGATACCAAACTTAAATACCAAGTTTGGTATTTAACATCTTTTCGTTTTTGAGCTATACTGTTCACAGACACACACACGGACCTTTTACCAAAAATGTTTTTTTTTTTTTTTTTTTTTTGGAATTCAGGGCGACCCAAAACATGTATTTCCGGTGAAATCTCGGTATTGAATTTTTCTTTGCAATATAATAGCTTCCCTATACACAATGTACATACGTGTAGAGAAATTAAAAAAACATTTTTAGAAACAGATTAATGTGTGTGTATGTATGTGTGTGTCCATGTGTCTGTGAGCACAATAACTCAAAAATGAAGAGACTGTTAAATAATAAACTTGTTATTTAAGTTCGGTATCATCGAAGGATACAACACGAAAATTTTCAAGCAAATCTCTCACCCCTACTACCCTTTATATGTAAAAAAATTGAAAACTTTGATTTTCTCAAAAATAGCTCTAACGATTTTGATTATAATCTCTTATATTTAAGATATTTGCATGACAAATAAAATATATATCTTCAATTTTTTTGGAATAGCCTCTGAAAACATGTTTATTCTGGATGAATTTTGAAGAATTTGCCATAACTGCTAAACCGTAAGAGATAGACAAAAACGTGCATTAAGCCACACAATTTATGCTATATACACTTTTTTTTTTTTCGTAGGGTTGATCGTTTTTGAGCTGTTCCTTGTTATTGGTTTCAGCTTTGAAAACTTCTCTCATACAGGAATTTATCATCTGCTGTCCATATAAACAAAGGAACTTCAATCACATAGAAAACAGCTTTTGACTATCACTTTAACCTATGGTGCTGCATTATTTCGCTTGTACTTACAAGGAAACAATTAAATAGACCCTTTCTGCTAATTTTTTCTCGGTTAGCATGAAGTAAATAGAAGAATAAGAGTTTTAATATTAATTTATTGTAAATATGTAGAGAAAGTCATGTGAATAGAACACCAGAGTTTTTCAAGTTCATTGTTCTAACTGGACACATGATGCTATAGAAAGTAAAAATAGAATATTTAAAAAGTGTTTCCATGTAAACGGTAGTTGGGTGAGTAAATTTTCTGGAAAAGCTTAATATAGCATTCTTGGAAGATTTTGGACACAGAGATTCTCTCTGTTTCTCTCTCTCTATTTCTATGTCTATTTATATACAAGAGATTTTAATAAAAATCACATCAGTCATTTTTGATAAAATCAAAGTTTTCGAAATGTTTCCATATTTCCATGTAAGGGGTAGTTGGGTGGGTCACTTTTCTGGAAAATCATAATATAGCATCCTTGGAAGATTTTGGACACACAGAGTCTCTCTGTTTCTCTCTCTTTCTCCCTCCCACTCTCTCTCTTTCTCTCTAAAATACACCCACGGACTTTTTATGAATAATTCAATAAAAATTATCCAGAATAAAGAGGTTTTATATACAAGAGATTTTAAATTTGAGCCATTTTTGATACAATAAAGCATTTCGAAATTTTGTCCAAGTAAAGGGTATTTTATGGTGGAGGGCTTTCTTAAAAATCTTTGCGTCGCATCCTTGGAAGATACCTAACTTAAATTCCAAGTTTGGTATTTAACGTCTTTTCGTTTTTGAGCTATGCTGTCCACAGATTCACACACACACACGGACCTTTTTCTAAAAATGCACTATGTACATAGTACGTGTGCTGAATTATATTTCGACATCGAAACACGTTTGAGATACTAAACTACTTAGATTAGCATCCTGGCGCGCAGTTCTACTATCAGAAGAGTAGATCTGGTAGACACAGGAGCACAGACTTATTGACTCCCTAAATGCAAACGGTCTTTGTATCAGGTTTACAAATGCCCAGACCTTAGCTAGGAAAAGCTGCCTCTATGAATCACACTCATATTTCATATGGCGAATTGGGTCGTGCTGATAACAGATTCGGTGGCACGGTTTCAGGAAAACAACCTTTTGTTCATCTTCCCTACATCTCACAATAACACAACTGGGTGATAAATTACTTTTTTTGTGTCTCTTTGGCGTTCTCCCACATGAACATCTATATTACGTTATGGTGTCAGATAAACCAATACTTCTTGCTAACATATGGCGAGCATTATTGTTGCTTCAGCTACGATAATAAGCAATCTTTTTGTAATACAAAGTACAATTTCTATACAAAGATAAACGCAACTTCCGATCTTTCGATGATTTTGACAAAGAAAAGAATGTACATAGTGGATAGAGAAGGTAATGTATTCCACCCAAAAATTCGATGTCGAGATTTCACCGGGAATATATGTATTACGGTCCCCTGAGTCCAAAAAAAAAAATTTTTTTTAGAAAAAGGTCCGTGTGTGTGTCTGAAGACAGCATAGCTCAAAAACGTAAAGACCATTAAATACCAAACTTGGTATACAGGTTTGGTATCTTCCAAGGATGAACACGAAGATTTTGAACAAAATCCCCCCACTACAAACTACCCTTTACATGGAAAATTTTTTCCAAAATTTTGGTTTTCTCAAACATATATTTTAACGAATTTGACTAAAATATCGCATATTAAATATATTTACATGACAAATAAAATGTATATCTTGAATTTTCTGGGAATTGCCTCCTAAGACCTCTTTATTCTGGAGAAATTTTGCTGAATTTTGCATAACTAGTAAACCCTAATAAATAGACAAAAACTTACTACACAAAACCGGTTCATATCGTTAAAAAACACAATTTATGCCATATACCTTTTTTTCGTGGAGCTTACTGTTTTGATATATTCCTTGTTAATGGTTTCAGTTGTAAAGTACTTATATTTTTCTCAGACAGGAAGTGTCCGTTTATCTTTTGTTCTAGTCCTTGCCAAGTAAAGAGGTGATTTGCAATGCCAATAGCATAACGAAAGCTTTTAAAACACTTCAGTATCACTTTAGCCTAGTTCATTCTCTTAGTTCCCGCTTACTTATAAGGAACTAAGTAATAATCACATTCTGCAAATGTTTATTTCGTTTAGGATCAGATTTTTGTGTGTGTCTGTGGCATGTCCCCACATAGGTTGGATAAACCAATACGTCTTGCTCAAATATGACAAATATTGTTGTTGCTTCATCTACGATAATAAGGAATCTTTTTATAATACAGAGTAACTTATGTAGAACTGACACATTTCTTTCTCTAATTATTCCGTTGGAACTTCATTAACCCAATTTTAGCACCAAATTAAGCAGAATGCTCTGGAGTTTCGATTCCTTGTCACTTGTGTTTATGTTTTATTCCTAATTGCATTGTTGGCAGCTGTTTCGACATTTTGTTCTTGTAGTCAACGTGAAAATGCAGAGCTGAGTCAAGGATAATTTTAGCAAGATGGCGCTACATGCCATACATCAAATGAATCCATGAACCTAATTGCAAGTTTCTTTGACGACCGGATAATTTCCAGAGCCTGTGGCCACCGAGATCTCCGGATTTGACATCACCGGACTTCTTTCTATAGTGTTACTTAATAGACAGCGTTTACGCCACACGTCTCCAGACATTGGAAGATCTGAAGCACAATATCACAAAGGAGATTCAAGCTATTGACAACAGAGTCTTCCAACGAGTGGCCAGCAACATGAAACGACGTGTTGAGTTGTGCCTTATGCAGGATGGAGGACATTTTCAACATTTGCTATAGAGGTAAATAATCTCCCAAAATTCCTCTACAATTTAGGTATAGTAAGTTGTCGCTAGCATAACACGTTTTGAAACAATTAATGAAAGAAATGTCTCAGCTGTATATAAACCATCCTGTACATAGTACATTTCCTATACAAAGATCAATGTAACTTCCGATATCTCCAAGAGTTTAACAAAAAAAAGTCGAATAAATCTGTATGTGACATTCTTATGCTTCTAAAAACAATTTATGTTATATACTTTTTTTCGTGGAGTTCATTGTTTTTGAGTTATTCCTTGTTTTTGTTATCAGCTATAAAAAACTTATACTTTTCTCATACAGGACTTTGTAAACTCGTGTCCATACAAGCAAAGCAACTTCAGTCACATAGCAACCAACTTTTGACTATCACTTTAACCTATGTTACTCCCTTATTTCGCTTCTACTTACAAGGAAGCAAGAAATAAGACTATTTCTGTTAATTTTTTCTCGAATAACATGAAGTAAATAGAAGCATAACCTTTTCAAAAATAATTTATTGCAGAGATGTAGAGAAAGTTATGTGAATGGAACACATCAGATTTTTACTAAAAGCGATGAAGAACTACTTCTGTGCCCCCTTAAGTTAATTATGATACTTAACATAACTCCATGGCACGACAGCTCACGGGGAGTCTTGGCCTACCGCACGGCCGCTGCGTCCCCCATCTCGGTCCACTACAGACGATGGGGTGCAGTATTGGAGGGTGAGACGTGGTCAGCGCCTCGAGCCCCTCCCGGCCGGTTAATGCGGTCCTCACGACCTGGAGCCGCTACTTCTCCATCAAGTAGCTCCTCAATTGGCCCCCCAGGGACCTCACGAGGCTGAGTGCACCCCGGTCCAGGTCTCCCAGCGGGGGAAAAATCCCCACGCCGGTACTGGGGATCGAACACAGGTCTCCCGCTTGGTAGGCAGCTGCGCTACCACCGCGCTGAGGGGACGACATTTTATATCATTAGTGTATTTTTATCACGTCAATGTTATCTCTAAGTGTAACCAATGACGAAGCAGAATATAAAGTAGCATTTTTAGCACTACTCTCCGCTTATATCTAAAATGCACAAGAACTGAAAAGGTTGGCAGCTCATAAATATTACAACAAAAACAGGAGTAAAAGCAAGTGAGGAAGGTGTCCTATGCCACTACCAAACTGAGGCCGTGTTTGTGTTTTGCTGGACGTGACTTATCGCTGGAAGATACGCCCTTTTTAACAAACTCATGTTTGTTTAACATTTTGGGGTTGGTATGCGCTATCTACTGCACCAGGTAACAAACACAAGGTGTAGGGGTTGGTGAAGGGTTGCTTTTACAAATTCTGAGCATAAAACACACTTAATTCCGTATTATTTCCTTAATATTTACCCCCTAGCTATATGTGTTTACTATAGATTAAAGTGCAAAGCTCGAATTTCCACTAATTATGTCAGCTCATGACGTTATTTTCAGTGAAATTTAGAAAATCACTGAAACTATTTAGTTTTTACTTTCTATAGCACTTATGAGCAATGCACATAGTACCTAGAGAAAGCATTGTATTTCACCCAAAAAAATCGATACCGTGATTTCACTGGAAATCATGTTTTCATAATCCTTGAATAAAAAAATCTGTGTTCCATTCACATGACTTTCTCTCTACATTTCTGCAACAAATTATTGTTAAAAAGCTTACGCTTCTATTTACTTCATGCTAATTGAGAAAAACTTAACAGAAATACCTTGCTTCCTTGTGAGTAGGAGCGAAATAAGGCAGTACCATAGGTTAAAGTGATAGTCAGAAGCTGGTTGCTTTGTGACTGACGTTCCTTTGTTTGTATGCACCGGAGTAGGTAAATTCCTGTATGAGAAAAGTATGTTTTTTAAAACTGAAACCAAAAGTAAGGAATAACTCAAAAACGATCAACCCCACGAAAAAAATGTGTGTAATATTAATTGTGTGTTTTAACGTCTTCCAGAATAAACTACTCTTCAGAGGCTATTCCCAGAAAATTCAAGATATACATTTTATTTGTCAGGTAAATATTTTTAATATACGGCATTTTTATCAAAATCGTTAGAGCCATTTTTGAGAAAATCAAAATTTTCGAAAAAAGTTGCATGTAAAGGGTAATTGGTGGTGGGGGGATTTTCTTGAAAATCTTCGTGTCGCATCCTTGGAAGATACTAAACTTAAATACCCAGTTGGTTTTCAACGGTCTTTTCGTTTTTGAGCTATGCTGCCCACAGACAGACTGACAGACGCACACAACGTAAGACACATTTTTTGTGGTGTTGACCAATTCCAAAATATTCTTTTGTTATTGCTATTGTATTGAAATATTAAAATGAAGATTTTCTCAGGTTAAAAATCACTATTTTTCCCCGGGAAGTTATGCGAAGAGAATTTAATTTCAAACCCATCACAGAGCGACCAGCTCTAAAATGATTTGTCTACACTTAAGTCAACTACAATTCTCGATCTTATAATTAGAATGTAACTAAGGGAATGCACTAGGCTAAAGTGATAGTCAAATGTTTTAAAAGCTGTCGTTATGCGATTGTCATTGCAAATCACTTCCTTGCTTTGGCAGGTGTTGAACAAAAGAAACACGGACAATTCTTTTGAGAAAAGTATAAGTACTTCACAATTGAAACTAATAACAAGGAATACCTCAAAAACGGTAAGCTTCACAATAAAAAAAAAATGTATATGACATATTTTGTGTATTTTATCAAGCTCTACATTCTATCTCTTACGGTTTACAAGTTAAACCAAATTAAGCAAAATTCGTCCAGAATAAACATGTCTTTAGAAGCTACCCAAAAAAGTTCAAGATCTACATTTTATTTGTGATAGATATGGCTTTAATATGTGGTATTTTAATCAAAATCGTTATAGAGTAATTTTTAAGAAAAACCAAATTTTAGATTTTTTTTTTCCATATAAAGGGTAGTTAGGAGTGGGGAAATTTTCTTGAAAATCTTCGTGTTGCATCCTTGGACTTAAATATCAAGTTTGGTTTTTAATCGTCTGTTTGTTTTAGAGCTCTGCTGTCCACAGACACACGGACCTTTTTCTAAAAATGTTTTTTCGGACACATGGGACCCCAAAAAATATATTTCCAGTGAAATCTTGACATCGAATTTTGGGTGGAATACTATACCTTCTCTACCCACTCACTTCATAGTACGTGCGGGCTAGAGAAAGTAAAAATGAGATTTGTTCTTATAAAGTACTTCCAGAAAACACGAATATATTTTCGTATATGAAAAGAAACGCTAGTGGTAGGAAAAGTCATGTGATTGTAATCTATATGGCTTTTTATCAACGCGGACCTAATACTTTAAGCCCGTAAGCTGTCTTGGATTTGCTAGCGAAGTTAGCACGTGTTTTTCACGAAATGTCCAAGTTACCTCACAGTTTCCGAACTCTAGTGAAAGATCATTCCTTTTCAATAACGTCGCACTAAGACGACAAATCCAATGTTTATCCGGCAGCTTTTCCCTGTGACAAGTTTCAGAGAGCTTTAAGTTCCATCTGCAGGTGGCGAGCGAGTCTCTTCCATATCAACCAAACATATGTCGCACAAAGAAAGGCTCACTGGTCAACAGAACAGGCTTTGTAACCAGAATTTCATCATCGTTTTTATTACTTTGTTTAAGAGGCTTTAGAAACCTTTGTTAAGTGATGCCTTTGAAGATCTTAACTAAGTGCTGAGACTCTTTGTGTTTCTGTTTCCCATTTTAATATTTGCTTCACGCAGCAATGCGTCAGTGAAGAATAATAACTGTATAGCGTTTTAATTAAATTACTTTGATATGTTCAGTGCTTTTATTACGTTCTCTAGAACGAATATGCAGTGTATATAGCAGCTATAGAAGGTATTGCATTCCACCCAAAATATTGAAACCAGAGTTCACATACATGTTTTGAGATCTCTGTATCAATGAAAGAGCATCTTTAGAAAAAGGTCTGTGTGTAAACAGCAAAACTCAAAAACGACAATTCTGATAAATACCAAACTTGTTATTTAAGTTTAGTATCTCCAAAGAATGCGACACGAACGATTTTAAGAACGTTTTTCTCCCAGCCCTAACTACCCTTTACATGGAAAAAAATCTAAAATTTTTATTAATATACCATATATTAAAAATGTTTACATAACAAACAAAATGTATATCTTGCCCGCCCGGGTGGTGTGGTGGTAGAGTGTTTGCCTCACATTCAAATGGTCATGAGTTTGAATCTCGCTTAGGGTGAGTCACCCGGTAAGGTTTTTTTCGGGGTTTTCCCTTATCCTGAGAAGACGAATGTCAAGTAACTTTAAGCTACATGGACCCCAAGATCATTTGAGCAACATTTCAGAAATGTCATCATCGTCCGATGTGACCAACCAGGTTAAAGGACGTTAAACTAAAAAAAAAAAAAAAAGCGTAACTTGAATTTTCTGGAAACAGCTTCTGAAGATTTTTTATTTTGGATGAACATTGATGAATTTTACATAGTTAATAAACTGTAATAAATAACAAAAATTTGCTATATAAAGATATAGAGCTCACTAATACACATAATTACTGTCATATATTTTATTTTATAGGGTTGGCCAATTTTTGTTACATTCCTTATTATTGGTTTCAATTTTAAATTACGTTAATACTTCTCAAACAGGTAGCCACATTTCTTTTCGTGTCTCTTGTTTTACTGCTGGCCATGCAAAGCGAATTGAACTTTTATAGTTTCACATAGTGACCAACTTTTAAAAGATTTGACTATAGCTTTAGCCTAGTGTATTCCCTTATTTTCCTTCTACTTACAAATAAGCAAGTAATACATCAATTCTGCTAATGCAGGTAAAAGAATAATATTTTGTAAGAAAAGTTTATAATTATGTGGAACAACTAGAGATAGTTATGTGAATGGAACATCAGATTTTTCAATTATGCTGTTTTTCTTTTAAAAATGTTATACTACTTTCTCTACACGTACTATGTACATAGTGTATAGAGAAGGTATTACACTCCACCCAAAAATTCGATACCGAGATTTCACCGGAAATATATGTTTTAGGGTACCCTTTATCCAAAAGTGCATTTTCAGAAAAGGTCCTTGTGTGTGTGTGTCCCTGTGACTGTGAACACGATAACTCAAAAAACGAAAAGTCGATAAAATACCAAACTTGGTATTTAAGTTTGGTATCTTCTAGAGATACGACACGAAGATTTAGAGAAAAATCCCCTCACCCCAAGCTACTCTTTACATGGCATTTTTTTTTCAAAAATATTGCTTTTTTGAAAAATGGCTCTAACGATTTTGACTAAAACATCGTGTATTAAAGATATTTACCTGACAAATAAAATGTATATCTTGAAGTTTCTGGGAATAGCATCTGAAGACTACTTTATACTGGATGAATTTTGCGCAATTTTGGTAAACTGCTAAACCATAAGAGATGGACAAAAACTTACCACACAAAATTGTAGAGCACGTTAAAACACACAATTTATGTTATATACATTTCTCTCGTGGAGTTGATCTTTTTTTGTTATTCCTTGTTTTTGATTTTACCTTTAAAGAACTTTTCTCTTACAGGAATTTGTCAACTCGTATGCATACAGGGAAAGGAACTTCAGTCACATAGCAACCAGCTTTTGATTATCACTTTAACCTATGGTACTCCCTTATTTCACTTCTAGTTACAAGGAAGCAAGCAATAAGACTATTTCTGCTAATTTTTTCTCGATTATCATGAAATAAATAGAAGCATAAGCTTTTTAACAATAATTTGTTGCACAAATATAGAGAAAGTCATGTGAATGGAACACAATAGATTTTTTTTTAATTCAATTGACCTAAACACATATATTTCTGGTGAAATGAAAACGCTACTTATATTCAATAAGACAAATCGGAGAAATAGACTATTAATAATTTATAATATATAGGAAGGAATATTTTATCAGGCTATCATTGTAATACTTACATTAGTTCTCAAATGGTAGATTACGCATTCGACCATGTTTATTTACCGATTGTTTTTTCCTCACTGCATTCTGAATTATGATATGGCCGACCGTGCCTACACCCAATGAGCAATATCGACAGCCATAATAGAAATAGGGAATAATTATTTTATTTCAGCTTTAAATAACCAATTATTGAAATGGAAGCAAACATTATTTTTTGAGGTTATTGCACAAATCTCATACAAAAGAAATAAAAATAATGATTATTTTCACTCATTTTTGGAACTAAATATGTTATGAAATATATAATACTTTTAATAAACATTGTAACTGAATTAATTGAAATCTCAATTGTGGAACGGACAGTTATTAAAACTGAAGGTTGACTGATAGATTGTCACCTTGTTACCAGTAACCAAGGCAGGAGGTTAAACAAACGAACATCAGGTGCGACAAGTATTTCAAAGAAAAGAACATCAGCTGCGATGCGATATTTCGACAATATCGCTCCAGTCAGATGACCGCGATTGGCTGAAATTGCCCAATCTCGGCCATTCTATTGGCGCTTTAATAGTTGAGCCGAACTGTCATTATTAGAAGCATGTAATAAAAATGTGATGCGTTCCATTCACATGACTTTCTCTACATCTCTGCTATAAATTATTGTTAAAAAGCTTTTTCTTCTATTTAGTTCTTGCTAATCGAGAACAATTAGTAGAAATAGTCTTATTACTTGCTTCCTTGTAAGTAGAAGCGAAGTAAGAGAGTACCATAGGTTAAAGAGATAGTCAAAAGCTGATTGCTATGTGACTGAAGTTCCTTTGTTTGTATGGACACGAGTTCACAAAGTCCTGTATGAGAAAAGTATGTTTTTATAGCTGAAACCAAAAACAAGGAATATCTAAAAATCAATCAACTCCACGAAAAAATGTATATAACATAAACTGTGTGTTTTAAAGTGCTCTACATTTGTTGTGCGGTAAGTTTTTTCCCTCTCTTACGGTTTAGCAGTTATGCAAAATTCCGTAAAATTGACCCAGAATAAAGTAGTCTTCAGAGGCTATTCCCAGAAAATTCACAATGTACATTTTATTTGTCAGGTAAATATTTTTATATACGATATTTTAATCAAAATCGTTAAAGCCATTTTTTAGAAAATCAAAATTTTCGAAAAAAAGTTCCATGTAAAGTGTAGTTTGGGGTGGGGGGATTTTTTTCAAAATCTTCGTGTCGCATTCCTGGAAGATACTGAACTTAAATACCAAGTTTGGTATTTTAGCTACTTTTCGTTTTTGAGTTATCGTGCTCACAGACACACGGACATACGGACACACACACGGATCTTTTTCTGAAAATACCTTTTTTGGATACAAGAGAACCTAAAACATATATTTCCGGTGAAATCTCGGTATCGAATTTTTTTGTGGAGTGCAATACCTTACATAGTGCGTATAGAGAAAGTAAAAAATTTGATGCGTTACATTCACATGACTTTCTCTACATCTCAGCAACAAATTATTGTTAAATAGATTTTTTTTCTATTTAGTTCTTGCTAATAGAGAAACTATTAGTAAAAATAGTCTTATTACTTGCTTCCTTGCAAGTAGGATGGAAATAATGGAGTACTATAGGCTAAAACAATTGCATAATACTAATGAAAGCTGCTTACTGTGTGATTTAAGTTCCTTTGTACGGCCAGAAGTTCACAAATTCCCGTACGAGAAAAGTTATGTATTTTAAAACTAAAACTGTAAACAAGAAATATATCGAAAACGGTCAACTCCATGAAAAAAAATATAAATAGCATAAACTGTTCGTTTTAAGAAGATCTATAGCTTTTGTGTAGTATGTTTTTGTCTATTACGTTTATTATTATTATTATTATTATTATCATTATTATTATTTATGGACGTTCTTTACCTTCTGAGGTTCTCAGCGTCCAATTCTATACTGGGCGTGAAAGACCGCTTAATTTTGCTCTGAGGCCTCTTTAATCAGGCTTGAGGTTGTCTTAATGCCGTAAATCTACGACATGGCTTTACTTCCCTTCCAAAGGAAGCAATGCTAAGGATTTTTACGCCCGAAAATGTCCATAGTCCTCTGTCGGGTTTGAACCCGCGACCTTGGGTATATGAAGTTAGCATGATAACCATTACGCCACGGAGGGCGACTGTGTTTTTGTCTATCTCTTACGGTTTACCAGTGATGTAAAATTCAGAAAAATTCCTCCAGAATAAAGAGGTCTTCAGAGGCTATTTCTAGAAAATTCAAGATATTTGTGATATAAAAATAACTGTTTGAGAAAAATCAAGTTTTTGAATTTTTTCTAAGTAAAGGACAGTTGTGGTGTGGGGATTTTCCTGAAAATCTTCATGTCGCATCTTTGGAAGATACTGAACTTTTTTTGTAGTGTTTAACGCCCGCTTAAACTACTCATTGCACCGCAGGCGGCGACACTGATGATACATGAATGATGATGGAGCACCGGTGGAATGCAATGGCGCCGTTTTGTCTACCACAAATCTCACATGCAGTCGTTTGGGATCGAACCCCAACCGTCTAGGTGAGAGGCAAGTGGTCTAACCACTCGGCCACGTTGCGACCATGTTGAACTTAAATACCAAGTTTGGTATTGAACAGAAATCTCATTTTTGAGATATGCTCCCCTCAGCCACACATAGAGACAATTTCTAAAAATGCTTCTTTTGGAATTAAGGAGTCCCAAAACATGTATTTCTAGTGAAATCACGGTATCTAAAGTTTGGGTGCTGTGTACATAAATACGTGTAGAGAAAGTAAAAATGATCTATCTTGGACTGAGGTACGGGCTCTTGAAGTTCCCAGCGTCGAGATAAACTGCATGTGAACCTTTAGGGACCCTCCACGACGACTCTCTTCCTGTCCGGATATCGGCCGCCATTTAAATTACACTTCTCGTCTTTTCTCCAGAGTTATGACGTATATTAAGCCCACGGCTGCAGTGGAGAATACCCCTGCGTAACGTATACATACACACACACACACACTATTATAGCATTTTAGTTTGGCAGTAAAGGGTTAATTTTGAAGCTCTGTTTTATGTACTTCACCTTTTGAAATATTCCAGTAGTACATGTGTCAGCCAACAGAAGGCAGCACGTCGTAAAACACTGAGAAGCTAAGTAAATGTCTCTGTGCTATTACACGTAGTGTAGTGTTTTGTTTCACTAGAACAAAGCGGAAAGTCGGAGAAACTTAAGAGGACAGCGGTAATGTGCAATATTTCAAGATTTATGGCCCCGAGCTATGAAAACACTGTGCTTTAATATGTAGGATATATAGCAAGCTCCTTTGAGCGTTGCACTACAACTGTGACTTCAAAGAGAGCAGCACAAAAGAAGAAAGGAAGAAAGGCACCGCCAAGACACCGTGATAATAACCTGGAAAAAGTCTTCCGTTGCATAAAAACAATGTTTGAATACTCATTGTCCTAAATTAGCACTCTGTAACAATATTTTCTTTTAATATTCCCTAGAGCACATGTACACTCAAAGACAATAAAAATACCCCTGGCGCTGTTTTGCTGAAAATATGAACATTTGACGGGGACCCGAGTTTTACCACGATTTTCATCGGTGCCATTCTGGTACACTCAAAGGCATTAAAAATCCGGTATGTTCCATTCACATGACTTTCTCTACATCACTATTACAAATTATTGTTAAAAAGCTTATTCTTCTACTTACTTCATACTAATCCACAAAACATTATTAGAATTAGTCTTAATACTTGCTTTCATGTAAGTAGAATGGAAATAAGGGAGTACCTTAGGTTAAAAAAGTTGGTCTCCCTTTATTGTATGGTCAGAAATTGACAAATTTCCGTATGAGAAAAGTATAAGCATTTTAAAGCTGAAACCAAAAGCAAGGAATGTTTAAAAAGCGATCATCTCCAAAGAAAAAATGTATATAACATAGATTGCGTGTTTTAACGAGATTTACATTTTCTACGATTTACCAGTTATGCAAAATTTTTCAAAATTCATCCAAAATAGTTCTTTAGAGTCTATTCCCAGAAAATTCAAGATAAATATTTTATTTGTCTATATATACTATATTTTAATCAAAATCGTTAGAGCCATTTTTGAGAAAATCAAAATTTTGGACATTTTCCATGTAAATAGTATTTGGGGGTGGGGGATTTTCTTGAAAATATTCGTGTCGCATCTTTAGAAGATAGAAAACTTAAATATCAGGTTTGGTATTTAACGGTCTTTTCGTTTTTGAGCTATGTTGTCCACAAACACACACAAACAGGAACCATTTTCCAAAAATTCTTGTTTTGGATTCAGGGGGTCCCAAAACATGTATTTCCGATCAAATCTTGATATCGAATTTTTGGATGGAATACAATACCTTCTCTATACACTATGTACATAGTACGTATAGAGAAAGCAAAAATTCGTCTAATATTACTTATCGTATTTATACCAGTTTGCTTTGCTCTTCAAAGCGTATGGGACATTCCACGTCACCGAAGGGAACGACCAATGAGGTTCTGAGTTACCAACATGTGATTACTAAACTTTCTGATTGGACAATACTCCACTCCTCTCACTGGCTGTTACAAAACAAGCTTAATCTTTTCTCTGCACTACATACTGAAGTTCTAATGTCAATATAACGCACGCACGCGGTGGACTAAATTAATACACTGCGCATACATGTCAACCTGTTCTGACGGGAGTGCAGCGGGGATATAGGGGCAAAGAAGTGGTTTGCCCAATCGGCTTTGCATTTTCTTTCTCGCGTGGTATGTTTGCGGCTTACCAGTTATGCAATATTCAGAAAAATTCATCCAGAATAAAGAGGTCTTCAGAGGCTATTTCCAGAAAATTCAAGATATACATTTTATTTGTTATGTAAATATCTTAAATATAAGAGATTTTAATCAAGTCCGTTAGAGCCCCTTTTGAGAAATATATTCAAATATTTTTCCATGTAAAGGGTATTTTGTTGAAGAGGGCTTTCTTCAAAATCTTCGTCTCGCATCCTTGGAAGATAGTAACCATAAATACCAAGTTTTGTATTTATTGGTCTTTTCGTTGTTGAGCCTTGCTGTCCACACACAGGGACCTTTTTCTGAAAATGTTTTTTCGAATTCATGGGCCAGCAAAGCATATATTACCGGTGAAATCTTGACATCAAATTTTTGGGTGGAATACAATACCTTCTCTATTCACTATGCACATTGTACATACTGGCTAGATAAAGTCAAAATTATAATATATCAGAGATCATAAATTTATGACGTAATATGGTTGCTAAGCTGATGCTGTTTCAACACTTAGAGGAAAATAGAAGGTAACGAAAAAACTATTTAAAATATTGTTCGTATTCCACTTGACATTTTGAACGAAGCCAAGAGTGTTGAGAGTTTATCATTCAGGAAAATCAATATGCATTGTCGCTGCTTTTGGTTTTAAAATACATTCAATGAGGTGATTCTTTTTGTATTTCATTTATATAGTCTCCTTTAACATTTAAGGTCATATTGGGGGATTTACACTTGAAACTACACATTTTCTGTAGGTTTAAATCATTTTATTTTCCTCAAACACACATTCAGTCTCACATATATACTTCCAGACTCTGTGGGGGATAGGGAATAATTCTGGTTAAAGAAAAATTCCCCGCCCCAGCCGGGAATCGAATCCGGGACCGCCGAGTGAGAAGCCAACTCGCTGATCACTCGACCACGGAGGCAGTAACATTGATGTTTATATTTGAATGTTGTTACACTTGTGAGCGTAACAATGTCAGATTTTTTTTTACAGGCTGTCTTGTTGCCATGGTAATGACGTCATTCATTTTCTGGCACTTGTGCCAGAAATACAGTAATTTTGCATGAAATGTGTCATAATTATTCGTTTTAATGCTAGGATTGTATAAAGGCTTAAACCGTAGGCTGACTGCCCTCTAATACGTTAGAGTAAATAGTGCATGAGGTCACGTCTTGGGAACACACTATTTCATGATTTCTATTTTCATGTACTACAGGGAAAGCAACACGCAATGTTCATGTCTGTTAATAGCAGTCGTGGTCAGTCGCATGCCGATTTGGAATACGATAGTAACGAGAGGTAAACAGAAAATTATAGATCCACTTCACATGCCAAGCAATTCAAAAAGGGAAAGTGAAAAAAAAAAAATGTTTAATAACGTGATATCAGGAAACGAAGGAAATGTACAGAGTTGTAAAATTAATTATCCCTACGAACATAGTGTATTAAAACAACCATAAATATAAAAGCACACAATCTGACACGAAACTCTCTAACTTGACTATACTGTGTACATTCTTCTTATTGGGTTTTAATATCCAGTGTGAGCAATTGTGGTTTCCTTTTGAAAAGGACTGTTATTAAAATCTGTTTAACCAGATTTCAAGTATAACATCAATTGCATATTTTTTTCATTCATGCTAAATGTATTTATTTTCGCGAAATTAAGACCATAAGGCCTTCACTTCCACAAGCCAGAACCAACAATTTGTACAAAAGCGAACAGAATGACAATTAATAGAAAATATAGGAATATCAGAAATTAAGGTTACAAAGTCTGCAGTGAAACGAGTATATTTTATTTCGTACAGCTATTGCAGCCATCTGATAGTACACGTATTAAGTTATTATTTTCTCTACACGTACTATATACATAGTATATAGAGAAGGTATTGCAATCCACCCAATAATGCGAATCCAAAAAAATCTGGTGTATACCTTTCACATGACTTTCTCTATATCTCAATTATACTTCTATTTACTTCGTGCTATTCAGAAAAAATTAGCAGAAATAGTCTTATTATTTGCTTCCTTGTAAGTAGATGCGAAATATGGGAGTACCACAGGTTAAAGTGATAATCAAAAACTCGTTGCTATGTCACTGAAGTTCCTTTGTTTGTATGGACAGCAGTTGACAAATGCCTGTATGAGAAAAGTATGTTTTTCATAGCAGAAACCACAAACAAGGAATGGTTCAAAAACGACGAACTCCACGAAAAAATGCATATAACATAAATTGTGTTTTAACGTGCTCTACATTTTTTGTGTAGTAACTTTTTGTCCATTTCTTACGGTTTAGGAGTTATTCAAAATTCCGTAAAATTCATCCAGAATAAACTACTCTTCAGAGGCTATTCCCAGAAAATTCAAGATATACATATTATTGTCAGGTAAATGTCTTTAATATACGATATTTTAAACAAAATCGTTAGAGCAATTTTTGAGAAATTCAAATTTTCGAAAAAAGTTCCATATAAAGGGTAGTTTGGGGTGGAAGGATTTTTCTCAAAATCTTCGTGTCGCATCCCTGGAAGATGATTCGCATCAGATAAGGAGGTGCAACATTTCACAACAACATGGCCGAACACGTGAGGACCGGATTTTTACCAGGAGGAAATATTCAAGCTTATCCCATGAAGCAACAAGTTACTCAACCGATATGGAGGCTGTGTGGAAAAAAATCTGATGTGTTCCATTGACATGACTTTCTCTACATCTCTGCAACAAATTACTGTTAAAAAGCTTATGTTTCTATTTACTTCATGCTAATCGAGAAAATATTAGCAGAAATAGTCTTATTACTTGATTCCTTGTAAGTAGAAGCGAAATAAGGGAGTACCATAGGTTAAAGTGCTAGTCAAAAGCTGGTTGCTATGTGACTGAAGTTCCTTTGTTTGTATGGACAGGAGTTGACAAATTCCCGTACGAGAAAAGCTTTTCAAAGCTGAAAACAAAAACAACGGATATCATAAAAACGACCAACTCCACGAAATATATATCTATGACATAAATTATGTGTTTTAATGTGCTCAATATTTTTTGTGTGGCAAGTTTTTGTCCTTCTCTTACGGCTTAGCAGTTATACAAAATTCCGTAAATTCATCGTGAATAAAGTAGTCTTCAGAGGCTATTCCCAGAAAATTCAAGATACACATTTTATTTGTGAGGTCAACATCTTTGATATACGATATTTTAATCAAAATCGTTAGTCATTTTTGAGAAAATCAAAATTTTCGAAAAGATTTCCATATAAAGGGTAGTTGGGAGTGGAGGGATATTCTTGAAAATCTTCGTGTCGCATCCTTGGATGATACCAAACTTAAATACCCAGTTTGGTATTTAATGGTCTTTTAGCTTTTGAGCTAGGCTGTCCACAAACACACAGTCTCTCTCTCACACACACACGCACGCACACACACATGGACGTTTTTCCAAAAATGCTTTTTTTTTTTTTTTTTTTAATTCAGGGGGACCGAAAATATGTATTTCCAGTGAAATGTCGGTATCGAATTTTTGGGTGCAATACAATACCTTTCTTATACACTATGTACATAGTACCTGTAGAGAAAATAAAAAAATGTGACATATTCCATGGTTTTCTCTAAATCTCTGTAACAAATTATTGTCAATAAGCATATTCTTCTATTCACTTCATGCTAATCGAAATAAACACTATCAGAAACGGTCTTATTACTTAGTTCCTTGTAAGCAGAAGGTAAATAACAGAATTCACTAGGCTAAAGTGACAATCAAATGCTTACAATGTGATTGCTATGGGATTGAAATCCATTTCTTTGCGTGCCCAGGAGTTGCAAAGCAAAGAATAGTTTATGTATTTTAAAACTGAAACCAATAACAATGAATATCTAGAGAACAGTCAGCTCCAGGAAAAAAAATGTGTATGTCATAAATTGTGTGTTTCAAGGTGTTCTACATAGTAAGAATTTGTCTATCTCTTACGGTTTACTAGTTATGCAACATTTTGCAAAATCGATCCACAATAAAGGGGTCTTTAAAGGCTATTCCCAGAAAATTCAAGAGATATTTTTTATTTATTATGAAAATGTCTTAAATATGAAGGATATTAATCAAAATCGTTAGAGCCTTTTTTGAGAAAACCAAACTTTTTAAATTTTTTTTTTGTGTAAAGGGTTGTTGGGGGTGGGTTATTTTCTTGTAAAGTTTCATGTCCCATCCTTAGAAGATACTGAACCTAAATATCAAGCTTGGTTGTTTAATTGAGTTTTCTTTTTTGAGCTATGCTGTCCGCAGACACACACACATACATATGGACATTTTTCTAAAATGCTTTTTTAGGATTTGGAGGGCCGCAAAACATGTATTTCCCGTGACATCTCGGGATCAACATTTCGGGTGCAATATAATACCTTCTCTATACACTGTATACATTGCACGTGTAGAGAAAGTAACAAAACAAAAGCTTGAGTCACGTTGACCAACCTCGCTAACTCCCAAATGCGCTTGGTTGGAATTCAATACTTCCGTTACTTACTATCTGTAGTAGAGAAGGTAAGGATGTGAGAATGTCATTTGTTGACAGAGTGTCACCAACACTTGTTCTCTTGTAGTGCTAGTGTCCTTTGAGCGGACCAGGGCCCTAGGGAACACTTTGTAGTGAGGCGCACAGATTAGGCCAACATGGCAGAAAGTCTTGCTTGCATTAAGACGGGAACAAGCTGTTGATTATGTAGAAAGGCCACTTGAGGGCGTCTGTTTACCTTGTGCTCGCAGTTTAAGTGGTTAAGCCCCTTCGCTGTCACTTTCTGATCTGTTCCCGCACTTTGTTTACTCACGGCGAAGGGTCTCTTACCAGTACACACTCGTGAATAACTGTAAACCGCTTTTTACACGCCTTCTCTCAACAGTACGTTTGGCTTCACACGGGGTGAAATCTTCACTACACACGATCAAAAAATCTCTATTCACAGGACTTTCTCTACATCTCTGCAACAAATTATTGTTAAAAAGCTTATGCTTCTATTTACTTCATTTTAATCGATCAAAAATAGCAGAAATAGGCTTATTACTTGTTTCCTAGTAAGTAGAAACGAAATAAGGGAGCACTATAGACTAAACTGATAAAAGTTGGTTGCTATGTAAGTGAACTTCCTTTGTTTGTATAGACAGGAGTTGACAAAGTGTAAGTCTTTCATAGCTGAAACCAAAAACAAGGAATATGTCAAAAACAATCAACTCCACGAAAAAATGTATGTAACATAAATTGTGTGTTTTAATGTGCTCTACATTTCTTGTGTTTTAAGTTTTGGGCCATTACTTACGGTTTAGCAGCTATGCAAAATTCCGTAAAATTCATCCAGAATAAAGTAGTCCTCCGAGGCTATTCCCAGAAAATTCAAAATATACATTTTATTTTTGTCAGATAAATATCTTTAATATTTGGGGTTTTGATCAAAATCGTTAGATTCATTTTTGAAAAAATCAAAATGCTCGGAAAAAGTTCCCTGTAAAGGGTAGTTGGGGGTGGGGAGATTTTCTTGAAAATCTTCTTGTCGTACCCTTGGAAGATACCAAACTTAAATACTAAGTCTTTTCATTTTTGAGCTATGCTGTCCACAGACACACAGACATGGACCTTTTTGTAAAAATGCTTGTTTTTGGATTCAGCGGGACCCAAAACTTGCATTTCCGGTGAAATCTCGGTATAGAATTTTTGGGTGGAATGCAATACCTACATAGAACGTGTAGAGAAGGTAAAAATTGAACATTTCTACTTTACTTGCACGTAGTATGTACTCTATTCCATTAAAAAATTAGATGTCATATATCAACGGAAATACATCTTTTGAACTCCATGAGTCCAGAAACAGTTGTTTTCTTTTGGAGAAAAATGTTAAAATTAAATTGAAATTTATTTGTAAAATGCCAACAGTACATGGATTTACATGTCAGTACAAAAAAAAAAACACATAACTGATAACATTTTAAAACTTGTAACTTAAACATTCTTTCACTGAATAGAAACGTTGATCTATTAAAATGTATTTTACATTTTGCTTAAACCTGTTGTAAGGCAATTTTTACTTTCTCTATACGTACTATGTACATAGTGTATAGAAAAGGTATTCTATTGCACCCAAAATTTCGATACCGAGATGTCACCGGAAGTACATGTTTTGAGATCACCTGAATCCAAAAAAAAAAAAAAAACATTTTTAGAAAAATCTCCGTGTGACTGTATGTCTGTCTGTGTGTATGTATGTGAGTGTGTCTGTGGGCACCATAGCTCAAAAACGAAACACCAATCTTGGTATTTAAGTTCAGTATTCTCCAAGGATGCGACACGAAGGTTTTCAAGAAAATCCACCCACCCCCAACTACCCTTTACATGGAAAAATTTTGATTTTCTCAAAAATGGCTATAATGATTTTGATTAAAATATCATATATTAAAGATATATACTTGACAAATAATATGTATATCTTGAATTTTCATGGGAATAGCCTCTGAAGACATCTTTATTCCGGATGAATTTTACGGAAATTTGTGTAACTGGTAAACCGAAAGATAGACCAAAACTCACCAAACAAAAAATGTAGAGCACATTAAAACACACAGTTATGTTATATACTATTTTTTCATGCAGTTGATAATGTTTTAGATATTCCTTGTTTTTGGTGTCCGCCTTGAAAAACTTATACCTTTCTCATACAGGAATTTTACAACTCCTGTTCATATAAACAAATGAACTTCAGTCGCGTAGCAACCAGCGTTTGACTATTACTTTAACCCATGCTACTTCCTTTTTACTTTCTCTATACGTACTATTTACATAGTGTATAGAGAAGGTATTGCACTCCACCAAAAAATTCAATTCTGAGATTTCACCGGAAATATATGTTTTAGGGTCCCCTGTATCCAAAAAAAAGTATTTTCAGAAAAAGGTCCGTGTGTCAGTGTGTTTGTGTGTTTGTGTGTCCGTGCGACTGTGAACACGATAACACAAAAACGAAAAGTCGGTAAAATACCAAACTTGGTATTTAAGTTTAGTGTCTTCCAGGGATGCGACACGAAGATTTTGAGAAAAATCCCCCCATCCCAAACTATCCCTCACATGAAATTTTTTTCGAAAATTTTGATTTTCTAAAAAATGGCTCTAACGATTTTGATTAAAATATCATATATTAAAGATACTCACCTGACAAATAAAATGTATAATTTGAATTTTCTGGGAATAGCCTCTGAAGACTACTTTATTATGGATGAACTTTGCATAACTACTAAACCGTAAGAGATGGACAAAAACTTAACACACAAAAAATATAGAGCACGTTAAAATACACAATTTATGTTATATACATTTTTTTCGTGGAGTCATCGTTTTTGAGTCATTCCTTGTTTTTTTTTCTGCTTTGAAAAAACATATACTTTTCTCATACAGGAATTTTTAAACTCCTATCCATACACACAAAGGAACTTCAGTCACATAGCAACCAGCTTTTGACTATCACTTTAACCTATGGTACTCCCTTATTTTGTTTCTACTTACAAGGAAGCGAGTAATAAGACTATGTATGCTATTTTTTCTGATTAGCATAAAGAAAATAGAGGTATAAGCTTTTTAAGAATAATTTGTTGCAGGGATATAGAGAAAGTCATGTGAATGGTACACATCAGATTTTTCACACTTATGTACCTTTTTCTTGGACACTATTTAAGATATTGCAATGAAATTTTGTACACACATATTTCAGTCCACAATGGGCATTTTGGCGCAGCTAGTTTTTATTTAGATTCTATAGGTATTGTGCTATGAAATACATAATAATTTGAAATAAAAGAACTCGCATAGCTTGAAAAATACTTTAAAAATCATTGAAGGGAGATAGAGAAGAAAAGTTTGCGCCAAAATATAGCATAGTTCTAATACTCTTTGTACACTTGTTTTCAAGCAACATCACCAAAGGTATACTAAGGAAAAGGTACATAAGTTTTTTGATATCTTGAAAATTCCAATGTAATGTAACTTCTTTATTTGTTGATAAAGTTACTTATAAGATAGCACTGTCATAGAACATATAAAGATAATCGACTCTGAAAAATGTCATTGCCTTTGGATAAAAGTTATGGCCATGGTAGAATATTTATTATGTCGTGGTATTTCTGCCTACATCCCCCATTAAACAACCTTTTTCTCAAAGCTCATTTTCACACCTTCAAAATGTTCCACGCCTCTGAGTTATATTTTAGATACAAAATCTTTTAAAAATCAATTCACTTTAAACAGCTATAAATATGTTTACTTTCTCTATACGAACTATGTACGTAGCGTATAGGGAAGGTATTGCATTGCACCCAACATTTCGATACCGAGATGTCACCGGAAATACGTGTTCTGGGAATCCCTGAATACAAAAAAAAAAGCATTTTTATAAAAACGTCCGTTTGTATGTGTGTGTCTGTGGGCAGCATAGCTCCAACACGAAAAGACCGTTAAAGCCCAATTTTGGTATTTAAGTTTGTTATCTTCCAAGGATGCGACATGAAGTTTTTCAAGAAATTCCCCCTAACCCCAAACTACGCTTTACATGGAAAACATTTTGAAAATTTTGATATTCTTAAATATGACCCTACCGATTTTTATTAAAATATCGTATATTAAAGATATTTACCTGATAAATAGAATGTATATCTTGAATTTTTTTTTTGGGAATAGCCTCTGAAGGCTACTTTATTCTGGATGAATTTTACGGAATTGTGCATAAATGCTAAACCGTAAGAGATGGGGAAAACTTACTAAACAGAAACTGTAGCTCAGGATAAAACACACAATTTGTGTCATATAGGTTTTTTTCGTGGAGTTCATCATTTTTAATGTATTCATGGTTTTTTGTTTTAGCTTTGAACATTTTATACTTTTCTCATACAGGAATCTCTTAACTCCTGTCCATACAAACAAAGGAACTTCTTTTACATAGCAACCAGCTTTTGGCTATCATTTTAACCTATGGAACTCCCTCATTTCGCTCCTACTTACAAGGAAGCTAATAATAAGACTATTTCTGCTAATTAGCATGAAGTAAATAGAAGCATAAGGTTTTTAACTACAGGTTTTTAACTAGATAATGTCACGTGAATGGAAAACATCAGATTTTTAATGTTTGAGATGGGAATAAACGAAAAGAACCAAGTAACGTGGTTTGGATTTCATTTGTATTTTTCGGCTCATCGTTACCATGGGCACAGTTTTTTTTTATTAAAATGTAACTAATTTTATTCATAATGCTATATTAAACGTTATCATGTTTCTAGCAGCAAATGATAGAATACAGTCGATTCAATGCCATTATGAAATGAAGAGAAGTTTTTCTTAGACTGAGAAAATACAGAACTTTTAACAATGTTCCTTAAAAAACGATTTTTACTGACATACAACAGCTCGACAGCAACTGAAAGAAATTTATAATATTTCAAGACATCATCTGCAGAATACTATGTTGGAAGTTACATAAATAATGGTCTACGTTGAAAAAGAAGGACTAATTCCCAATGTTTTAAAGAACTGTGTATTTTGCCCAGTATGTGGCGTACTAGTTGGCCACGGTATATGTTGTATTATAAATCAAAATACTTAGTTTCTTTGGTTCATCTTGCACTTAGTCAAATAAGCATAATTGCCATGAATATCAGAGTTAAAGCAACAGACGCTGCCAAAACAATATTCATGGTTTTGTTCAGGATGATGTTTTCCAGGAGGATAAAGAATATCCTCGTAAATCCCAATGTCCTATTTTCGTTGGATATCAGCCAGTATTGTACATAAAATCCTAGTAGCGGTAAGATTCACGAGGGAAATATAAAAACCTAAAATACATTCTCTATAAACTTTCTTATATCTGAAAGGTCCGGAAGCTAGGCTTAGCATCATTACCATGGCAACAGATCTTTCTTTTGTTTTCTCCTATGCAGCATATTTTCCAATATCATTATTTGCTGGAAGTGGAGTTGGAAAACCATACGACATCAATTAATTCTGTCCTGTGCAACCAGGGTCTCAAGTTTAAAACGCAGAACTTAAAATGTAGTCGAGAGATTTATTTATGGCAGTTTAATCGAGAGCGATGGCTCAGGAGTAGCGTCCCTGGCCCTCATTCGGAAACTCCCGACTTCGAAAAAATATCTGATGTGAACCATTCACATGACTTTCTCTATATCCCTGCAACAAATTATTCTTAAAAAGCTTATGCTTCTATTTACTTCATACTAATCTAGAAAATTAGCAGAAATAGTCTTATTGCTTTCTTCCTTGTAAGTAGATAGGAAATAAGGGAGTAGCATAGGTTAAAGCGATAGTCAAAAGCTGGCTACTATGTGACTGAAGTTCCTTTGTTTGTATGGACATGAGTTGACAAATTCCTGTATGAGAAAAGTTAAGATTTTCGACCCTGAAAACAAAAACAAGGAATATATAAAAAAACATCAACTCCTAGAAAAAAATGTATAGAGCATAAATTGTGTGTTTTAATGTGATCTACATTTTTGTGTGGTAAGTTTTTGTCTATCTCTTACGGTTTAGCAGTTATACAAAATTCCGGAAAACTCACTCGGAATAAAGTAGTCTTTAGAGGCTATTCCCAGAAAATTCAAAATATACATTTTATTTGTTGGGTAAATATGTTTAATATACGATATTTTAATCAAAATCGTTAGAGCCACTTTTTAAAAAATCAAAATTTTCGAAAAAAAATCCATGTAAAGGGTAGTTTGGGGTGGGGGATTTTTCTCAAAATCTTCGTGTTGCATCCCTGGAGGATTCTAAACTTAAATACCAAGTTTGGTATTTTACCGACTTTTCGTTTTTGAGTTATCGTGTTTACAGACACACGGACACACTGACACACACGGACCTTTTTCTGAAAATGCTTTTTTTGGATACAGGGGACACCCTAAAACATATATACTACTGTGGTTCTCAGGGTCCCATTCTATACTGGGCTCAGAGGCTTCTTTATCAGGCTTTAGGTTCTTTTACGTGCAGTAAATTACTACACGGGACCAACGGGTTTATTTCTCTTCCGAAGGAAGGCATTCTAAGAATTTTTAAGCCAGAAAAAATCCATCGTCCTTCGCCGGGTTAGAACTCGCGACCTTGGGTATATGAAACTATCACATCACGGAGGGCGATTCGATACGTCCACTGTTACCTATATATCTTTTTTTATTTCCTCGGGTCAGCAGGGGAATGCTGAAGTGGTTCCTCTTCTTACCACATGGACGCGCCGTGGCCGAGTGGTTAGATCTCTCATCATTCCAGATGACCGCATACGGGCTTTGTAGTGTACAAAACGTCGCAGTGTCGGGTTCTCCGGCTGCCCGCGCCACCCATATATTATCTGAGCCATCGCCTGCGGTACCCAGGCAGTAAAAGTGGGCATTAAACACTATCAAAAGCAAATCTTCTACCACACTAGTGATTATTTTAATTAATTTGTTTTATTACGTAAAGATATACTTTATATTTACTTTGGTAAACAATATTAGCTAAAATTATCCAATTGCATACTCGAATGAATGATTGAGTGAGGTAAAATATATTTTCACTCTGGTATGCATATAGTGAAAGTATTTTTTCTCCACGAAGTCTATGTCAAGATTTCACTGGTAACGAGCTTCCTATTAAAAAATAAGAAAAAACAATTTTTTTAGCAAAATACCAAATTTCGTAGTATAACTTCATGGCACGACAGTCCACAAGGAACCTTGCCCTACCGCTCGGCCGCTGCGTCCTCCACCTCGGTCCATGACAGGCGTCATGTATGAGGTGGAGTATTGGAGCGTGAGACGTGTTCAGCATCTCGAATCCCTCCCGACCGGTTAATGCGGTCCTCATGACCTGGAGTCGCTACTTCTCTTCTCAATTGACCACCCAGAGACCTCATGAGGTTGAGTGCACCTCGGATCAAGTCTCCCAACGGGGAAAAATTCCCTGGGAATCTAACCCAGGTCTCCCACTTGGCAAGCATGTTTAGTATTAAGTATATTTCATGCAACATGAAGATTTTCAAGAACCCCCCACCCCACCCTAAACTTCTTTCTGGATAAATTTTGCATAACTGATAAACCGTAAGAGTTAGACCAAACCTTGCTACCAAAATGATAGATCTTATTAAAAACATACATTTTTTTTTTTTTTTTTTTTTTTTTGAGTTTACTGTTTCTAAGATATTCCTTGTTAAACTACTTACACTTTTGTCAAACAGCAAGTCACACTTTGTTTCATTTCTAATTTGTTTTACTCCTAGCCATACAAAGAGAACTGTATTTCAATTGTTTCAGATAACTATCGCTTTAGCCTAGTGTATCCCTTTATTTCCCTCCTACTTAGAAGGAATTAATACAACAATTTCTGCTAATGTTTAACTCGATTTCCAACACATTAAAGAATAATCTTTTGTAACAGTAGTTTGTATAGAAAGTCATGTGAATTGAACACGTCAGATGTTTATTTTCTGGGTGCTATTAATTTTATTTAATGCACGAATCCTTCATTTCTAGATATAACAAAGACCAATTGTTAAGATTCTTTCCTGTCCATCACTCTTCTTCTCACATTCAGTTTCAGGAATGAAGGACTAGCCAGCGTTGTTCGGCAGGTTGCGGCTGTACGGTGGTTGTCTGTAAAGTTTTCTTACCCGAAATTGTTGTGGTATTACTCTGCAAGAACCCACCTTTCGGTACTTTCACCCGAAGGCGCGTGCCTTTCGGAGTTTGTGGGTAGCGCCCGGACGCTATCGGATGCGTTTGATCTGGAAACGTTAGGGACCTGCCATTGCTTGCACCTGTCGTCATCCGGATCTGGTCTCCCCGACTCCGTTTCCTCATCAATCCCTCACAGGGATCACGTAGATCGCAAAGGGTCGCAGTGGTGTACTTCTGGAGCTCTACCCCAATGATTGTAGGCTCCTTCGCGATCATCTTAGTCCAAATTCCATGGAATTCTGACTAAATAAATCGTCGCCCTCCTTGGTGTAATGGTTACCATGCTAACTTCATACACCCAAGGTCGCGGGTTCACACGATGTATTTCCTTCAGGCGTAAAAATCCTTAGCATGGCTTCCTTTGGAAGGGAAGTAAAACCGTTGGTCCCATGTAGTAGATTTACAGCACCTAAAAGAACCTCAAGGCTGATAGAAAAAGGCTCTGAGCGGTCTTTCACGACCAGTACAGAATGGGATGCTGAGAACCACAGAAGTTAAAGAGCGTCTGTAAGTAAAACACTATTTATATTTTGCCTAAATAAATCCGTACCTATGTTTTTACTTTCTCTACATGCACTATGTACATAGTGTATAGAGAAAGTATTGCACTCCACCAAAAATTTCGTTACCGAGATTTCACCGGAAATATGTGTTTTAGGGTCCCCGTATCTAAAAAAAACATTTTCAGAAAAAGGTCCGTGTGTGTGTCCGTGTGTCTGTGAACACAATAACTCAAAAACGAAAAGTCTGTTAAATACCAAACTTGGTATTTAAGTTTAGTATCTTCCAGGTAAGTGACACGATGCTTTTGAGAAAAATCTCCCCACCCCAAGCTACACTTTACATGGAACTTTTTTCGAAAATTTTTATTTTCTAAAAAATGGCTGTAACGACATCGTATATTAAATATATTTACCTGACAAATAAAATGTATATTTTAAATTTTCTGGGAATAGCTTCTGAAGACTACTTTATTCTGGATGAATTTTACGGAATGTTACATAACTGCTAAGCCGTACGAGATAGACAAAAACTTACCACACAACAAATGTAGAGCACTTTAAAACATACAATTTATGTTATATACATTTTTTTCGTGTAGTTAATTGTTTTTGAGATATTCCTTGTTTTTTGGTTTCAGCTATGAACAACTTATACTTTTCTCATACAGGAATTTTTCAATTTGTCAATTTCTGTCCATACAAACAAAGGAACTTCAGTCACATAGCAACCAGCTGTTGACTATCACTTTAACCTATGGTACTCCCTTATTTCGCTTCAACTTTCAAAGAGGCATGACTATTTGTGCTAGTTTTTTTTTTTTTTTCTCTCGATTAGCATGAAGTAAATAGAAGCATAAGCTTTTTAACAATATTTTTTTGCAGAGATATACAGAAAATTTTGTCATGTGAATGGAACGCATCAGATTTTTAGATAAAGTACAATCCAACTTAACCAACCTAAAATCGGAGTGCTGTCTCAGCCAATAAGAGATATGTCTGCCAATAGATTCATTCTACGTAAGCAACGATGCCATCCTTGTTGCAAGATGTGACAAACACTCCTAAATACAGTTTCAGTTGGCGCTGAGTAATCCTAAGGTAATAGTAATAATAAGCAAGATTAACGACAGTGATAAGAACAACTACTTTGACTTAGGAACAACGATGAACATGAAGTTGATTTACGAGAGGAACACTTGCCCAGCGACTGAGAGGTATAGTGGTGTAGCCATGGATGGGACGAAGTGGCAACAGTGTGACGGAGCGGCCACAAGGTAAGATAACTGTCAGGGATCGCTGTGGATGTTTCCGGCTAACTACTGGGAAGGATAGTGAATATTGGTGGCTAGAGAAAAATTCACACCTCCCAGCAAGGGATCAAATCCGGAGCAACTTGCACAGTAGGCAGGTGATCTACAGCTACAGGCCGAGCCAAAGTATGCAGCTTTGGTATGCTCAGCTTCTGAACTACTGAACCTAAAGAGGTAAAATAGAGCCATGATATTTTATAAGTTTTTGTTACCTATGAAATAATAATAATAATAATAATATATTATTATTATTAAATTTTTTACTATTCACTAGCAGTATTTTTCTAGTCTCTTTTACTTTCTCTTCACGTACTATGTACATAGTGTATAGAGAAGGTATTGTACTCCACCAAAACATTCGATACCGAGATTTCACCAGAAATATATGTTTTAGGGTCCCCTGTATCCAAAAAAAAGTATTGTGTGTGTCCATGTGTCTGTGAACACGATAATTAAAAAAAAAGTCGGTAAAATACCAAACTTGGTATTTAAATTTAGTAATTTAGGATGCGACACGAAGATTTTGATAAAAATTCCCTCACCACAAACTACCCTTTACATGGAACTTTTTTCGAAAATTTTGATTTTCTAAAAAATTGCTCTAACGATTTTGATTAAAATATCATATATTAAAAATATTTACCTGACAAATAAAATGTATATTTTGAATTTTCTGGGAATAGCCTCTGAAGACTACTTTATTCTGGGTGAATTTTACGGAATTTTGCATAACAGCTAAACCGTAAGAGATGGACAAAAAATTACCGCACAACAAATGTAGAGCACTTTAAAACACAATTTATGTTATATACATTTTATTTCCTGGAGTTGATTGTTTTTGAGATATTCCTTGTTTTTGATTTCAGTTATGAAAACTTAATTTTTCTCATACAGGAAATTATCAACTCCTGTCTATACAAACAAAGGAACTTCAGTCACATAGCAACTACTTTTGAGTATCACTTTAACCTATGATAATCCCTCATTTCGCTTCTACTTTAAAGGAAGCAATAATAAGACTATATCTGCTAATTTTTTTTCGATCAGCATGAGGGAAATGGAAACAATGGCTTTTTAATAATAGTTTTTTGCAGAGATGTAGAAAAAGTCATGTGAATGGAATACATCAGATTTTTTTGCAATTGTAAACAAAATTACATAAAATTTTAAAGTTAAATTGTTTTAAAGCTAAAGTTTTGACATAATCATTAATCCCTTGTATTTAATACAAATCACCGTCATAAATGAAGTTTCTATGTTGAACCATTCTCACACAGAGCTGACCTGAAGTTGTGAAAATGCAAAGCTGAGAAAAATGCCGTTAAAAAAAGCGACGAGGTAAGATTAAGGTTGCAAGAGCTTAAGAATTGCTTTTTTATACGTCTTAGTGGTGGAGATTTCATAATCTTCACCTTGAAGGACAATAATTGAATACACCAAGCTAAATCGATAGTCAAATCTGGTAAAAGCTGGTTGCTATCTGATTGACATTTGATTTTCTTTACATACCCAGGAGTAAAATAAAAGATACAGCATTAACACTTACCGTCTGAGAAAGGCTCCAAGTGTTTTAAATTGAAATAAATAACAAAAAACTTCATGTGTTACACTCACATGACTTTCTCTAGCTGTTCTACAAACTTCATACATAAGATTCTTCTTTCTGTACCTTGCTAATCGTGGTACTCATTAGAACAATGTTCTTATTATTTAGTTCCGTATAAGTAGGAAGAAAATGAGGGAATACACTAGGCTAAACCAATAGTCATATGTTTTAAAAGCTGTCGTTATGCGATTGTCATTGCAAATCGCTTCTTTTCTTGGCCAGGAGTAGAACAAAAGAAAAAAGGACACCCCCGTTTGAGAACAGTATAAGTACTTCACAATTTAAAATAATAACAATGAATACCTCGAAAACGGTAAGCTCCACGAGAAAAATGTATATAACATAACTTGTGCATTTTAACAAGACCTAATCTTTTTGTATGGTAAGTTTTTGTCTATCTCTTACGGTTTACTAGTTATGCCAAATTAAGCAAAATTCATCCAGAATAAACAAGTCTTAAGAAGCTATTCCCAGAAAATTCAAGATATACATTTTATACTATGTAAATATCCTTAATAAACTCTATTTTAATCAAAATAGTTAAGAAAATCAACATTTCGAAAATGTTCTATGCAAAAGGTAGTCGGGGTTGGGGGGACATTCTTTAAAATGTCCCTGTCGTATCCTTGAAACATACTAAATTAAAATATCAAGTTTGGGATTTAAGAGACTTTTCTAGACACACAGACCTTTTTCTATCTGTTTTTAGGCTTTAGGGGGTCCAAAACACTTATATTTCCGGTGAAATCTCGGTATCGAATTTTTGGTGCCCTTTTATACCTTCTCTATACACTATGTACATCGTACGTGTAGAGAAAGTAATAATGCTGTCTTAGGAAATTCCAAAAGCTTATATGTTCCATTTATAAAACGGTATAATATACATTATTTAGCTTGCATTCTTTTACTAATATGAATGCCTATACTATGTTTAATTTACGAATATTATTGTAAATTCATTTGTATAATAAGTATACACCCTATATACTTTCGGGTGAAATAGGGTTTCGTGTACTTGTATATTCAATAAATACACAGGCTGTTCTAAATCAAACGAAGATAGCAGTTGACTTGTTCGAAACTTGATGACGCAACTTTCACACTCTTCTATTTAAAGTTTTATGTGCATTTAAAAGTCGCACACATTTGGAATTAGGCAGCGAAGGAACAACGGTTGTCATACGCCACGTAAACAACCTCAGAACGTGTTAAACAAAACACACAACAAAACCCACCTGCTATGTTTTCCATTACTAAGGCGACCTATGCCGCGCCGGCGTGTCTATCAAACCACGCCTACACCACGAGACTGGGACCTTCGCTATCAACCGGCATCTCTCTTGAAGTGGGCCAGGCACGTGCGATTTGGTTATGTACGACTGCCTAATCCATGACGATTTAATGGCAGTTTTTGTATGTGCCGAATTTAGAGCTGAAAATTATATTCACATATCACGTACGGTATTACCAACAAGGTCCACATCTTCGTTTGGTGTCGTTTTGAAACAGCCTGTATAAGAATCAACGAAAAAGAAATTCAATGTTTCCGGTTCACTAGAAAAAAAACAAAACTCTAGGCTGGTCGGGAACGGAACCCGGCACCTCTCACTCTTCGAATACATCTGAATTTTAGTGTTATGCTTAATATTTCAATCATGTACATGTAATTGTTGTTGCTTTAACATATTTACCAATACAGAAAGGTCATACCTTTGTGTATGTTCATTCTGTTGGCAACATTGCGCAATGGCAGAGAAATGTGTTTCACGATTTTAAACAGCAAACATTACATCTTTAGATACAGCAGCACCCTCTGTGTGTATGGGAGCATAACCTCTTTCACAAATGTGGCAGGATGTGTTAGTTTACAAGCAAATCCTGTAATTACTCTGATCACCAGAGTTAAATGGGAACAATCGTGTCAAACTGGGCAAATCAGATGTATTCTGTCCGACACGTGGGTTCTGACCTCATAAATTAGTTGGCGTGAAAATCTCATTGCGTCCTCATCGCTGCAACACAAATTGCCCAGAGCTTCATTTTGTGAATGACCTGGGCAGGTCTGTGTTTGCAAGCGTTTAAATAATACGTCTGTGTTTGTTGCCAAAGTATTGGTATACGCCCATCCTTGACCGCCAAAGTGTGTGATTAAACACAACTCCACTGCCCTATACTTCATAACAAAGAGCACAAACTCTGACAAATTCTCGGATTTCGTAATTGCAGGTTTATTATATCTGACGCAACCGACAGTGTGGCGCTCGTTGTTCAAACTATCCGTAGAATGCCGCAGACTGGCCCAGTTATTTCTTTCTCTGCACATACTATGTACATAGTGTATAGAGGAAGTATTATATTCCGCTAAAAAATTCGATACCGCGATTTCAACGGAAATACACGTTTTAGGGTCCCCTGTATCAAAAACAATTCAGAAAAAGTTCCGTGTGTGTCTGTTGGCAGTATAGCTCAAAAACTAAAAGACCATTAAAAACCAAACTTAGTATTTGGGTTTGTTATCTTCCAAGGATGAGACACGAAGATCTTCAAGAAAATCCCTCCACCACAAACTACCCTTTACGTGGAAATTTTTTCGCAAATTTTGTTTTTCTAAAAAATGGCTCTAACAATCGTGATTAAAATATCGTATATTACAGCTATTTAGCTGACAAATAAAATGTATATTTTGAATTTTCTAGGAATAGTCTCTTATTCTGGATGAATTTTACGGAAATTTGCATAGCTGCTAATCTGTAGAGGTAGAAAAAAACTTACCACATAAAAATGTAGAGCACATCAAGACACACAATTTATGTAATATACATTTTTTCGTGGGGTTGATCGTTTTTGAGGTATTCCTTGTTTATGATTTCAGCTTTAAAAAACTTACACTTTTCTCATACAGGAATTTGTCAACTATTGTTCATGCAAACTAAGGAATTTAAGTCACATAGCAACCAGCTTTGGACTATCACTTTAACCTATGGTACTCCCTTATTTCGCTTCCACTTACAAGGAAGCAAATAATAAGACTATTTCTGCTAAATTTTTCTCGATTGGCATGAAGTAAATAGTAATTTTAACGATAATTTGTTGCAGAGATGTAGAGAAAGTTATGTGAATGGAACACATAAGATTTTTCTACTTATATGGTAAAGAGAAAATAATTATTACATTCCACCCAAAAATTCATTGCTTAGATTTCACTTAGGTTCCTAGAATCTAAAAACATTTTATATTCTCGACTTAGTACGTAGCATATGGAGAAGATACTGCAATCTACCCAAAACTTGCACACCGAAATTTCATTGCAAATACATATTTTAGATAAATAGATCATCTTTCATTACTCTGCTTTGTACGTGGTATATAGAGAAGGTATTGCATTCCACTCAAAAATTCGACACCGAGATTTCGCTTGAAATACACATTTTAGGTTCCATAAAATCAAAAATAGAACTTCTACTTTCACTACTTCGTACATATTATATAGATAAGGTTTTACATTCTACCCAAAAATGCGACAACAAGATTTCACTGCAAATCTTGTTTTAGGTTCCCTGAAACCTCAAGCAGCATTTTTACCTTCTCTGCATTATAAATACGAGGGTAGTTTTTTTTTTTTTGTGTTTTTTTTTTCAACTTCCGATAGGCTATAAATAAAAGACAAATGCGTAGAAAACAATTATTTTATTACTAAAAGTTTTGTACACTTGTGGTTACTTTTCAACATAATCACCGAAAAATCGACACATTTATCGTACCTGTGCACAAGCTTTGCAATACCCCCTTCAAAAAATGTTGCCGCCAATGATTTCAAATGAGCATTGACGTAGTTTTGAAGATCTTCATTCGTTTGAAAGTGCTGCCCTCCTAGCCAAGTCTTCAGTTCAAGAAAAAGGTGAAAGTCGCTGGGTGCCAGGTTAGGACTGTACGGCGGTTGATCGAAAATGTCCCATTGAAATTGTTCAAGGAGGCGATGGGTTGTGCCAGCAGTGTGTGGACGAGCGTTGTCATGGATCAACACAATTCCTGAAGTCAGCATTCCTCTTCGTTTGTTTTGAATGGCTCTCCGCAGAAGTCGTAAGATACGAAGATCTTCAAAACAACATTTTTTGAAGCGGGTATTGCAAAACTTGCGCACAGGTACGATAAATGTCTCAATCTTTTCGGTGATTATGTTGAAAAGTAACCATAAGTCTACAAAATTTTTAATAATAAAATAATTGTTTTCTATGAATTTGTCTTTTATTTATTTATTTATTTTGGGTTGAGGCACTTCACTGAGATAGGGAGCAATAATGTCGAGGACTTAACGCCTAAAGCTATGTGATGGTCCATATATATCAAGACCCCTTCACAGAACCTCATATTCTGCTAGTCATTTCTGGGAAAAATGGCTTTAAGAGAGCCGGAATATTGTCATCTCAGCTGCTTCTTTCTTGTAAACGGGATGGACAACGATATGGGAGGAGGGAAGAGAAAAAAATCCTATGTGTTCCATTCACATGACTTTCTCTATATCTCTGTAAAGTGTTATTATTAATAAGCTGGTTGCTATGTGACTGATGTTCCTTTGTTTGAATGTACAGGAGTTGTTAAATTCCTGTATGAGAAAAGTATAAGTTTTTCAAAGCTTAAACCAAGAAAAAGGAATATCTCAAAAACGATCAACTCCACGAAAAAAAGTATATAACATAAATTGTGTGTTTTAACGTACCCTACATTTTTTCTGGGTTAAGTTTTCGTCCATCTCTTACGGTTTAGTAGTTATGAAAAATTCATCCAGAATAAAGTAGCCTTCAGAGGCTATTCCCAGAAAATACAAGATTTACATTTTATTTGTCGTGTAAATATCTTTAGTATACGAATTTTTTTTATCAAAATCGTTAGAGCCATTTTTGAGAAAATCGAAATTTTCGAAAAAAGTTCCATGTAAAGGGTAGTTTGGAGTGGGGGGATTTTTCTCAAAATCTTCATGTCGCATCCCTGGAAGATGCTAAACCTTTATTTTACCCACTTTTCGTTTTTGAGCTATCGTGTTCACAGACACACGGACACACACACACACACACACACATGGACCTTTTTCTGAAAATACTTTTTTTGGATACAGGGGATTCTAAAACATATATTTCCGGTGAAATCTAGGTATCGAATTTTTGGGTGGAGTGCAATATCTCCTCTATACGCTATGTACAAAGTAAGTGTAGAGAAAGTAAAAACGCGCCAAGAAAATTAACTCTGCTAATGTAGTGTTTTCGCTTTTCCTCGCCAACAGCGCAATGTCAAAGATAAAAACAGTTGCCTTGCTCTCGAGTTGGTACAAGAATTTTCTGGGACAATCGGTCCCTTTGGACTCTTTACTGCATAATGTAAGAGAACGTGCATGTAAATAAAGCATGACGCATGAAATATTCTTTCCTTAAACAGCAGGGCATGTGAGAGACTGTGCTTCAAATTATTCACGCCTTTGTTCGTTCAATCTTCCTTATATCTGTCAACAACTGAAGCTCTTAATACAAAAACATTTGAATAAATAACTTAGATGTTCTACAGTGTGTCCTTAAAGTAATAGTGCACTTTGATTGGTCACAGCAATTCAATGAAACGGGATAGAAGTGTGAATTCTGCACCAAATTAAAGGAAAACTCTCAAAGATGTGTACCTATTTGATGCATTTCGAAGGACGTCTGTTGAAACAGAGTGAATAGCATCTGTGGTTACCTTTTTTACGTTTACTGTACACATGTTGCTTCACATAACCCTTCAAGCCTAAAGGCATTAGATCCGGGGATCGTGGGGGCCATGGCTTAACAGACGTTCAATCTTCCTTATATTTGTCAACAGCTGAAACTCTTAATGCAAACACTCCTCACTAAATAACTCAGATGTTCTACAGTGTGTCCTTAAAGTCATGGTACATTTTGATTGGTCACAGGAAATCAAGGAAATAAGATAGAAGTGTGAATTCTGCACCAAATTAAAGGAAAACTCTCAAAGTTTTGAACCTATTAGGTGCAGTTTGAAGGGCGTCTGTTGAAACAGAGTGAGTATTATCTGTGGTTATGTTTTTCAAATGACTAATGCTGTTGATACGTTTACTGTACATAAGTTGCTTCACATAACCCCATTAGTCTAAGGGTATCAAATCCGGGGATCGTGGTGGCCATGGCGTGTCAGACGTTCAATCTCCCTGAAGCTCTTAACGCAAACACTTCTCACAAAATAACTCAGACGTTCCATTGGGTCCGCAAATTCATAGTGCGTTTTTGGCCGGAGGATATCAAGGAAACAAGATACAAATGTGAAATCTGCACCAAACTAAAGGAAAACTCTCCAAGGTTGGTACCAATTCAGTACAGTTCGTTGTGGCTTCAATTTGTTGTCCTACACACATGCAACCGATATTCAAGTTCTGCTCACACACATTTAAGAATGTCTGGTAAAACATCTAGTGACATTGGGGTAAAACTGTGGTAGTATGGAAACAAGTGTGTAGGGAAAGCTTCACACGCTAGTGCACTTTATGTGTACACGACTCGTGCTATTTCGCCCCATATGTACTGCGCGACCAATTGCGCGGAAAAGTGAACATCTGTGGTTATCTCTTTTAATTGAGTAATGCAGTTGCCACGTTTACTGTACATATGATGCTTCACTTAACCCCACAAATCTAAGGGCATCAGATCCGGAGATCGTTGTGGCCATGGTTTGACAGACGTTCAATCTTCCTTATATCTGTGAACAGCTGAACCACTTAATACAGGCACCTCTCAGTAGATAGCTCAGATGTTCTACAGAGTGTCCGTAAAATCATAGTGCGTTTCTGGCCGGTCACAGGATTTCAAGGAAACGTGATAGAAATGTATAAATAAGTATAAGGGAATACATTAGATTAAAACGATAGTCAAATGTTTTAAAAGTTATTTATGGTGTGGTACAATTGAAATTCGGTCCTCTTGGTATGGTCGTGAATAAAAAGAGAGAGAGAAGAAATGAAAAAATGAATGAGTTTGAGAAAAACTTTAAGTAGTTTAAAATGGAGACCAAGAACAAAGAACATCTCTAAAACTGTTAAATGCATGCGAAAATTGTGTGTTTAACGAGAGTTCTGTAGTGTATTTTATATAATATATATATTTATATATATATTATGTAAAGTATCTTAAAGTATAGTATTTTAATAAAAATCTTAAGATTTATTTATTTTTGAGAAAATCAAAATGTCAGAAAAAAGGTCCATCTATCTATGAAGCGGGGAGGAATTTTAGTATACGTTTATCAGTTTCTGGATGACCCTCGTATTTTTATCTGCTACATTTACATTTTTTCGCTTTACTTACGAGGGTCGGCTGATAAGTCCCGGGCCTCACACAGATATGGCGCCACTAAGCCAGTTAGACGGTATCATCGTATAGTTTAACTCTAGTGTAACTTGTATCCATAGTTACAGGTCAATAGCTTGTTTAGTTTTCGAATGACAGCATTTTAAAGAAGACATCTTTAGAGTTATCACGAAAATGGAGGATTTGGAAAAATGAGCAGTAAATACTTCCATTTGAAATGCTTAACGCCTAAAGAAATAAAGGAGGAAATGGATAGTACATTGAAAGTCTCTGCCCCTTCATATTCAATGATTAAAAGGTGGGTTGCAGAGTTTAAAATGGGACGTAAGAGCACTAGTGATGAGTCTCGCTCTGGACGCCCTGTAGAAGTGACAACTACACAGATCATTGAAAAATTTCATCGTTTAATACTGGAAGACCCAGATTAAATTGTTTGAGATAGCAGAGGTTGTAAACATATCAAAAGAACGTGTAGGTAATATTTTGAGCAATGTTTTGGGCTTTCACAAGGTCTGTGCAAGATGAGTGCGGCGTTTGTTGACACCTGATCAAAAGTTGCAAAAAAAAAAAAAAAAAAAAACTGTTTGTATTAAGAATGTGGAGCTCTACCGTAAAAATCCCAGTGAATTTTTGAGACGGCTTAATACCATGGGTGAAACATGGATACATCACTACACTCCAGAAAGTAAATCACAGTCAAAACAGTAGAAGGCGCCAAAGGGAAACTCAATTTTGACAGCTAACAAGGTTATGGCGAGTGTTTTTTTGGGATGCACAGGGAATTATTTCTATTTAGTGCTTGAAAAAGGGTAAAAGTAGCACTGGTGACTACTACGCAAGCTTCCTGCAATGTTTGTGTGATGAGGTGAAAAAAAAAAAAATATTGTTTCATCACGACAATGCTCCGGCCCATCGTTCAGGCATTGTAATGGGAAAAAATCTGATGTGTTACCCTCAAATGACTTTCTCTAGCTGTTCTACTAACTTCTTACATAAGATTATTCTTCTTTCTGCATCTTGCTAATCGTGGTACTCATTAGCACAATGTTCTTATTATTTAGTTCCTTATAAGCAGGAAGAAAATAAGGGAATACACTAGGCTAAACCGATAATCAAATGTTTTAAAAGCTGTCGTTATGCGATTGTCATTACAAATCGCTTCTTTTCTTGGCCAGGAGTAGAACAAAAGAAAAACGGACACTCCCGACTAAGAAAAGTATAAGTACTTCACAACTGAAACTAATAACAATGAATACCACGAAAATGGTAAGCTCCATAAAACAAATGTATATGATAAACTTGTTTGTTTTAACAAGACCTATATATTTTGTATAGTAAGTTTTTGTCTATCTCTTACGGTTTACTAGTTATGCAAAATTAAGCTAAATTCATCCAGAATAAACAGGTCTTTAGAAGCTATTCCCAGAACATTCAAGATATACATTTTATTTGTCAGGTAAATATTTTTAATATACGGTATTTTAATCAAAATCGTTAGAGTCATTTTCAAGAAAATCAAACTTTTCGAAAAAAGGTTCCATGTAAAGGGTAGTTTAGAGTGGGGGGATTTTTTCTCAAAATCATTGTGTCGAATCCCTGGAAGATACTAAACTTAAATACCAAGTTTGGTATTTTAGCTAGTTTTCGTTTTTGAGTTATCGTGTTCACAGGCACACGGACACACACACACGGACCTTTTTCTGAAAATGCTTTTTTTAGATACAGGGGGTCCTAAAACATGTATTTTCGGTAAAATCTCGGTATCGAATTTTTTGGTGGAATACAGTACTTCTCTATACCTATGTACATTGTACATACGGGGCTACAGAAAGTAAAAATATGCGAATTAAAAATGGAATTGTTTGAACATTCACCCTATACGCCATATCTAGCACTCAGTGACTACCACCTGTTCCCAATCCTCAAAAAAGTTCTTGGAGGACGAAGATTTCACAGCAACGAGGAGGGTCATTGATGCGGTAAACAGCTATTGTATTGTAATATAGTCGTGTTCAAAACATTTACAACGAGCCGTCGTGAAGTTCGTTTGTATTGGTGATTTACGCCACGGGAAATTCAGGTAAACGAACTTGTTTTTCACGTTGTGAGTGATCAATTTGAAGTTCGCCCTAATGGTATCAGTGATTGCATCATTTGCATTAATAGTGGATCGGCAATGGTCGATTAAAGCAACGAGATGTGAAATAACACAAAATTAAACTAGGGCGTGTATAATGGAGTGACAACGCTCGCATTGACACTAATTTTTGTTTTGTTACTGTGCTCTTAATGCACTGTCATTTGTTGTAATATAGTCGGCTGACTTCTAAGTGCCGCTGGCGCAGAACACTCGAACCAAACAACTGCCGCACTTTACCTAAATAATAGATTATTACTTTCTCTACTAGTGTTTCTATAGTAAACAGAAGAAGTATTGCATTCTGTTTAAAATTTCGATACCTGATTTTACCACAAATAAAATGCCTTGAGGTTCGCGAAATCTCCAATACAGGCAAGTATTTTTACTTTCTCTAGCCAGTACGTACAATGCATCTTATACATAGCAGCTAGAGAAGGTACTGTATTCCACCTAAAATTCAATGAAGAAATATATGTTTTGAGGCCCCACAAGTACAAAAAAAACCATTTTTACTTTCTATACACGTACTATATACATAGCGGATAGAGAAGGTATTGTACTACACCCAAAATTTCGATACCGAAATTTCACCGGAAAAATGTGTTTTAGACCCCCGAGTTGAAACAAATTATTTTTAAACAAATGCCCGTGTGTGTCTGTGGATAGCATGGCTCAAAAATGAAAATGCCTTTAAACAACAAACTCGGCATTTAAGTTTAGTATCGTCCAAGGATGCGACAAAAAGGTTTTCAAGAAAATCCCCTCACCCCAACTATTCTTTACATGGTACATTTTCCGAAAAATTGCTAACAAGCTTGATTACAATATCGTATATTTAAATATTTACATGTCAAAAAATATATATATCTTGAATTTTCTGGGAATAGCCTCTGAATATATCTTTATTCTGTATGAATTTTTCAAAACTGGTAAACCATACGAAATAGACAATAACTTATTTAAACAAAAGTCTAGAACTCGTTAAAACGCACAAATTATGTTATATGCATTTTTTCATGGAGTTGAAAAACGGGTGTAAAAATCCATAGCATGGCTTTCTTCGGAAGAGAAGTAAAGCCGTTGGTCCCGTTTCGTAGATTTACGGCACGTTAAAGAACCTCAAGCCTGATAGAGAGGCCTTTGAGCAAAATTAAGCGGTCTTTCACGCCCAATTTAGAATGGGACGCTGAGAACCACAGAAGTTTAAGAACGTCCATAAATAACACGCCATTTACATGTTACCACACTAGGACTTACAAGCCAATGCCTAGGGATCAGAAGCCTGTCGGGGAGCCAACGGCTCGAAACCACAGAATGGAGAATCTGTTACGAGGGGTCAGCCCGTAGTCAGACATGAATATGAGGAAGTGGACGATATGAAATGGAAACGAAATTGATGATAGGTGATGATGGAGCAATTTGGTGGAATGAGTGGGGGGGGGGGAACCGAAGGACTCGGAGAAAGACTTCCAACCACCTGGGCCGCCTAGATGAGAGGCGAGCGGTCTAACCACTAAGCCACGGCGCCGTCCTAATTATATAGAATTTATCCTAAATATACTGTTGGTTTTAGAGGAAGTACCGTAACATTTTTTTCCATTTCATGTGAACCGCGTATTCAGGAAGAATTACACACTTTCTCTGCAAGTCTCCATTGACTTTCATCTCAGAAAACTTAAGTGAAATTGCAGACTGCAAAGGTAATTTAGAGAATTCTCGTTTCAAATTGGCTTTCCCGAGACATGTTTTTCATTTCCTTAAAAAAAAAAAAAAAAAACGCTAGAGCTGTTACAAAAAAGATGGCGCTTTATTTGCTTGTCTTTGCGTCCCTTATATTTGAGAGCATTTTGTATCATCCCCTTTCGTCTGCAACCATTTTGTTGATATTCCTCAGTATTTTTTTCCCCCGTTTCTTTTCTTAGGCCTCGTTTTCCTGTAGGATGAGAAAATAGAAGAGAAAAGAATATGACCTTTTAGAAGGGAGTAGGGCGTGGAAGGAAAACGAGAATCCCCTCCCCACACTCTTACTTCCTTTTCCGTGATATTCGTACACAATGAGCGGGCTCGGGGGGGGGGGGGGATCTGCATGGCGCAATGCCCCTGCTGTTCCAGATATACGTATATAAATTCATGAAGCAAGGATTTGCTCTTGGCTGCAAAGTTTGAAAAGCTGTGTGGCTATACAGATAGCACCCCCCCCTTCTTCTTCCTGTTGTCCTATAATCCTACAGGGAAGTAACGTAATGCATCCGCCTTTGGAAAGCATTTACGTACCTATACTTTGCAATATTTTGTGATAAAGCCACTAGGTATTGGCAATGCTCAGAAATCTTCGGCTTCATGGTGAAGATTTTTTTCCCTATCTATAGCAGTGTTAGGTATATGAGTTTACTGTAGATATAAGCTAATATTTCTGACTTTTTTACTTTCTCTACACGTTCGCCTAGCGGGGAGGTGGAATTATATTTGACCCAAAAATTGGATACCAGCGGGACACTGTAAACAGTTGCCCATGAAGTTTTTTTACTCTCTCTACACGTACTATGTACATAATGTATAGAGAAGGTATTGTATTGCATCCAAAAGTTCCATACCGAGAAATATATGTTTTTGGATCCGCTGAATCCAAAGAAGGATTTTTAGAAAGATGTCCGTGTGCATTTCAGTTTGAATTCTTCCAAGGATGCAACACGAAGATTTTCAGGTTAATCTCCCCACGCCAAACTACTCTTTACATGGAACATTTTTCGAAAATTTTGATTTCCTCAAAAATGGCTGTATAAGGATTTTGATTAAAATACCTTATGTGAAGATATATTTATGACAAACAAAATATATATCTTCAATTTTTTTGGAATAGTTTCTGAAGACCCCTTCATTCTGGAGAACTTTTGTATAAGCGTAAGATATATACAAAAATTACTACAAAATGTAGATGTCGTTAAAACGCACAATTTATGTCATATACAGTTTTTTGTATAGTTAACCGTTTAAGAGATATTTCGAATTATTGGTTTTAATTTTAAGCCACTTAAACCTTTCTCAAAAGGGGTGGCATCTTTCTTCTCGTTTCTCGTTTGTTTACTCCTGGCAAGCAAAGAGATAATATTTCAATTGTTTCACATAGCGACCGGCTTATAAACGACAAGGTACACAATGAGGGGGGGATCTGCAAGGCGCAATGCCCCTGCTTTTCCAGATATACGTATATAAATTCATGAAGCTAGGATTTGCTCTTGGCTGCAAAGTTTGAAAAGCTGTGTAGCTATACAGATAGCACCCCCCCTCCTTCCTGTTGTCCTATAATCCTACAGGGAAGTAACGTAATGCATCCGCCTTTGGAAAGCATTTACGTACCTACACTTTGCAATATTTTGTGATAAAGCCACTAGGTATCGGCTCTATGGTGAAGATTTTTCCCCTATCTACAACAGTGTTAGATATACTAGTTTACTTTAGATATTAGGTAATATTCTACAATTTCTGACCTTTTTACTTTCTCTACACGTTCGCCTAGTGGGAAGGTGGAATTATATTTATCCCAAAAATTGGATACCAGCATACACTCTCCCACGTTAATATCGTCACCCTCTGCCTTGTCACTATGAAGTTTTTTTTACATTCTCTACACGTACTATTTACATAGTGGATAGAGAAGCTATTGTATTGCGCCCAAAACTTCCATACCGATATTTCACCGGAAATATATGTTTTGAAATCTTCTGAATTCCAAAGAAAAAGCATTTTTTGAAAAATGTCCACGTGTGTCTGTCTTGGTGTTTAAAGTAGGTGTCTTCCAAGGATGCGACAGGAAGATTATCAAGACCCCCCCCCAATTACCCATTATATGGAACATGTTTCAAAAATGTTGATTTTCTCAAAAATGGTTTCAACGATTTTGATTAAAATGCCTTATGTACAAGATAGTTTTATGACAAATTAAATGTACATTTTGAATTTTCTGGGAATAGCGTCTGAAGAGCTCTTAACTCTGGATGACTTTTATATAACTTGGAAACCGTAAGAGATTAACAAAAATGTAGGGCTTGTTAAAACACACAACTTATGTGATATATATTTTTTGTAGAGTTAATCTTTTCGTTTGTTTACTCCTGGAAAGCAAAGATAGTGTAGCTTCAATTGTTTCAGATAGCGACCGGATTTTAAAAGACTAGACTATCTCTTCAGCTTTTGTATTTTCTTATTTCCCCTCTACTTACAATGAAGCTAGTAATAACACTAATTCTGCTTGTGTTTATCTTAATTAGCATGATGTTGATAAAAGATTAATATTTTGAATAAAAGGTTTGTTTACCTAAGAGCTAGAGGACATTGTGTGAATTGTGCACAATAGACTTTTTTCCTTCTACTTACTAGGAAGTAAGTAATAAGGACAATTTGTGCTAATGTTTATCTCGTGTGGATAGAAGAATAAACTTTTGAGCAATATTTTCTTACAGATATGTAGAGAAAGTCATGTGAGTAGAACACATCAGATTTTTTATTAATCAGGATATCTTTATTGTAAATTTGATACTTTACGTTATTTTCATTACATGGCAAGGACCCTATCCAATGACAACCTTTATATTGATTAAATTGTCAGGTCTATATGAAGCTTTCTTTTTAATCTTCGAGCTGCTGGCAGGTGCTGAGGAATCGTGCTCATTAGTTGGTTGGAGTGGTTGGCGAACTTGTTGTAGAGCCTCGTAGCTATTAGTGGAATCTGATGGGTAACTATAACATGCAAACATACCATGGTGTATTTATTATGAGTCGAAGGAAACGATTTTGAAGGGTCAGTACTCTTTTTATCTGTGAATCAGATGCAGAATCTCAAATTCTATACCCATGTGACCGACCATATAGGAGAGCTAATCATTCTTTTTACTTTCTCTATACGTACTATTTACATAGTGTATAGAGAAGGTATTGCACTCCACCAAAAAATTCGATTCCGAGATTTCACCGGAAATATATGTTTTAGGGTCCCCTGTATCCAAAAAGTATTTTCAGAAAAAGGTCTGTGTGTGTCCCTGTGTCTGTGAACACGATAACTCAGAAAAGAAAAGTCGGTAAAATACCAAACATGGTATTTAAGTATAGTATCTTCCAGGGATGTGACACGAAGATTTTGAGAAAAATCCCCCCACCCCAAACTCCCCTTTAAATGGACCTTTTTTCGAAAATTTTGATTTTCTAAAAAAATGGCTCTAAGGATTTTGATTAAAATATCATATATTAAAGATATTTACCTGACAAATAAAATGTATTTTTTTAATTTTCTGGGAATAGCCAGTGAAGATTACTTTATTCTGGATGAATTTTGCACAACTACTAAACCGTAAGAGATGGACAAAAACTTAACACTCAAAAAATGTAGAGCATGTTAAAACACACAATTTATGTTACATACATTTTTTTCGTGGAGTTGATCGTTTTTGAGATATTCCTTTTTCTTGGTTTTCAGCTTCGAAAAACTTATACTTTTCTCATACAGGAATTTGTCAACTCCTCTCCATACAAACAAAGGAACATCAGTCACATAGCAACCAGCTTTTTGCTTTCACTTTAACTTATGGTACTCCCTTATTTCGCTTCTACTTACAGTACAGACTATTTCTGCTAATTTTTCTTGATTGGTGTGAAATAAATAAAATATAAGTTTATTAACAAATAATTTGTTACAGAAATATAGAGAAAGTAATGTGAATGGAACACATAAGATTTTTTATTGTAGTTGGGAGAGATGATTTGTCATGTATTTGCTGCGTAATTATGTTGTGGTGTATTATATTAAGCACCACGTTCGGAGCACCTGTTGCAGCGTTTTTGGCTTCGTGCCCAGATTTGTGGTCACGTTGACGGTGCTCTAAGTCTCACTCCACTACCAATGAGTAGACCCACGTACCTGTTGATGTAGATCTACTACCGGTGAGATGCCTCGGCTCAGCTCAGCTGCACGATAGTTTACTCTCTCGGGGTGGTACAGCTAATGGGGGTAGTTCAGGGAGTGATCTTATAAATGATGTAGACATATGTAACTTTTCTTGAATTTATCATCACTAGGAGGCGCGAGACAAGCATTTTGCTTCACAATTCTACTAACTCAATTATTTAATAGGAACTTTGTTACTTGATTATTCACACGTACTTATTTATACTTCTTCCTTGATTCCGCTTTACACAATTTAATTTTAATGCACCTCTCTGCCTTTGAATATACTTGACTTAAAGGGATGTTGACCACTAAATATCGTTAAGAGTTACAATGTTTGACTTTGTGCTGACAACCGACAGCATGACAGTATTATAACGGCAAATCGCAGACAGCTCCGATATGCCGTACTCTGCTTCTCATATACTAAAACTACTGTCATGGTGGCTTCTTTCTGATTGGGCAGAAAGGCCGCGAAATTGACGTCTATGTTACCCAAAATACACTGTTCTCTTCCCAGGGTGCACCACAACACCCACGTAACACATGTTATACAATGGAAAACTATCTTTTCCGACTTTTAAGGTTTAGCCCCGGCGTAACTCATTGGTACGTGCCTGGACAAAGAAGCTTGTTAACAATGAACCCCTCACACCACTATCCTAGCTTGGCGTCAACTTTCTGCTCTTCTGCTTTGCTACAAGCTGATCTTTACACTGCTAAATATATGAGTTAATAAGTATTTGCACTCTTTAGCTATACACCGCTAAATAATTAATAAACTACCAATAGTTATTGTGGAGAAGCTAATTAACGGTCTCATATTAAATAAGGAATAAATAGAAAAAAATCTGATGTGCTCCATTTACATGACTTTCTCTACCTCTCTGTAACAAATGATAGTTAATAAGCTTATTCTTCTATCCAGTTCATGCTATTCGACATAAACATTAGCCTAGGCAAATGCTTTATAATGTGATTGCTATGGTATAGAAATCCAATTATTTGCGTGGTCAGGTGTTGACAGGTTCCCTTATGAGAAAATTATTAAGTATTTTAAAACTAAAATCAATAACAAGGATTATCTTAAAACGGTCAACTTCAGGGAAAAATGCAATTTAACATAAATTGTGTGTTTTAACGAGCTCTACATTTTTTGTGCAGTAAGTTTTTGTCTGTCTCTTACGGTTTACTAGTTATGCAAAATTTCACAAAATGCATTCAGAATAAACATGTCTTCAGAGGATATTCCCATAAAATTCAAGATATACATTTCATTTGTCATGTAAATATCTTAATCGTATATGACATTTTAATCAAAATCGTTAGAGTCATTTCTGAGAAAAAACGAAATTCGCATCCTTGGAAGATACTGAACTTAAATACCAAGTTTGGAATTTAATGGTATTTTCGTTATTTTTTTTATTAAAGGGTTCCTAAAACATGTATTTCCGGTGAAATCTCGGTATCGAATTTTTGGGTGGAATACAATACTTTCTCTCTGCACTATGTACATAGTACGTGTAGAGAAGGTAAAAATATGCCGAGCGAGGTTGCTTGATTTACTGCCGTTCCAAGCGATATACTTTATTCAGAGCTGAGTAAACTCTTGTTTGCAAAATACACAAGCACCATGAATTGGTTTAAACCAGATACAGATGCCCGGAATATGAACTCAGGTGGGCGAGGGTCCCGGCTGCCATCTGCCGTCATACATTGAAACAGAATTACTGTTGCCTAGCACTAAGGCTTCTGGGGACACCTAGGGAAGCAAAATTATAGTCTGTCTTCCACACGACCAGGTATCTCTTTACAGATCCGTGTGACCAAGTGAAGCGAGTAAAATATATGGAGTAAATAGATGATAATAATAATAATAATAATAATAATAATAATAATTGAATATTAACAAATATACGAGTATATCTTGAATTTACTGGGAATAACTTCTCAAGTCCTCTTCATTCTGAATGATTTTTGCATAACTGTAAACAGTAGGATATAGACATAAACTTGCTACACAAAATATGTAGATATCGTCAAGACACAAATCCTGACATTTACATTTTTGTTGTAGAAGTAACCGTTTCCGAGATATTCCCTGTTATTGTTTTCAATTTTAAAATACTTATCTATACTTTTCTCAAACAGGAAATCATGTTTCTTTTGTTTTACTCCTGGCTATGCAAGGAAGCAAAGTAAAAGCTTTTGAAACAATTGAATAACACTTTGGCCTAGTGTCTTCCCTTATTTCTCCTCTACTTATATGGAACTAAGTAATAATTTGTCAATTTTCATCATATTATAGAAAGAAGAATGATCTTTTATAAAAAGTTTGTAGAACAGCTAGAGAAAGTCATGTGCATGGAACACAGCCTGTATGTAAAATGTACATAGTGGATACAGAAGGTATTGTACTCCACCCAAAAATTCGATGTAGAGAGATTTCACAAGAAATATATGTTTTGAGGTCCCCTGAGTTAGAAAAGCATTTTTAGAAAAATTGTCCGTGTGTGACTGTGTCTTTGGACAGCATAACTCAAAAACGAAAACTTCGTTAAATACCAAACCATGTATTTAAATTTAGACGGTCCCAAGGATGCGACACGAAGATTTTAAAATAAATCCACGCACCCTCAAATAATCTTTACATAGAAAAGTTTTCGAAAATTTTGATTGTTTCAAAAGTAGTTCTAACAATTTTGATTAAAATACCTATAATAAAGATATTTACATCACAAATATCTTGAATTTTCTAAGAACAGCCTCTGCAGACCTCTTTATTCTGAAAGAAATTTCCTGAATTTTGCAGAACTGGTAATTCGTAAGAGATAGACTGAAACTTACTGCACCAAAATTGTATATTTCGTTAAAGCATATGTTACCTTTTTTGTAGAACTGACTGCTATCTGAGAATTACTTATTGCTTTCTCAAACGGTACTATACAAAGCGAACAGAACCTCAATTGTTTCACATAGCGACGAGCTTCTAAGCCAATTAATACCCTTATTTCCTTCTACTTAAAAGGCAACAAGTTATAAGACCAATTATGCTAGTATTTATCTCGATTAGCTTGATGTATATAAAAACATCTTATGTGTTCCATTCACATGACTTTCTCTACATCTCTGCAACAAATTATTGTTAAAAAACTTATGCTTCTATTTACTTCATGCTAAGTGGGTAAAAATTAGCAGAAATAGTCCAATTACTTGCTTCCCTGTAAGTAGAAACGAAATAGGTTAAACTGATAGCAAAAGATGGTTGCTATGTGACTGAAGTTCCTTTGTTTGTATGTACAGGAGTTGACAAATTCCTGCATGGAAAAAATATGTTTTTTAAGGCTGAAACAAAAAACAAGGAATATCTAAAAAAACGATCAACTCCACGAAAAAAATGTATATAACATAAATTGTGTGCTATAATGTGCTCTACATTTATGTGTGGTAAGTTTTTGTCTATTTCTTACGGTTTACCAGTTACACAAAATTCCGTAAAATTCATCCAGATTAAAGTAGTCTTCAGAGGCTATTCCCAGAAAATTCAAGATGTACATATTATTTGTCAAGTATATATCTTTAATGTATGATACTTTAATCAAAATTGTTAGAGACATTTTTTAGAAAATCAAAATTTTCGAAAATTTTTCCATATGAAGGGTAGTTGAGGGTGAGAGGATTTTCTTAAAAATCTTAGTGTCGCATCCTTGGAAGATACTGAACTGAAATTCCAAGTTTGGTATTTAACGGTCTTTTCGTTTTTGAGCTATGCCGCCCATAGGCACACACACACACACATACACACAGACAGATACGCACACGGACATTTTTCTAAAAATGCTTTATTTAGGATTCAGGCGGTCTCAAAACATGTATTTCCAGTGAAATCTCGGTATGGAATAGTACGTATAGACAAAGTAAAAATTATCTTTTGTAAAAATAGTTTCTATTTAGAACAGCTAGAGAAAAGAATGTGAATGTAACACGTCAGAGTTTTTACTTTTCTACGAGGGGTTAATTAGAAGTATAGCCCACAAATATTTCATAGCAAACCAAATACAAGGGACCAAGTGAGGGAAGCGCCTTATTCGAGCAATAAAATGGGACGCTGTGAGGCGAAACCCAAGGATTCGATATGAAAAGCTGGAATGAAATTTATGTTTTTTAATTTCGTGTAGAGTAATGCACCCAAAGGAATAAAGTAATTTGAATCCTAACATCTACAGGACCAGCCTTCAATATCAAAGCTTGCATGCATGTGTGGAATGTGCATTCTCCCAGTCCAGATAAAGGAAATTCCTTCAGCACTTGCTGAAAAATGTATTAGCTTCCTCTTCTGCATTATTTTATACTTCCTCATTCAGAGGACCTTCGCAATATACAATGATACATATCTGCTATATTAATAAATAGGACAAGGCATTTAATGATTTCGCAACTTTTCCCTATAATATTGGAAACATTTGTTGCATATATGCAAATGTATGACATTGAATAATGAGTTAAATAAAAAAAATCTGATGTGTTCCATTCACATGACTTTCTCTACATATCTGCAACAAATTATTGCTAAAAAATTTATCTTAAAAACGATCAACATAAATTGTGTGTTTTAATGTGCTATACATGTTCTGTGGGATAAGTTTTTGTCCATCTCTTACGGTTTAGCAGTTATTCAAAATTCACTAAAATTCATCCAGAATAAACTACTCTTCAGAGGCTATTCCCAGAAAATTCAAGATATACATTTTATTTGTCAGGTAAATATCTTTAATATACGCACTTTTAATCAAAATCGTTAGAGCCATTTTTGAGAAAATCAAAATTTTCGAAAAAAGTTCCATGTAAAGGGTATTTGGGTGTGGGGGGATTTTTCTCAAAATCTTCGTGTCGCATCCCTGGAAGATACTAAACTTAAATACCAAGTTTGGTATTTTACTGACTTTTCGTTTTTGAGTTATCGTGTTCACAGACACACGGACACACTGACACACTGACCCACGGACACACACCCACACACACACAGAGACCTTTTTGTGAAAATGCTTTTTTTTGGATATTGGGGACCCTAAAACATATATTTCCGGTGAAATCTCGGTTTCGAATTTTTTGGTGGAGTGCAATATCTTCTCTATACACTATGTACATAGTACGTATACAGAAAGTAAAAATCTGATGTTTTCCATTCACATGACTTTCTCTACATCTCTGCAACAAATTATTACTAAAAAGCTTATGCTTCTATTTAGTTCATGCTAATTGAGAAACCACTAACAGAAACAGTCTTATTAATTGCTTCCTTATGTAGAAGGAAGTACCATAGGTTAAAGTGATAGTCAAATGCTAGTTCCTATGTGACTGATGTTCCTTTGTTTGTAAGGATAGTAGCTGACAAATTCCTGTATGAGAAAAGTGTTTTTCAAAGCTGAAACTAAAAACAAGGAATATCTTAAAAACGATCAACATAAATTGTGTGTTTTAATGTGCTCTACATTTTCAGTGGGGTTTTTGTCCATCTCTTACAATTTAGCTTTTATACAAAAATCCGTAAAATTCATCCAGAATAAAGTAGACTTCAGAGGTTATTCCCAAAAAATTCAAGATGCACATTTTATTTGTCAAGTAAATATCTTAAATATACACGATTTTAATCAAAATCGTTTGAGCCATTTTTAAAAAAATCCATTTTCGAAATTTTTTCTATGTAAAGCGTAGTTTGGGGGGGGGTCTTGAAAAGCTTCGTGTTGCATCCTTGCAGGATACCAACTTAAATACAAAATTTGGTTTTTAACGGTCTTTTCATTTTTAAGCTATGCTGCCCACAGGCACACACACACATACACACACACACACACACACACATATACGGACATTTTTCTAAAAATGTTATTTTTTTTGGATTCAGGGATTTATAAACATATATTTCTTGGTTTCGAATTTTTGGGTGCAATACAATACCTTCTCTATGCACTATATACATATTACGTGTAGAGAAGTAACAGCCTTATGTGTTCTATTCACATGACTTCGCTTTCAGCTTTAAAAAACGTATACTTTTCTTGTACAGGAAGCTGTCAACTCGTGTCTATACAAAACAAAGGGACTTCAGTCACATAGCAACCAGCGTTTGACTATCACTTTAACCTATGACACTCCCTTATTTCGCTTCTATTTGCAAGGAAGCAAGTAATAAGATTATTTCTGCTAATTTTTTCTCGATTAAATGAAGTAAATATTTAACAATAATTTGTTTCAGAGATGTAGATAAATTCAGGTGAATGGAACACATCAGATTTTTTTATTTACCCTCATTTCTTTAGGAAATGTTCTAATAAATGTAGAGCGATAAGGTTTAAATGTTTAACTTCTCTATTTTGCGTTGGTGTATCTCAGCGACCGTGATTACCGGCATATGCTGGGAATAGTGGTCAGTGCAATTTATGTTAAGTTTTAATTATTAGCACCACTTAGCGATAACTTAGCATCGTAAATTGATGTACACAGTTATTAAATACTTCTAATGACATTTCAATTTACAGAAAAATGCACCTCTCCTTGAGGTCGGGGGGGGGGGGGAGCTGCAACTCTTAAGTGACCGCCATTCCCTGCATCCCCCCCCCCTACAAAACATATACCGTTATGTGGCTATTATGCAAAATACAGAGTGATTTATGTAGAACTGATACATTTCTTTCTTTAATTTTTCCGTTGGAAATTCATTCAATGACCCAATTTTAGCACGAAATTACGCAAAATGTTCTGCAGTTTCAATTCCTTAACACTAGATGGCAGATGTTTATGTTTTATTCCTAATTGCATTGTTGGCAGCTGCTTCGACATTTTGTTCTTGTAGTCAAAGTGAAAATGCAGTACGATGTAGAGCTGAGTCAAGGATATTTTCAGCAAGATGGCGTTACCTGCTATACATCAAATGAATCCATGAACGTAATTGCAAGTTTCCTTGTCGACCGGATAATTTCGAGGAACCTGTGGCCACCGAGATCTACGGATTTGACATCACCAGACTTCTTTCTATGGGGTTACTTAAAAGACAGGGTTTGCGCCACACGTCCCCAGACAACATCACAAAGGAGATGCAAGCTATTGACAACAGGGTCCTCCAACGAGTGGCCAGTAACATGGAACAACGCGTTGAGTTGTGGCTTGCGCAGCATGGAGGACATTTTCAACATTTGCTATAGAGGTAAATAATCTTCCAAAATTCGTCTACAATTTAGGTGTAACAAGTTGTCGCTAGCACACTTCGTTTTGAAACAATTAAAGAAATGTGTCAGTTTTATATAAATCACCTTGTATTATGTGAGTGTTTTTTTTGTTTACTTTCTCTATACGCACTATGTATATAGTGTATAGAGAAGGTATTGCACTCCACCCAAAAATTCGATACCGAGATTTCACCGAAAATATATGTTTTAGGGTGCCCAATATCCAAAAAAAGCATTTTCACAAAAAGGTGCGTGTGTGTGTGTGTGTGTCCGTGTGTCTGTGAGCACGATAACTCAAAAACGAAAAGTCGGTAAAATACCAAACTTGGTATTTAAGTTTAATATCTTCCAGGGATGCGACACAAAGATTTTGAGAAAAATCCCCCCTCCCCCAACTACCCTTTACATTGAACTTTTTTCGAACATTTTGATTTTTTCAAAAATGTCTCTAACGATTTTGATTAAACTTTCGTATATTAAACATATTTACCTGAAAAATAAAATGTATATCTTGAATTTTATGGGAATAGCGTCTGAAGGTGTTCATTTTGGATGGATTTTACTGAATTTTGAATAACTGCTAAACCGTAAGAGATGGACAAAAACTTGCTGCACAAAAAATGGAGAGCACGTTAAAACACACAATTTATGTTATATAAATTGTTGTCGTGCAGTTCGTCGTTTTTGAGACATTCCTTATTTTTGAATATCTGATATGGTATAAAGCATTATAGAAATATATTTAAAAGGGCAGTAAATTCTCTGGGACTGCATTATGAAAAATAAATGGGAAGCATATCAGATATGTGTAGGATGGGGGGAAAGGGCTGTTTATCACGTGAAGGTACTCCTGAGTGTATGGGATGCACTGCAGCTTTTCCACCCCATCTTCAATATTGCCATGTTGAAACTATTACTTAGCCATGAAAGTGTTTCGCCAGTGGAAGCCGCCTTTTATTACTGCCCGAATGCCATCGATCTGGTGCTGCTGCGAGTATGGCTCTCTTTATGTACACAGGGAAATATTCATGAATTATTGATAATGTGCTGGCGTATCGTGCTGCGAGAAGGGAGAGATAACAGAAAGAAGGGCGCGGGCTATGAAGGTTTATGTATCGATCAAACAGGCGCGGAAATGCCTTTCAGGCTCTGGGGACGTTATCTTAACACCGTGACGTCAGCGCCTGCTAATTTGTTTTGCTGATTTTACTCTGGTTTTACGCCATTTACGAAATGGTCCCTCTCCATGTGTGAGCGTATTCACCTGGGTCGTTTTCAGACGTAGCCGAAAACATTCGATATCATGGGAATATACAAACATCGCCAACTAATGGAACCATTGAGAGCATCTTGGTCAGAGATCCACATTTCCCCTTACGTATCCTACCATGTACACAGTGTATAGAGAAAATATTGCATTTCACACAAAAATTCTATACCGTGATTTCGCCGGAAATACTCGTTCTATAGTTCCCGTATCCAAAACTTTCGATATCACGGGAAAATCCATACAGTCTTCAGAAGCTATTCCCAGAAAATTCACGATATACATTTTATTTGTCTGTTTAATATCTTTAATGTACGATATTTTAATCAAAATCGTTAGAGCCATTTTTGAGAAAATCAAAATTTTCGAAAAAAGTTCCATATAAAGGGTAGTTAGGGGTGTGAGGATTTTCTTGAAAATCTTAGTGTCGCATCCTTTGAAGATACTAAACTTAAATATCAAGTTTGGTATTTTACCGAGTCGAGTCATCGTGTTTACGGACACACGGACACACATACAGGGACCTTTTTCTGAAAGTGCTTTTTTTTGGGTGCAGGGGACCCTAAACATATATTTCCGGTGAAATCTCAGTATCGAATTTTTGGGTGCATTACAATAGCTTCTGTAGAAACTATGCACATAATACGTGTAGAGAAAGTAAAAAAAATGCACTAAAAATACTACAAACTTTGATTAATCATCTTTACCGCACAAGTGCAACACCAAATAATTAAGAGTTAATGTCTTTTATATCCAGAATTCTCCCTCTAACCTGAGGATTGCTTTTAGTGAGCATCTGGGGCAGAAATGAAAGCATTGGACTAAAGTTCCTTGGTTAATTAATTTCACAAGCTCATTCACTACCACAGATATGCTTGCAAATGTTCAAGGTTTACTTTGTAGATATAAAATGCGTAGTTCCCTTTTGTAGTACCTGTAATATCAGAGGCTCGAAAGCAGCGCTCTGTGTGTGTATAACATATTACAAGAGTAGCTGCTAACGACGTAGCTTATTGCTACGCTTCACGAAATAGTGTCACGTAATGCTGCAATTACCACACCTATCTGCTTGTCAATCTCAAGAAACAAATTATTATTTGTAGGGAAAATATTTTAAAACACGGCGCCACAGAACAAGTTGTCACGAATACTTCTGAAACAGTTTCACACCTTGATTTCATCACCGCCACACTTACCACACCAAAGGAGCGTGACGTAATCAATCTGACAGGCATGAAATAAAAATCAAGAACAGGCGTGAAGGTGACGGAGAGTTGAAAGCGGAGATTTCAAAAAGTATTAACGTTAAAATTTACCTACATGGTGCAATAAAGACATGTCGAGAGGGGTTTTACATGTCGAGGGGTTTTACATTCACGTACAATGTACACTCAAAGACAATAAAATACGCCTGGTGCTGTAACTTTGCTGAAAACGTTTGAAGGAGACTCAGATCTAAAGACAATTTTCACTAGTGCCACTCTGGTGCCGCATACCACGCGAGTAAGAAAAACCTGATGTGTTCCATTCACATGACTTTCTCTACATCGCTGTAACAAATCATTGTTAAAAACCATCCATATTCTTCTATTTACGTTATGATAATCGAGATAAACATTTGCAGAAATTGTTTTAATTACGTAGGGTAAGAGTTTACAACTTTCCTTGTGTCAAAAGTGAGTATTTTGAATAACACGGAATATCTCAGAAATGGTCAATTGCACCAAAAAAACGTATATGACTTAAACTGTGTTTTAACGTGATCTATGTTTTTGTGTAGTAAGTATTTTACCTCCATGAAAAAAATGTATATAACATAAATTGTGTGTTTTAAGGTGCTCTACATTTTTTTATCGGTCAAGTTTTTTTCCATCTCTTGAGCTTTAGCAGCTATGCAAAATTCCGTAAAATTCATCCTGAATAAAGTAGTCTTCAGCGACTATTCCCAGAAAATTCAAGATGTACATTTTATCTGTAGGTAACTGTCTTTAATATGTGCTGTTTCAGAGCAAATCAAAATTTTAGAAAAAAGTTCCATGTGAAGGGTACTTGGGGGTGGGGGATTTTTCTCAAAATCTTTGTGTTGCATCCCTGGAAGATACTAAATTTAAATACCAAGTTTGGTGTTTTACCGACTTTTCGTTATTGAGTTATCGTGTTCACAGACACACACACACACAGACACACACACACACACACACACACACACACACGGACCTTCTTCTTAAAATGCTTTTTTTGGATAAAGGGTACCCATAACATATATTTCCGCTGAAATCTCGGTATCGAAATTTTGGATGTAGTGCAATACCTTCTTTATACACTATGTACATAGTACGTGCAGAGAAAGTAAAAATGTAGATTTAAAAATGTAGATATCCTATACAGTTTTTGTGGACTACACAATTTCCGAGATATTTCTTGTTATCGAAAATAAATTTCTGGTACATACGAGTACTCGTATATTTTTCTCAAATGAAATGAACTCGTTCGTTTTTTCTCTTTTACTTTCTCTAACACGCACCATATACATGCTGGTAGAAAAGGTATTGTATTCCACACAAAAAATCGATACCGAGCTTTCACCGGAAATATATGCTTTATAAGACCTCTGAATAAAAAGGATTTTTAGAAAAGCGTCCGCGTATGTGAGTCTTCCTGTATGTGAAAAGCATAAATAAAAAGCGAATCATTGGTAAACTACTAAACTTAGTATTTAAGTTCGGTATTTTACAAAGATGCGACACGAATATTTTCAGTAAAATTCCCTTATCCTAAAGTAGTCTTTAAATGGAAGATTTTTCGAGATTTTCGAGTTATTCAAAATGGCTCTATTTTGAATAAAAACCCGTATGTTAAATATGTTTATAAGACAATATATACAAGCTATCAAAAAGTTACTAAAAAAATACAGATCTTGTTAAACTACTCAATTGAAGTCATATACATTTTTGTGTACAGTTAACTCTTTGCAAGATATTACTTCTGGTTTGTTTCAATTTTAAGATACTTGACATTCGTTTCGTATCTTAATTTTATACTGGTAATAAAAAGAGAACTGCATTTTAGTTTTATCATATAGTAACTAAGTTTTATAAGATTTGACTGTCGCTTTAGCCTAGTGTATTCCTTATTTTCTTTCTTGTTATAAGGAACTAATTAATAATGTTTATCCTATAATGATTGTAATAGACACCGTTGCCACATAAGAAAACTCGGTCTTTAAATCGAAGTGGTAGTTATTAGCGCAACAGGTGGGATAAAGTAAGCAAAAGTCACTCGTTGCTCCGGTAACGAGTGGGATAAAGTAAATAAATAAATGGTTAATAACTACACATTTTCTATAACCTTTTAACTCTTTTTCGTATAATTTCCGTGAAGTCGGCGGTACTAAAGCCTCAACTGCTTCTTTTGTTTCATTTAATATATCATTTGGAACCGATATATTAACGTTCTCAACGTCTATCGTAAACTTAATCAATTTAAAACTAGCAGTTATAAAAACAAAGTTAGTATTCATACATAGCCTACCATATTTTATAACTATAAGAACGCCAATTCAACGCCTCATTTAATTTACTATCTGTTGTAAAATCATTAACTGAATATTTGTAATGTATTAATTTATCATGTCTGTAGGATAAAATATCGTACAATATAAATGGACAGATCTCTATTATCCACTCGTAAAACTTAAATCGTCCGGGAGAAGGTGAGAGCGGCCATCAGGCGGCATCCTACAGTTCAGCCAGGACTACTAGACTCTTCTCAGAGAGGTTGCTGAGGGCGGTCAGATCCTAGTTACTTCATTTAATGCGTTTACAACCATTTACTTCATTATGTTAGCTGAATTCAGGGTGTTAGCGGGGCTTCGACCATGCATGAGCCCTCTCTCCTTATAGCGGTTAAGTTTTTCCAGTACTTTCAGATTTCCTCTTAGACTTACGCCTTTTTACTTTCTCTACACTTACTATGAACATAGTGTATAGAGAAGATATTGCACTCCACCAAAAATTCGATACCGAGATTTCACAGGAAATATATGTTTTAGGGTCCCCTGTATCAAAAAACGAAAAGTCGCTAAAATACCAAACTTGGTATTTAAGTTTAGTATCTTCCAAGGATGCGACACGAAGATTTTGAGAAAAATCCCCCGGCCCCAAACTACCCTTTACATGGAACTTTTTTCGAAATTTTTTATTTTCTAAAACATGGCTCTAACGATTTTGATTAAAATATCGTATATTAAAGATATTTACCTGACAAATAAAATGTATACCTTGAATTTTCTGGGAATAGCCTCTGAAGACTACTTTATTCTGGATGAATTTTACGGAATTTTGCATAACTGCTAAACTGTAAGAGATGAACAAAAACTTACCACACAGAAAATGTAGAGCATACTAAAACACACAATTTATGTTATATAATTTTTTTTTCGGTGGAGTTGATTATTTCTAATATATTCCTTGTTTTTAGTTTCATTTTCGAAAAAAATACTCTTCTCATACTGAAATTTGTCAACTCCTGTCCATACAAACAAAGGAACTTCTACCACACAATAGTGAGAAAATATTGTGGCGGCGTGGTGTTTACCTGCTGGCCCCACCTTGGGTCAGGGGGTGTTTACATCGCCGGATATCCCGTTGAGGAGGTAGTATTATTAGCTCGAACTGCCCCGCTCTCTTATCGGGAAGGAGGTAGGAGAAGTTGCAATTCCCTTCTACCTTGGTATTAGTAAAATCTTCGAGAAGTCACTGCTCGGGTATAAAAAGAAAATGATCGGCAGGAGCGATTGAGTTCAGTTCTGTTGTTTCTTCAGCTAGTTCTTTCACCGAACCAGTACCGTGATCAAAGAAGGTAAGTCCCAAGTTTGGCACTTTAGTTAACAAACGAAGAGAATTTAGACCGAGCTGCATGACATCTTGTACGAAAAGAAGAAACTTAAGCGACTTTTTTATGAGCAAACAAAGTCTAGGTACAGTAAAACCCCGATTACCCGCGGATACCAGGGTGAGTGATTTTACACTACAGCCATTGGCTTATAGTAGACCTCAGACCTCAGGAAGATAGGATGAGATGAGAGTAATGTATTCCAAGCAGTTCATTTCGACGCGGGTAGCGGTAGGAGCCAGCGCTCTAGGTCTGATCGAACCCCCTGAGTTTGCAGACGGCTTCCAACGCCATCCCGCCGTCAAAACTCTATTTCCAGAGCGCATTCACCACCACTGAAGGGCACCACTGCCGACACTTAAAACCCTGAAAGAGAGTTGGATGAAATGGAGAGACAGGAAGTTTGGGATAACAAAGAAACTTCCCCGGTATTTGCCTAGTGACCTGGGAAAGCACCCGAAAAAAGCCTGGATCAGAGAGGCCAACCGCGAAAATCGATCTCACGACCTCGGAATGCCAGTAATTTTCCCTGTAGTTGGCTTGGATTAATTTTTTTCGATACACTTGCATTAATCCACACCTCAGATCATTTGGTAGCAGAATTGAGAGTTTAATGTCTTTATGTTTCAGTTATAGAATTACGGTGATACCAACTTTATGGACCCGTTCCATTTGAAGTTTTATGTTGTAACATGTCTTGTTTTAAGTGCTGACGTCATCGCTTTGTTAGAGTATTTTCGCAACTTAGCCTTTGTTGTTTAGATCAAACGAAGCCCGCATTGTACCAGAAGAATATAATTCTAAATAGCATTGTTTGTTATTCGCTGAACATAGTGAGAATTTGTGAAAGCGGGTGCTGGTGCCCCTAGAATGTTATCTGTATACTCCCTTATCGATGTCCGTTAATGTAATTTCAAGGGTGCAGAGAAACTACCTCGTATTAATATCGCAGAGTTACAAATTTTACTTTCTCTACAAGTACTATGTACATAGTGTATAGAGAAGGTATTGCATTCCACTCAAAAATTCGATACCGAGATTTCACCGGAAATATATGTTTTGGGTCCCCTGAACCCAAAAAAAGCATTTTCAGAAAAAGGTCCGCGTGTGTGTGTCCATGTGCCTGTGAACACGATAACTCAAAAACGAAAAGTCGGTAAAATACCAAACTTGGTATTTAAGATTGGCATCTTCCAGGGATACGACACAAGGATTTAGAGAAACATCCCCCATCCCAAATTACCCTTTACATGGAACTTTGTTTGAAACTTTTGATCTTCTCAAAAATGGCACTAAGGATTTTGATAAAGATGTCGTACATTAAAGATATTTACCTGACAAATAAAATGTATATATTGAATTTTCTGGGAACAGCGCTGAAGACTACTTTATTCTGGACGAATTTTACGGAATTTTGCATACCTGCTAAACCGTAAGTGATGGACAAAAATTGACCACACAAAAACGTAGAGCACGTCATAATACACAATTTATACTATATACATTTTTTTTTCGTGGAGTGAACTCCTGTCCATACAAACAAAGGAACTTCAATCACATAGCAACCAGCTTTAGACTATCACTTTAACCTATGGTATTCCCTTATTTTCCTTCTCTTACAAGAAAGCGGGTAATAAGACTATTTCTGCTAATTTTTTTTTTCTATTAGCATGAAGTACATAGAAGCATAAGCTTTCTAACAACAATTTGTTGTAGAGAGGTAGAGAAAGTCATGTGAATGCAACACATCAGATCTTTCTATTTACTATGTACATGGAACAGAAAGTAATTACAGTTTCTTCAAAAGTTCCCATTCTTCAAGGATATATTTGCTATCAAAATGGAATGGATGTTGTTTATTAAAATAAAACGGAATATTAAGTTATTACATTCTTTTTAGAGAGTTGATGCTATAAGTTTGTCTTTTACTAGTAGAAAACAATAAAATTATAACTCTCCAATGTAGCCAATTTTGGTGTATGCGTCCTCGGTCTCATTCAAGGCTACGGCTCTGAAAGCTCGCATAGATCCATAAAATGGTGGGTGATTTGAATGTCATGAACATTAAATCTGCTCAACCAGACGAAATTATACAAGCCGCGGAGAGGGCAAATTTAAAACTGCATTTTATCACATTATTTTCATAGGTTTATTATTTTCACTGCCTAGATTGTATAAAATGTTTGCACGAATACGTCATCATGTTGTCAGCATTGATGCTAAGCAAGGCAACAAATGAATATCGCAGATAATTAAGCATAAACTGCGTAAAATAGGTAAAAACATCTATTTATAATTATAATATGACTATAAATGTTGACAACTGTATAAAAAGTGTATGACACACGTGTTACGTAAATACGCCTATGGCCTCGTTTCGCAAACTTTCTACCCACAATATTAAACATCATTTTTACCACCCGTAAGGATTTGCGCATTGATATTCACGATCTTCACATGTTTAACTGAAGAAAATTGCAAAGTGTGCATATTCTTTTAGGCAATATTTTTTGGCAAAATGGAAGCAGAAGATCCAGGAAGGTAAATGAATTCTGACTGCATATCTAGCTCCCTTTATTCTTGCAGTTTCATCTGGAATCTGCTACAAACATTTCCTCGTCACGTACGGATTTTATGCCATGTATTTTCTCGTTACTTCTCCCTCTACACACAGAGGATTCTCTTTCAAAGTGCGGAGCCTTTTTGCTTCGGCAAACGCGTATAATTATTTGAACGTAGATTACTCCGCGATGCTCCTTTCATGCGCAAGTGTAATCATAAAACCGTGCATTTTAATTGTTACTTGCTGCTTGTTTTTTATCATTCGTGCAACTCCAAAAGTTTCAAAATGTAGCTGCATAAATAAAAACACTATTGCACTCGGTAACATAACACAAAGGTTCAGTGATACGAACGGAAAGAACAGATCAAATAACGTTTATAAAACATACGCTTAAAAATCGCAATAAATCGTTATTTATGATACATATGGTGAAGTGTTCCATTCACATGACTGTCTCAGTAACAAATGAATGTTAAAAACCTAATGCTTCTATTTACTTCATACCAATCCAGAAAAAATTAGCAGAAATAGTGTTTTACCTGCTTCCTAGTAAGTAGAAGCGAATTAAGGGAGTACCATAGGTTAAAGAGATAATCAAAAGCTGGTTGCTAATGTGACTGAAGTTCCTTTGTCTGCACAAACAGGAGTTCACAAATTCCTGTATGAGAAAAGTAAGTTTTTCAAAGAGGAAAATAATAACAAGGCATATCTTAAAAACGACCAACACCACGAAAAAACTGTATATAACATAAACTGCATGTTTTAATGAGCTCTACATTTTCTGTGTGGTAAGTTTCTGTCTATCTCTTATGTTTTAGCAGTTATGCAAAATTCCGTAAAATTCATCCAGAATAAAGTAGTCTTCTGAGGCTATTCCGCGGCCTGCTATGTCACTGAAGCTCCTTTGTTTGTATGGACAGCAGTTGACAATTTCCTGTATAAGAAAAGTATAAGTTTTTCAAAGCAGAAACCAAAAACAGGGAAGTCTAAAAAACGATGAACACCACAAAAAATGTATATAGCCTAAATTGTGTGTTTTAACGTGCTCTATGTTTTTCATATGGTAAGTTTGTTTTCCATCTCTTACGATTTAGCAGTTATTCAAAATTCCGTAAAATTCATCCAGAATAAAGTACTCCTCAGAGGCTGTTTCCATAAAATTCAAGATATGCATTTTTATTTGTTCGGTAAATAGCTTTAATATACTATATTTTAATCAACATCGTTACAGCCATTTTTGAGAAAATCAAAATTTTCGAAAAAAGTTCCATGTAAAGGTTAGGTGGGGGTGGGGGATTTTACTCGAAATCTTCGTGTCGCATCCCTGGAAGATGTTAAACTTAAATAGCATGCTTCTTGAACATATATTTCGGGTGAAATCTCGGTATCGAATTTTTGGGTGGAATGCAATGCCTTCTCTATACACTATGTACATAGTACGTATAGAGAAAGTAAAAGTCAATTCTGCTAATGTTTATCTCGATTAGCATCATGTACCTACATAGATAAATGAATAATCTTTTATAAGAATTCATGTCTGTGGACAGCTTAGCTCAAAAACGAAAAGATAGTTGAATACCAAACTTGGCATTTTCCAAAGATGCGACACGAAGATTATCAAGAAAATCCCCCCACTCCCAACTACCCTTTACATGTAAAAAATTTCGAAAATATTGATTTTCTCGAACTGGCTTTAACGATTTTTAATTAAAATATCGTATATTAATGATATTTACCTGACAAATAAAATGTATATCTTGAATTTTCCGTGAATATCCTCTCTTTATTCTGGATGAATTTTGCCCAATTTTGCATAAGTGGTAAGTCGTAAGAGATAGAAAAAAAAACTTACTATTCAAAATAGTTGATCTCTCAGAACCACAGTTTATGTCATTTTCATTTTTGTTGTAGAGGCAACCGTTTCTGAGATATTTCTTTTTTGGTTTAAATTTTAAACTAGTTAAACCTAGTTGACTTTCAATTTAGCCTTCTGTATTTCCTTATTTACCTTCTACTTACAAGGAAGCAAGTAATAAGACAATTTCTGCTAATGTTTATCTTGAATAGATAAAAGATTAATCTTTCGTAAGGAAAGTAGCAGCTATAGAAAGTCATGTGAATGGAACACATCAGATTTTTTTACTTTCTCTATACGAACTATGTACCTAGTGTATAGAGAAGGTATTGTACCGTGTGTCTGTGAACACGATAACTCAAAAACGAAAAGTCGGTAAAATACCAAACTTGGTATTTAAGTGTAGAATCTTCCAGGGGTGCGACACAAAGATTTTGAGAAAAATCCCCCCACCCTAAACTACCTTTTACATGGAACTTTTTTCGAAAATTTTGATTAAAATATCGTATACTAAAGATATTTACCTGACAAATAAAATGCATATTTTGAATTTTCTGTGAACAGCCTCTGAAGACTACTTTATTTGGAGTGAATTTTTCGGAATTTTGTATAACTGCTAAACCATAAAAGATAGACAAAAACTTACCGCACAAAAAATGTAGAGCACATTAAAACACACAATTTATGTTGTATACATTTTTTCTTGGAGTTGACGTTTTTGAGGTATTCCTTGTTTTTGTTTTCAGGGTCGAAAACCTTAACTTTTCTCATACAGGAATTTGTCAACTCACGTCCATAAAAACAACGGAACTTCAGTCACATAGTAACCAGCTTTTGACTATCGCTTTAACCTATGCTACTCCTTTATTTCCTTTCTACTTACAAGGAAGAAAGTAATAAGAGTATTTCTGCTAATTTTTCTAGATTAGCATGAAGTAAATAGAAGCATAAGCTTTTTAAGAATAGTTTGTTGCAGGCATATAGAGAAAGTCATGTGAATGGCACACATCAGATTTTTTATTCTTGTGCAGGTAATCGTTTATGAGATATTCCTTGTTAATTTTAAGGTTTCAGTTTTAAACTATTTACATTTTTTTGCAACGGGAGAATCTTTCTTTTCGACTTTCTGTTGTTTGATTTCAAACAAGCAAAGAGATCTAGTAAAAATACAAATTCTGATAATGCTTGCCTCGCTTAGTAACATTTACATAGGTGGATAAATTAATAATCTTTTACAAGTGTAGTTTTTGGAACAGCTCGAAAATCAGATGAATGGAACATATCATATTTTTACTTTCTCCACACGTACAAGGTGTATAGAGAAGGTATTGCATTCCACCAAAAAAAACACTCGCCTCTCACCTAAATGGCCGGGGTTCCATCCCAAGCGACCGCATGTGAGATTTGTGGTGGACAAAGCGGCGCTGGGGCTGGTTTTTCCCGGGTACTCCGGTTTCCCCCACCATCGCATTCCACTAATGCTCCATCATCATTCATGTATCATCAGTGTCACTGCCTGCTGTGCCTTAAGTAGTTAAACACAACCAAAAAAAAAAAAAAAAAAAACGCGATGCCGTGATTTCACCGGAAGCATTTTCAGGAAAAGTTCCGTGTGTGTTCTGTGCGTGTGGTGTCTTTCCTTGTGTCTGTGGAAAATATAGCTCAAAAACGAAACGACAGTTGAATACCAAACTGGTATTTAAGTTTGGTATCTTCCAAGGATGCAACATAAAGATTTTCAAGAAAACTGCCATTTATATGTAAAAACATTCGAACTTTTTAATTTTCTCAAAAATGGCTCTAACGATTTTTATTAAAATATCATATATTAAAGATGTTTATCTGACAAATGAAATATTTATCTTGAATTTTCTGGGAATAGCCTATGAAGCGTATTTTGGATGAATTTTACGGAAATTTACGTATCTGCTAAGCAGTAAAAGATGGACAAAATTTACCACACAAAAATGCAGATCTCATCAAAACACAATTATATTACATACATTTTATTTCGTGAAGTTGATCGTTTTTTAGATATTCCTAGTTTTTGTTCCAGCTTTGAAAAACTTACACTTTTCACATACTGGAAGACGCCCTCCGTGGTGTAATGGTTACCACGCTACCTTTATATACCCAAGGTCGCGGGTTCAAATGTCGCGGACATTTTTTTTGCTGCCGTGTCGTAGATTTACGGCACGTAAAAGAACCTCAAATCTGATAGAGAGGCATCTGAGCAAAATTAATCGGTCTTTGACGCCCAGCATAGAATGGGACCCTGAGAACTACAGCAGTTAACGAGCGTCCGTAAATAATGCGCCTCTCATACAGGGATTTGTCAACTCCTGTCCTTACAAACAAAGGAACATCAGTCACATAGCAACCAGCTTTTGACTGTCACTTTAACCTATGGTACTCCCTTATTTCGATTCCACTTACAAGGAAGCAAGTAATAAGAGTATTTCTGCTAATTTTTTCTTGATTGGAATGAAATAAATAGAAGCATAAGCTTTTTAACAATAATTTGTTTCAGAAAGTTATGTGAATGGAACACATCAGATTTTTTTTTTTTTAACTTTGATAAAAGTTCTGCATGAAATACTTTTAAATAATGAAATTCGTAAGCTTTGATTTGCCCTGTTGGTTCCTTGGTGCAAATGGTACTCATGAAATAACGCATGCACATATAACGCATTAATGGTTATTTCAACCACAGAAAGGCAATCAAATACGCAGTTACCAAAGACCATAAAATTTCACCCTCCCTCCATTATGGGCTTTATTCGTTTGTGCGGAGGTATTTTTTCCATTGTGGTTAGTTATGTATGTCATTGGTATACTCCGGTACACAAATATATTTTAATAAAAAGAGGAGCCCTTATTTCATTTGTAAATTAAACCATGTGCAGAAATACAATACGCAAAAAAACAATAGTATCATTTTAATCAAGAAATGTGAAATAAAAGAGAGAGAGAGAATAAAATGCGTTAACGAGCTCTGCGGTGTGCGTTGCAATAACCTTTTTTTTTTTTTTCTTTTTTTTTTTTTGTGTGTGTAAAATAAATTATTCCATTTTATATGAATTAATCTACGCAGAGAAACTTCATTATATATGTTTAAATAATAATGTAGCTTATGATTCGAGATTTGTAATAAGCTATTACTGAGAAATTCACCGTTCCTGTCTATTAAAAAATAAAATCTGATATGTTCCATTCACATGACTTTCTCTACATCACTGTTACAAATTATTTTTAAAAAGATTATTACTTTCTCTAGCCCCATATGTACAATGTACATAGGGATAGAGAAGGTAATGTAATGCACCCAAAAGTTTGATACCGAGATTTCACCGGAAATATATGTTTTGGGGTCCCCTGAGTCCGTGTGTCTGTGGACAGCATTGCCCCAAACATTTTCTTAAAAATGACTAACGATTTTGATTAAAATCCCGTATATTAAAGTTATGTCCGAAATAAAATGTATATCTCGAATTTCTTGGGAATAGACTTTGAAAACCTGTTCATTCTGGATGAATTTTGCTGAATTTTGTTTAACTGCTAACGGTAAAATATATAGAATACGTACTACACAAAAAATGTACCTCATGACAAAACACACAATTTTTGTCCTTTACTTTTTTGTTGTGGAGGTAACCGTTTTCGAGATATTCCTTGTTATTGGTTTCAATTGTGAAGTACTTAAACTTTTCTCAGACAGGAAGTGTCTGTTTTTCTTTTTTTCTACTCCTGGCCAAGCAAAGAAGTGATTTACAATGACAATCGCATAACGATAGCTTTCAAAAAACATTTGAAAATCACTTTAGCATAGTGCACTCCCTTATTACCTTCTACTTATAAGGCACTAAGTAATAACATTCTGCTAACATTTATCTTGATTAGCATTGTGTTCAAAGAAGAATAATCTTTTGTAGGAGTTTTGTAGAGCAGCTAGAGAAAGTCATGTGAGTGTAACACATCAGAATTTTCTTAATACAAATTCATATAAAAATAAACATTAAATTTTTTAAGAAAAACAAAGATGTCAATTTGGATGCAAATAATAATTAATAGAAAAATTTACATAAACTTCCGTAAAGTTAAACTTTTTGATACAAGTAAAATGCTGTAGCGTGAACACATAATATTATTGTATAATAAAATAATTTCTACATGGAATAAAAATGTCAAAATCAAATTAAATTTTTACTTTCTCTATACGTACTATGTACATAGTGTGTAGAGAAGTTATTCGATACCGAGATTTCACAGGAAATACATGTTTTGAGACAACCTAAATACAAAAAAAAAGCATTTTTGGAAAAATGACTGTGTCTGTCTGTCTGTCTGTGTGTGTTTATGTGTGTGTCTGTGGGCAGCATAGCTCAAAAACGAAAAGACCGTTAAATACCAAACTTGATATTTAAGTTCAGTGTCTTCCAAGGTTGCAATACGAAGATTTTCGAGAAAATGCCTCCATCGCAAACTACCCTTCACATGGAAACATTTCGAAAATTTTGATTTTCTAAAAAATGGTTCCAACGATTTTGATCAGAATATCGTATATTAAACATATGTTCCTGACAAATAATATGCATATCTTGAATTTTCTGGGAATAGCCTCTGAAGACTACTTTATTCTGGATGAACTTTACGGAATTGTGTATAACTGGTAGATTGTAAGAGGTAACAAAAACTTACCATATAAAATTGTAGAGCACATTAAAACACACAATTTATGTTATATACATTTTTTTTCCTGGAGTTGATCGTTTATTAGATATTGCTTGTTTTTTGTTTAAGCCTTGAAAAGCTTATACTTTTCTCATATAGGAATTTCAACTCGTGTCCATACAAACAAAGGAACTTCAGTCACAAAGCAATCAGCTTTTGACTATCACTTTAAGCTATGGTACTCCCTTTTTTCGCTTCTACTTACAAGGAAGCAAGTAATAAGACTATTTCTGCTAATTGTTTCTCGATTAGCATGAAGTAAATAGAAGCAAAAACTGTTTAACTATAATTTGTTGCAGAGATGTAGAGAAAGTCATGTGAATGGAACACATCAAACTTTTGTGTAAAAATTACATTTACACAATAGTACATTACTGTTAACAAATATTATTTTACTAATTTTATCGCTCGTTAACCCGCTCCTTTTTTGTGCATATTTGCCCCTCCTTAGAAAATATTCTCTCACAATGAACACTAACTGTATGCAGAGTCGTTTTACTACAATTGAATATTTATTAGGATGGGAGACCTGGGTTCGATCCCCAGTACCGGCTTGGGGATTTTTCCCCCGCTGGGAAACCTGGCCCGGGGTGCACTCAGCCTCGTAAGGTCCCTAGGGGACCAATTAAGGAGCTACTTGATGGAGAAGTAGCGGCTCCAGGTCATGAGAACCGCATTAACCGCCCGAGGGGGGCGCTGACCACGTCTCACCCTGTAATGGACCGAGATGGGGCACGCAGCGGCCGGGCGGTAGGCCAAGGCTCGCCGTCAGTTGTCGTGCCATGGAGTTATTTATAATTAAATTTTCTACTTTCCCACCAACCAATTGCGATCGAAAGATCCGACTCGTGCTTGAGCAATACGTGATTACGCGTTCCGAACATTCACGACTCAACTACGGTTCTCCAATCTTCTACTCATTCCTCATCCGAAAATCCGAAGTTCACTTTTGCGGTTCACCTATTCACTCGTTCACCAAACTGAACCGTTCAAAAGATACTGTTCGTTCCTGAGTGACCTGTTTCTAGTTCAAACAGTTTGTATTGTAGGTAAATATTATCGGCGTAGAATTTTATATATGTTGTATAGGACGATAACGATTTTGGACACTGTTTTAATTCAAATATCGTTTTATCTGCCGAAATATAATGTGGTATTTTATGTAATTTTATACCAATTTCAAACTTTATACGAAAGTGTTTCATTGCAGCTATAGTTGTATTAGTCTCAACATTTAAATCTTTGTTTCATGTTTGGTTTCATACTTACCCACCAGTGGCACTAGGAGCTAGCAATGACATAACTCTGCAGTCATTCCACATACCTGAAATATAGAGAAACGTAACATTCAATCATCATTAATATAAACAGAAAAATATTATGTGTTACACTCACATGACTTTCTCTAGCTGTTCTACAAACTTCATACATAAGATTCTTCTTCTTTCTGCACCTTGCTAATCGTGGTACTCATTAGCACAATGTTCTTATTATTTAGTTCCGTATAAATAGGAAGAAAATAAGGGAATACACTAGGCTAAACCAATAGTCAAATATTTTAAAAGCTGTTGTTATGCGATTGTCATTACAAATCGCTTCTTTTCTTGGCCAGGAATAGAACAAAATAAAAACGGACACACCCGTCTGAGAAAAGTGTAAGTACTTCACAACTGAAACTAATAACAATGAATACCTCTAAAACGGTAAGCTCCAGGAAAAAAATGTATATGTCAGTGTATTTTAATAAGACCTAAATTTTTTCTATAATAAGTTTTTGTCTATCTCTTACGGTTTACTAGTAATGCCAAATTAAGCAAAATTCATCCAGAATAAACAGGTCTTCAGAAGCTATTCCCAGAAAATTCAAGATATACATTTTATTTGTTAGGTAAATATCTTTCATGTATGATATTTTAATCAAAATCGTAAAAGCCATTTTTAAGAAAATAAAAATTTTCGAAAAAAGTTCCATGTAAAGAGTAGTTTGGGGTGGGGGGATTTTTCTCAAAATGTTCGTGTCGCATCCCTGGAAGATACTTAACTTAAATACCAAGTTTAGTATTTTTGCTACTTTTCGTTTATCGTGTTCACAGACACACAGACACACGGACACACGGACACACACACGGACCTTTTTCTGAAAATGATTTTTTTTATACAGGGGATCCTAAAATATGTATTTCCGGTGAAATCTCGGTATCGAATTTTTGGGTGGAATACAATACTTCTCTATCCCTATGTACATTGTACATATAGGGCTAGAGAAAGTAAAAGCTTATGCATTACATTCATATGACATTCTCTATTAATTCTACAAGCAAACTTCTTTAAAACAGATCATTCTTCTTTCCATTCAATGCCAATCCAGATAAGCATTAGCAGAATGGTATAATTACATGTAACTAGAAAGAAAATAAGGGAATACACTAGGCTAAAGCGATCATCGATTCTTTTAAAAGCCGCGCTATGCGAGACATTGAAATTTGACGACTTTCAGCTTGAGAAAATTATATTTAAAATTGATACAAATAACAAGGAATATTTCGGAAACGGTTAGCTTTACAACCAAAATGTAACAGACATACATTATGTATTTTAACGAAAAACGTACTACACAAGAAAATGTTGATCTCGTACATAGTGTATAGAGAAGGTATTGTATTGCGCCCAAAAATTCGATACCGAGATTTCACCGGAAATATATGTTTTGTGACCCCCTAAACCCAGAAAAATTATTTTTAGAAAAATATCCGTGTGAGTGTGTGTGTGTGTTTCTGTCTGTCTGTCTGTCTGTCTATGTGTATGTGTGTGCCTGTGGGCAGCATAGCTCAAAAATGAAAAGACTGTTAAAAACCAAACTAGGTATTCAGGTTTGGTATCTTCTAAGGATGCCACACGAAGATTTTCAAGAAAATCCCCCCCCCAAACTACCCTTCGCATGGAAAAAAAAATCGAAAATTTTTATTTTCTCAAAAATGGCTGTAACGATTTGGATTAAAATCTCGTAAATTTAAGGTATTTACTTGACAAATAAAATGTCTATCTTAAATTATTTGGGAATAGTCTCTGAAGACCGCTTTCCACACAGAAAATGTAGAGCACAATAAAACACACAATTTATGTTATATAACTTTTTTTTCGTGGAGTTGGTCGTTTTTAAGATACCCCTTGTTTTTGATTTCAGTTATGAGAAACTTTTCTCTTACAGGAATTTGTCAACTCCTGTCCATACAAATAAATGAGCTTCAGTCACATAGCAACCATTTTTGACTATCACTTTAACCTATGGTACTCCCTTATTATGCTTCTGCTTACAAGGAAACAAGTAATAAGACTATTTCTGTTAATTTTTTCTCGAATAGCATGAAGTAAATAGAAGTAAGAGCTTTTAACAATAATTTGTTGCAGATATGTAGAGAAAGTCATGTGAATGGAACACATCAGAATTTTTTTCGTGGATTTGACCATTTTAGAGATATTCCTTGTTATTGGTTTCAGCTTTAAAATACTTTAAATTTTCACATACGATATTTTGTCACTCCTGACAATGCAAAGAAATGGGCTTCATTCATATGGCTACAAGTTTTTAAAATGTTAAACTATCGTTTTAGTCTAGTGTATCTAATTATTTCTCTCCTATTTAGAAGAAAGTATTTCTGGTAATGTTTATATCAATTAGCATGAAGTAGATAGAAATTGTTAATAATAATTTGCTACAGAAATGTAGAGAAAGTCATGTGAATGGAACACAACATTTTTTTTTTTTTTTCATAATGATTCTGAAGGGGCCGTAATGGGTACAGGAAATAGATTAAAACAACATTCAAGGTTTAAAATCCCAGATGAAATTAAATAAAATATATTTCATTATTTGAATAAACCGAAGATTAGCAATTCTGACGCTATTGCATTTAAGAGGTCTGTTTTACGACTTACTGTTGAAATTTATCTGGTACAATACAACCGGCAAGTTACAGCACCAACGTTAAATGCAGGTCGTTTTTATTTTAATACCCGTATAAAAAAGTTATGAGCTATGACAGGAAAAAAATGCCAGTGATTGATGAACATGAAGATTGGCGAGACATCTGGTGGAATTTTAATCACGGTAGAACGCGAATAACAGGCTATCATCGCTGAATTCTAAACCATGGCCTTCTGGTAAAAAAGTCGATGCACAGTATGAACTTTGACAACAGAGAATACGTGACATGCAAAATTTTAATAATTCCTGATTTTAAAAAAATCTCATGTGTGCCATTCACATGACTTTCCCTACATCTCTGCAACAAATTATTGTTAAAAAGCTAATGTTTCTATTTACTTCATGCTAATCGAGAAAAAATTAGCAGAAATAGTCTTACTACTTGTTTCCTTGTAAGCAGAAGGTAAATAAGGGAGTACCATAGGTTAAAGTGATAGTCAAAAGCTGGTTGCTATGTGACTGAAGTTCCTTTGTTTGTAAGAACAGGAGTTGACAAATTCCTGTATCAGAAAAGTTTTTCCTAGCTTAAACCATAAACAAGGAATATCTAAAAAAAAAAAAAACGATCAACTCCACGAAAAAAAATGCAAATAACATAAGTGTGAAGTTTTTGTCCATATCTTGCAGTTAAGAAAGCAGTTATGCAAAATTTCGCAAAATGCATCTAGAATAAAGCAGTCTTTAAGAGCTCTTCACAGAAAATTCAAGATTAGAATTTTATTTGTTAGGTAAATATCTTTAATACAAGATATTTTAATCAAAATCGTTAGAGCCATTTTTAAGAAAATCAAAATTTTCGAAAAATGTTCCATGTAAAGGGTAGTTGGGGATGGGGGGATTTTCTTGAAAATCTTTGTGTCGCATCCTTGGAAGATAGCAATCTTAAATCCCAAGTTTGGTATTTAACGGTCCTTTCGTTTTTGAGCTATACTGTCCAAAGTCTCACACAGACGGACCTTTTTCTGAAAATGCTTTTTTTGGATTCAGGGGGACTCAAAACACGTATTTCCGGTGGAATCTCGGTATCGAATTTTGGGAGGAATACAATATCTACTCTATACACTATGTACATAGTACGTGCAGAGAAAGTAAAGACAGCCCTATAGAGAATGGTACTGAATTTCTTACTTGGCGTTGAAATAATAAACTATTTAGATTAAAGATTGAGACGGATTGTCGCCTAGGTGAATAAGCGCAATGGTTATATTTTAATTGATAAAATTGTTTTAGGTTAATTACTAAGTAAAATATCTTGTATTTATTGTATATTGGATGTCCATAGAGATTGTCCTAAAAACGTCTTCTACCGAAAGTTCCGAAGCGACGAATTCAGTTGTTTACACTATTTCTTTGTATATTGCAAGAGGGGAAAGACGCTATTATGTAGTCACATCTCCGAAAGAGAAAGTGTAGGTGACATGTAAACAGGGGAACCACGAGGAAATTTAGGTCAAGAATCACGTGAAAGACGCAATGACCAATTAGAATTATTCACGTCACGGCAGAAGCTCACCCTAGGCCAATGAGATTACAAGTTGAGAGTTTTGCGCGTCGGTAGAATTTGTTATAAATGTTTGCCCTAATTTTCAGGATGTAATTTGGAATGTAACTACACGCGAAACCTGTGACGCCCAGAACAAGAACCAGCGCAAAATAGTAAAGTTATTATTGTGATTCACGCGGTTGAAATGTAATTTCATGCGGAACCTGCGACGTCGGAAACAAGGAAGCCACGGTAGAAAGTTAAAGTGTATACAATTATTCTGCAGGTAACAGTTGCACTTGTCGCGCGTAAATCTTAGTTACCTTTGTGCGCATTACGCGCTTGTTCGAGGGAAATTACCGGAACACAATCGCGCCAGGAACTTCCTCGGGAACATTTGTGAAGGGAAATAAACCTTTGACTGAACGAAAAGTGCCGACGCTTATTTTAAGTTAATTTCTCGTACCATTCCCTTGAGAGCATCACCGCTCAAAACCTGAACTAGGCATAAATAGGACTCAATTGCTCGTCGCCGAGTCCACCAATAGCCGAGAAGTGTCGAGAATTGACTCAGCACTGCAACGCCGGAGAGAGGACCACTCGTCGCTGCGCAGCCCAGCACCAAAAGGTACGTCACCAGTTCCCCCCTCAAGATGCTGAAAGTACATTGATTTATATTGTAAATTAAGCTAAGAAGACAAAAATAAAATTTGATGTGTTCCATTCTCATGACTTTTTCTACATCTCTGTAATAAATTATTATCAGACAGCTTACTCTTTTATTTCAAGCTAATTGAGGTAAACATAATCAGAAATATTCTTATTTCTTAGTTCCTCTAAGTAGAAGGAAAACAATGGAATACATTAGGCTAAAACGCTAGTCAAATCTTTTAAAATCTGGTTGCCATGTAATTGAAACCATTTCTTTGCATGGTCAGGAGTTTACAAATTCCCATATGACAAAAATGTATTTTAAAATTGAAAGTAATAACAAGGTATTTCTCGGAAATAGTCAACTCTACGAAAAAAGCTAATGTGTTATACTCACAAGACTTTCTCTAGCTGCTCTACAAACAAACTTCTTACAAAAGATTATTCTTCTTTCTACACAATGCTAATCGAGATAAACATTTGCAGAATGTTCTTATTACTTAGTTCCTTATAAGTAGGAGAAAACTAAGGGAATACACAAGGCTAAAGTGATACTCAAATGTTTTAAAAGCTGTGGTTATACGATTGTCATTGCCAATCGCTTCTTTGACTTGACCAGCGGTAGAACAAAAGAAAAACGGTCAATACTGGTCTTAGAAAATTATATTTATTTAACAATTGAAAACAATAACAAGCTATATCTCGAAAACGGAATTACCTCTACAACTAAACTGTAAAGGACATAAATTGTGAGTTTTGACGAGACCTACATTGTTGTGCAGTAAGTTTTTGTCTATCTATTACGGTTTAACAGTTTAAGCAAAACTCGGCAAAAATCATCGAGAATGAAGAGGTCCTCAGAGTCTATTTCTAGAAAATTAAAAGTTTACATTTTATTTGGGATGTAAACGTCTTTAATATACGGTATTTCAATCAAAATCATTGGAGCATTTTTGTGGAAATCAAAATGTTCGACAATTTTTCCATGTTAAGAGCATTTTGTGTTGCGGGGATTTTTTTTGAAAATCTTCGTGTCGCATCCTTGGAAGATACTAAACCTAAATACCAAGTTTTGTATTTAGCGGTGTTTTCGTTTTTAGCCATGCTGTCCACAGGCACACGGACCTTTTTCGAGAATTCCTTTTTTTGGTCACAGGAAACCCCAAAACATATATTTCGTGTGAAAATTTCGAATTTTTGGGTGGAATACAATACCTTCTCTATTCGCTATGTACATTGTAGATGCGGTCTAGAGAAAGTAATAAAAACTACAAAACACCCTCTGAATCTTATGTCGGTGACCTAATTCTAACAGTTTTCGACTGTAAATTTAATTAAAAAATGCTGCGTGGATATCTGAAGTTCTCGTAAAAGCGCAGGTTACCCGCGACTGCAAGTGACGGGAAAGGAAATGAGACAGACCTCACGTCGACTGCAGCTGTCGACCTCCTATGTGTGCTACTAAACCATCATAGAAGCGAGCATTTACTCGAAAATTATGAGCAAATGAAGATACGCAACTGGCGAACTACTTCTGGAGATGATACATATTATGGATTATACCGTGAGACCCAAAAACATCCGAACAGCTGCTCGGTGTTTTTCCACTGCGCACACGGAAACATGATAAAACGCAGCTGCTGTACATAAGGTCACGGTGCTGACTTATTTATCTTTGCACGTAAAGTGCAGTATTGAGCTGACGGTAATATCGTGTGTTTGAATTATTAACAGTGTGCTTTATTTTTTTTTCCTATACTTAATCACAAGTGTATTATGGCTCAGCATTTGTTTTCTCTGCACAGCGTATATTTATTTATGATTCGTATGTGTTCAAATGTTGTGAGTGCATTCTCAATAGCTTATATAACGGCAAAATTTGAATTCGAAAATCAGGAAAAATGCAATACAAATTCAAAGGGAATTGTGGAAAACTATGAATTCGAAATAAAATGTATATATTGAATTTTCTGGCAAAAGACTCTAAAGACCACCTTATTCTGGATGTTTTTATTGGATTTTTTAACTGGTAAACCGTAAGAGATAGACAAAAACATGAGTACACAAAAATGTAGATCACGATAAAACACACAATTTAAGTTATATACATTTTTTTCCTTTTTTTGAGATATTCCTTGTTATTGGTTTTAGCTTTAAAACTTAAGTTACATAGTAATCAACTTTTGACTATCATTTTAACCTCTGATAGTCTCTTATTTCGCTTCTACTTACAAGGAGGCAAGTAATAAGACTATTTCTGCTAATGTTTTCTCGATTAGCATGAAGTAAACAGAAGACTAAGTCTTTTACTTTCTGTACACTTACTATGTACATACTGTATAGAGAAGGTATTGCACTCCACCCAAAGATACGATACCGAGATTTCACCGAAAATATATGTTTTAGGGTCCCTTATGTATAAAAAAAAGGGTTTTCACAAAAAGATCGTGTGTGTGTGTGTGTGTGTGTGTGTCCGTGAACACGATAACTCAAAAACGTAAAGTTGGTAAAATACCAAACTTGGTATTTAAGTTTATCTTCCAGGGATGCAACACGAAGATATTGAGAAAAATACACCCACCGTATACTACCCTTTACATGGAACTTTTTTCCAAAATTTTGATTTTCTCAAAAATGGCTCTAACGTTTTTGATTAAAATATCGTATATTAAAGTTATTTACCTGACAAATAAAGTGTATATCTTGAATTTTCTGAGAATAGCTTCTGAAGCGTAGTTTACTCTGGATGAATTTTACTGAATTTTGAATAACTGCTAAGCCGTAAGAGATGAACAAAAACACACAATTTATGTTATATACATTTTTTTCGTGCAGTTCACGTTTTTGAGACATTCCTCATTTTGGGTTTCCGCTATGAAAAATGAATTTGTCAACTGCTGTCCGTACTAACAAAGGAACTTCAGTGAGATAGGAACCAGCTTTTGACTATCACTTTAACCTATGGTACTCCCTTATTTCGATTTTACTTACAAGGAAGCAAGTAATAAGACTATTTCTGCTAATTTTTTTTGATTAGCATGAATTAAATAGAAGTAAAAGCTTTTTAAGAATAATTTGTTGCAGAGATGTAGAGAAAGCCATGTGAATGGTGCACATCAGATTTTTATATTTCGAATGAAATTTCGGAATCGAATTTTTGTGTGAAATGCAATACCTTCTGTACCTATATACTATGTAATAAGCAGGGAAATTAGAAAGATTAGAGGAGCATGAGAAATGCAGTATTTTTATGGAAACATATTAGGTTTAATCAGTGCAGCCAACATTGATCTCATCAGCCTAATGTGCTGGTCAAGCAACCATGTTGGATATTTGAGACACAAAATGGTACCGCGTCTGCAACTCAATTACGTGAACACCTGGCTTCCACGAGAGGATTACTGATCGCTGACGTAGCCACAAAAAACGGAGGTGTGGTGACGAAAAAGTCATACTAAAACATATGGTTCCGAGAAAGCATGACATCACTAAAGCGCCAAAGGTATGAAGATATATCCTCGGTTACTGAACGGAGCGTATTAGCACAAAGCAATTATCCTTGAAATGTACTACTTGGTGGCGTTATTTTAATGCTTTCGATTTACTCAGAAACTGAGCATGGAATCTCAAAGCCAGCATATAGTTATCCTTATTTAAAATATGTATTATATATACAGGTGTTAATGAACTATACAGAAATATTTTAACAGAATATGTAGATAACTTAAATAAGTAATTTGAGATAGGAGACTTCTGGTCTGTTTATTGAAATTTCGAAGTAACGGCTATAAGTTTCTGAAGTGCCAGTACGCCACTGGCTAATTTATCAACCATTCGAGAGTATAACGCGAAAAACGAAGGGACATATTACAGCGTACCTCTCTAGCGTAGTGGTTATGATACTGGCTTTCAAGTGAAAGAGTTCGGGTCTCGTTCACGCATCGCGGCACTTCGTCTGGAATGAAAAAAAAAAAAAAAAAAAAAATAATAATAATAAAAAGCATTTATTCTCTGACAGGAATCGAACTCGTGATGTTTGGGATAGCAGCTTCCCGCATTAAGCCACCAGAGCAGTTGAAAAAAAAAACGCCTCCAGAGTAGGCTACATAACTCAAGTTGATAGTTAATGAATGCTCAGTGTCGCACTGTCAAGTGATTAGTTCGAGATTTTAAAGATTTTTGTGACATTAAATCTTGAGAACGAGCTGCTAAAAATTAATATTTCTATACTCGGGCAGCAGTTTTAAAGACATTCTAAGCCATTTTTACTTTCTCTATACGTTCTATGTATATAGTGTATAGAGAAGGTATTGTAATGCACCCAAAAATTCGAGATTTCACCGGAAATACATGTTTTGAGACCTACTGTATCAAAAAAAAAGAAGCATTTTTAGAAAAATGTCCGTGTGTGTCTGTCTGTGTGTGTGTCTGTGTGTATGTGTGTTGTCTGTGGGCAGCATAGCTCAAAAACGAAAGGACCGTTAAATATCACTTGGTATTTAAGTTTGGTATTGTCCAAGGATGCAATACGATTTTCAAAAAAAAAATCCCCCCACCCAAAACTACCCTTTACATGGAAGTTTTTTTCGAAAATGTTGATTTTTTTTAAAAATGGCTCTAACGATTTTGTGTAAAATATCATATATTAAAGATATTTGCCTGATATATAAAATATTTAACTTGACTTTTCTGGGAATAGCCTCTGAAGACTACTTTATTCTGGATGAATTTTACAGAATGTTGCATAACTGCTAAACTGTAAGAGATGGACGGAAACTTAAAACACAAAAAAATATAGAACACGTTAAAACACATAATTTATGTTATATAACTTCTTTTCTTGGAGTTGACCGTTTTTGAGATATTTCTTGTTTTCGGTTTCAGCTTTGAAAAACATGCTTTTCTCATACAGGAATTTGTCAACTCGTGTCCATACAAACAAAGGAACTTCAGTCACATAGCAACCAGCTTTTGACTATCACTCTAATCTATGGTACGCCCTTATTTCGCTTCTACTTACAAGGAAGCAAGAAATAAGACTATTTCTACTAAATTTTCTCGATTAGCATGAAATAAATAAAAGAATAAGCTTATTAAGAATATTTTGTTACAGAGATGTAGAGAAAGTCATGTGAATGGAACACATCAGATTTTTTCAACCTGCTTTGCTTTAACACCGACTTATCAGCACCTTGATACCCACACGTTTAACGCTATGTAGTTACGTTATGTTTATCCGGGGATCATGCATCGCCGATCTCAAATTACTTATATCAGTTACGTGTGCAACCTCTCAAATTATTTCGGTGTTGTTTATTAAAACCCTGTATATCATGACGTAGATATGAGATTATATTAACATAGTTTGTAAAAATATATATGAAAATCTGATTTATTATGTTCATATGAGCTTGATTATGTTACTTATTAACGAGGACCTTGTTGAGGTCGATTTAACTTCTGTTATATTCTTTGTTATCATGTTTGTTTTCTATGTTTATAATTTTATCAATGGTCTTCTTCGATCAGATTTTGTTTTAACTCAAATTTCAAGACATAGGTTTACATTGTGGTTAATAGCAAATACAATGTACTATTATGAATACGTCGACTTGATGGAGTATATAATTTATATGAAAAACAAGAGCATGCTAAGCCCTTCTGTAATACTACTTCTGCAAAATTTAAAAGATATATAAAAACTTTTTTGATTGATCTAAATTTTAATAACTACAAATAGAATATAGTAATGTTTGTCTAACCAGTTAGACCTCTGACACCAGAGTGATGTATATTTATAATGTCTATTGTAAGGTAAAACAAAGTAAACATTCAAAATGGTTTTATAGCACTATATGCACTGATCGATAACAAAAAATCAATTTTAAAACATCTGATGTGTTCCACTCATATGCCTCTCTCTACATCTCTGCAACAAATTATTGTTGGAAAGCTTATACTTCTATTTACTTCACGTTAATTGAGAAAAAATAGCAGAAATAGTCTTATTACTTACGTCCTGTTAAGTAGATGGGAAATAAGGGAGTACCATTGGTTAAAGTGATAGTCAAAAGCTGGTTGCTATGTGACTGAAGCTCCTTTGTTTGTATGGATAAGAGTTGACTAATTCCTATATGAGAAAATTATTATTTTAAAACTGAAACCAATAACAAGGAATATCTTAAAAACGGTCAACTCCAGAAAAAAATCCATATAACATAAATTGTGTATTTTAATGAGCTCTACATTTTGTTAAATTAAGTTGTTGTCTATCTCTTACGGCTTACCAGTTATGCAAAATTCAACAAAAGGCATCCGGAATAAACAGATCTTCAGAAGTGATTCTGAGAACATTCAACATATGCGTTTTATTTGTAATGTAAATAGCTTTAGTATATGGAACTTTAATCAAAATCGTTAGAGCCACTTATGAGAATTTCATAATTTTCAATTGTTTTTCCATGTAAAGGGTAGTTGTGGTTGGGGGGCTTTTCTTGAAAATCTTGGTGTCGCATATTTGGATGATACTAAACTTAAATACCAAGTTTATTTAACGCACTTTTAGGTTTTGAGCTATGCTGTCTACAGACACACCCAAGGTGGACCTTTTTCTAAAAAAAATTTTTTTTTTGGATTCAGGGGATCCAAAACATGTATTTTCCGTGAAATTTCGGAATCGAACTTTTGGGTGCATTACAATACCTTCTCTATACACGATGTACATAATACGTGTAGAGAAAGTAAAAATAGCTTGTAAAAGAGTTAGTAGAGAAAAATGTATAAATATCAGGCTTAAGTAATTTTTTTATTCTCAAATATGTTGCACACATGTTATAAATTAAAGCTAGAATCACAGGTTTCAGGTGCGCGCGCTGAAGAAGAAACTATCGGTGGCAATATTTACAGCATCTGGTGACGTAAATCACAGAAAAACGGTACAAGCATATCCTACTAAAGCCTCGCAGTCTCTTGAGAGAATGCAATATAGAATATTTTAAGTTTATGGAAATATAAGATTTATTTTAATATCCCTAGGGTGGTAACTCGCGGGAACATGCACCACGTGGTAGCAATTTATTGTCGGAGCAATCGCTAACCTTAGTTTTAATTCCGAGAGTAATAAATTCCGGAGAATAGCTGCCGTGATTTACTTACATAGTTGAAGTTTCATAGTCTGGACTACAAATTTCTTTAGACAAAGTTGAACAACGTGCTCCTCGGGGAACGTGGCTGAGGTAGCTTCAAGATCGATGTGAAGGTGTCTCCTAAAACTTGCAGCGCCGCTTAACGCCTTACAACTTACAGGCAGAAACAATGATGAATGGTTAAATAACGCCTCGCTTTGTCAAACCTTATTCTGCTAGTGCATTTTAATTTCTACATGACATACTATATATACAGGAAGTATTCAACCTCCCAAAAATGATATACCATTTCATTATAAAAAACATGTTTTGGGGACAAGAAAAAATATATTATAAAATCTTTATATGTTCCTTTCACATAACTTTCTCTACCTAATCAGCAGAAAAGTATTCTTACAAAAGTTTATTCCTTTGTCTTCTTCATGCTTGAGACGTTAATATATGGAAGCCAAGCGTTTTCAGATCAAGTGTTTCTTACGCTCTCTACACGTAGTCTACATAGTGTATTAAGAAGGAACTGTATTGTACCCAAAAATTCGATACCGAGATTTCACCGGAAATACATGTTTTAGAACCCTCTGTATCCAAAAAAAGCATTTTCAGAAAAAGGTCAGTGTGTGTGTCCGTGTGTCTGTGAACACTATAACTCAAAAACGAAAAGTCGGTAAAATACCAAACTTGGTATTTAAGTTTAGTATCTTCCAGGGATGCGACACGAAGATTTTGAAAAAAATCCCCCACCCCAAACTATCCTTTACATGGAACATTTTTCGAAAATGTTGATTTTCTTAAAAATGTCTCTAAAAATGTTTCAATAAATTTTCGTATATTAAAGATATTTACCTGAAAAATAAAATGTATATCTTGAATTTTCTGGGAATAACCTCTGAAGACTACTTTATTCTGGATGAATTTTACGGAATTTTGAATAGCCGTTAAACCGTAAGAGATGGACAAAAACTTACTACACAAAAAATGTAGAGCACGTTTAAACACACAATTTATGTTATATACATTTTTTTCGTGGAGTTATCGTTTTTGAGTCATTCCTTGTTTTTGGTTTCTGCTATGAAGACTTATACTTTTCTCATATAGGAATTTGTCAAATGCTTCCATACAAAGGAACTTCAGTAACATAGCAACCAGCAAGGAACAAAGCAAACATAGCAACAAGGAACCCAGTAATAAGACTATTTCTGATATTTTAGTCTGATTAACATGAAGTAAATAGAAGTATAAGCTTTTTAAGAGTAATTTGTTGTAGAGATGTAGAGAAAGCCATCTGAATGGTAAACATCAGATTTTTACAAATAGGTCCATGTGTGTATGTGTGTGTGTCTGTGGACAGCATAGCTCAAAAACGAAAAGACCGTTGAACATCAAACTTGGTATTTAAGTTTGGTATCTTACAAGGATGCGACACGAAGATTTTCAAGAAAATTCCCCCACCCCCAACAACCCTTTACATAGAACTTTTTTCGAAAATGTATGATTTTTTTCAAAAATGACTCTTAACGATTTTGATAAAAATCTCTAATATTTAAGATATTTACATGCCAAATAAAACGTATATCGTTAATTTTTTGGGAATATCTTCTGAAGATTGCTTTATCCTGGATGAATTTTATGAAAATTTGCATAATTAGTTGCAATTATGGACAAAGACTCACCACACAGAAAATGTAGATCATGTTAAAACACACAATTTATGTTATATACATTTTTTTCGTGGAGCTGATCATTTTTATTCCTTGTTTTTGGTTTCAGCTTTGAAAAACTTATACTTTTCTCATGCAGCAGTTTGTCAACTCGTGTCCATACAAACAAAGGAACTTCAATCACATAGCAACTATCACTATAACCTATGGTACTCCCTTATTTCGCTTCTACTTACAAGGAAGCAAGAAATAAGACTATTTCTGCTAATTTTTTCTCGATTAGCATTGAAATAAATAGAAGCATAAGCTTTTTAACAACAATTTGTTGCAGAGATGTACAGAAAGTCATGTGAATGGAACACATCAGATTTTTTTTTGTGAATGGACGGAAATTTATGCCATATTGATTTATTGATCATGTGGTAAAGGAAAAAATATTTGCTGAAAGTAATTAGCTGATAAGTGTTCTGTGAATATCAGAATATTGAATTTAATGTCTATTTTAAGTATAATTTCATTTATGATCAAAAATAATTATTTATACAAATTCAATAATGATAATTACATTGCTACGTGCATGAAAAAGGAAGTTGTTCTTTCTAGTATACTGCATCCCCCAGCGTTGGATACAACACCCTCTAGATACTAGAAGGCCTAACAACTGCCTTTACCGTTTCCTGTGACGTCATTCCCTGGAGGCGAACTATCATTTTGCGAAGTTCGTTTGAAGGATTGTTAAGAGTATTGTTTTAGCATTCTTGCTAATTGTATGTGATTATTGCAGTGCATTATTTAGTGTAATAATGGTGCTTAAGTGTTGTGTGCCGAACTGCAAGGGAAATTATGATCTGGACAATAAAATTCATGTGTTCAAGTTTCCGAAACTATAGGTTATGCGACAGAAATGATGATTGTTTGTGTGGTAAGATTAATTACAACATATTTACCATATTAATTCTTAGAATTGCAAGAATTTTGCAAATATTAATGAGTGAATACAAATCCATATTATAGCATGTAAACCTAACCTGTTGCGTTTAGAAAACCATCGCAGGTTAATACTGCTATTCACATGTCTGCAGTTAATGTGACTATTGTTAATAATAACAATAATAATAATAATAATAATTACAATTTTTAGAGCAATACAATTACCGGAAGGTATTTAACCTAACCTCTTCTGTATTTAGTTCAGGAAACCATTGGTAGTGTAATGCTAAAAAACCTTAGATGCAGTTGCAATTGATAATCATTGTAGAATTCTAGATTAAAAGCAAACTATAACAATACCGAGCAGTAATTATACCTAAACTGTTCAGATTTATCAATTGAGTCCATTGGGGAAGTAATGCTACCAAAACCTTAGCTCCACTTATATAACCTTAAACATTTAGCAAGCTGTAAGGAAAGTAATTATGCCTTAATCTTACTGCAGTGTAGGCAATAATAAAATCTAACCTGTTAGATTTAGTAAGCCATTAGGGAAGTAGTTAAGAAGAAACTAACAAGTTACATTTATGCAAACACTGAAGATATTAAGCTACTAAAACCTTAGAAAAACGTGTAGGTGATGACAAAACCTGATATGTTAGTTTTAGCAAGGCATAAGGGAAATAATTTTACAAAAAAAAATAACATGTTGAATTTAGAAAATCACCAAGGCTATTAAGCTACCATAACCTTAGAAAGCCTGTGGATGATGATAAAACCAAACCTGTTAGATTTAGCAACAATTAGGGAATTAATTTTGCAAAATGAACAGACAATATGTTGAATTTAGCAAATCACTGAGGCTATCAAGCTACCTCACAATCTTAGAAAAACCTGTAGTTGATGATACAGCTTAACCTGTTAAATTTAGTAAGCCATAAGGGAATTTATTTTACTTTAAGGGAACTGAGTAGGTGATCAAATCTGGCAGTTTTTGTTTTTAGCATAAATAAATTCTCTATGCTTTCCTAATTTATAAAATAATATAACTTTAATGTTTTTGCTGCATTTAAGTATCTTCTCACTGAAAATCGTATCTTTTTTGTGTGTGCTAATATTTCACTACTCTAAATTTGTTTCTGTACCTAGCAAAAAATATATTGACTGCTGTCAATTTCATTTGTTTCTCCACATGGGTTTACATTGAAGAGAGTTTCCTTGTTAACTAGATTAAAATTTTTGAACATAAAAGAATACATACATTCGTATTAAAGATCCCCCAAATCCTCTTTCCAAACTTTTTTTTTTCCTGTCCGTTCCCCCACAGGAGGTAGTTTTATGTCGGTACAGTGTTTTGTTTTTCTAAGGAATATGAATGACGGATTTGGTATAAATACATAGTTGTAAGTATGCAGTAACATACAGACAAGCATTAAGCTTTATAGACATAGATTAATGATAATACAATCGTAAACAAAAAATCTGATGTGTACCATTCACATGACTTTCTCCATATCCCTGCAACAAATTATTCTTAAAAAGCTTATAATTTTATTTACTTTCTGCTAATCAGAATAAAATAGCAGAAATAGTCTAATTACTCGCTTCCTTGTAAGTAGAAGCGAAATAAGGGACAACTGTAGGTTAAAGTGATAGTCAAAAGCTGGTTGCTATGTCAATGAAGTTCCTTTGTCTATATGGATAGGAGTTGACAAGTTCCTGTATGAGAAAAATATACGTTTTTCATAGCAGAAACCAAAAATAAGGAATGTCACAAAAACTACGAACTCCACGAAAAAAATGTATATAACATAAATCGTGTGTTTTAATGTGCTCTACATTTTTTGTGTAGTAAGTTTTTGTCCATCTCTTACGGTTTAGCAGTTATTCAAAATTTAGTAAAATTCATTCAGAATAAACTACTCTTCAGAGGCTATCCCCAGAAAATTCAAGATATACATTTTATTTGTCAGGTAAATATGTTTAATAAACGAAATTTTAATCAAAATCATTAGAGCCATTTTTGAAAAAATCAAAATTTTCGAAAAAAGTTCCATGTAAAGGTTAGTTGGGGTTGGGGGGATTTTTCTCAAAATCTCGTGTTGCATCCCTGGAAGATACTAAACTTAAATACCAAGTTTGGTATGTTGCCGACTTTTCGTTTTTGAGTTATCGTGTTCACAGACACACGGACACACACACACACACACACACACACACACGGACCTTTTTGTGAAAATGCTTTTTTTGGATATTGGGGACCCTAAAACATATATTTCCGGTGAAATCTCGGTATCGAATTTTTTGGTGGAGTGCAATACTTTCCCTATACACTATGTACATAGTGCGTATGGAGAAAGTAAAAATATATCAAAGGAAATAAATTTATTTTAAATACGTTTTTTTACGGCATGGATAATGCTTTTATAGGTAATTCTGTATAGGCTTTCTCTTATTAAATTTTATTGTAATTTTAAGTAAAAGATAAATGCAACCATTATAGGTTTACATGGGATCTTCTTTAACTGCTTTCCTTGTTACTTTCCTTTTCCTTTTTTATGTATTCAATTTAAGTAGCCAAAATCGCCGGTGTTGTTCATGGTTTGACGATTTATACCTACAGCATAGTTTTAAGTTGCACTTGCCCAAAAGTAGGTACACTATTATTGAACAACTATTCCATCTTTAAATCTATGATCAAATCTTTAGGAAATTTGCAGGTCTATTTTGGTCTCTAATGTTCAATAAAATACGCCATTTATATTAAAATAGTATACTGTGCTGGAGAATGTGTAGAGAAATCTCTATGAACGTAACATCGAACGAATATCTAATCCTAAGCTAGACAGTAACTAAGGGCCAATTGATACCTCGATTAACGTGAATAAGTTCTTGCTTTAGTGTGTTGGAAAAAGTTGTAGAGAAAGTCCTGTGAATGTAATATCGAATTGTAAACCAGACGGTAACTAAGGTTTAACTCAGTTGGAATTTTGTAAATGGATATCTCAATTAGTATGCAGAATAATCCTTATCATCATATTCGTTAGAAAATGTGTACAGAAAGATTTGTGAATGTAACATCAAACGGAATATGGATTTTTAATCTAGAATAATTAAGGGTTAATCTGTTCGATTTGTGTGAATGGATATCTGGATTAACATGAAGAATAAACCCGTGTTATCATAGTATGCTGGCGAATGTGCAGAGAAAGTCATGTGAGTGAAATATAAAACGGAATATAAATTATAAGCTAGACAGAATTTTTCGCCTTGTGTCCAAAATTATCTGTGCCAAGTTTGGTCGAAATCGGAACATTGTAGAATTCTATTACAAATACATACATTCATATACATACATTAATGCATACATACACTGACTTCTATATATTAAGATGAGTAAAATATTATTTGTTCATGTGTTTTGCGCACACAAACCAGTATTTATGATTGACGGAGTGCATGTCAATGCTAAGCAAGCGATCGCCTCTTGTACGTGACGTCACAGTGGTGTCGTGAGGCCTTACCTATCTAGGAGGTATTGGTTGGATACCCACATTTAAATATTCACTAAGCGCAAATAGCTAATGAAATAAATATTATATGTACCAAAAGTAATTTATTTATAAATAAAAGGAAGTCTGTATTATATACTTCCTTAAAGAATGTTTAATAAGGAGAAACATGTGGAATAAGCTTTGAGCCTATATAGGAGCTGAATAGACGCTCAACTTTTGTCGTTCCTTATTGGTCAGTGTTCACGTGACCATCATTGCTCGGCACAAGGGTAGCGTCCTATACACTTGGCGGGAACGCGTGCTGTTGCCAGCTAGTGGAATGCAATCTTAATTTATCTGTGCCATCATTCAGTGTTAATAATGATTGTATCCAGTGATTTTGAAGAATATACAAGAACATCTTACCACTGTATCATTTACAAGTATTATATTACCTGTAATGTATTATCTCCTTCGTGGCCACGATCCTGAGAAATAATAATAATACAGTGAGTAATTCTGAAAATAATCTCAATTAGCTCGCCGATGAAGTCATCGCCCTCGCGGCCACACAAAAATTTAATTTGTAATATGGTAATCGAGATAAATATTACAAAAATTGCTTTACTACTTATGTATTTGTTAGTAGAAGGGAAATAAAGGAATACACTAGGCTAAAGCGATAGCCAAATCTTTAAAAAGCTTGTTGCTATGTGGTTAAAATCCGTTTCTTTGCATGGCCAGGAGCTGATATATTCCCGCATGAGAAAAGCTTTTAACTATTTTAAAACTGAAACGAAATATCTCAAAATTCTTGTGTGTTCACTCAACAATATCTCAAAAAAAATATTTCTAAAAGCTTATTCTTCTATCTATTCGTGATAATCAGGCAAACATTAGCAAAAATGGCATTATTTCTTGCCTCTTTGTAAAAAGAGCTGGTTGCATTTCTTTGCATTGCTTCAAGTTTACAAATTTCAATATGTGAAAATTATTTTAAAACTGAAACAAATAACAAGGGTTAGTTCAAAAATGGTTCACTCTACGAAAAAAGATGTACATGTCCTAAATTGTGAGTTTAAACAACATCTACATTTTTGGGGTAGTAAGTTTTTGTTTGTCTCTTAGTGTTTACTAGTTATGCAAATTCCACAAAATTCATTCAGAATAAAGATATCTTCAGATGCATTACCAAAAAACTCAAGATACTCATCTTATTTGTCATGTAAATATCTTTAATGCATAATACTTTAATCAAAATCATTTTTGAGAAATTCAAAAGTTTCGATAATCTTCCATTTAAAGGGTATTTGGGGTGGAGGTTATTCTTGAATATCTTCGTGTCGCATCCTTAAATACCAAGAATGGACTTTTCGTTTGTGACCTATGCTGTTCACAGATAGACACACATATCGTCTGCGGCATTGAAACAGCTTATTACTTTCTCTACACGTACTATGTATATAGTGTATAAAGAAGGTATTGCACTCCACCAACAAATATGATACGAGATTTCAACGGAAATATATGTTTTAGGGTTCCCTGTATCCAAAAAAAAAGTATTTTCAGAAAAAGGTACCTGTGTGTGTTAGTCCGTGTGACTGTGAACACGATAACTCAAAAACGAAAAGTCGGTAAAATACCAAACTTGGCATTTAAGTTTAGCATCTTTCAGGGATGTGACACGAAAATTTTGAGAAAAATCCCCCCACCCTAAACTACCCTTTACATGGAACTTTTTCGAAAATGTTGATTTTCTTAAAAGTGGCTCTGACGATTTGGATTAAAATATCGTATATTAAAGATATTTTCCAGACAAATAAAATGTATATCTTGAATTTTCTGGGAATAGCTTCCAAAGACCTGTTTATTCCGGATGAATTTTGCTTAATTAGCTTAACTAATAAACCGTAAGAGATAGACAAAAACTTACTATACAAAAAATTTAGGTCTTGTTAAAATACACAAGTTATGTCATATACATTTTTCTCGTGGAGCTTACCGTTTTCGAGGTATTCATTGTTATTAGTTTCAGTTGTGCAATACTTATACTTTTCTCAGGCGGGAGTGTCCGTTTTTCTTTTGTTCTACTCCTGGCCAAGAAAAGAAGCGATTTGTAGTGAGTCGCTTAACGATAGATTTTAAAACATTTGACTATCGATTTAGCCTAGTGTATTCCCTTATTTTCTTCCTACTGATAAGGAACTAAGTTATAAGAACATTGTGCTGAATACCTCGATTACCAAGGTGCAGAAAGAAGAGTAATCTTATGCAAGAAGTTTGTAGAAGGGCTAGAGAAAGTCCTGTGAGTGTAACACATTTTGTTTATATGCTGTACGTATCGCAGCGGGGTTGACTGCATCGCTTTATTGATCGGTTGGCTTGTCATTGTTATGCTAGAAACAGGTGAACGTCGTTGTTATGAGCATAAACACGAGTGGAATATAACTGGAAGAATCAAACTGTCGCTTTAGGCATTAGCGTTTACACAGTTTAATGCAGAGCAGAGCGAATATGTTAATTAATCCAGGGATCACTTTGATGTTTGCGTTCCGCGCGCGCGTTATTCGCGCTTTGAGAACGATTCCACTGGATTAGTGTTTCAGTGTGCAAGAAATTGACACTCTGACTGCAAAAGGTATGCCGTTAGTGAAAGGAATTTCGGGAGCTGTGCGGCAAAGTCTTGCACTCCGTGGTAGTCGATTTAATTGCACTGTGGAGAGTTATAACGGAGTAAGCACTCAGGCAATATCTCTGCACGCATTTCCAGGGTTTCTCCAGTCTCTCCAGGGCAGCTCAAACACTCGTGAACTTCATTGGAAATGTGGCGAACATAAACTATCAAGCAAACTCAACAGTAGTTTGGAAAACGTCTGGGGATTCTGTATCAACGATCATATGCTTGTCAACTTTTTATGTGTGGTTTCTGTTTGTTCCAGATACGCGAGGGAGAAATTTTGTTTCCTGCAATCCAAAACTGCTCTTATACGACCTCAGAAACCAGTTATCTGTCTTTTATATTCGCTACACGTACTGCGTACATAGTGTATAGAGAAAGCATTGCATTTCACCCAAAAATTCTATACCGAGATAGACGTTTTAGGGTCCCCTGTATCCAAAACAAAAAAACAAAAAAATCAGATGTGTTTCATGAACATGACTTTCTCTACAACTCTGCAAAAAAGTATTGTTAAAAAGCTTATGCCATTTACTTCATACTAATCGAGAAAAAAAAAAATTAGCAGAAATATTCTTATAGCTTGCTTCTTTGTAATTAAAAGAGAAATAAGGGAGTACCATGGGTTAAAGTGATAGTCAAAAGCTAGTTGATATATGACTGAAGTTCTTTTGTTTGTATGGACAGGAGTTGACAAATTCCTGTATGTTTTTTAAAGCTGAAACCACAAATAAGGAGTAACTCAAAAACGATGAACTCCACGAAAAAAATGTATGACTCAATTGTATGTTTTAACGAGCTCTACATTTTCTGTTAAGTAAGCTTTTGTCCATCTCTTACGGTTTAGCAGTTATGCAAAATTCTGTAAACTAAATCTAGAATAAAGTAGTCTTCCGAGGCTATTCCCACAAAATTCAAGATATTCATTTTCTTTGCCAGGTAAATATCTTTAATATACGATACTTTAATTAAAAATATTACAGGTATTTTTGAGAAAATCAAAATTTTTTAAAAAACTTCCATGTAAAGGATCGTTTGGGATGGGGGGATTTTTCTCAAAATCTTCGTGTCGCATCCCTGAAAAATACTAAACTTAAATACCAAGTTTGGTATTTTACCGACTTTTTGAGTTATCGTGTTCACAGACAGACACACACGGACCTTTTTCTGAAAATGCTTGTTTAGGATACAGCGGACCCTAAAACATATATTTCCGGTGAAATCTCTGTATCGAATTTTTGGGTACATGTAGAGAAGGTAAAAAGGTCCGTGTTTCTCTGAACAAGATAACTCAAAAACGAAAAGTCGGTCAATTCCAAACTTGGTATATAAATTTTGTATCCTCCAAGTACACGAAGATTTTGAGGAAAATCGCCCCACCCGAAACTACCTCTTACATGGAAATATTTTCGAAAATTTTGATTTTCTCGAAAATGGCTCTAACGATTTTAATTAAAATACTATATGCCAAATAAAACGTATATCTTGAATTTCCTGGGGATAGCATCTAAGAACCCTGTTATTCTGATTATTTTTTTTCTGCATTTTGCATAACTAGTAAACCGTAAGAGATAGATGAAAACTTACAACACAAAAAATGTAAATCTTCTTAAAACACAATATTTATGTCATATACATTTTTTCGCAGAGTTGATCATTTTTGTGATATTCTTTGTTATTGGTTTAAGTTTTAAGATACTTAAAACTTTTCACATACGGGAATTTTTCAACTCCTGTCAATGCATAGAAACGGATTTCATCCTCATGACAACCAGTTTTTGAAAGATTTTGCTATCGTTTAAAACAGTTAATTCCCTTATATCCTTTCTGCTTACAAGAAAGTATTTCTGCACTGTTTACTTTCTCTACACGTACTATGTAAATAGTGTATAGAGGAAGTATTGTATTCCACCCAAAAATACGATACCGAGATTTCACCGGAAATCCTAAAAGGTCCCTGTGTGTGTGTCTGTGTCTGTCTGTCTGTGTGTGTCTGTCTGTCTGTGGACAGCATAGCTCAAAAACGGAAAGACCTTTAAATACCAAACTAGGTATTTAAGTTTCGTATCTTCCAAGGATGTGACACGAAGATTTTCAAAAAAATCCCCCCATGACCGACTACCCTTTACATGGAACTTTTTTCGAAATCTTTGATTATCTGAAAAATGGCTCTAACGATTTTGATTAAAATATCTTATATTAAAGGTATTTACCTGACAAATAAAATGCATTTTCTTGAATTTACTAAGGATAGCCTCTGAAACTACTTTATGCTGGATGAATTTTACGGAATTTTGCATAACTGCTAAACCGTAAGTGCTAAACCGTAAGGGATGGACCAAAACTTACCACACAAAAAATGTAGAGGCACGTTAAAACACACACTTATGTTATATATATATATATATATATATATATATATATATATATATCGTGTAGTTGATCGTTTTTTAGATATTCCTTGTTTTTGGTTTTAGCTCTGAAAAGCTTATTTTCTCATACAGGAATTTATTTTTAAACAGCTTATGCTTCTATTTACTTCGTACTAATCGAGAAAAAATTAGCAGAAATAGTCTTATTACTTGCTTCTTTGTAAGTAGAAGCGAAATAAGGGAGTACCATATGTTAAAGCGATAGTAAAAAGCTGGTTGCTATGTGACTGAAGTTCGTTTGTTTGTATGGGCAGGAGTTGAAAAATTCCTGTATGAGAAAAGTATAACTTTTTCAAAGCTGAAACCAAGAACAAGGAATATCTCAAAAACGATCAATTCCACGAATAGCGTGTGAGTATAGCGTAAATTACATATATTTCCGGTGAAATCTCGGTATCGAATTTTGGGTGGAGTGCAATACCTTGTCTATACACTATGTACATAGTGCGTATAGAGAAAGTAAAAATTAGCAGAAACAGTCTGATTACTTGCTTCCTTGTGTGTTTTAGCGTGTTCTACATTTTTTGTGTTGTAAGTTTTTGTCCCAACACTTACGGTTAAGGAGTTATGCAAAATTCCGTAAAATTCATCCAGAATAAAGAAATCTTCGGAGGCTATTCCCAGAAAATTCAAGATATAAATTTTATTTGTCATTTTTAATCAAAATCGTTAGAGCCATTTTTGAGAAAATCAAAATTTTCGAAAAAAGTTCCATGTAAAGGGATGTTTGGAGTGAGGGAATTTTTCTCAAAATATTGGTGTTGTGACCCTGGAAGATACTGAACTTAAATACCAAGTTTGGTGTTTCACCGGCTTTTCGTTTTGGAGTTATCGTGTTCACAGGCACACACACACAGGGACCTTTTTCTGAAAATACTTATTTGGTTATATGGGATCCTAAAACATGTATTTCCGGTGAAATTTCGGTATCGAACTTTTGGAGTGCAATACCTTCTCTATATACTGTGTACATAGTACGTGTAGAGAATGTAAAAACGACAATGATGCATAATAATCCGTTATTGGTTGTCAGAAACTTTGAAGGGAATAATCCATGGTCCTAGCAGTAGCCATTCAGTATCCCCCATATGATTCGACCAGTCATCCCAGAGCTTCAGGGGAGTTGAGGAATTCCGGCAGAGCCTCCCCACACCTCTAAGGGCCTCGGAGTTGACAAACATTAGCAATGGCTCAGGGCTGGACAACGAGATACCCGCATGTTGTGAAGCCGGGAAAGTCAATAGTGTAGCAGTGAATGAGTAGACGAGGGGATTTGCCAGATGAAAACTGGTGCGGTAACGGGGTTACGAGTTCGTATCCCGGTTGCAGATTTTGACTATTAAGAATGATGAGGATCTGTGAGTGTCCTATCTCAGGATTTTTTCTAGCATGGATACTCTTTTCAGGGTGTGGTACGACACAAATGCTTTATTCAATTAGTTCGGCCTTTTTCCGCCGTCGAACACACACGCATTCCTCCTAAATTTTCTACTGTGAAACTATGCTTTACCGCGACTATTATTACTTATTAATTTTTACTTTCTCTATACTCACTATGTACATAGTGTATAGAGAAGGTATTGCACTCCACCCAAAAATTCGATACCCAGATTTCACTGGAAATATATGTTTTAGGGTCACCTGTTTCCATAAAAAGCATTTTCAGAAAAAGGTCCGGGTGTGTGTCCGTATGACTTTGAACACGATAACTCAAAAACGAAAAGTCGGTAAAATACCAAAGTTAGTATTTAAGTTTAGTATCTACCAGGGATGCGACACGAAGATTTTGAGAAAAATCCCCCCACCACAAACTACCCTTTATATGGAAGTATTTTCGAAAATTTTTATTTTCTTAAAAATGGCTCAAACGATTTTGATTACAATGACGTATATTAAAGATATTTGCACCCCGAATAAAATGTATATCTTGAATTTTCTGTAAATAGCTTCTGAAGACCTCTTTATTCTGGATGAATTTTGCCGAATTTTTTATAACTGCTAAACCGTAAGAGGCGGACAAAAACTTACCATCCCTGGAAGATACTAAAATTAAATACCAAGTTTGGTATTTTACCGACTTTTCTTTTTTGTGTTATCGTGTTCACAGACACACGGACACACACGGACCTTTTTCTGAAAATACTTTTTTTAGATACAAGAGACCCCAAAACATATATTTTCGGTGAAATCTCGGTATCGAATTTTTTGGTGGTGTGCAATACATTCTCTATACACTATGCACATAGTGCGTATAGAGAAAGTAAAAAAGCTTTATAAAACATAGTTTTCTCATTGAGGAATTTGTGAACTCGTGTCCATACAAACAAAGGAACTTCAGTCACATAGCAACCAGCTTTTGACAATCACTTTAAACTACGGTACTGTGTTGCAGAGATGTAGAGAAAGCATGTGAATGGAACATGTCATATTTTTGATAGCTAATGCTGCAGTCTAATATGTACACGCTGAAACTGAGCGATATGAAAATCGGGAGGTAGCAGCATATTCGGGGCCGACAGCCCTTCTCCACTGCATTTTTTATGTTTTGATTTATGGGCGGTGCACTTATGGCCACCTCCTTTCTATATTTACAATAATAGCCGAGCTTCCGAAAGACGAGAAACACGTAGCAACGTTTTCACTGGAAATATTTCTGGAATCTTCTAAACATTCACTTGATATATGGCCACTGTCTTCAACTTGGTAAACATTATGGCCCAACTGTTTTCCTTCACTCAGCCGGCACTCCAAGGGTGTTGCCATAAAGTGCTGCTATCTATACATCTCTCTCTCAAGGTGTATAAATATGATTTCCAGCAGCTAATGCAACTTATTCTGTAGCCAGTTCTGTAACTTTCCACGATACCTCAGTTCCTGTAGATCACACAGTTGTATGACTGAAATTTCATGAAAAATCACAACAAAAATGGATGTTCCATTCACATGACTTTCTCTACATCTTAACAATAATTTGTTGCAGAGATGTAGAGAAAGTCATGTGAATGGAACACATTAGATTTGTTATTTCCAAACCTGAAAATGTGGCTTGCCATAAAACGATGCACGTCTAACAGATGGGAAAAGTTTGTCGAGCTAAAAGGTGATTACGTTGAGCAAAAAAAGTGCTTAAAATAATTTGTTTTTCTGTCTTTTTACTTTCTCTATACTCTCTATGTACATAGTGTATAGAGAATGTATTGCACTCCACCAAAAAATTTGATACCGAGATTTCACCGGAAATATATGTTTTAGGGTCCCCTGTATCCAAAAGAAGTATTTAAAAAAAAAAGGTCGGTGTGTGTCCGTGTGTCAGTGTGTCCGTGTGTCTGTGAACACGATAACTCAAAAACGAAAAGTCGGTAAAATACCAAACTTGGTATTTAAGTTAAGCATCTTCCAGGGATGCGAAACGAAGATTTTGAGAAAAATCCCCCCACCCCAAACTACCCTTTACATGGCACTTTTTTCGAAAATTTTGATTTTCTAAAAAATGGCTCTAACGATTTTGGTTAAAAGATCGTATATTAAAGATATTTACCTGACAAATAAAATGTATATTTTGAATTTTCTGGGAATAGCCTCTGAAGACTACTTTATCCTGGATGAATTTTTCATAACTACTAAACCGTAAGAGATGGACAAAAACTTAGCCCACAAAAAATGTAGAGCACGTAAAAACACACAATTTATGTTTATACATTTCTTTCGTGGAGTTGATCGTTTTTGAGATATTCCTTTTTCTTGGTTTCAGCTTTGAAAAACTTACTTTTCTCATACAAGAATTTGTCAACTCCTGTCCCTACAAACAAAGGAACATCAGTCACATAGCAACCAGCTTTTGGCTTTCACTTTAACCTATGGTACTTCCTTATTTCGCTTCTACTTAAAATAAAACAAGAAATAAGATTATTTCTGCTAATTTTTCTCGATTAGCATGAAATAAACAAAAGATAAGCTTATTAACAATAATAATTTACAGAGATATAGAGAAAGTCATGTGAATCGAACACATCAGATTTTTCTATATTATATTTATCGTGAGCTGTTCTAGAATCCTGCCAATTTGTGCAGACACAGAAAATAACATTTGAGCTTAGTTACGGGATTTTATCAGGCATTAATATATGCTTAATGTCAACATATAACACTTGTAACATTCCGTGTTAGAATACAATGGTAATGCAGTACTCTGTGTTACCTACTAAACTGGGTCTTTTTTTGTCTATGAGTTCTGTTTGCCATCCGGCCTGTAAAATAATTTAACGGGCTCAACTTGATTGTAACAACTAAAGCTGCACCACAGAGGGGAAAAAGAACCAGCACATTAATGTCATGACAAGGAATTAATTTCTGGTTCAGTGCAGTGCGGAAAACGGTGCCTATTACTCATTTTGACATATGATCTCATTGTGTAGTATCCAGGATGTGGAGTGTGTGTCGACTCCCCAAACATAATTCTGGCAAATATTCTAACAAAATATTTTTTTGTTTGGCTTGCTGTTTGGTTTTTTTAGTTTTCACGTTGCTTTTTGCAATTCCGGTATGTCGTCATTTTAAGAATCGACAAATGTTACGCCCAATGGATATGGGAAAAATCATTTTAGTTCCGCGATGTTTGGCTGACAAGCAAAATTACAGTTATTCCCCACCGTAGCGCGTACAATTTACGTGTTCAACTGCGCGCATTCATTCCACTCTGTTCATTAGAACCGCTCGTCCCAGTTTCCAAATGCCGTTAGTATTTTAAATTCATTAAATGAGCAACACAATGAAAATGTTTCGGCATTCTACAGTGTGTACAATTTTACTTTACCACGCAGCAGCCTTCAATTCTCCTCTTTTTACTCCAGGTATTCCACAATGTCTGTCAAGAGTTTAAGAACACATCCAAAACTCAGTCTTTTCATTCTTGTCCTTAGACTTTTGTGAAATCTCAAGATGTTTGTTTATACATGGATCAAATATAAGTAAAAGATGTTAGACAGTTCATTCCTGTCCTTAAGACCTTTGTGAAATATCAAGATGTTTCTAGATGGATCAAGCACATGCCAAAAATGTCAGACTTTTCATTCCTGTCCTTAGATATTTGTGAAATCCCATAATGTTTATAAAAGGATCAAACGCATGTAAAAAATATCAGATTGTTCATTCATGTTCTTAAGACTTTTATAAAATTTCAAGGTCTTTATATATGGACACATGTCAAAAATATTAGACAATTCATTTCTGTCCTTAAGACTTTGTGAAATCTCAAGATGTTTATACATGGATCAAACCCATGTCAAAAATATCAGACTTTTCATTCCTGTTCTTAAGACTTTGTGAAATCTAAAGATGTTTATACATGGATCAAACCCATGTCAAAAATGTCAGACTTTTCATTTCTGTCCTTAAGACTTATGTGAAGTCTCAAGATGTTTATACATGGATGAAACGCATGTCAAAAATATTAGACTTTTCATTCCTGTCCATAAGACTTTTGTGAAATATCAAGATGTTTCTAGATGGCTCAAACGCATGTCAAAAATATCTAATGTTCTGTATTCACATAACTTTCTCTACATCCCTGCTACAAATTGTTAAAATGCGTACGCTTCTATTTACTTCATACTAATCGGGAAAAAATTAGCAGAAATAGACTTATTACTTGCTTCCTTGTAAGCAGAAGCGAAATAAGGGAGTATCATAGGTTACAGCGATACTCAAAAGCTGGTTACTAGGTGACTGAAGTTCCTTTGTTTGTATGGACAGGAGTTGACAAATTCCCGTATACGAAAAGTATGTTTTTTAAAGCTGAAACTATATTCAAGTAGTGTCTCAAAAACGACCAAATCCACAAAAAGATGTATATGACATAAATTGTGTATTTTAACGTGCTCTACATGTTTTGTGTGGTAAGTTTTTGTGCTTCTCTTACGGTTTAGCAGTTATGCAAAATTGCGTAAAATTCATCCAGAATAAAGTAGTCTTCAGAGGTTATTCCCAGAAATTTGAAGATATTTATTTTATTTTCCAGGTAAATATCTTTTATGTATGATATTTTAATTAAAATCGTTAGAATCCATTTTTGAGAAAATATACATTTTTGAAAAAAGATCACTGTGAAGGATAGTTTGGGGAGGGGGATTTTTCTCAAAATCTTCGTGTCGCATACCTGGAAGATCCTAAACTTAAATAACAAGTTTGGTATTTTATACTTTTCGTTTTTGAGGTATCGTGCTCACAGACACACGGCACACTGACACACACACACACGCGCGCGCGGACCATTTTCTGATTATTTTTGTTACATGGGCTCTTAAAACATGTATTTCCGGTGAAATCTCGGTACCGAATTTTTGGGTGGAGTGAAACATCTCCTCTATAACCATGTACATAGTACGTGTAGAGAAAGTAAATATCAGACTTTTCATTCCTGCCCTTAGAATCTCAAGATGTTTATATTTGGATCAAACGCATGTGAAAAATAAAGTTTTCTGATGTAAACCAGAGCTCGCTATGTTTAAAACTGTGGATAATATGATGATGTCTCAATTAAGAACTTTTTTTAAAAGTGTTGCAGTTTTTTATCAATAACATTAATTTTCTCTTGAATGGTTGCACTTGGCAGAATGGATTTTGTCATGAAGGGAGACATTCTTAAAGTGGTTCTTGGGTTACAATAATTTTCATTTTAAAAATTAATGAAGCCTTTTTGTTCATATTTAATATCTGATTTTCCCCCAATTTTTTAAGGTTAAGATAGTCTTTCCTTGCCTCTGAATTTCGAGGCAAATGGATGTTTTGCTGTCACGGCCACATAGATCATTATCTCGGAGGTTGGTAGCACCGATAAAACTACAGAATCCCTCTGTTTTGTTTCAGATGTGGATTTTACCTTAAACTTAGAAAGTTGGGGGGGGGGGGGCATTAAATGTAAATAAAAATGCTTCATAAATTTAAATTAAAAATAACAGTCCAAGAAATAAGTCTCCCTCTGTGACAAAATTTATTTTCCCAAATGCAAGCAATCAAGAGGACTACTTTTAACCAGTTTTATTAGCTTAGAAATCATCATATAATCCACATAATTATCATAAACATAGAACATCAGAGAGCAATGATAATCAAAGAAATTATTCAGAGTGGACATACCTGGCCTTTTATTAATCAACAACTAATATTCTGGCATTTACGAATTTTTTATAAATATATTAAATCTATGGGTATCTAAACCAAATAGATGTATAAATAAATTGTAAAATTAATATGTACTAATTTTGAGCACAGAGTAATTCTAAAAATAATTTAAAGAGTAAAATGTAGTCATATAAAATTTATTTTAATGACATTTGACTGCAATGAGTTCATTTCTAAAACAAAATTTAAGTGAATATTAAATACGAGGTACGTCCAGAAAGTAAGTTCCGTTTGGTAATAAAATTAAATTGTGTACAGATACAGAATAACTATTTATTGCACAAAATTCCACAACCCTTAAACTACTTTTCCAATAACTGCCGAAATTTTGCAGGTATTTGTCATAGCGTGGCACAAGTTTTTGTATACCTTCTTCATAGAAGTTTGCCGCCTGTGTCTTCAAAAAGTTGGAAACATTTTCTTTCAGCTCTTCGTCATTGTTGAAGTGTTGACCGCCAAGGAAAAACTTGAGATGTAAGAACAGATGAAAGTCGCTAGGAGCGAGGTCAGGGCTGTACGGAGGATGGTCAAAACACGTCCCAGCCAAATCCCTATAGGAGGTTTTTCGTCACATTTGCAGTGTGTGGTCGTGCGTTGTTGTGCACTTCACTACGTCCTTCATTGAAGTGTCGGACCCATCTCACCTTTGAATCACTCATCGCATTTTGTCCGTAAACTTCGCAACTTTGCCGATAAATTTCAATTGGTTTCACTTTCCTAGCATTCAGAAAACGAATCAAGATCTGATTTCACAAGCGGCGGGATTTTCAATCAACACCGACATTGTAAACAAGCACAACAAAGCGTATGTGGTTGACAGCGATCTCAAAATGGCGCACGTTTCTTCTCCTTGATACAGAGCGTCTACCGCGCATGTTGGAACTGCGATTTCAGCGCTGCAGCGGAAATGAATTGAAACGGAACTTACTTTCTGGACGTACCTCGTATATTATTATTTATTGTTATAATTAGCACTGTATTATAATAAAACAAATGTAAAACTAGTGTGTTAATAGAATGTACTAATGTATGAAAGCATGTAATGTTATCATTGTAACGGGGCATGCAGATGAATATTCAATTTAAAAAAAAATTATCCACAGTTTTAAAAAATTGGTTTGCAGCAGAAAACTTGCGTTTGACCCATGTAAAATGTCTTTATTATTCACAAAACTATAAGTACAGGAATGAAAATTCTCATATTTTTGACATGCATTTGATCCATGTATAAGCATCTTACGCACACAAAAGAAAAGACTTTTGTCAGACACTGTACATACACAGATAAACCCAGGTTCCAATTGTGTCTGTGAAAACATAGTAATCTCTGGTACAGACCGAGCGATGTGTCGCTATGGTAACGTGTACTACTAGCATTCGAGAGGTTTTAGGTTAGATTCCATTCTTCCCAATCCATAAGCCTTTACTTTTTCTACTTCGCACATAGTACAGAGGTAGAAAAGATATTGCATTCCATTCAAAAATTCATTACCGAGATTTTAATGCAAATAAAGTTTTAGGGAAAGTGTATAAGTATAGAAAATCCGATGAGTTCCATTCACATGACTTTCCCTACATCACTATAACAAATTATTCTTTAAAACCATATTCTTCTATCTACTTTATGATAATCGAGATAGGCATTAGAATAAATGTCTTAATTACTTCCTTTCTTTTAAGTAGAAGGAAAATAAGAGAATACACTTGGCTAAAGCGATAGTCAAATCTTTTAAAAGGTGGTTGCCATGTGGATAAAATCCGTTTTTATGCAGGGCCAAGAGCTGACAGCTTTCAGTGTGAAAAAAAAAGTTGAAGTATTTTAAATCTGAAACAATTAATAAGAAATAACTCAGAAATGGTCAATTCAATGAAATAAAAACGTAGATGACATAAATTGCGTGTTTTAACATAATCTACATCTTTAGTGTAGTAGATATGTTTTTGTCTATCTCTAACGGTTTACTAGTTAGACAAATTTCAGGAAATTTCAATCAGAATAAGAGGTATTCAGAGGCTATTCGCAGAAATTTCAAGATATACATTTTTTTTGCAATGTAAATAACTTTAATATACGGCATTTTAATAAAAATTGTAAGAGCTATTTTTGAGAAAATCAAAATTTTCGAAATTTTTTCCATGTAAAGGGTAGTTGGGGGTGGGGGGATTTTTCTCAAAATCTTCCCATCGCATCCCTGGAAGATACTAAACTTAAATACCAAATTTGATATTTTATCGACTTTTCGTTTTTATATCGTGTTAATAGACACATGGACACGGATATTTTTGGAACCAGGGGACCCTAAAACTTTTATTTTCGGTGAAATATCGGTATCGAATTTTTGGGTGGAATACAATACTTTCTCTATACACTATGTACATTGTACATGCGGGATAGAGAAAGTACAAATAATTAATATTTTATTAAATCTTCAAAACAATGCAGTAATATATATGCTACAGCCTTTTGTTACATTGACAGCAGTTTTAGAACAAGAAATTAGAAGAAAATTAAGTTAGCATCTTGCCGCGATGTTAACTGCAATAATACCAATTTATCAAATAATAACTTCTGACAAGTTGCCCGCATGGATAGTGTGGTGGTAGCGTGTCTGCCTCGCATTCAAAAGGTCGTGAGTTCGAATCTCGCTTAGGGTGAGTTACCCGGATAAGGTTTTTTTCGGGGTTTTCCCTTATCCTCAGAAGACAAATGTCGAGTAGCTTTAAGCTCCATGGACCCCGACCTCCAATTTCATTCATCGTCCGATATGACCAACTAAGTTAAAGGACGTTAAACTAAAAAACCTTCTGACCGGACAAAAGCTGTCATTCTATTAAATATTCTTTCAACTAGAAATGTTTCCCCTTCCATTGTTCTTTGTTGTTTACTTCAAAAACTTGGAAAAACAATTAATTAGACAGATTTGCGTAAGGTATATATGGTAGTGTCAATTGCAAGATGGTGGCTGTTCACAAAATGCTTCGGTAAAACGCTAGGCATTTCAAACATTTCGTCTGGCCTAATACAGCTTCCATCGCTGTGGAAAAACTGTTCTCCATTTTTCTGCGACTTTTAACATAATAAGTGCAAGAACAAGTAAAAACTGTTATTTGCAGACAAGAGTAAATATTTCAGCAGCAGCAAAATGCTTCTGTGAACTTAGGTTTTGTTTTTAGTGGCTTTTATTTGGTGTAGGATCTTTGTTTAAGGCGAGGATTTTTGTGTTTAAAGTTTGTAATATACATCTCAGTATGTAAACTGCGCTTGTTTCCTGGGAGAGATATTATAACAAACACAAACACACAAGTTACAAAATACAAAAGTTTACTTCACTCTAATGAATTTAACGTTATATTTAGTTGTAGCTTAGGTGTATGGCTTCATTTGTGCAGACGTGGGTTTCATATTACGTACATAGTGTATACAGAAGGTATTGTAATGCATCCAAAAATTCGATACCGAGATTTCACCGGAAATATATGTTTGGAGACCCCTGAATACAAAAAAAAAATAGAGAAATGTGCGTGTATCTGCGTGTGTGTGTGTGTGTGTGTGTGTGTGTGTGTGTGTGTGGGAAGCATAACTAAAAAATCTTATGTGTTCCATTCACATGACTTTCTCTACATCTCTGCAACAAATTACTGTGAAAATACTTAAGCTTCTATTTACTTCATGCTAATTGAGAAAAAATTAGCAGAAAAAGTCTTATTATTTGCTAAGGGAGTACAGTAGGTTAAAGTGATAGCCAAAAGCTGGTTGCTATGTGACTGAAGTTCCTTTGTTGTATGCACAGGAGTTGACAAATTCCTGTATGAGAAAGGTAAGTTTTTCGAAGCTGAAACCGAAAACAAGGAATAACTAAAAAAGGATCAACTCCACGAAAAAATGTATATAGCATAATTTGTGTGTTTTAACGAGCCTTACAATTTTTGTATGGAAATTTTTTGTTCATCTCTTACGATTTAGCAGTTATGCAAAATTTCGTTTTAAATTCATCCAGAATAAAATAGTCTTCAGAGGTTACTCCAAGAAAATTCAAGATTTACATTTTATTTGTCAGGTAAATATCTTTAATACACGAACTTTTATTCAAAATTATTAGAGCCATTTTTGAGAAAATCAAAATTTTCGAAAAAATGTTCCAAGTAAAGGGTATTTTGGGGTGGGGGATTTTCTTAAAATCTTCGTGTCGCAACCCTTGAAGATACTAAACTTAAATACCAACTTAACAACATTTTCGTTTTTGAGCTATCGTGTTCAGACACACGGAAACACGCACTGCAATGTCTTCTCTATACACTATGTATAGTACGTATAGAGAAAGTAAAAACGAATAGTTCGCTAAATAACAAACCTCGTATTCAAGTTCAGTATCTTCCAAGGATGCGATACGAAGATTTCAAAGAAAATCTGCCACCCCCAATTACCTTTTAAATGTTAAAACTTTCGAAAATTTTGATTTTCCCAAAAATGACTAACGATTTTAATTAAAATACCGTATATTAAAATATTTACATATCCCCAAATTTCTGGGAATAGCCTCTGAAAGTATCTTTATTCTGAATTAATTTTGCGGAATTTTGTTTAACTGGTAAACCACACAAAAAGTAGAGCTCGTTAAAACACACAATTTGTCATATATATTTTTTTCGTGGAGTTGACCGTTTTTGAAATATTCCTTGTTATTGATATACGTTTTTAAACACACTTTTCTCATACGGGAACTTGTGTGCACCTTGCCACGCATAGAAATAGTTTCAATCCTATAGGAACCACATTTTAAAACATTTGACTATCGGTTTAGCCTAGTATATTCCCTTATTTCCCTTCTACTTATAAGGAACTAAATAATAAAACCGTTTCTGCTGCTGTTCATCTCGATTAGTATGAAGTAGATATGAGAATAAGCTTGTTAAGAATAATTAGTTACAGAGGTGTAGAGAAAGTCATGTGAATTGAGCGCATCAGATTTTATTACTAAAAATCTGATGTGTTCCATTCGCATGACTTTCTCTATATCTCTGTACAAATTATTGTTAATAAGCTTATCTTTTATTTATTTCATGCTAATCGAGAAACAGCAAAAATAGTATTATTTCTTGCTTTATTGTTAGTAGAAGCGAAATAAGGGAGTACCATACGTTAAAGTGAAAGCCAAAAGCTGGTTGCTATATGACTGAAGTCCCTTTGTTTGTATGGACAGGAGTTGATAAATTTCTGTATGAGAAAAGTATAATTATAGCTGAAAAATAAACAAGGAATATCTCAAAAACGATCAACTCCACGAAAAAAATGTATATAACATAAATTGTGTGTTTTAACGTGCTCTACATGTTTTGTGTGTTAAGTTTTAGTCCATCTCTTACGGTTTAGTAGTTATGCAAAAGTCATCCAGAATAAGGTAGTCTTCAAAGGCTATTCCCAAAATATACATTTTATTTGTCAGGTAAATATCTTTAATATATGATATTTTAATCAAAATCGTTAGAGACATTTTTTAGAAAATCAAAATTTTCGAAAAAAGTTCCATGTAAATAGTAGTTTGGGGTGGGGGGATTTTTCTCAAAATCCTCGTGTCGCATCCTTGGAAGACACTAGACTTAAATACCAAGTTTGGTATTTTACCAAATTTTCGTTTCTGAGTTATTGTGTTCACAGACACACGGACACACACACACACACACACACGGACGTTTTTGTGAAAATACTTTTTTTTTTTTTGATACAGGGGACCCTAAAACATATATTTCCGGTGAAATCTCAGTATCGAAATTTTTGGTGGAGTGCAATACCTTCTCTATACACTATGTATATAGTACGTATAGAGAAAGTAAAAAGCAATTACTTCCTATCACTACAAATTTGTCTTTGCTGTCTGCTTTAGAAATTTTATTCTTTTTCGTGCTTTGCACAACTTTGCATATTTGTTCTTCAACTTCAACATTAAATTTTACTTTCTTGGGCTTTGCAGTACAACAGTATTGTCAGTATCAGTTTTCTGGGCGGCCTTTTCAGTTACTATTTAACAAACAATTGGGGCATTTCCACTATTGTCTATTTGGCGGTCTACGTCAAAATATAGGACATTTCTGCAAATAAGACCGATAAGCAGGAAACCAGAAGGAATAGCTCCTTCTCCTGGTTTGCCCTATTATGCCCAAATCGTCGGATATAAAGTTTTGTAAGCTCACACCAGAAACCAGAGTAGGTGCCAATTTTGTCTGCGAATTGCCTTCATCCACGCTTCTCTAAGGTCTTTCCGAGTTGGATATGTACAATTGACAAGCAATACAGAATCTTTGCGTTGATTATGCACAACATATTTCACTAAGTGCCGCCGAAAAATCACTTAAATAAGTGCACTAACCTGTGTATTGAAACATTTCCTGTTCTTTGATTTTTGCTTCTGCTATTCGAGAAACCACAACCATGCACGTATTCACCATTATACTGGTTTAAAGCCTACAGTCCAAATGTATTGCTTGGTTGAAATTTAACACACCAAAATCTTATTTTTGAGTGCACATTTAACCTAAAAAAAGCCGTACTCATTTCAGAAGTGTAGAATCAGAATATGGTGGCTTGATAAAACGTGCTTCACCAACTACAAAAATAGGGAATATCCTATCTTCTCTATCAATACCGGGTGAAATGAAACTTATTAAAGTCCTTCTAATATGTGCTTCATAGAAGCATTACAAACAAAAAAGTCTTCCAATGGCATTTTGTTATTTGATCAGCCGATTTTGAAAAAAATAAATACTTTTTGTTGCAAATTGGATGCGCAATTCCACAAGAATGTACTAAGATAATATTTTGTTACTTGTAAGATGCGTAGAGTAACGTATGTCTGACATTAGCTACGAAATAATTAATCGTTTAAAAGAATTAAAGGAATATTCCGAGCAGCTTTTCAGGCGTGAAGTAACTCGGCAACCTTGCGTTGAAATTAGTCAGGTTTCTGAACCGGCTTCTGGATGTAAACACGTCAGTCGCTTGCAAACACGATGCAAGGTGATGTAATGTTTTGGCAGTGAAACCCACACAACCTGCAGCGTTGCCAGCTTGTTATCGACAAAACTAAAATATCTCCGTAGGAAATGGTCAGACAAATACGTACTTCACCTTAACTTCTGCAGAGAACACAGAATTCAACAAATGGCTTTATGGCTAAAAGCAGATGATTGACAAAGGAAACTTTTGAATGTTGGATTTCTTTCATGTCAGGCAAAGTGATTAAGACATAAAATACAAATTCTCATCATTTATGGCTAATTAAGCAATTTAAATTAGGACTTTTTATTAACATAGGTACTATTTTATTAGCTCATAGCCAAATTATCATTTCATGTTTTGAAGGTCTGCAGAAAATAGCATAAAATCTTCAAAAAGTAATGAGATGTTTAAATCAAAAGTATTGAGACTGCCTCGTGGTCGAGTGATCAGCGAGATGGCTTCTCACCCGGAGGTCCCGGGTTCAATTTCCGGCTGAGGCAGTGAATTTTTCTTTAACCAGAATTATTCCCTATCCCCATATAGTCTGGAAGTATGAATGTGAGAGTAAATGTGCGTGTGTTTAGTAATATAAAGTTTATTAACCTAATGTTCAGAACCTACAGTTTCACCATTGATGTTACATATGAAACAAAAAAACAAAAAAAGTAATGGCTTTTAAGGCTAAATATTCAATGATAAGGCTTCTGGATGTAAACACGTTGGTCGCTTGCAAACACGACGCAAGGTGGTGTAATGTTTTGGTAGTAATGTTGGCAGCTTGTTTTTGACAAAACTAAATATCTCAGTAGGAAATGGCCAGAAACAAAAATGTGAGATACAAAATGTGTTCCAAATACTATCGAGATCTATCACTGTTTAGATCAAACTAATTATTTCCGTTCCACCCGGTATATATGGGTCAGACGAACGGCATTTTACAGCACAGCCTGTGGCGCACAGTATAATAATTATTGCATGAAACACGCGTAGATGAATGTGTTCGCGTAGATAAGCGTCTTATCTGCGCAAGAGCACTGGTTGCCGCCGGTGTAAACAAACACAAATACCGTGTATAGCTTATTCAACACGCGAACAATTGTTTTAGTGATCTTGCCGAACATTCTGCTTCAAGGAGCGTGTTTGCACACACGCATATTCCCCCCCCTCTCTCTCTCTCTCTCCCTCCCTCTCCCTCCCTCCTCACTCCTCCCCCAAGGCTGCTAAGTACATTTGAATGCAATTGAGCGTTCCGCAATTTCGCAAAAGCAAACGTCAAGCCCAAAGCTAATCAGCTGTTGCTTTAATTCCATTGAAATCAGTCTTATTACATTCCCAGGCATCTATAGGCATTGTTAATGGCAATCGAAAACATCTCTACCTAAACTCTAATTGGTTACACATACATGACTTTCTCTAATCATTCTTCAGCAAATTACCTACTTTTAATTTCTCTACCTAGTACATGGGACGTACATAGAGAAAAGAAATAAATGGAGTTTTATTTATGGACGCGCTTTAACTGCTGTGGTTCTCAGCGTGAAAGGCCGCTTAATTTTGCTGAGAGGTCTCTTTAGCGGGCTTGAAGTTATTTTATGTGCCGGAAATCTACTACACGGGACCAACGGCTTTACTTACTTTCCGAAGGAAGTCATGCTAAGGATTTTTACTCCCGAAAAAAGCCATCGTCCTTCACCAGGTTTGAACCCCCGACCTTGAGAGGGAGAGAGAGAGAGAGAGAGAGAGAGAGAGAGAGAGAGAGAATAGCATGGTAACCACTACACCACGGAGGGCGACGGATAGATAGAGAAGGTATTTCATTCCAAAAATTTGATACCGAGATTTCACCGCGACACGTATTTTAGACTCTTCTGCATACAAATAAAGCATTTTTACTTTCTCTAGAACGTATGTACAAAGTACATAGTAGATAGAGAAAGTATTGTACTCCATTAAAAATTCGATACCCAGATTTCAATAGAAATTTTAGATCACCTGAAACAAAAAAGAAAAAGTTTTTTGTTTATTTCAATTATATAGCTCCCTTTAATATCTAAGGTCATATCGGGGGCTTTGCACTTGAAACAACTCGTTGTTTAAATCATTTTATTTTCCTTCAAACACACACACACACACACACATATTCACTCTCACATTCATACTTCCGACTCTGTGGGGGATAGGGAATAATTCTAGCTAAAGGAAAATTCCCCGCCTCAGCCGGGAATCGAACCCCGTACCTCCTGGTGAGAAGTCAGCTCGCTGAACACTCGACTACGGAGGCAGTCAGAAGGTATTTTTGGCTACTATTCGTATGTGTGACTTAGAGAGAGAGAGAGAGAGAGAGAGAGAGAGAGAGAGAGAGAGAGAGTGTGAGAGATCCAGTCGGTCTGTGGGCAGCATAGCTCAAAAAAGAAAAGTTATTTAAATACCGAACTTGGTACTTAAGTTCAGTATCTTCCGAAGATACGATTTTCAGGAACTAACCTTTGATTTCCAAAAACTTGATCTAATGATTGTGATTAAGGTGCCACATGTTTAAGATATTTTCATGACAAAGCAAATGTATATGTTGACTTTTCTGGGAAGAGCTTCTGAAGACCTGTTCATTTTGGGCGACTTGTATAACTCATAAACCGCAAGAGATAGACAAAAACTTACTATATAAGGAGTAGAGGACATTAAAACACACAATTTATATATCTCGGATAGATTATTTAAAGGATTGACCGTTTCTGAGATATTCCTTTTTATTGGTTTCAATTTTAAACTACTTAAAACCTTTCTCCAGCCGGAAGTCAACTTTAAAACTAAATCTTGCGACTAAAGAAATGCCTTATTTTCCCGACTAGCAAAGTGAGTATTTAATTATAATAATAATTTAGACTAAACAAAACCTATTCAATCCCACAATTTTTCCCAAGCCGAAAAAAAAAAAAAAAAAACAATTTTGCCTTCTCTTGACGGCCACGCAACGAAACCTCGCTGTACTCCTAAAGACTTTCTGTCCCTCGGCGAATTTTCAGCTAGTCAGAAGGACTATCTTCCACGGTGGTTCGCTGAAGAGCAGAAGGAATGAGTAGTTGGCCATTTTCCCACCAGATACTAGCTGAATCGCGTCGCATATTCTCTATGAAGATGTTGGCCAGATTTGTTTATGCCATAAATGGGTGATAACCATATCAGTTGTGGAACAGTTCAAGTACTATAGCCGTTTTTGAGAAAATTAAAAACTTTCTAAAATATTTCCAAGTAAAAGTTAATTTGGAGTAAGGGTATTTTCTTGAAAATATTCGTGTCATATTCTTAGAAGATTTGAAATTAATTTTCATTTTAGTTCTGTTATTCACAGGAATTCACACGCACCTTGTTCTAAAATGACTTTTAATACAGAGGACCCTAAAACGTGTATTGCGCATGTAATTTCGATACGCATTATATGCAATTAATTATTTATCTATGTACTATAAGTAAAGAAAATAAAAATATTTCATGATCAATGTCGGAGAGGAGATCAACGAATATGTAAATTCGCTGTTCCTTTGTTATTTTATGAGGCCGTGGAAGCAGGAGTAATCATTTTTCTCTGATTGGCAATGTGGAGTTATTACGAAAATTCAGCTCAACTATTAAAGCACCAATGAAATGGATGAGATTAGGTAATTTCAACCAATCGCGGTCATCTGACTGGAGCGATATTGTCGAAACATCTTATAGCAGCTGATGTTCACTTTTTTGAAAGCTTGTCGCACCTGACGTTCGTTTGTTTAATCTCCGTCCTGGTTATTGGTAACAAGGCGGCAATCAAGTCAGCCATCCTTGACTTTTAATAACTGTCAGTTCCACAATTGTACTTTCAATTGATTCAATTTCAATGTTTATTTAAAGCTATAGTTCATAATACGTTTAGTTCCAAAAAGGAATGAAAATAATAATTATTTGTATTTTTATACGCGAGATATAAATAAAATAATGTTTGTTTGCATTTCATGTACCAGTTATTAAAAGCTGAAATAAAATAGTTTTTCCCTTTTTCTATTGTAGCTATCGATATTCGTACATTAGACACGGTCGGCCATATAATTCAGGAGGCAGTGAAGAATGCGTCATCGAATGCATCATCTGCCAATTGAGTCCTAATGTATCAGAATCATAAAATCTCCCTTCCTATATATAAAAATCTGATTTATTACTTGCTTCCTTGTAAGTAGAAGCGAAATAAGGGAGTACCATAGCTTAAAGTGATAGTCAAAAGCGGTTGTTATGTGACTCAAGTTCCTTTGTTTGTATGGACAGGAGTTGACAAATTCCCGTATGAGAAAAGTAGAAGTTTTCCAAGGCTGAAATCAAAAACAAGGAATATTTCGAAAATGATCAACTGCACGAAAAACTGTGTAGAACATAAATGATGTGTTTTAATGTGCTTCACATTTTTGTGGGGTAAGTTTTTGTCTATCTCTTACGGTTTAGCAGTTATGCAAAATTCCACAAAATGAAGCGGTCTTCAGAGGCTATTCCCAGAAAATTTAAAATATACATTTTGTCAGGTAGATATATTTAATATATTATATTTTAATCCAAATCGTTAGAGCCATTTTTACGAAAATCAAAATTTTCGAAAAAAGTTCCATGTATAGGGTAGTTAGGGGTGGGGGTATTTTTCTCAAAATCTTCGTGTCGCATCCCAGGAAGAGACTAAACTTAAATACCAAGTTTGGTATTCAACGTGTTTTCGTTTTTGAGCTATGCTGTCGACAGACACACACACGCACACACGGTCCTGTTCCTAAAAATGCGTTTTTGAATTCAGGGGACCCAAAACATGTATTTCCAGTGAAATCTCGGGATCGAATTTTTGGGTGCATTACAATAGCGTCTCTGTACACTATATACTTAGTACGTGTAGAGAAAGTAATAAATTATTAATAGTTATTTCGCTGAATTGTCTTCACAAACACAATTCGGGTTTTCTTCTGTTAGGGCAATTTATTCTCGTCGCTTCGCTCCAGTCCTGAACAAATTGAAGGTGAAAACACTTGTGGCATTACTTATGATAGTTAATAGATTATAAAAAATCTTATGCGTACCATTCACATGACTTTCTCTACATCTCTGCAACAAATTATTATTAAAAAGCTTATACTACTATTTACTTCATGCTACTCGAGAACAAGTTAGCAGAAATAGTCTTATTACTTGTTTCCTTGTAAGTAGAAGCGAAATAAGGGAGTACCATATGTTAAAGTAATAGTCAAAAGCTGGTTGCTATCTGACTGAATTTCTTTTGTTTATATGGACAGGAGTTGACAAATTCCTATATGAGAAAGGTAAGTTTTTCATAGCTGAAACCAAAAACAACGAATATCTTAAAAACGATCAACTCCACGAAAAAGATGTATATAACATAAATTGTGTTTTAACTTTCTCTACATTTCTTGTGTAGTAAGTTTTTATCTAAGTTTTACGGTTTAGCAGTTATGCAAAATTCCGTAAAATTCGTCCAGAATAAAGTAATCTTCAAAGGATATTCCCAGAAAATTCAAGATATACATTTCATTATCAGGTAAATATCCATAAGATATGATATTTTAATCAAAATCGTTAGAGCCATTTTTAAGAAAATAAAAAAATTCGAAAAAAGTTCCATTAAAAGGGTAGTTTAGGGAGGGGGGATTTTTCTCAAAATCTTCGTGTTGCATCCCTGGAAGATACTAATCTTATATACCAAGTTTGGTATTTTACCGACTTTTCGTTTTTGAGTTATCGTGTTCAGAGGCACACGGACAGACGGACACACATACACTCACACGGACCTTTTCCTGAAAATACTTTTTTGGATACAGGGGAACCTAAAGCATATATTGCCGGTGAAATCTCGGTATCGAATTTTTTGGTGAAGTGCAATACCTTCTCTATACACTATGTACATAGTACGTATAGAGAAAGTAAAAATGCTGTAAACTATATACTAAGTCATCTGTGCAAAGTTTGGACTAAATCGGTGTAACGATATAGCTCATATACATGTTGTTTCAAAACGACACCAAACGAAGATGTGGACCTTGTTGGTCATATCGTACGTGATACGTGAATATACATTTCAGCTCTAAATTCGGCACATACAAAAACTGCCATAAATTCACCGTGGATTAAGTAGTCGTACATAGCCAAATGGCACGTGCCTGGTCCACTCCAAGAGAGATGCCGGTTGGTAGCGAAGGTGTACGCGTGTTTTGATAGACACGCCGGCGCGGCACAGCCACCTTAGTTAAGGAAAACGTAGCATGTGGGTTTTGTTATGTTTTTCGTATATTGCGTTCTGAGGTTGTTTACATCGTTTGTTCCTTCAGTGGCTAATCCCAGTTGTGTGCGATTTTTAAACACACACAAAACTTTAAATAGAAGAGTTTGAAAGTTGTGATATCAAGTTTCGGACAAGTGAACGAGTAATCTAATCGACTGCTATCTTCGTTTTGAAACAGTCTGTATACATAGACAGACTTTTATATACATATAACGTTTTTATTACATGGTAGGTATATTTATGTTTTGCGGATTTGATTGCACAAACACAAAATAAACTGATACAGTGAACTATTGGCTTATAAATAATATTTTGCAGAGATTATTACCGCTGCCAGCAAAATGTTTGTCATTATGATTCTTTGTGTTTTGCCACGTAATGACGCGTATTATTGTTCACAATGGCGATGGCATGCGGTTGTAGTAGAGGTCCCTTATGGGCAGATGTTGGATTGCTAGCCCCAGTGGATTAACTGCGTTTATTGTCATGTCTGTGATGTACATAATCTCTCGGGATAAAGCTTCGGCGTGATCAATCGCTGCTACAGATTCCGCACGTATTCCTTGTTCATAGATTTGGTCATTAAATTCCCCCGTCCCATTGTGCCACGTCCTGTCGTTAAGGAAATTGTGGTCTAAGGTTATAAATGTCGAATTGAGATGTACAAGCAGGGCCATTGATGGTCTGACAACGTAAACACCGCAGTAATTATATCCTCCCTTCCAAGTCTGCAGCCATTATAGATTTGAGATCGCCTTGTGGTTTATCGGGAAACATGTGAGTCAGTTGAGAAATGTAATGCTATGCCGGCATGTTGCTATGGTAGCTCAGTGGTAGAGCAACCGGCTAGATACGCGGATCAAATCCCGGCTATAGCATTTAATTTTTCAGTCTGATTCTACCTAACTCCTGTCCCAGAGACGACTTTTGTGAAAAAACAATTAAATCAATACTAAACTATGAGTCCTGGGACTTAAAGTACCTCCTTAAAACATTGTAAGACACCATTGGGGTATATTATTTCAAAAGAATTTGAGATCGCCTTGTGGTTAACCAGGAAACATGTGAGTCATTTGAGAAATTCAATGCTACGCCGGCATGTTGCCATGGCAGCTCAGTGGCAGAGCAACCGGCTAGAGACCAGGAAATCCGTGGTTCAAATCCCAGCTATGACATTTAATTTTTCAGTCTGACTCTACCTATCCAACCCCTGTGCTTCCTGTGTGAAAAAAAAAAAAACAATCATCCAATACAAATTGACCTTAATAGTTGGCTAAACTATGAATCCTAGGACTTAAAAGTACCTACCTACTACATTGTAAGTCACCACTGGGGTATATCATCTCAAAAGAATTTGAGATCGCCTTGTGGTTAACCGGGAAACATGCGAGTCAGTTGAGAAATTCCTTGCTATGCCAGCATGTTGCCATGGTAGCTCAGTGGTAGAGCAACCGGCTAGAGACCGGAAGATCCGTGGTTTAAATCCCGGCAATGGCATTGAATTTTTCAGTCTGAGTCTACCTACACAACTCCTGCCCTACTCACGACTTGTGTGAAAAAATAATTAAATCGTTACAGAAACAGCTAACGGACATCGAAGTGCTATTTCAGGCATTTTGCGAAAAGAAATCCATTATGATGTACCTTATCTGCAAAGTTTTAAACGAGGTATAGGTCGAGAGTAGAGGTACTAATTGAATGCGCCTATTGCTACATTCACAACGTAAGCGCATCGACACAACGTTTGGACTCACATTATTTAATGTAAGCATTCACATAGAAACACGCAAGACGCAATGCAATGCAATGCAACGCAAAGTTTGCAAACTCCAAACTTTATCCTTGCGATGCATGCAAAGAGGAGGAATTCTGTTTCTTTTCTCTGTGCATTGCCTATGAAATCAACAACAGACGATCGCACTGTAAGATATTATAGGCTTGCTGTACATGCATGATCTTCTATTTGGCCGTGCAGTGTCGCGCCATCTCTAATTTCCCTCAAGAGGTTATGACAGTCTCCTTGCGAATCCTTCTTTGATTTAATGGATGTAACTATCATCTGTGTTTAGATTTCTTGATTTTCATAAATCGAAGACGCAGAGAGATAGTTCTTAGTTCATTAAATGTGTAGTTTTATCACTTTCTGAAGTCTCTATGCTTGTACTATTTTCAATAATTTTGAATGAGCAATTATTAAGACGTCAGTGTCGCGAGCGTCAGTTGTTAGAGTGTAATTTTATAACATATTTATTTTCTAAAAGATTGAGTGAATTTTCTTATGTGGTATTGTTGGTTATGTTATTTAGTTTGTAAGTTGTGGAGCGCTTGGAAGATATTCGCATGGTGTTTCCTTGCGTCTGCGCTTATGCTACGTTATGTCTGCTTTTGCATCTCATTGTGAATGTATCAATGCTTACCCCACATTCTCTTGCCAAGTGACGAAAGTAGTTTTTATACAACAAGCGCAGTGGTGGTTTCTCTGCGCCGTAGTAATAATTTCTACGCTGGTATTAACTATTTTGTTTATATTAATAGTATATTGTGTACTAGGAACTGTAAATTATACTTATCAGATCGAGAACACATATCGGGAATACTAGGTCTGCATGTCGGGGTTTTCCCAAGCATTTCAGATCGATGAGTAACGTACAGTTCATAGTTAGCAAATTACTTTTTGAAATACTTGAAAAAAATTGTAAGAAAAACAATAATAAACCAAAATTGCTCTTCAACATTTTATTGAACATTAAGAAAAAATCTTATGTATTCCATTCACATGACTTTCTCTACATTTCTGTAACAAATTATTGTTAATAAGCTTACGCTTCTATTTACTTCATGCTAATCGAGAAAAAAATATCAGAAATAGTCTCATTACTTGCTTCCTTGTAAGTAGAAGCGAAATAAGGGAGTACCATAGGTTAAAGTGATAGCCAAAAGTTGGTGACTGAAGTTCCTTTGTATGGACACGAGTTGACAAATTCCCGTATGAGAAAATTATAAGTATTTTAAACGTGAAACTAAAAACAAGGAATATCTAAAAAATAATCAGCTCCACGAGAAAACTGTATACAACACAACTTGTGTGTTTTAACGTGCTCTACATTTTTTGTGCAATAATTTTTTTCCATCTCTTACGGTTTGGTAGTTATGCAAACTTCTGTAAAATTCATCCAGAATAAAGTAGTCTTCAGAAGCTATTTCCAAACAATTCAAAATATACATATTATTTGTCAGGTAAATATCTTTAATATACGATGTTTTAATCAAAATCGTTAGAGCCATTTTTAAGAAAAGTAAATTTTCGAAGAGAGTTTCATGTAAGGGATAGTTTGGGGTGGTGGAATTTTCCTCAAAATCTTCGTGTCGCATCCCTGGAAGATACGAAACTTAAATACCAACTTTTTGTTTTTGAGTTATCGTGTTCAAAGACACAGTGACAAACGGACACATGAACATACACACACGGACCTTTTTCCAAAAATGTTTTTTTTTTGGATTCAGAGAAAGTAAAAATTTATTGTCGATGTAACTAAATGAAAGACTACATCTTAAATTTATGGATAAAGCCTACTTATACACTCTTTTGTTAATGAATTTTGCAATAGATTCTTTACTTGAAGTAGCAGATGTCTTGAGTGTTACGTCATTTCCTAATTGTTCTGTAAGTAATAATGACCTCTCAAACTCTTACTGTAAGTACTTACAGTGCTTGTTGGAATGGCAATTAATAAATAAATTATAAATTTAGCATACTTACCAAATATGTGTTCAGCATTATTAACTTACATATCAAGTATTTCAAAAATAGATTTTTCAGACAATAATTATTACAGTCACCCATTGTGCTTAGCCAAATTATAAAATCTTCAAGTTTATAACCTTCCTTTGCTTTTGCACGTAATATTCTTACGCTACCTTATGATTAACATACTAAAATGCTTCACTTTCACAATAAATAAAGCAGGAAATTTCCATAGGTATTTAGCCATAAACTATTTCAAAATTATTTCATTAAAATAATAAATAGTTTGGTATTAAACACAATATTCTATTACTTCAATGTAATATCTTCTCTGTTGAAGTTTCACTCAGGGGTGTATATGACTTCAATTATTTCATTTCGTTTCACTTAAGTTCTCTCTCTCCAAAGAATTTTAAATATATATATATTATTTCAGTCTTCTCTGACGCTCTAAACCGTGCCATGCTACACCACCAACCTCACGTAGCAACTGCATTCTTTCGTAGGGTAGATATTAAGTAATAATACTGTTCTGCTATGTTTATCTTGATTAGCATTAGTTGAAAGTAGGATCATCTTTTGTAAGAAGTTTTCTTGTAGAAGTGGTAGAGAAAATCATGTGAATGGAACAAGTATTTTTTACTTTCTCTAAATGCACTATGTAACTACATAGTGTATAGAGAAGATATTGTATTGCACCCAAAAATTCGATACCGACATTTCATCGGAAATACACATTTTAGGTCCTCTTGTATAAAAAATATATTTTAGAAAAAGTTCCGTGTGTGTCTTTAAATACAACGAAAAGTCAATAAAATACCAAATTTGGTATTTAAGTTTAGTATCTTCCAGGGATGCGATACGAAAATTTTGAGAAAAATCCTCTCATCCCAAAATACCCTTTACAAGAAAAAAGTGTAGAAAATTTTGATCTTCTCAACGATTTGATTCTAACGATTTTTATTAAAATGCCGTATATTAGAGATATTTATATAGCAAATGGAATGTATATTTTGAATGATTTGGGAATAGCCTCTAAAGACCACTTAATTCTGGATGAATTTTGCTGGATTTTGCGTAATTAGTAAACCGTGAGAGACAGACAAAAAGTTACTACTTCAGAAACGTAAACCCCATTTAAACAAACAATTTACGCCATATACATTCTTTTCCTGGAGTGGGCCGTTATTCGAGATATTCCTTGTTATTGGTTACAGTTTTATAATACTTAGATTTTTCACATAAGTGAATTTATGAGCTTCTGAAAAGGCAAAGAAACCTATTTCATCCACATGGCAACCAGCTTGTAAAACATTTGACTGTCGCTTTAGTCTAGTGTTCCCTTCTACTTATAAGAAACTAAGTAATAAGACCGTTTCTGCCAATGTTCATCTCGATTAGCATGAAGTAGATAGAAGAATAAGCTTTTTAACAATAATTGGAAAAGCTATACGATAGTTCCACCTCACATACGGACATGCGCACAGACGGTCTTAAGACTTTTACTGGCGATCCATACTTGAAAGAGTTGAAAACATTAAGTAGTTCAGATGTGAAAGTTGCCAGATTGCCGAAATGTTGACTTCTTCTTGGGATCATTGGGGTTTTAGCTTCACAGATCCCTCGGCTACGCTTTGCCGCTTAGGGCTCTAAATGTTTATAACAAAAGTGTCCACGTATGAAAGTGATGCCAAGAGGTGGAACCATCGTATACTAATAATGAAAAAAAATCTGTTTCATTCACCTGACTCTCTCTGTATCATATAATACATTATTGTTATAAAGCATATTCTTCTATACACTATATGATAATAGAGATTAATATTAGCAGAAATTGTCTTAATTTTTTTTTTTTTTTTTTTGTAGTTTAACGTACTTTAACCTGGTTTGTTCATATCGGACGATGAATGAAATTGATGATATGATGCTTAAAGTTACTCGACATTCGTCTTCTCAGGACAAGGGAAAACCCCGAAAAAAAAAAACCTTACCCGGGTAACTCACCCTAAGCGAGATTCGAACTCACGAGCTTTTGAACGTGATGCAGACATGCTACCACCACGCTACCCAGGCGGTCAAATTGTCTTAATTACTTGCTTCCTTGTTACTAGAAATCAAATTAGTCAAATCTTTTAAGAGCTGGTTGCCTTTTGGTTGAAATCCGTTTCTATGCATGGCCAGGAGAAAAGTGTGAGAAAAGTTTTAAGTATTTCAAATCAGAAATAAATAACTTGAAGTATCTGTTACATGGTCAATTCCACGAAACAAACCTATATGACAAAAATTCTGATGTATCCATTCACATGACTTTCTCTATATCTCTGCAACAAATTTTTGTTAAAAAGTTTATGCTTCTATTTACTTCATGCTAAGTGAGAAAAAATTAGCAGAAATAGTCTTATTACTTGCTTCCCTTTAAGTAGAAGTGAAATAAGGGAGTATCATAGGTTAAAGTGACAGCAAAAGATGGTTGCTATGTGACTGAAGTTCCTTTGTTTGTATGGACAGGAGTTGGCAAATTCCTGTATGAGAAAAGTATAAGTTTAAGGCTAAAACAAAAAACAAGGGATATCTAAAAAACGATCAACTTCACGGAAAAAATGTATATAACATAAATTGTGTATTTTAATGTGCTCTATATTTTTTGTGTGGTAAGTTTTTGTCTATCTCTAACGGTTTACCAGTTACACAAAATTCCGTAAAATTCATTCAGAACAAAGTAGTCCTCAGAGGTTATTTTCAGAAAATTCAATATATATATATACATATTATTTGTCAAGTATATATCTTTAATATATGATAGTTTAATCAAAATCACTAGAGCCATTTTTCAGAAAATCAAAATGTTCGAAAATGTTTCCACGTGAAGGGTAGTTAGGGTGCGGGGATTTTCTTGAAAATGTTCGTGTCGCATCCTTGGAAGATACTGAACTTTAATACCAAGTTTGGTATTTAATGGTGTTTTCGTTTTTGAGCTATGCTGCCCACAAACACACAGATACACACACATACACATACGCACAGACAGACACACACACGGACAGTTTTCTAAAAATGCTTTTTTTTTTTTGGATTCAGGTGGTCTCAAAACATGTATTTCAGGTGAAATCTTGGTATCGAATTTTTGGGTACAATGTACATAGTGCGTATAGAGAAAGTAAAAATGTGTGTTTTAACGAGATGTACATTATTTATGTAGCAAGCTTTTTTCTATCTCTCCGGTTTACCAGCTATACAAAAGTCATCCAAAATAAAGATGTCTTCAGAGGCTATTCCAGAAAATTCAAGATATACATTTTATTTGTCATGTAAATATACGTATTCAATGTGCAATATGGTAAAGCTATACGATGGTATAATTTGTTACAGAGATGTAGAGAAAGTCATGTGAATGAATTTTTTGGTAGTGGTCCAAGTGAGAAGAGCACCTTACAGCGGATCGTCGTGTAGCGGAGCGACTGACATACACGAGGATGTGAATATAATCCTACTGGACACAGTGAACATGCCCGGGGTGGAGTGGAGGGGGTAGTCATCAGTAACAGCTGGGACATGCCCCTGCTAATGACCGTAAATCATCAATCCCCGCTGCATGTGCGTCCTCGCGCTCTGACGGTGAAGGAGAGAAACTTCTCAGCCGTGTCCTTCACCAAGTGTAAAATGTGCCGCTCCGGGTCTCAAAGTAACGACACCGTGAAATGTTTATCGGAGAGAATACATACGTACAGGCTCCTTCAAAAGTCTCCCAGACCGAGGTATAACAAATCCCAAAGTAATGTGTTCCATTCACATGACATTAACCTTCTCTAGCCCATGGGTAAAATGTACGAGGATCGTTTTTTTACTTTCTCTACACGTACTATGTACATAGTGTATACAGAAGGTATTGCACTCCACCAAAAAAGTCGTTACCGAGATTTCACCAGAAATATATGTATCCCTGTATCCAAAAAAAAAAAAAGCATTTTCACAAAAAGCTCCGTGTGTGTCCATGTTTCCGTCTGTCTGTGTGTCTATGAACACGATAACTCCAAAACGAAAAGCCTTAAATAACCAAACTTGGTATTTAGGTTTAGTATCTTCAAGAGATGCGACACAAAGATTTTGAGAAAAATCCCTCCACTTCCAACTACCCTTTGCATGGAACTTTTTTCAAAAATTTTTATTTTCTTAAAAATATCTCTAACGATTTTGATTAAAATATCATATATTAAAGATATTTACCTGACAAATAAAATGTGTTTCTTTAATTTTCTGGTAATAGCCTCTGAAGACTACTTTATTCTGAATGAATTATACGGAATTTTGCATAACTGCTAAACCGTAAGCGATGGACAAAAACATAACACAGAGAAAATGTAGGGCACATTAAAACATACAATTTATGTTATATGCATCTTTTTTCGTGGAGTTGATCGATTTCGAGATATTCCTTGTCATTGGTTTCAGCTTTGAAACTTTTCTCATACAGGAAGTTGTCAACTTCTGTCCATACAAACAATGGAACTTCAGTCACATAGCAACCAACTTTTGATTATCACTTTAGCCTATGCTACTCCCTTATTTCGCTTCTACGTACAAGGAAGCAAGTAATAATATTTTTTTCTAATTTTTTCTCGATTAGCATGAAGTAAATAGAAGCAACAGCTTTTTAACAATAATTTGTTGCAGAGATGTAGAGAAAGTCATGTAAACGGAACACATCAGATGTTTTTTTTTCAACCTGCGATAGGCTACAAATTGACTTTGTTTTGAAGATCTTGTTGTTTTGAAAGTGTTGTCCTCCTAGCCACGTCTTCAGTTCAGGAAAAAGGTGAAAGTCGCTGGGTGCCAGGTCAGGACTGTAGGACGGATGATCGAAAATGTCCCATTGAAATTGTTCACGGAGCCGACGGGTTGCGCCAGTTGTGGACGAGCGTTGTCATGGACCAACTCAATTCCTGCAGTCAGCATTCCTCTTCGTTTGTTTTGAATGGCTCTCCGCAAACGTCGTAAAGTACGAAGATCTTCAATGTCCTTCCCTTAACGGTACTATTCTACCTGGGTCGCTTGTCAGCTCGTGACAACTGTTTGTCCTTGTCTTCTTAGTTGTGTCCAAAAGCATTTTTTCCTGGCCATCTTCAATGTATATTTGTCCCTTCTTAGTATAATTTATATTATACTAGCTGCCCGCCCCGGCTTTGCACGGGTGGTGTGCCTAACGAAAAAAACTCAGACAAAATCTTCCGTTTACAGTACGACCATGCAATGAAATAAAAGTACCATTAAATTATTTGATAGCACTTTATTGTAATGTCTTGTAATGTACAATTTTCCTTCCGGAGAAAAAAAAATAGCTCCGATACTTTGCCGACTCTCGAGCACGCAACGTACAACATGAGAGAAACACAATTCAAGGTATATTACACACACTTGCAGCGATTGATCTTGGGATGTATTGTCATTGCGAATGCAAAGCGCGCTAAATTTAAAACGAAAGTCGGTTGACATTAGTGGTGTTCTTGGAATAAGTATATCCTCGCCTTTAGCTTTCCCATGTTATAGTAACTTAAATACAATTTTTCATATTTTTTTTTAACAGTGACTTTGTTCTGCTGCATATTTCGGCTGATTGATATTGCGTCGTATAATTATCACCGAGTCAACCTTAGGCTGTAAATTGTGTAACTGGCAAATCCCATAAGTGAGAATGGAAAGGATGACATATGGAGTTAACAGCGTTGGCAACCAAGATGTCGTTGGCATAATAACAGTAATGACAGTGCATCCATAGTGTGGTGGGTATACGCTGGTATAGGTAATGAACTACTTTAAGGAGAAAGTAACACTCATGCTTCTTCCGAATCTTTACTTTCCTTTGCTCCTAATATTTTCCACCTGTTTCTTTATTTTCTTCTATGTCAAAACAGCAATTTCTAAGGCTAACAATGACGTAACTAAAGAGCAAGTAGATCCAGTTAGTCAACTGATAAGATTTTATTTCATGATAGCTTTGTGTATTAATTTTCTCCATTTAACCCAAAATATTACTTGATCAAATATATTAAGAACACCGCAGTTGTAGTGTGAAGGTGACACAGGTATTTTCATGTTCTTTAGCTAGCTCAGGTAGTCAAATAATCAACATCTGCAATAGGAAGTTAATCCTAAAACCGATCCCGTTATTTTCAGATTCTAAGGAGGGTGAATGGTTATGTGCATAGTGTATAACTTGTTCATTTTAAAGAATTACAACATAAATATACTTATATCATTATTTAAACGATGTGACCAAGAGAACGATAGTTAATACATAAGAAATATATTTGATTTTCACAGTTAGCTTGCGTCATTGTCTCCATAACCAGGTGCATTCCCTTAGCATTGAATTCGACAAATAGAGCAGTAGGAACTACGGCCATCTGGTGGCAAATAATAAGTACATATTTTAGGTATTCGTCGCTAGGAAAGCTTCTTTATTTTAAACGATAGGAGTAAGGAAATGACAGTTAATAATTAAAAATATATTTGAATTTCACTGCTGCATTATCTCATCTCGATAAACTGTTTCGTTACTTTAACATTGGATAGGGAGGAAAAATATTACTACAGCCATCTAGTGACCAATAAAATAAGTATTAAAAATGTATTAGAATTTCACTGCTGCGTTGCGTCAGTGTCTTGATAAACTGGTGCGTTGCCTTAGCATTGAATGGGAAGAGTAATATATAGCAGTACCACGACCATTTAGCAACAAATAACTTGTACCACTGCTATCTGGCGGCCATTAACTGAAATGCGTTCACTTGGCACGGATTTTATTCATATTATAAGATTTTAAATACTTTTCCATACCCTTTTTAATCATTTTCAACAAAAAATTAATATATATATATATATATATATATATATATATAGAGAGAGAGAGAGAGAGAGAGAGAGAGAGAGAGAGAGAGATTAGTTATAATTTATATCTCCCTTTTAGGTAACTTTAAACCACGTGACGCGACATGTATTGTCTCAACCCCTTATTCGTGTATTTCCATTGAAATTTCGCTACTTCTAATATGTACTATGTACTAAATAGAAAAAAATCCGAGTGTTCCATTCACATGACTTTCTCTACATCTCTTATTGTTAAAAAGCTAATGCTTCTATTTAATTCATGCTACTTGAGAAAAATTTAGCAGAAATGGTCTTATTACTTGCTTCCTTGTAAGTAGAAGCGAAATAAGGGAGTACCATAGGTTAAAGCGATAGTCAAAAGCTGGTTGCCAGGTGACTGAAGTTCCTTTGTTTGCATGGACACGAGTTGACAAATTCCTGTATGAGAAAAGTATAAGTTTTTCAAAGCTGAAACAAAAAACAAGGAATATCTAAAAAACGATCAACTCCACATTTTTTGTGTGGCAAGTTTTTGTCATTCTCTTACGGTTTAGCAGTTATGCAAAATTCCGTAAAATTTATTCAGAATAAAGTAGTCTTCAGAGGCTTTCCCAGAAAACTGAAGATATACATTTTATTGGTCAGGTAAATATCTTTAATATACGATATTTTAATCAAAATCGTTAGAGCCATTTTTTGAGAAAATCAAAATTTTCGAAAAAAGTTTGGTATTCTACGGTGTTTTCGTTTTAGAGCTATGCTGTCCACTGACACACATACACAGACACATACGCACACGCGATTCAGGTGGACCCAAGACATGTATTTCCGATGAAATCTCGGTATCGAATTTTTGGGTGGAATGCAATACCTTCTCTATACACTATGTACATAGTACGTGTAGAGAAAGTAAAAAGTAATTATTCTTTTAAAATGTTTATATAGGTTTGAATTGTACGCGACTTCATGTGGAGTGTATACTATAGCATTAGGAAGGTTAAATAAATGATAAAGAATAGATTGCAACAAGCCGCAGTAGCAGCAAGTAAGGAAATGAAACAAACACGCAGGACCAAGAATGGCAATGAACGAGCTGTGTTTGCACAGGCAGTGGGTGTGGTAGCCGTATTGTGTTTGGTGTTCAGGCATGCAAATCCACACCCTCGGACCGACGCAGCAAATGTGTACAATGCGAGCGAGTTTGGGGGTAAAAATAAGCCAGGCGGAACGAGCAAAAACGTCACACACGTTTCTTGACAGTGGCGCTCGTGCGCCTCTCTTACACTGACACAAACCAAATAAACTCTACAAATTGCGCATGTTTTCCTTCTGGCGCTAGAACAACAAAAAATGTAGGCTAGGAATTCAATAAAAGCTGCTTCTAACATCACTAATAACAAACACTAACTGGGTGCAAACCATTAAATTCAAATACTGTAAAAAAAAAAATCTGATGTGTTCCATTCACATGACTTTCTCTACATCTCTGCAATACATTATTTTTAAAAAAGCTTATGCTTCTATTTACATCATGCTAATCGAGAAAAAATTAGCAGAAATAGTCTTATTACTTGCTTCCTTCTAAGTAGAAGCGAAATAAGGGAGTACCATAGGTTAAAGTGATAGTCAAAAGCTGGTTACTAAGTGACTGAAGTTCCTTTGTTTGTATGGACAGGAGTTGACAAATTCCTATATGAGAAAAGTATAAGTTTTTTATAGCTGATACCAAAAACAAGGAATATCTCAAAAACAATCAACTCCACGAAAAACATGTATGTAACATAAATTTTGTGTTTTAAAGTGCTCTACATTTGTTGTGTGGTAAGTTTTTGTCCATCTCTTACGGTTTAGCAGTTATGGAAAATTCCCTAAAATTGACCCAGAATTAAGTAGTCTTCAGAGGCTATTCCCAGAAAATTAAAAACACATACTTTATTTGTCAGCTAAATGTATTTAATATACGATATTTTAATCAAAATCGTTAGAGCCATTTTTTTAGAAAATAAAAATTTTCGAAAAAATTCCATGTAAAGGGTAGTTTGGAGTGGGGGAATTTTTCTCAAAATCTTCGTGTCGCTTCCCTGGAAGATAGTAAACTTAAATACCAAGTTTGGTATTTTACCGACTTTTCGTTTTTGAGTTATCGTGATCACAGACACACGGACACACACACGGGCCCTTTTTCTGAAAATACTTTTTTTTAATACAGGGGACCCTGAAACATATATTTCCGGTGAAATCTCGGTATCGAATTTTTGATGGAGTGCAATACCTTCTCTGTACACTATGTACATAGTACGTATAGAGAAAGTAATAAAACATTTACCAAAATTCTGATATGTCATATTTTTCTATACACACCATGCTAATCGAGACAAAAATAAGCACGAATTGTCTTATTACTTCCTTACTTATAAGCAGAAGGGAAATAGGGGAATACACTACGCTAAAGCGATTGTCACATCTTTTAAAAACCTGATCGATATGTGAACATTCTTTTATTTTCTCTACATATACGATGTATGTACATAATGTAAAGAGAAGGTATTGTATTGCATTCAAAAATTTGATCCTGAGATTTCACCGAAATACATGTTTTGGGACCCGTTAATCCAAAAAAAGTATTTTTAGAAAAATATCCATGTGTGCGTGTGGGAAGCATAGCTCAAATACGTAAAGACGGTAATATACAAAACTTCGCATTTAAGTTAAGTATCCTAAGTATGCGACACGAATATTTTAAGAAAAATCCGCCCAGCCCATCTACCCTTTATATGGATCTTTTTTCGAACATTTTGGTTTACTCCAAAATGGCTCAAAGGATTAAAATACCTATATATTTTCTGGGAATAGCCTCTGAAAACCTCTTTATTCTGGATGAATTTTGTTAAGTTGTGCTTAACTGCCCAACCGTAAGTGATAGACAAAATCGTAATGCACAAAAAATATAGATCTCGCCAAAACATACAATTTATGTCCTCTACGTTTTTGTTGTGGAGGTAACCGTTTCCGAGATATTCCGTGTTATTGTTTCAATTGTAGAGTACTTATACTTTTCTCAGACAGGAAGTGTTCGTTTTTCTTTTGTTCCGCTCATGTACAAGGAAAGAAGCGCATAACGACAGGTTTTAAAACATTTGACTATCACTTTAGCATAGCACATTCCTTTAGTTCCCTTTTACTTGTAAAGAACTAAGTAATAAGAACATTCTGCTGAAGTTTATCTCTATTAGCAGAAAGAAGAAGAATAATCTTTTGTAAGAAGTTTTATTACAGAATAGTTTAAGATAATAGTAAGATATTTTACTCAAGGGACCTCAAAAGAGTTACGGTAATCTCTCTACTTACTTTAGGTAACAGAGAACTTATAAACTCAACTGAATACTGACAACAGATGGTGTAGTTGTGTGAGGACTGAAGATGGCATTCGTATCAAGTACTGAAGCAGTAACGACCTCAAACGTATGTAGTTTAGAAGAAGGGTTTCGCGCAGAGATCGCAGCGGGCATGTAATTCTGTCCGTGACGTAGACTACAGGTTGTCACTTGAAACTCTTTCCTACAGGCACCCGGATAACAATGCCCACTAAACAACGTTACATAGCAACGAAACCGATCGATATAATATTATCATCCTAACAAGCTCACAAGAAATGATGGGCTTTTAATGAGCTTATAGTCGTTTTCAGCGTGGGGCTGATGGCCTTTATAAGCAGGACAATTCAATTACGTCACAACAAATTGTGTTCCTCCCGTATATTTTGAGAACCTATCAATGGTTGTCACGTGTGTTAAATAGCCGCACGGTTAATAGAAAAATCTGTTGCGTTACATTCGCAGGGATTTCTATATTCATCTTCATTAAATTTTATCAATTAGATTCCAGAAATTATTCTAGCAAATGCAAATAATTTATTGAAGATAAACTTAACAGAAATACCTACATTTCAATATAGGTACAAAGTGAATAGTGATAGTAAAATGTTTAAAAATCTGAAGTGTTCCGTTCACATGATATTCACTACATCTCTGCAACAAATTAATGATTAGGTTTCTATTTATTTCATGCTAATCGAGAAAAAAATCTTGCTTCTTGTAAGTAGAAGCAAAATAAGGAAGTACCATAGGTAAAAGCGATAATCAAAAGCTGGTTGCTATGTGACTGAAGTTTCTTTGTATGGACAGGTGACAAATCCCTATATGAGAAAAGTATAAGCATTTTAAAGGTGAAATAAAAAACAAGGGATATCTCAAAAACGATCAACTCCATGAAAAAATGTAACATAAATTGTGTGTCTAAACGTGCTCCTCATTTTTTATATGACAAGTTTTTGTCCATCTCTTACGGTTTAGCAGTTATACAAAATTCCGTAAAGTTCAACCAGAATAAAGTAGTCTTCAGAGGCTATTCCCAGAAATTCAAAATATACATTTCATTTGTCAGGTAAATATCTTTAATACACGAAATTTTAATCAAAATCGTTGGTGCCAGTTTTTAGAAAATCAAAATTTTCCATGTAAAGGGTAGTTGGGATTGGGGGATTTTCTTGAAAATCTTCGTGTCGCATCCTTGGAAGATACCAAATCTAAATACCAAGTTTGGTTTTTAACCGATTTTTCGTTTTTGAGCTATGATGTTCACAGACACACACACACACATATACACAGACATTTTCTAAAAATGCTTTTTTTAGATTCAGGAGGTCTCAAAACATGTATTTCCGGTGAAGTCTTGGTATCGAATTTTTGGGTGCATTACAATGCCTTCTCTATACACTATGTACATAGTACGTATAGAGAAAGTAAAAACGGGAGGCCAAGGCTGGACTAAACGGCCGTAGCGCCAATGAATAAAAAGAAGAAGCAAATTTAAATCAATAACGAGGAATATCACAGTAATGATTTACTCCACAAGAAGGAAAGAAAGAAAGAATGTTTTACATACCTAGTTTGTATGCGTTAACCAGATCAGCGTGCGGCAAGAACTTGTCTATTCATTACGGTTTTCCAATTACGTAAAATTTAAAATTTATGTTCGTCACAAGAGGGCTTCAGAGGCTTTATAAAGAAAATTCCAGTTGTGCATTTCATTTGTCATGGAAATGACTTCATATCAAAATTGTTAGAACCATAAAAATAAATTTCGAAAGTATTTTTTAAAGGCTAGTTTGGGGTATGGGGATTATCTTTAAAATATTCGTGTTTCATCTTTTCGATAATGCGGATTTTAAACATCACACTTTTAGATTTTGAGTTATTACTTTCTCTAGCCAAGTATGTATAATGTACATAGGAATTGAGAAGTATTGTATTCCACCCAAAAATTCGATGTCGAGATTTACCCGGAAATACATTTTTTAGGACCCCCTGAATCCAAAAAAAAAAAGAAAAATTTTCAGAAACAGGTCCCTGTGTGTGTGTGTATGTGTGTGTGTGTGTGTGTGTGTGGACAGCATAGCTCAAAAACGGAAAGACGGTTGGTATTTTAAGTTTGGTATCGTCCAAGGGTGCGACACGAAGATTTTCAAGAAAATCCCCCACCCCTATCTACCCTTTATATTAAAAAATTTCGAAATTTTTTTGTTTTTCTTAAAATAAAACGATTTTGATTAAAATACCACATATTAAAACCATTTCTATCACAAATAAAAAGTATATCTTGAATTTTCTGGGGATAGCTTCTAAAGACCTGTTTATTCTGGATGAATTTCGCTTAATCTGGCAACCGTAAGAGATAGACAAAAATTTACAATAAAAAAACGTAGATCTTGTTAAAATACACAAGTTATATCATATACATTTTTTTCGTGGAGCTTGCCGTTTTCGAGGTATTCAGTGCTATTGATTTCAATTATGAAGTACTTATATTTTTTTCAGACGGAAGTGTGCGTTTTTCTTTTGTTCTACTCCTGAAAAAGCAAAGAAGCGATTTGCAATGACAACCGCATAACGACAGGTTTTAAAACATTTGAATATCATTTCAGTATAGCGCATTCCTTTAGTGCCCTTCTACTTATAAGGAACTAAGTAATAAGAGCATTCTGCTAATGCTTATCTCGATTAGCAATGTGTAGAAAGTAGAATAATCTTTTGTAGGAAGTTTGTTTGTAGAGTAGTTAGAGAAAGTCATGTGAATGTAACACATCACACTCATTAACCCTTTTATAGGAATCCCTTTTGGTATTCAGGTGTCTCAAAACATATTTCCACTGAAATATCGACCCGAAATTTTAAGCGAATTCAATACCTTCTCTTGCTATTAAGTATTATTTGAAAATTCAAACCAAAAGCATAAATATCCCAGAAATGGCATATGCCACGAACAGTCGACTAATTCGGTATTTATACGATATTTACGGTTTCGAGATTTATGCCTTTATCTGTCTCATACGGTTTATAGGTTATGGCTCTTATGAAATTTAATTATCCCAGGAGTATAGAGGCTATTCTATAATTTTTCAATTTCGCATTCTATTGCTCACACAATGATTCTTTGATCGAAAATGTATAATTTTTTTATTTGAAAGTAATCCTTAAAAATTCCATAGCAAGATTTCACCAGAAATACTTGCTTTGAGATTTATTATAGAAGTTTAAGGTTGCAATTCTTGAAAAATATAGCAGAAATGTCCGTACAGTTTGAGAAATTTCCCTAAAGCATTCTACATATCGCAGTGTGTATACCTACTATGATATGTTACCTATAACATTTTCCATAAGTCCCAAGTTATCCATAGCTTACGTCACTAGTGTAGTAAATTCCATTTCCACAGAGATAATGCTTAGCTCATTCCTTAGTTAATATTTTCAATTAATTTTTCCAAACCATATGAGCTCTATAAAACAAATGTAACACATATATGGGATGGAGCATCGTTATTCTCAGCTGAGAATAAATAATCACACGCAACAGAATTCACGAGAGCTGTAAAATTGCCTGCAAACGCTTGCTCTGCAAAGCATCTTCGGCACGTACACTGGAAAACAATGCTAAATATGTTGAACCCCGTGTTGTATGTAATCCATAAATTAATCTAGACCATGACGAGGCATTTAAAATATTTACACGTAGAGAATTGAAGATCCCGGTTCGGATTATTTTGCGAGCGTCCGTGTTTTAAAATATTGCAAGCGGGAAGTTCATGCAATGGAAAACAGCGCCTCTGTCGGTATAATGAGCGGAAGGCCAAGCAGCTTGATTGCAGATTCACCTTTGTTTTAAACTCCGTGAACGTCCTGCGTAGAGATTAACACACTTCACAAGAGAATCGCTCTACAGGTCACGCGCTTTCCTTAATGGGCTGAATAAATCAAGTTGGGCGCAGTTTCACATAAAGACCTTTTTATTCACATAGTTTTCATTGTTTTTACTTTCTCTACACGTACTATGTGAAAGTCTATAGAGAAGGTATTGCACTCCACCCAAAAATTCGTTACCGAGATTTCATGGAAATATGTTTTAGGGTCCCCTGTGTCCAATTTTCAGAAAAAGGTCCGTTTGTGTGACGATAACTCAAAAACGAAAAGTCGGTAAAATACCAAACTTGGTATTTAAGTTTAGTATCTTCCAGGGATGCGACACAAAGATTTTGAGAAAAAATCCTCCACCCAAAACTACCCTTTATATGGAACTTTTTTTCGAAAATTTTGATGGCTCTAACGATTTTGATTAAAATATCGAATATTAAAAAAGTTTACCTGACAAACAAAATGTATATCTTGAATGTTCTAGGAATAGCCTCTGAAGACTACTTTATTCTGGATGAATTTTATGGAATTTTGCATAACTGCTAATTTTGCATAACTGTAAGAGATGGACAAAAACTTGCCACACAAAAAATGTAGAGCATGTTAAAACACACAATTTATGCTATATAATTTTTTTTTGGTGGAGTTGATCCTTTTTAAGTTATTCCTTATTTTTGATTTCAGCTTTAAAAAAAAACTTTTCTTATACAGGAATATGTCAACTCCCATCCATACAAACAAAGGAAGTTCAGTCACATAGCAACCAGCTTTTAACTATTACTTTAACCTATGGTACTCATGTATTTCCCTTCTACTTACAAGGAAGCAAGTGATAGGACTATTTCTGCTAGTTTTTTCTCGATTAGCATGAAGTAAATAGAAAAGATTTTTAACAAACTTTTATTGCAGAGATGTAGAGAAAGTTATGTGAATGGGACACATTAGATTTTTTTAAAACTCCGATTTATGTATTTACTTTCTCTATCGCTTGTCTAGATGAGCTGTTGTTTTATACGTCAAAATATGGTTTCGAGATATCGTAAGCAATTGGGCGTGTTAAGCCGCATTCGCAAGCGCAAATGTAGCGCAGCATGAGCGCATGCGCGAGGGTAGGTCATTCACAATGCTACCGTAAGCATAATGTAAGAAACTGACACGGATTTCTAGATCTGTAAATTACTTGCCAATATGTTCCAAGTGCTCCGCAAGTTTAAAATAACATAACCAACAAAAAGAAAATTTACTCAATATTTTACAAATAAATAGGTTATAAAAATTACATACTAACGACTGATGCTCACGGTAGCGTCACCATCGTCTACCAGGTTTTAACCTACAATTTTGGGTTTTAGAGGCTTGCAGGTTAACCACTACACCACGGAGGGCGATGTCTTTTAGCAAAAGATAGTTTAGTCCCCCCCCCCCCCCATGGCAGTTTTAAAATTAAGCGAGATCGAAACGTAATTGAACAACCTTCCGATAATTACTAGAAGCGTTCAATAAATCCTTTGAAAATCTGAGAAATTACACTCGTATAATTGAAAAAAAAAATTGTATTTAGTAACCGTCATCTCTTACTAGATGACAGCTACAGTTTCAGCTGTATCCAGCACGTGGTTTCTTTGCCATAGGCATATCAAAAAGTACAGTGTTCTTAAATTTGCACCAAAAATTAGGTCTGAGCATTTCCTCTCAATGGAGAATAAACTCAATGATAGGTTCGAAAGCTGGTTTGGCATTTTTTCGTCGCAATTCTGACGATTTTCCGCGTCGATACATAACTGTGGATGAAACATGGCTACACTACTACACTCCAGAGACAAAAGTAGAGCCGAAATAGTAGGAGGGTTTTAAAGGAGAATTGACTCCGAAGAAGGCAAAGGTGATGAAATCTGCAGATGGTCTCGTTTTTTGGGATGAATATCTACATTTATTACTTGCAGAAAGGAGCAACATAAATGGAGAGTATTATACATCATTATTGCGCCGGTTGAATGAATAAATCAAGAAAAAAACGCCCTCATCTGGCAAAGGAAAATATTCTCTTCCATCAAGGCAATGCAAGGGTGCGCAGTTGCGCAGTTTCGATGACGAAAATCGTAGAAATAAGGTTCCAATTAATACAACATCCATAATATTTGGCCTCCAGTGACATTTTTTTTTTATTTTTAAACTTGAAAAAATGACTCGTCGCAAAACGATTCACGTCTAACGAAGAGGTCATCTCTCCAATAGATGCCCATTTTGAGGACCCTCGAAATCCTACTTTTCGGAAGGCTTAAACAGTTGGAGAACCTCCGGAAAAAGTATATCGAGCTAAAAAGAGATTATGTTGAAAAATAAAAAAAAATTCTGATGTGTTCCATTCACATGACTTTCTCTGAATCTCTGTAACAAGTTATTGTTAAAAAACTTATTCTTCTATCTACTTTATGAGATAAGCATTAGCAGAAATTGTCTTAATTATTTGCTTTCTTATAAGTAGAAGGAAAATGGGAATATACTAGGTTGAATCTTTTAAAAGTTGGTTGCCATGCGGTCGAAATCCGGTTCTGTGCAGGGCCAGGAATTTACAACTTTCCATGTGGGAAAAGTATTTCAAATCTGAAACAAATAACAAGGATTAAATCAGAAATGGTCAATTGCACGAAAAACATGTATATGACATAAATTGTGTGTTTAAACTTGAACTACTTATTTTGTGTAGAACGTTTTCGTCTATCTCTTCCAGTTTACCAGTTACGCAAAATTCATTCAGAGTAAACAGGTCTTTAGAGACTATTTCCAGAAAGTGTAAGAATTACATTTTATTTGCCATATAAATATCTTTAATATTCACTATTTTAATCAAAATCGTTAGAGCCATTTTTCAGAAAATCAAAATTTGCGAATTTTTTTCTATTGAAAAGGGTAGTTTGCAGTAGGAGAATTTTTTTCAAGATCCCTGGAAGATACTAAAACTTAAATATCAAGTCTGGTATTTTACCGACTTTTCGTTTTTGAGTTATCGTGTTCACAGACACACTGACACACGGACACACAGAAACAGAGACCTTTTTCTGAAAATACTTTTTTATACAGGGGACCCTAAAACGTGTATTTCCGAAAATAGTATATAGTACATCTAGAAAAACCAAAAATGTACCAAAAATAATTTGTTTTTCTATACGAACGAAAAACTTATGATTCAATTTTCAGTGATGTAAAGGCAAAAGTTTTAGACACCATTTGCAGTTCCTTGATATTAACTTGTGATGTATTCTCCTGAAAGAATGCGGTAATAATCACTTACCTAATAGGTACACATGCGAGGTAATCTGCACGCGAGCGGTTTTAGTCGTTGCTACGCAGTATTATAATAATTATCTGGCTGTAGAACTAAATGCCTTTTGAGAGCTCCCCTCTCACAGTGGTGTCAACCGGGATTACGTTGCAAATGTTGCCATACTTCTCAATCCTCTGCTATACAACAACCGCTATCCGCTAGCTTACACGTGTCATTCTGTCAAATGAAGTGACATACTCAACGTACAAATTTGCAATTTTTTTGCGAAAATGTCATCCATCTCCGGATACACCAGGTCTCTGTCACTAACCACAGGTTTCGAGGGTATTCAGCACCTTTTATTCAGCATATCTGTTAGATTAGTGCTGCCAGCGCTCCTTTGTGCAGCTAGATATAGAGGAAAGTGGGGGGGGGGGGACAAAGTGCCCATAATTGCATTGCATAAACAAGGCAAATATTATTGTTATATTAAATTGTTTTTCCCCTTACAATTCTGTAACAAACTATACTTACAAAGGCGTATTATTCCAACTACTTCGAAATTAACCTCTGTTTTATTTTGTACGCTCTGCTAACAATTTGTCAGTATATTTTATTACATTCTCTACACGTACTAAGTACATATTGTATAGAGAAGATATTGTATTCCACCAAAAAATCGATACCGAAATTTCATATACGTTTAGATGTCCTGAGCAAAAATAAAAAAAAAAAATAAAAAAAGATTCGTGCGTGTGTGTATATACCTGTGGACAGCATAGCTCGAAAAATGAAAGCTAGTTAAATACCAAATTACCAAAAAGGATATTTAAGTTTAATATCTTCCAAGGATCCGACATGAAGATTTTTCAAGAAAATACCTCACCCCAAACTATACTTTATACGCAAAAATCTCGAAAACTTTAATTTTTTAAAAAATGATTAACAATTTTGATTAAAATATCGTATATTAAATATATTTACATCACAAATAAAATGTATAACTAGAATTTCCTGGGAATAGCTTCTGAAAACCTCTTTATTCTGGATGAATTTGACCGAAACCGTACGAGATAGACAATATCTTACACGAAAATGTAGATCACACATATGTAATCTATATCAGATACAATTTTTTTAAGAACTAACAGTTTCTGATATAGTCTTTGTTATTGGTTTCGGCTTTTAAATTATTTTACTTTTCTCATACGGAAATTTGCCTACTCCTGATGGGAGTCCAAAGAATCGGATTTCAACCACATAGCAACCACTTTTAAAAGATTTGGCTATCGCTTTAGCCTAGTGTATTCGCTTATTTCTATTCTCTTATAAAAAGCAAATGATTAGACCATTTTTGCTAATATTTATCTAGACTAGCATGAAGAAGACAGAAGAATAAGCTTTTCAACAATAATTTATCATGGCGAACTAGAGAAAGTCATGTGAATAGAACACGTCAAATTTGTCCTGAATTATAGGAAAGCAAAGTGGCCTAAAACACTTTACAGTGACAGCAAATAACCAACTCATTTAACAAAAATGTATTTTCATTATGTTAATGCATATAGAAGTGTGGAAATTACTCTCAACTGAAGATAAAAGGCGTAGCCGTTATATTTACAAAAGCTTTTATAAGTCTTTTAAATAGTGTTCAATATGCGTATATGTTTTAATCATCAAAAGCACAAACAGTTCAAAGATCGAAAAATACAACAGGGAGAGAGAGACAGAAAGACAGAGCTCAACACAAAGGACGAACACGTCAAGTTATCTACCAAACTACATAAAGGTTTTTATATTTCGAACTCCGAAACTTCTCGCTCTCCACCGGTTATGCCAACTCGAATTCTCTAACCTGGCCTTCTCTATGGTGATTCTCCTGGCGAAGTGGTTCGTTGCTGGATACACATACTTCCTGAGGACCTTGTGTTATTGCGCATCCACACTGGGCAGTCTGTACTCCAAATACATTCCAAAGAGGAAATTTCTTGGAAGTAGCATATCAAATATCGTTGCTACCAAAGAGGTTATATCGCCGCTAGTTAGGGACGCACTGGAGACTGACAATCTACTGAAGGCAATACACCGTAACAGCACATGTTTTTACGTCTCTAGATTTAAATTTTCATGACACCATGGTGATTATTTAGCTTTTAGCTTTTCCTTTTGGGCTTTCAACTGGAGATCAGATTGTCTCACATATTAAATGTTTTAAGGGCATATAAATTTAAATTCATTTACAATTATTTAGATGCTTTGGCTATTTATACTTCTGATTGGCAATTTCATCTCATATATCTTCGATTAATCTTTGAGGTGTTGCGTAATGATGGGTTTACCGTTAGTCCTCATAAGATTAACTTTGCAGTCCTACAGATTTCCTTCTTGGCACATTCACTTCAGTCTTCCAGGAGGAATTTAGGGGTCAATGTCAGGATAGCATAGGCCTGCCCGTCTCGCTTAAGACTGATGCATACACATTTCGGCTTGTCTAAATGTCCTATTTTTACTTTCTCTAGCCTATTTGTACAATATACATAGTGGACAGAGAAGATAGTAAAAATTTTGATGTCGAAATTTCACCGGTAATATATATTTTGGGGCACCTCGAGTTCGAGAAAGGCATTTTTAGAAAAAGGCCCGTGTGGGTCTCTGGACAGCATAGCTCAAAAACGAAAAGACCGTTAAATACCAAACTTGGTACTTAAGTTTGTTATCTTCCAAGAATGCGATACGAACATGTTCAAGAAAATCCCCCCACCCCAAACTACCCCTTACATGGAAAAATTTCCAAACCTTTTGATTTTCTGAAAAATGGCTATAATGATTTTAATTAAAATCCATTATATTTAAGATATTTACATACCATATAAAATGTATATCTTGAATTCTCTGAGAATAGCCTCTAAAGACCTCTTTATTCTGGAAGATTTTGATTGCATTTTGCATTACTGGTAAACTGCAAGAGACAGAAACTTAACTACACAAAATTGTAGATCATGATTAAACACATAATTTATGTCATATACATTTTTTTCGTGGAGTTAATCGTTTTTTAGATATTCCTTGTTATTAGTTTCAATTGTAAAGTATTTATACTTTTCTCAGACAAAAAGTGCCGTTTTTTTTTTCTTTGTAACCTCACTCGCAACCAGAAAAATGTTTATTTTTTTAATTGGCCGGAAACAGATAAATGGCAATGTAAATTTAAATTTGGAATTCGGTGCAAGCATTTATTATTCAAAGCTAATGCTGTCATTGGAGAAATTAATACTCTATATTTTATATTATTAATATTGTGTTCATTTATTGAGTAAATGTGTTGAAATTGGATGTAACTTAATTCAACAAAGTTCACCAATTACATGTCTTTTATCCCTGTGTTGTTCCTTCCTCTGGGCATTCCTTGTTTTTGTGCTTCCACAATTTAAATTCTTTCCCTTGACCTAGTTTAAGAGAAAATAATACGATGCTTATATAACTTTTTCTATTTACTCTTTCACGAAATATTCTAAAATACTTATTTTTCTAGATATTTAAAATGAATTGAACGGCAGATTAACAAAAACCAGTTTATGGCACATTTATTTATGGGTACACGTTACATCTAAGCAATACTGAAATCTTTTGAAATCTGGTCGGTATTTCCGATCTCTTTGCATGATCACGAGAACAAAGCAAATATCGTCTTACCACTTGAAAAAAATTGATATGTTGCAATCACATGACTTTCTCTAGTCTCTTTCGCTTATTAGTGGGTAAACAAACTGTTTACGAAAGCTTATTACTTTCTCTAACACAAACACGGAGAAGGTATTGAATTCCACCCAAAATATACCAGAAACATATGACTTGGAGTTCCCTGAGTTCCGAGTATCTATGTATCTATCTGTGTGTTTGTGAACAACATAACCTAAAAATGAAAAGTCAGGTAACAAAGAAATCCTCCAAACCGCAATCATATATATAATATATATCTAGAACTTTTTGTAAATAGCCTCTAAATTTCTTTTCATGCAAAACTGTTAAACCTTGAGATATAAAAAGCTGTTACCAAACAAAAATTGCAGGTTGAGTTGCAGCACACAATTTGTTGTGAAGTTAAGCATTACCAGATATTCACTTATGGTGGCTTCAATTTACGAATAATTATACGGTTCTTAAATACAAAGTTGTTAATTTTGTTTCTTCCTTCTGGTTAAGCAAAAATAAGGAAATTTCGACGCATCACATAGCGACCAGCTCTTAAAAGATTCCACTATCCATTAAGCATATTGTATTACCTTTATGAAATTACAAGAAAATACATAACAAATCCATTTATGCTATCTCGACTATCATGAAATAGATTAAAGAATAACCTTTTGATGAATAAAATCATGCTAATGTTAAACATATGTTTACATTCTGTACTTAGCACATAGTATATAGGTAGGGAAGGTATTAGATTCCTCCCAAAATCGATACCGGAAATAAGGTTCTAGAGTCCCTTGTACCCAAAAAAAGCACTTTTAGAAACCTATCTGTGTGTGTATGTTTTTCTGTGTATGTGTATGAACAACAGCTCAGAAACGAAATACAGTTAAATGCCAAATTTGGTATATAAGTTTAGTTTCTTCCAAGAGTGTAACAAAAGATCAATGAAAATCCTTCTAACCTAAACTATTTCTGCATGGAATATCTTATTTTTTAAAAACAAATGGTTTGTTAAGGTTTTGATTAAAATACCATAGAGGTTTTAAAGATATATACGTGATAATTAAAAGGTATATCTTGAATTTCCTGGAACAAACCTCTAAAGACCTCTTCATTCTAAACAACTTCTACAACACTGGTAAAACATAAAAGATAGAAGAACCTTAACAGACCAAAAATAGATTAAGTTAAAGCACAAATTTGTTGACATTTTTTTTTTTTGAATTAACAATTACATAATATTCCTCGTTATTGGTTTTAATCTTCCAATATTTATACTTTTCTCAAGTGTTAAATCGTAATATTTTTTCTTGTTTCTTGTCAAACAAGAGAACGCAAACGCAATAATGCTACATTCTCAATGAAATGCAAGCGCAGATGCAACGTAAGCTCAAGAGAAACACGCAAGACGTAACGCAATGCAATGTAACGCAAGAGTTTGTACACTTTATCCTTGCGTTGCATGCAAAGAGGAAGAATTCTGTTTCTTTTCTCTATGCATTGCCTATGAATCCAGTAATAAACGATCGCACTGCAAGAATTTACTTGGCCTTCTGTACATGCATGTTCTTCTATTTGGCCGTGCAGTGCCCCGCCATCTCTAATTTCCCTCAAGAGGTTATGACAGTCTTCCTGCGAATCCTTTGGTTTAATGGATGTAACTATCATCTGCGTCTAGATTTCTTGGTTCTCATAAATCGAAGACGCAGATAATTCTTAATTCATTGAATGTATAGCTTTATCACTTTCTGAAGTATCTATGCTTGTACTATTTTCAATAATTTTGAATGAGCAATTATTGTGACGTCACTGCCGCGAGCGTCAGTTGTTGGTAAGTAATTTTATAACATATTTATTTGTAAAAGACTGAGTGATTTTTCTTATGTGGTATTGTTGGTTATGTTATTCAGTTTGTAACTTGCGGAGCATTTGGAAGATATTCGCAACACCAATGGTGTCTCCTTGCGTCTGCGCTTGCATCTCATTGTGAATGTAGCACAAGCTTCGCAGGAATAGTTCTCAGATGAATGTGTAGAGAAGGTCATGGCATTGTAACACAACTATTTTTCGTTATTAGCAATGCAGTTAAAACATTTGTATTAACTAAACACTTCTTTTGATTAAATTTGTACATTTAGAGAGATGAAAGAGATAGAATTAACAAACGTCATGGATATTCAAAAGCACAAACTAATTAAAGCTACCAAATACATTTCATAAATGTGAAAACCCCTTAGGACTTTAAATGTACAATGCGCGAAATTATTGAATAAATAACAATCGTGAGCTTTGTGGCGGTACTAGAAACCATAGCTTAATAACAAACTACATGAATATTAACTTTTAATAAAATCAAATCTGTTATGTTCCAGTCATGTAACTCTCTCTACACAACCGTAACAAATCATTGTTAAAAAGCTTATTCTATCTACTTTATGCTAATTGAGATAAACATTAGCAGAAATAGTCATATTTCCTTCTTTTTTGTAAGTAGAAAGCAAATGATGGAATACACTAGACTAAAGTGATAGTCAAATATATTTAAAGCCAAGTGCTTGAGATCCGTATCTTTGGATTGCTCATCTGAAAACTGAAACCAACAACAAGGAATTTATAAAAAATAGTGAACTCCATGAACAATGAATATGACATAAATTGTGTGTTTTACGAGATCTACATTTGTTGTGTAATAAGTTTTTGTCTATTCTTACGATTTACCAGTTATTCAAAATTCATCCGGAATAAGAGGTCTTCAATTGCTATTTCCAGAGATTTCAAGATATACATATTTTATTTGTCATAAAAGCATCTTTAATATACGGTATTTTAATCAAAATTGTTAGACCAATTTTTGAGAAAATTAAAAGTTTCTAAATTTTTTCCATGTAAAGGCGGGGTGGGGTAATGTTTCTCAAAATCTTCCTGCCGCATCCTTGGAGGATACTAAACTTAAATACGAAATTTGGTGATTTGCCAACTTTTTGTTTTTGAATTATCTTGTTCACAGACCCACGGACACACACACACATGGACCTTTTTTACTTTCTCTATACGCACTATGTACATAGTGTATAGAGCAGGTATTGCACTCCACCCAAAAATTCGATAGCGAGATTTCACCAGAAATATGTTTTGGAGTCCCCTATATACAAAAAAAAAAAAGAAAAAAAAAAGCATTTTCACAAAAACGTCCGTGTGTGTGTGTGTCCGTGTGTCTGTGAACACGATAACTCAAAAACGAACAGTCGGTAACATACCAAACTTGGTATTTAAGTTTAATATCTTCCAGGGATGCGACACGAAGATTTTGAGAAATTCTTCCCCCAACCCCAACTACCCTTAACATGGAACTTTCTTCGAAAATTTCGATTTTCTCAAAAATGACTAACGATTTTGATTAAAATACCGTATATTAAAGATATTTACCTGACAAATAAAATGTATATCTTAAATTTTCTGGGAATAGGCTCTGAAGAGTAGTTTATTCTGGATGAATTTTACGGAATTTTGAATAACTGCTAAACCGTAAGAGATGGACAAACACTTACTGTACAAAAATGTAGAGCACGTTAAAACACACAACTTATGTTATATACATTTTTTTCGTGGAGGTCATCGTTTTTGAGACATTCCTTGTTTTTAGTTTCTGCTTTCAAAAACTTACACATTTCTCATTCGGGAATTTGTCAACTGCTGTCCATACAAACAAAGGAACTTCAGTGACATGGCAACCAGCCTTTGACTATCTCTTTAACCTATGGTACTCCCTTATTTGGCTTCTACTTACAAGGAAGCAAGTAATAGGACTATTTCTGCTATTTTTTTTATGATTAGCATGAAGTAAATAGAAGTATAAGCTTTTTAAGAATAATTTGTTGCAGAGATGTAAGGAAAGTCATGTGAATTGTACACATCAGATTTTTCTAAACATAGTACATAGTACGTGTAGAGAAAGCAATAAACAAAAACCTCGGTAAGGAAACCCAAACGACAGATATCAACTCTTGTTTCTTTTGAATGCAACTCCAGTAGGCGTGTGAGTGTGTTTGACTGTATTCGTGAACAACATATCTCAAAAATCTGATGTGTTCCATTCACATAACTTTCTCTACTTCTTCCATAAATCAATTTTTCTTACTAAAGATTATTGTCTTGACTACGTCACGCTAACCTACATAAACATTAGCAGAATTGGTCGTATTATTTGCTTCCTTGCAAGTAGAATGGAAATAAGGGAGTGCATTAGGCTGCAGTGAGAGTCAAATCTTGTAAAAGCTCCTCGCTATATGAAACAATTGAGGTTCTATTCGCTTTGCATCCTCCCGTTTAAGAGTAACTTTGAGAAAAGTTCATTAATTTAAGATAGCAATGAATGTCTATCTCGGAAACGGTCAACTCAGCAAGAAAAACGTATATAACACAAAGTTAACATGTTTTGGGTCCCCCTGAATCCAAAAAAAGCGCATGGAACGTTTTTCTCAAAAATGACTTTTAACGATTTTCATTAAAATATCGTATATTAAAGACATTTACCAGACAAATAAAATGTATATCTTGAATGTTCTGGGAATAGCCTCTGAAGATCACTTTGTTCTGGATTAATTTTACGAAATTTTGCGTAACTGCTAAACCGGAGACGGACAAAAACATTTTTTTACTCCATGGCAAGACAGTTCACGGGGAACCTTGGCCTACCGCCCGGCCGCTGCGTCCCCCATCTCGGTCCACTACAGACGTCATGGATGGGGTGCAGTATTGGAGGGTGAGACGTGGTCAGCGCCTCGAATCCCCCCGGCCGGTTAATGCGGTCCTCATGACCTGGAGCCGCTACTTCTCCATCAAGTAGCTCCTCAATTGGCCCCCCAGGGACCTTACGAGGATGAGTGCACCCCGGGCCAGGTCTCCCAGCGGGGGAAAAATCCCCACGCCAGTACTGGGGATCGAACCCAGGTCTCCCGCTTGGTAAGTAGCAACGCTACCACCGCGCTAAGGAGACGGACAAAAACATGCCACATAGAAAATTTACACGACATTAAAACACACAATTTATGTTATATACATTTTTTCGTGTATTTGGTCGTATTTAAGATTCTTAGATTCCACTTTGAAAAACTTATACTATTCTCATACAGGAATTTCTCAACTTCTGTCCATACAAACAAAGGAACATCAGTCCCATAGCAACCAGCTCTTGACTACCACTTTAACCTATGGTACTCCCGTATTTCGCTTCTACTTACAAGGAAGCAAATGATAAGGCTATTTCTGCCATTTTTTTCTCGATTAGCTTTAAGTAAATAGAAGCATAAGCTTTTTAACAATAATTTGTTGCAGAGATGCACTGAACATCATGTGAATGGAACACGTCAGCATTTGTCTATCTCCTACAGTTCAACCGTTATGAGAACTTTTGCTAAACTGAACCAGAAAAAAAGAGCTCCCAGAAAATTCAAAATATACACTTTATTTGTGATATGAACATCTTCAACATACGGCATTTTAATCAAAATCGTTAGTTATTTTTGATAAAACAAATATTTTCAAAAAAGGTTCCATTTAAGGTTGGTTGGGGGTGTCGCATCCTTGGAAGATACAGAACTTAAATACCAAGTTGGTATTTAACCAAATTTTCATTTCTGAGCATTCTGCCCCCCCCCCACACACAAACACACACGGACATTTTTATATTCCTTGGACTTGGTAGACGTGAAGATTTAATTGGATCAAACCCATATTCAAAAGAGGATTCTTTTTCACGATATTCAAGGGATCTCAAAACATGTATTTCCGGTGAAATACCAGTAACGAATTTTTGGGTGCAATGCAATACTTTCCCTATACACTATGTGCATAGTAGGTACGTGTAGAGAAAGTAAAAATAAAAATCTGATGTGTTCCATTCACATGACTTTCTCTACATCTCTGCAACGAATTATTGTTAAAAAGCTTATGATTTTATTTACTTCATTTTAGTCGAGAAAAAAATAGCAGAAATAGTCTTATTACTTGCTTACTTGTAAGTAGAAGGGAAATAAGGGAATACCATAAGTTAAAGTGATAGTCAAAAGCTGGTTACTATGTGACTGAAGTTCCTTTGTTTGTATGGACAGGAGTTGACAAATTCCTATATGAGAAATGTATAAGTTTTTCAAAGCTGAAACCAAAACAAGGGATATGTCAAAAACGATCAACTCCACGAAGAAAATGTATATAATATAAATTGTGTGTTTTAATGTGTTCTACATTTTTTTGTGTGTTAAGTCTTTGCCCATCTCTCACGGTTTAGCAGTTATGCAAAATTCCGTAAAATTCCACCAGAATAAAGTGGTCTTCTGAGGCTGTTCCCAGAAAATTCAAGATATAAATGTTATTTGTCAGGTAAATATCCTTAATATACGGCATCAAAATCGTTAGAGCCATTTTGAGAAAATCAAAATTATATAACTAAATATTTTCTACGTAAAGGGTGATTTGGGGTGGGGTATTTTTCTCAAAATTTGCGTGTCGCATCCCTGAAGACCATTTTATTCTGGATAATTTTCCTGAATTTTGTATAACAAGTAAACCGTAAGTGATACAAAAAAACTTACTACACACTAAATTTATCTCTCATTAAAACACACAATTTATGTAATATATGTTTTTCTTGTGAAGTTGACCGTTTTTAAGATATTCCTTGTTATTGATTTCAACTTTAAAAACTGTCAACTCATGTCCATAGAAGCAAAGGAACTTCAGTCACATAGGCTTGTGACTATCACTTTTAACCTATTGTACTCTCTTATTTTGCTTCTATTTACAAGGAAGCAAGTAATACGTCTATTTCTGCATTTTTTCCTCGGTTAGCATGAAGTAAATAGAAGCAATTAACAATAATTTGTTGTAGAGAGGTAGAGAAAGTCTTGTGAATGGAACACATCAGATTTTTATAAATTAGTGCAGGGATATTTATTAATAAATCAGGCAAATAATCAAGTTCAATCGATTACAAATCATTAAATGTGAGTTTAAAGACGGTTAAAGACACAGAAAATGTAAACAGAGATATTTCTTAGAACTTTTAAAAACTTTGATACCAGTAAGCAGTAACTGTTATAAGATATTATCAAATAGCTATTTACTGGTGTAGTGTCTCGCCTTTGTTATCGTTTAATGCGTTCATTTCTGTCTGGAAGAGAATGTTTATGTATCTGTTGCAGTTTCCAGGGTAATGGATTTACCGAGTGTTAACTTCTTTAAGGTCCTAATGTGCAGAGAAGCAGTAAAACCATAAATTCCATTCTCCTGCGAGCATCAGAAACATTACTACATAATATCCTAGGAGAATGATCTCTGTTTTTATTACTTTTAGGAGAATTAAGCTCGGCAGCGTCGTAAAACGACGTCAGACTTCTGTGAAACTGTTATTCCGCAAAGATACACGCACACACAATTCTGCATTTCTAAAGGAACAATACATGCTTCCATGGACATGCAATTTAGTTTCTATGGCGTTTTTTATTACTTTCTCTAGCCCCATATGTACAATGTACATAGGGATAGAGAAGTATTGTATTCCACCCAAAAATTCGATACCGAGATTTCACCGGAAATATATGTTTTAGGGTACCCTGTATCCAAAACAGTATTTTCAGAAAAAGGTTCGTGTGAGTGTGTGTGTCCGTGTGTCAGTGTGTCCGTGTGCCTCTGAACACGATAACTCTAAAACGAAAAGTCGGTAAAATACCAAACTTGGTATATAAGATTAGTATCTTCCAGGGATGCCACACGAAGATTTTGAGAAAAATCCCCCCACCCTAAACTATCCTTTACATGGAAATTTTTTCGAATTTTTTTATTTTCTTAAAAATGGCTCTAACGATTTTGATTAAAATATCATATATTAAAGATATTTACCTAACAAATATAATGTATATCTTGAATTTTCTGGGAATTGCTTCTGAAGACCTGTTTATTTTGGATGAATTTTGCTTAATTTGGCATAAACTGTAAACCGTAAGAGATAGATAAAAACTTACAAAAAATGTAGGTCTTGTTAAAATACACAAGTTATGTCATATACATTTTTCTCGTGGAGCTTGCCGTTTTCGAGGTATTCATTGTTATTAGTTTCAGTTGTGAAGTACTTATACTTTTCTCAGACGGGAGTGTCCGTTTTTCTTTTGTTCTACTCCTGGCCAAGAAAAGAAACGATTTGTAATGACAATCGCATAACGACAGCTTTTAAAACATTTGACTATTGGTTTAGCCTAGTGTATTCCCTTATTTTCTTCCTACTTATACGGAACTAAATAATAAGAACATTGTGCTAATGAGTACCACGATTAGCAAGGTGCAGAAAAAAGAATCTTATGTATGAAGTTTGTAGAACAGCTAGGGAAAGTTATGTGAGTGTAACACATCAGATTTTTTTTCTAAAACTGGGAATCACAATTCATGTGTCCAGTATTGTCATCCCAAATTCTCTACACTTATTATGTATACAGTGTATAGAGAAAGTATTGCATTCCACTCAAAAGTTCGATACAGAGATTTCACTGGAAATACAGTTTTAGGGTCCCCAGTATCAAAATAGCCTTTTTGGAAAAAGATCCGTGTGTATCTGAGTGACCGTGAACACGATAACTCAAAAACGAGAATTCTGTAAAATACCAAACTTGGTATTTAAGTTTAGTATATTCCAAGGATGCTACACGAAGATTTTCAAGAAAATTCCCCCAGCCCTAACTACCCTTTACTTGGAAAAATTTTCTATTTTTTTTAAAGGGCTGTAACGATTTTTATTAAAATACCACATATTAAAGCCATTTCTATCACAAATGAAACGTATGTCTTGAATTTTCTGGGAATAGCCTCTGAAGACTACTTTATTTTGAATGTTTTTCGCATAACCTGTATACCGTAAGAGATAGACAAAAGCTTACACAAAATACGAGGTATGTCCAGAAAGTAAGTTCCGTTTGGTAATAAAATTAAATTGTGTACAGATACAGAATAATTATTTATTGCACAAAATTCTACAACTCTTAAACTGCTTTTGCACATAACTGCCGAAATTTTGCAGGCATTTGTCATAGCGTGGCACAAGTTTTTGTATACCTTCTTCATAGAATTTTGCCGCCTGTTGCTCAGTAAGAATCTTTGGTACCCAACGTGAGCAAAGTTTACGAAATTTCAGTTTTTCGGTAACAATTTCATGAATTAGTGATCGTGAGCTTTGGGGAAATTCCATAGCGAGAGCACTAATTTAAACTTGCGGTTTTCCTGGATCTTGTCATCTTCATTAACCAAAGATGGACGCCCACTTCGTTCTTCATCGTGCACTTCACTATGTCCTTCATTGAACTGTCGGACCCATCTATTCACTATTGAATCACTCATCGCATTTTGTCCGTAAACTTCGCAAATTTGCCGATAAATTTCAATTGGTTTCACTTTCCTAGCATTCAGAAAACGAATCGCAGATCTGATTTCACAAGCGGCGGGATTTCAACACCGATATTGTAAACAAGCACAACAAAGCGAATGTGGCTGACAGCGATCTCAAAATGGCGCAGGTTTCTTCTCCTTGATACAGAGCGCCTACCGCGCATGTGCGGAACTGCGATCGCAACGTTGCAGCGGAGATAAATTGAAACGGAACTTACTTTCTGGACGTACCTCGAATTTTGAAACACAGAATTTATATCCTATACATTTTTTAGTGAAGTTGACCATTTTTAAGATGTTCCTTGTTATTGGTTTCAGTTTTAAAATACTTAAAACAGGAATTTGTCAACTCCCGGCAATGCATAGAAACGGATTTCAACCACATGGTAACCAGCTTTTAAAAGATTTGACTACCGTTTTAGCCAAGTGTATTCCACTAATTCCTTTCTACTTACAAGAACGTTTTTCTGCTAAGGTTTATCTGTATTACCATTAAGTAGAACAATAAACTTTTTACTTTCTCTACACTACTATGTACATAGTGTATGGAGAAGATACTGCATTCCACCCAAAAATTCGACACCGAGATTTCACTGGAAATACATGTTTTGGGTCCCGCTGAATCCAAAAAAGAGCATTTTTGGAGAAAGGTTCGTGAGTTCGTGTGTGCTCAAGTGCGATAAGATCGTTAAATACCAAATTTGGTATTTAAGTTTGGTATCTTTTAAGGATGCGACAAGAAGATTTCTAAGAGAATCCCCCCACCCCAACTACCCTTTACATTGAACTTGTTTCGAAAACTTTGATTTTCTAAAAAATGGGTCTAACGATTTTGATTAAAATATCGTATACCTAAGATATTTACCTCACAAATAAAATGTATATCTTAAATTTTCTGGGAACAACCTCTGAAGACTATTTTATTCTGGATGAATTTTACGGAATTTTACAGAACAGCTAAACCGTAAAAGATGGACTAAAACTTACCACACAGAAAATGTAGAGCACATTAAAACACACAATTTATGCCATATACATTTTTTTCGTGGAGTTGATGGTTCTTTAGATACCTCTTCTTTTTGGTTTTAGCTTTGAAAAACTTACATTTTTCTCATACAGGAATTTATCAACTCGTGTCCATACAAACAAAGGAATTCAGTCACATAGCAACCGGTTTTTGAATATCACTTTCATCTATGGTACTCCCTTATTTCGCTTTTCTTTACAAGGAAGCAAGTAATAAGACTATTTCTGCTATTTTTTTCTCGATTAGCATGAAGTAAATAGAAGTATAAGATTTTTAACAATAATTTGTGACAGAGATGTAGAGAGAGTCATGTGAAAGAAACACATCAGATATTTGGATTAAAAGAGGTGATAAAGTCTACTATTGCCGCTAGTGAAGCTCTGGGTAGAAGAGGGGAGGGAAGAGAGAACGCAGGGTAGTCATATCCGAGGGCAGCAGGTGTAACGCAATGCAGTCCATTACGAATCCAGATTGAATATCTGCAGCCGTTCCTTCAATACACACCCACCCTCGTACTTTACGAACAAGTTCGGACAGAATACCTCATGTTACAGAAGAGACACTTCTCTCAACACAGCATATGCCGCAGAAACCCGTCCACCGCGCCTAGCCCCTCTAACCAGCAAGGTGAAAGTAAACGAAATAATGAGAGGAAATGAAAGAAACTTTCTGGGCAGTTTTATAATTCACCCTAGCATTTATTTTATTAGTTCTCCAAAAGCTTTAGACCTAATTACAAATGTAAGTCTGGCCTTCTGTATATAACTTTATACCAATATCCTGATTTCATATATAAACGATTAAATAAGTACAGGCGCCGTGGGCGAGTGGCTAAACCGCTCGACTCCCATCTAGATGGACAGGGTTGGATCCGAATGTATGGATTTTTGGTGGACGAAGCGGCGTCTGGGCGGGTTTTCTCCGGGTACTCCGGTTACCCCCGCCACTCATTTCACTTATGCTGTAGTCCATTTCGCTCGAATTTTATATAATCCACTTCCTCACGCTTATTCCTGGCTACGGGTCAACCAGTCGTTCAGGTTCTCCATTCTAATGGCTTCCCGACAGGCTTCTGATACCTAGACCCCTAAATACGGGGATTATTATTATTTGTAATGTTTAACGTCCTTTAAACTGGTTGGTCATATCGGACGATGAATAAAATTGGTGAAATGATGCTCAAATGATCTCGGGATCCACGGAGCTTAAAGTTACTCGACTTTCGTCTTCTCAGGATAAGGGAAAACCCCCGAAAAAAGCCTTATCCGGGTAACTCACCCTAAGCGAGATTCGAACCCACGATCTTTTGAATGTGATGCGGACGCTCTTCCACTACACTACCCAGGCGGGCTAAATACGGGGAGGGTAAGCCGAATACAAAAAAGTAAATATTCTAGTATATATACAATAATTATACCACAATGTACTGAAAATTCATTAATAAATCTATTACTGTACCAGTTAGCTGCGCGGTAACGCGCGAGGTTTGTTTCGGAAGGTCGTGGGTTCGCTTCCCACGGTCAACCTTTCTCATCCCTGGGTAATTTCGTAGGTTTTCCCGGATGCTCGGGAAGTTTCCTTCATCCCGTCCCTTCATTTTGTTTCATTTCATCTTTCATTGCCGTTGAAGTGTTTGCGATTGTGTTGCGTCCTTAATTAAGACACTTCGCTTTGTAACTGCTGTTCTCTCCGCTGGGATAGCATAGCGGGCGTCTGTCCGCGCGGGGGCCAGTGTAGAAACTCGTATGGGTGTCGGCTACCTGGTGAAACCTGGCGGAGGGATAAAGAACTACCATATCGCATAGGGCTCACCTCAGCCTCACAATTGCTCGGCCCATCTGATGTCTCCCTTCATCTCGCGCATCCACCCAGGGGTCTGTCATACAATAGCAATATAGTGCTCAGTGTGGAATCATCTCCGTGCAGTAGCCCTGTTCAATAAACTTATTGAACTTATAAAAATATTTTCTTTTGGGTATCTGGGTTATAGGAGTCCTGAAATATATTTTGCAGAAGATAAGCCATTCTAAGTTATATCTATTTACACCATATATTATAGAAGAACTAAATGGATTGCATTTTCACTTGTATTTAGTCAGAAACTAAATGCTTCAACTGAATTATTTTAAAACGTTCAAAGTAAGGCTTGAATTTTCCAAGTCCACATTAATTGAAAAAAAAAAAAAATTGTGTTCCATTCACATAGCTCTCTCTACTTCTGTGTAAAAAAACTATTGTTAATAAGCTTATTCTTCTATTTACTTCATGCTAATCGAGAAAAAATTAGCAGAAATAGTTTCATTACTTGCTTCCATCTAAGTAGAAGCGAAATATGGGAGTATCATAGGTTAAAGTGAAGTCAAAAGCTGGTTACTAGGTGACTGAAGTTCCTTTGTATGGACACGAGTTGACAAATTCCTGTATGAGAAAAGTACTACTTTTTTAACCTGAAACCAAAAACAAGGAATGTCTCAAAAACAATCAACTCCTCGGGAAAATGTATATAACATAAATTGTGTGTTTTAATGTGCTCTACATTTTTTGTATGGAAGGTTTTTGTCCATTTCTTACGGTTTAGCAGTTATGCAAAATTTCGTAAAATTCATCCAGAATAAAGTAGTCTTCAGAGGCTATTCCCAGAAAATTCAAGATATACATATTATTTGTCAGGTAAATATCTTTAATATAGGATATTTTAATCAAAATTGTTAGAGCCATTTTTGGGAACATCAAAATTTTCGAAAAAAGTTCCATGTAAAGGGTAGTTGGCGGTGGAGGGATTTTCTTGAAAATCTTCATGTCGCATCCTTGGAAGATACCAAAATTAAATACCAAGTTTGGTATTTAATGTTCTTTGGTTTTTGAGTTATGCTGTTCACAGATACACAGACACACACACAGACCTTTTTCCAAAAATGCTTTTTTTGGATTCAGGGGGACCGAAAACATGTATTTTAGGTGAAACCTCGGTATCGAATTTTTGGATGCATTACAATACCTTCTCTATACACTATGTACATAGTACGTGTAGAGAAAGTAAAAATTTCATAGTGCTTAACCCTAAGTCTCTAACTTCATATAGTCAACGTCGCGGGTTCAAACCCAGTGGAGGATGATTTCTGGAGGGGAAGTAAAGCCGTTGGTCCCGTGGCGTAGATTTACGGCATGTAAAAGAATCTCAAGCCTGATAAAAGAGGCCTCAGAGCAAAATTAAACTGTCTTTGAACGCCTAGTATAGAACAGGACGCTGAGAACCACAGCAGTTAAAGAGCCATAAATAAAAATCAATTTTCATTTCTTAAGTCTCTCTTCAAGCACTTTGCGAACTGAAAGCTACCTCCCACCCACTATCCCACCAAAAAAGATATGGTTACCAGTAATACGAGCATCAAAGACAATAGGCAAAGTTAACCAAGAATTCGATTCTAACTTTAACAGAACTTCTAAAAGTATTTTATCACAAGGTCCGCGCGCGCGCGCGCGTGTGAGTGAGATCAGTGCATCTTTAGAACGAAGTTGATTAAATATTTATATGTTGATTCAGCATCTTCCAAGGATGTGATGCAGGGAGAGGCTACGAAAACACGAAATGTTCGTAAATTATGAAGTAACGCAAAACAATAATGGAGTTCCTTACAAAAGATAATTCTTCTTTCAACCATGCTAATCGAGATAAACAACAGAATTTTATTACTTAGTTCCTTATAAGTAGACTGGAACTAAGGGAATGCACTAGGCTAAAGTGATAGTCAAACGTTTTAAATGCTGTCGTTATGCGATTTTCATTGCAAATCGCTTCTTTGCTTGGCCAGGAGTAGAACAAAAGAAAAACGGACACTCTTGTCTGAAAAAAAAAAATGTACTTGCATTTTTTGTATTGCAAGTTTTTGTCTATTTCTTACGGTTTACTAGTTGTGCCAAATTAAGCAAAATTCGTCCAGAATAAACAGGTCTTTAGAAGCTATTCCCAGAAAAGTATACATTTTATTTGTCAGGTAAATATATTCAATATACATTTTAATCTAAACCGTTTGAGTCATTTTTTTGAAAATCAAAATTTTCAAAACATGTTCCATATAGCTAGGGGTGGGGGGATTTTCTTCAAAATCTTTGTGTCGCGTCCTTGGAAGACACCAAACCTAAATACCATGTTTAACGGACTTTTTGTTTTTGAGCAATGCTGCCCACAGACACACACATACACACAGACACACACACACACACTCACGGACATTTTTCTAAAAATACTTCTTTTGGATTCAGGGGTTCTCAAAACATATATTTTCGGTGAAATCTCGGTATCGAATTTTGGGCGCAATACAATACCTTCTCTATACATAAAAACAGCGAAAACTACAGGATGTTCAGAAACATGAGTGAATTGGATAAAACAGGTTAAATGAATAAACTTGTAAGGATCCTATTAAATTTTAATTTTTATTGAAGTTATACTTGTTGCAATACTGTATTCTCGTATAAGCGTGAGAGACAAGAAATTAGGTTTCCGGTCGGCAGCCGTGTTTGGTGCTTTCGTAGCCCTCTTCACAAATATATTCCCGCGATTTAGCAGTGAATTACTTTTCACCACACCTGGTCGTCTCCTTCATTTAGTTTAAGTATAGGTAATGCTATTTCCTAATACTTCTCACTGCGTCCATTTCCTATGTATGTCCCCCAAATCCTGCAATGTAAAACCTTGGTGTCGATACCAGACGGGTAAACTTGAACGTTACATTTGGTGGAGGCGCCGGGTTCCCTTTCTCTGTAACGTAAGATTATTTTATGCAATACTAAGTTTATGGTTGAATATCATTTAAATGCTTCATAATTTTTACTTTCTCTATACGTGCTATGTATACAGTGTATAGAGAAGGTATTGCATTCCACCAAAAAATTCGATACCGAGATTTCACCGGAAGTATATGTTTTAGGGTCCCCTGTATCCAAAAAAAGTATTTTCAGAAAAAGGTCCGTGTGTGTCCGTGTGTCTGTGAACACGATAACTCAAAAACGAGTAGTTTAGTATCTTCCAGGGATGCGACTCGAAGATTTTGAGAAAAATCCCCCCCAACTAAAACTACCCTTTACATGGAACTTTTTTCGAAAATTTTGATTTTCTAAAAAAATGGCTCAAACGAGTTTGATTAAAATATCGTATATTAAAGATATTTACATGACAAATAAAATGTATATTTTGAATTTTCTGGGAATAGCCTCTGAAGAATACTTTATTCTTGATCAATTTTACGGAATTTTGCATAACTGCTAAGCCGTAAGAGATGGACAAAAACTTACCACACAACAAATGTAGAGCATCTTAAAACACACAATTTATGTTATATACATTTTTTGCCTGCAGTTAATTCTTTTTGAGATATTCCTTGTTTTTTTTTCAGCTATAAAGACTTATACTTTTATCATACAGGACTTTGTGAACTCGTGTCCATACAAACAAAGGAACTTCAGTCGCAGAGCAACCAGCTTTTGACTATCACTATAACTTATGGTACCCCCTTATCTCACTTCTACTAAAAAGGAAGCAATTAATAAGACTATTTCTGCTAATTTTTGCTCCATTAGATGAAGTAAATAGAATAATTTGTTGCAGTGAGATAGAGAAAGTCATGTGGATGGAACACATTTTTTGTATTTATTTTCTCGCCTGTCTGTTGTATTTTGCAATAACTAAATGTATATCTTTAGGTAATATTTAACAAATATCGTACTGTAAATATCCAAGGACAGGAAAAGAGTGTAATCATGAGGCTTGTGTGATTGTTGTGTTTTTCCTAGCATACACCGAAAATGTTTGGGGATAAAAGTCATTCTACTACTGATAGTTTAAAACTATCAAACGGTGTCCTTAAACGTTTGATAGAAGATGTAATACTTGTGAATATGCGTTGCATTGAACCTGCACTGCCTTTTAAGCGTGAGACGCGTTTTAGTAGATAATAAATACCTATGTAAATAAAGTCGTTGCCTCAGATGTATCAATAGAAGGCGGTCGGGTAAAACCGCTCTGCAACAAATTAAATTGTGCGCGCGTTTTAGGTCGAACCCAACTTCGATTTATTTTGATCCTAAGGCTGGGCTGCTGCCTTAAAACGCTTAGCTTGCTTTCGTTCTCCGATCATGAATAAATTACATAAAGCAGCAGAGGCAACCATTTGCGTTATCCATTACTTAGCAGCGGTTTTTCCGTGCTCTTGTTTTAGGAATACCACACAAATTAAAGGGGAATTTGCGGGAATGGCTTTCCTCTCTCGGTCCATCTGCCGTCGAGAGAAAAAATAATGAATGAAATTCCTAACTGCTGCACTTCATAAAGCCCTCAGCTCTTTGTTTTCAGGTGGAACACATCAAAGGCAAAATCTCTCTTGTGTAGCAGAAAGGCACCTCATCGCCCAGCAGTTCTAACCCCAGTCAAATATCCCAGTAATCGGGTTTATTAATTATCTTCAAGTGAGGTTCCAGATATAGAGGACTTTTATTTCAAACTTTAAGTATTTATTTGAATTCAAACAGCATTGGATTAACGTTTCAAATTCTACAATTTGCAAAAAAAAAAAAAAAAAAAAAAAAATTACATTTAAAAGTTTTACCATGTCACTAACGTTCTATCAAGCAGAATTTGAAAAGTTTAGTAGTATTTAAGGATGCGCAGAAATAAAAATTAACTAAAATGAATTAAAAATCAATCATTTTATTTCACCGTCTGTTCAAGATTTAGATTTAATAGCCTGTTGCAGCGAAGTCATAACTCTTATTGGTGAGAAATTACCTTGTGATTTGACACAAGGTAATTTAAGTAATTTTAAATTTTTTAAAGCTAAAACCAATAACAAGGAATATCTTAAAAACGATCCAAACCACGAAAAAAAAAATGTATATAATATATATTACGTGTTTTAACGAGATCTGCATTTTTTGTTAAGTAAGTTTTTGTCTATCTCTTACAGTTTTGGCCGCGCTGTGGCCAAGTGGTTAGACTACTCGCCTCTCACCTAGACGATCCGGATCTGATCCCAAGTGGCCGCATGTGAGATTTGTGGTGGACAAAGTAGCGATGGGGCGGGTTTTCTCCGGTTTCTCCCGCCTTCGCATTCCACCGGTGCTCCATTTTCATTCATGTATCATCAGTGTCACCGCTTGCGGTGCCATAAGTAGTTAAAGTGGGCGTTAAATACCATCACCACCATTAAAACTACTCTTACGGTTTGTCAGATATACAAAATTCCGTAAAATTCATCCAGAATAAAGTAGTCTTCAGAGGCTATTCCCAGAAAATTCAAGATAAGCATTTTATTTGTCAGGTAAATATCTTTAATATCCGATATTTTAACCAAAATCGTTGGAGCCTTTTTGAGAAAATCAAAATTTTCCATGTAAAGGGTAGTTTGGAGTGGGGTGCTATTCTTAAAATCTTCGTGTTGCATCCCTGGAAGATATTAAACTTAAATACGAAGTTTGATATTTTACGGACTTTTCGTTTTTGAATTATCATGCATAAGATATTTCATACACAAAAATATTAAACAGGTAAACGTCATAGACTAATAACCATTTATTATACAGTTCAGCTGAACTGTATTTCAGTCCGCTTCACAAATCTAAGCCTTAAAAATATGTAAAACACTTCTCGGCGCTCCATCATTTTCTATTCTGTCATAAGGTACTGAATCCAACATCCATGCATTACTTCACTCTATCAACAAATGGTAGGAAGCCAACAATAAGACATACTTTGAAGTTAAAAGCAACAGCTGGAAGCTTCAACAATGGAATACTAAGCAACAATGAAGTGTTATTGTGTATGTATTCACAACGTGATCTGTGCATGGAATATCATAAGGTGGCATTAATGAGTTAAGGTAAAGCTGCGTTTACCTCATTGTTTTGACGAGGAAAATTGTTTTTGAGATTTGACATTATTAAAAATATTATTTACCTTTCCACTCACTTGTTCTGCGACGACGTTTAGTAATAGAAACCAAGCAATAACACAAAGTTCTTTGAAGGGTTCCTAAACGACACAGTGCACAGAGAAAAGTGTTTGAATGGTTTTGTTCCACAAAGAGAAAGTATATTTTACTCGCGATTTAGCGGGTGGAGGTGGACTGTTTTTATTCCTCTTGGAGAATAAGTTTTCCTAATGAGGTTCACAAGGCGGTGAGTTATGAAGACACTGCCAGCAGGAGGCCAATAATAAGACACGCGGTTGGGGAGATAATGAGCTTTCCTGCCATTGCTACTTTTGAGAAACGAGCCAACCTGCTGTTGACAAATTTCCCTGCGTTCAACCGGAGCATTACAAATAATACTTAATTGTAGGTAAAATGTTATCTTCTTTAAATGATAACACTTTACACGGAACTACTATGAAAAGTGTAGAGTTGAGACCAATAATAAGAGTCGATGCCTTTGAGCCCTTATAGAATTTTGTTCCACACCAGCCGCGAAAGGGGTCGGAAATAAGCATTTTACCATAGTGACTAGAAGACTTTCGCTGGATGTGTCCGTCTCCTATTGTTGCAAGTCAATATGCTGGCACCCAAACATTAACAAATGAGCAAAGTTTAGTTCTCGGCTCTGAAGAGAAGGAAAGAATGTCACAAGACAAACATTATGCGAAGCAGTTGCGGCACCGTGTCTAAGTGGTTAGACCATTCGTCTCCCATCCGGGTTCGATCCCAAGCGCCTAGACGTGGGATTTGTGGTGGACAAAGCGGGTCGGGCGCGTTTTCTCCGGGTCTTCCGGTTTCCCTCGACACTCATTGCTCCAACTTCAACTTCCTTATCATCCATTTGCTTGTATTTCAAATCATCCACTTCCTCACGCTAATACCTGGCTACCGGCCGACCAGCCGTTCCAGGTTCCCTATTCTGTGGTTTCGTGCCGTTAGCTCTCCGACAGACTTTTGGCCCCTAAGCATCCGCTTGTAAGTCCTAGGGGGTGTCACTCCTAAAAATACGGCAACGGTAAGCTGGCTACAAAACGAAATTGCTTTTTAAGCATTGTTCTTTCTGTTATATACGGCATTTGAAAGGTACCCAGGACATGGTCAACAAACGGAACATTATTGTCCTTATTGAGCAATAGTATAGGGCTACGGAGGTATATGTAATATTTCCAGGAACATGGCCAAACTTACAGAAGAAATATCACACACAGGGTTATTGCACAAGCTTAGAATTACAAACAAAACTAGAAACTCATGGTAAGGAATTTACTACGAAGGAAGCGAAAATCGAAGAAGTATTAAAAGTATGCACCAATTTAAAAACGGTTGGCAATTTTCTTGATAAAATCCAATAATAAAATTGATTACACTTCCGAAGTAATTTTGTAAAAGAAGAATGGGAATAAAAGTTTCATGGTGAGCAACGAAACCATTGCTATCTTTTATATGTATATATATTGTCACAACTAACTTGGAGTTTTGGGGTTAAAACCGTATTTATCAATAAAAAAATAATTTTGAGGAGCTGACGCACACACAAAATACGTCTGAGGTCGGGATCAAAACATACCTCTTTTTATGAATAACAAAAAGAAGACGGATGCCTCCGCCAGATATAGTTTGAACTGGACTAAAATATACGGGATCGAACCATGTTCGTATTAAAATACAACTATTACAGAGAAACCGGCGCCACTCCACTATACATTCCGTCAAGAAAGTACCGGGAATTGATAATTTAAAAATCCTGTTTAAAAGGGGATTCGAAATTATTGTTCTCGCTAGGTTGGTACAACTTTCCTCTATACCCACGCAGAGTTTGATCGTCATCTGTCATCTAGGTTGTTTACAGTACGCCATTTTGTTAGTTCATCTCAAAGGTGATTTGCGATTTTACGATGGATACAAATATTGAACAACGAATCTGTCTCAAATATTGCATTGCAAATGGTATTTCGTGTGCCGAATCGCTGAAAATGTTACAGAGAACTTACGGTGAATCGACTTTATCAAAAACACGTGCATCCGTGTGTCTGTGAACACGAAAAAACGAAAAGTCGGTAAAATACCGACACGAAGATTTTCAGAAAAATCCCCCCACTTCAAACTACCCATTACATGGAAATGTGATTTTCTAAAAAATGGGTCTAACGATTTTGATTAAAGTATCGTATATTAAAGATATTTAGCTGACAAATAAAATGTATATTTTGAATATTCTGGGAATAAACTCTGAAGACTACTTTATTCTGGGTTAATTTTTTAAATTTTTCATAACTGCTAAACCGTAAGAAATGGTCAAAAACTTACCACACAACAAATGTAGAGCACTTTAAAACACACAATTTATGTTATATACATTTTTTTCGTGGAGTTGATTGTTTTTGCGATATTCCTTGTTTTTGGTATCAACCATAAAAAACTTAAACATTTCTCATACAGGACTGTGAGAACTTGTGTCCATACAAACAAAGGAACTTCAGTCACGTAGCAACCAGCTTTTGACTATCACTTTAACCTATGGTACTCCCTTATTTCACTTCTACTTACAAGGAAGCAAGTAATAAGATATTTCTGCTAATTTTTTCTCGATTAGCATGAAGTAAAAAGAAGCATAAGCGTTTTAACAATTTGTTGGAGAAATGTAGAGAGTCATGTGAATGGATCACGTCAGATTTTTCTTCTTTTGTTTCATACTACGTCCTCCCGGTATATGTTCTTACACTTGTACCGAGCGCTAGGGAATTGTTGGAGAGATGTGGGGTTTAATGAACGTTACCTGTACAAGTTGAGATTGCAGTATCTTAACATGAAAATGGGGACATTCCTGGTTTAATTTCTTGCAGGGAACTGTCTCCTCAGGAAGGTCGTTTCATTAGTTGCGTGTTGGAGCTCAGTTTAGCATTTCGGAGACAAAAGTAGTGCCATTACTCAGCCGTAGATTCCCTCAACTTTGTTTCGGCTAGTACCATGCAAAACTTGCACCGCATAACTTGGCTTAACTTCATATTTTTCCTGTAGTCCTGTCACAACTTACAATATTAAGTCATATATAAAACTAGTATTAACCAACTTGGAAATAGCTCCCTTTGCTGCACGCCTTGAACAGGTAAATCATTACATAGACAAAGTTATTACATCCCTAGAGAAAGAAGTAACCTCTCATGTTTCAGTGTTTTAAAACTCCATTCACATGGTGTGTAATATTCAAATGATATTCTCGCTTCGTTTCCTGGTACTTGCGTGGCCACGTTTTTGAGCTATCGTGTTCAAAGACACACGGACCTTTTTCTGAAAATGCTTTCTATGGATACAGGGGACCCTAAAACATACGAGTATATTTCCGGTGAAATCCTAGTATCAAATTTTTGGGTGGAGTGCAATACCTTCTGTAAACACTATGTACGTAGTACGTATACAGAAAGTAAAAAATCTGATGTGTTCCATCCACATGACTTTCTGTACAACAAATAATTGTTAAAAAACTAATGTTTCTATTTACTCTTTGCTAATCGAGAGAAAAATAGCAGATATAGTCTTATTACTTGCTTCTTTGTAAGTACAAGCGAAATAAGAGAGTACTATAGGTTAAGTGATAGTCAAGAAAGCTGGTTGCTATGTGACTAAAGTTCCTTTGTTTATATGGACAGGAGTTGACAAATTCCTGTATGAGAAAAGTGAGTTTTTCATAGCTGAAACCAAAATCAATGAATATCTCAAAAACGATCAACTCCACGAAAAAAAAAAAATGTAGGACATAAATTGGGTGTTTTAGCGTGCTCTACATTTCTTTTGCAGTAAGTTTTTATCTAAGTCTTTCGGTTTGGCAGTTATGTAAAATTCGTCCATAATAAAGTAGTCTCCAGAGGCTACTCCCAGAAAATTCAAGATATACATTTTGTATTGTCAGGTAAATGTCTTTAATATATGATATTTTAATTAAAATCTTTAGAGCCATTTTTGCGAAAATCAAAATTTCCGAAAAAAAAATCCATGTAAAGGGTAGTTTGGGGTGGGGGGATTTTTCTCAAAATCATCGTGTCGCATCCCTGGAAGATACTAAACTTAAATATTAAGTTTGGTATTTTACCGACTTTTCGTTTTTGAATTATCATGTTCACAGGAACACACACGCACACGGAACTTTTTGTGAAAATGCTTTTTATGGATACAGGGGATCCTAAAACATATATTTCCGGAGAAATCTCGGTATCGAATTTTTGGATGGAGTGCAATACCTTCTCCATACACTATGTATATAGTACGTGTAGGGAAAGTAAAAAAGCAAACAAAACAAAAAGCCTGGCATTGAAAACAATCTGATTCCTGTTCGCGAAGCTTCTCACTACAACAACAACTTTACAATTCATTTTAATGATGTTTCACCATTGTGATGAAGAAAGACCACATTTAATGAAGATCCAGCTGGTACTTGGTCCATTTCTGCTAATATTTGTCTCGATTAGCATGAAGTAGGTAGAAGAATAAGCTTATATAAGAATACCTATACCTACACACACACACACTTACACTGCCTGACTCAAAAGAATGGGAAATTTTGGAATGGAGATTAATGGATGATCAAAATTACTTTACACATATTTATTTGTCAATATATAGTACAGAGTATCCCATTATTGAATATCATAATCATGTTTATTTCTTAAATATCCCATCCGATAGATGAGCTCCCTCTCGGCACACACATTCCTAAAGCCTGATAGGAACGTTATGCATGGCTCGCCTTAACATTTCAACAGGAGTCCTGGAGATTTCCCCTCTTATTCTTGTTTTAAGTGGTAGCAGGTCAAGTACGGTAAACGCGCTCTCAAGGTGGTTCCACAAGAAAAGAAATCACAAGCTGTCAGCTCGGGCAATTTTGGGGGCCATGCAATGTCACCGTGCCTCGAAATAACATGGTTACCAAACAATCGGTAAAATACCAAACGTAGTTCTTAAGTTTGGTAGTTTCCAGGAATGCGACACGGAGTGTTGAGAAATATCTTCCCACCCCAAACTGCCCTTTACATGGAAAAAATTCGAAAATGATGATTTTCTCAAAAATAGCTCTAATATATTAAAGATATTTATATGGCATATTAAATGTATATGTTTAATTTTCTGAGAATAGGGTATAAAGACCTCTTTATTCTGAATGAATTTTGCTAAATTTTGTGTAGCTGGTAAACCATACACAAAAACTTGCTACACAAATTTAGATCATGTTAAAACACACAATATATATCAAATACGTTTTTTTCGTGGAATTGAGCATTTCAGAGATATTCATTATTATTTGTTTCATATTTAATATATTTAAACTTTTCTCACACTGAAAGTTGTAAATTCCTAGCCATGCATAGAAACGGATTTCAACCACATGACAACGAGCTTTTAAAAGATTTGACTATCGTTTTAACGTAAATTATTCCCTGTTTTCCTTCTACTTACAAGGAAGCAAGTAATGAGACTATTTCTGCATTTTTTTTTTCTCGATTAGCATGAAGTAAATAGAAGCATAAGCTTTTTAACAATAATTTAAAGCAGAGATGTAGCGAAAGCTACATGAATGCAAGATATCAGTTTTTACTTACTCCACACGTACTATGTACATAGTGTATAGACAAGGTATTGTAATGCACGCAAAAGTTCGATACCGAGATTTCACGGAAAATATATGTTTTGAGACATCCTGAATCTAAAAAAAGTATTTTTAGAAAAATGTCCGCGTGTGTGTGTGTGTGTGTGTGTGTGTGTGTGTGTGGGCAGTATAGCTCAGAAACGAAAAGACCGTTGAATACCAAACTTGGTATTTAAGTTTGGTATCTTCCAAGGATGCGACACGAAGATCCCCCCACCTCCAAATACCCTTTACATAGAACTTTTTTAGAAAACTTTGATTTTCTCAAAAATGGCTCTAACAATTTTGATTAAAATATCATATATTAAAGATAAATAAAATATATATCTTAAATTTTCTGGGAATAGCCTCTGAAGACTACTTTATTCTGGACACATTTTACGGAATTTTGCATAATTCCTAAACCGTAAGAGATGGACAAAAACTTAGCACACAGAAAATGTAGAGCACATTAAAACACACAATTTATGTTTTATATATTTGTTTCATGGAGTTGATCGCTTTTAAGATATTCCTTGTTTTTGGCTTCAGCTTTGAAAAACTTACACTTTTCTCATACAGGAATTTGTCAACTTTGTTCATACAAACAAAGGAACTTCAGTCACATAGCAACCAGCTTTTGATTATTACTTGAACCCGTGGTACTCCCTTATTTCGCTTCTTCTTACAAGGAAGCAAGCTATTTCTGCTAATTTTTTCTCAATTAGCACAAAGTAAATAGAAGCATAAGCTTTTTAACAATAATTTGTTGCAGAGATATAGAGAAAACTGTATGTAAGGATGAGATCAGATTTTTTTAATCATTATTTTAGTCTTATAGTTAGAATAAAATGCAGCGAGCAGATAAAGCAGGCTTAAAGAAAACTATTCTTAACACAATCTTGTGCTGCCTTTTTGTAAAGCACTTCATTCTGATCGTAAGAGAAGGGTACAACAAAAACAACGTCTGCAACAAAGGAATGGTAAAGAGGGTACTAGAATTCTACATCGATGTTCCCCACGTACTTTCACAATGTCAGTTCCGTAGTCGATTCTTCTTCTTCTTCTTCTTCTTCTTCTTCTTCTTCTTCTTCGACTACCTATTATACGTTCCCTTAATTGAGGAATCTTTCGGTTTGGTTCTTCTTGAAAGTCTGAGCACAAGCTAGGAAGGATTTTCGAGTGCCAGAGAAGAAAAGAGCTATGATGGAAAGCCAATTACTCTCCGCCATTTCGGGCTCTGATTTTCTTTTTGTTCTTCGCTCGCTTCACGAGAATCTTAGAGGCTGCCAAGAGCGCTTAACACTGCCTTCTTAGCCTGCTTTGCACACCCCAGTTGTACCAATAGTAACGGCTTAATAAATGCGCTCCAGGAGTGCCAACACCAACTTCAAATCGTTCATAACAAAGCATTTTTGAAGCTGTAAATAAGTAGATTTTGCATGAAGAAGTGAAGTGTGCAAACGTTTCGTTAAAATATGTGTTCTATTCACCTATTCTCCAAAGAAACTCTGTTACAAAAGATTATTTTTACTTTCTCTATACAGAGTATAGAGAAGGTATTGTATTCCACCCAAAAATTCGATACCGAGATTTCACCGGAAATACATGTTTTAAGACCACCCAAATCCAAAAAAAAACATTTTTAGAAAAATGTACGTGTGTCTGTCTGTGTGTATGTGTCTGTGGGCAGCAAAGTTCAAAAATGAAAAGACCGTTAAGTACCAAACTTGGTATTTAAGTTCAGTATCTTTCAAAGATGCGACATGAAGATTTTCAAGAAAAGCCCCCCACCCCCAACTACCCTTCACATAGAAAAATTTTCGAAAAATTTGAATTTCTAAAAAATGGCTCTAACAATTTTGATTAAAATATAGTATATTAAAGATACTTGCCTGACAAATAATATGTATATCTTGCATTTTCTGGCTATAGCCTCTGAAGACTACTTTTTTCTGGATGAATTTTACGGAATTTTGTGCAACTGGTAAACCGTAAGTGATTGACAAAAACTTACCAAACAAAAAATGTAGAGCACATTAAAATACACAATTTATGTTATATACATTTTTATCGTGGAGTTGATCGTTTTGTTAGATTAACCTTGTTTTTGGTTTCAGCCTTGAAAAACTTAGCTTTTCTCAAACAGGAATATGTCAACTCCTGTGCATACAAACAAAGGAACTTCAGTCACATAGCAACCAGCTTTTGACTACCACTTTAACCTATGATGCCCCCTTATTTCGCAAGCAAGTAATAAGATTATTTCTGCTAATTTTTTCTCAATTAGCATGAAGTAAATAGAAGCATAAGGTTTTTAACAATAATTTGTTCCAGAGACGTAGAGTAAGTCATGTGAATGGAACACATCAGATTTTTAAAGCTGAAACCAGAATCAAGGAATATCTCAAAAACGAGTAACTCCACAAAATAGATGCATATAACATAAATTGTGTGTCTAAATGTGCTCTACATTTTTATGTGGTAAGTTTTTGGCCGTCTCTTTTAGTTAGTTGTTTCCATAAAAGTCATCCAGAATATCTTTAACATACCATATTTTAGTCAAAATCGTTAGAGCCATTTTTCAGAGAGTCAAAATTTTCGAAAAAAGTTCCATCTAAAGGGCAGTTTGGGGTGCGGAGATTTTCTTGGAAATCTTCGTTTTGCATCCTTGGAAGATACTAAACTTAAATACCTAGTTTGGTATTTAAAGGTCTTTTCGTTTTTGAGCTATGCTGACACACAGCTAGACAGACACACAGGGATATTTTTCTAAAAATGCATTTTTGGATTCAGGAGAATCCAAAATTGTATTTCCGGTGAATCTCGGTATCGTATTTTTTTAGAATATTTTCTCTATACACTATGAGCATAGTACGGACAGAGAAAATAATTATTATTAAACAAAGACAAAAGATACGCGACAGTGTGGTAGAAAATGCACGGAAAGAAGGAAATTAGAGGTAGCTGCGAAACATGTGGCGCTGCAGCGACTAAATATGGCAACAGCGTACCGAGACAGACACGTGTCAGCAGGAATGTCAATCACAAGGCAATTTCTCATCAATTATAAGCAATTGATTTCAAAAATTGATAAGAAGTAACATAGCTGCATCGCTAGCAAACCGCATAACAATATTTGATACTAAACAGTCACACGGCCCGGGGACTTCTCGCCCACACAGTGGGTCTAAGAGGCGAGGCGTCCCTCGCCGTTATGTGCCATAGGAAGTTGTGCAGATATCAAAGCACGAGCCGCGGGGGGAGATATGCTCTGATAAGTAAACCGGTAGCGTCTTTACGCTCGGCATGATGAATTGCGCGGCTGATTGTACGCAAATAAAATTAATTTTACAGCACAATGCACAGTGGTGACATCTACATGAGAGGGATATGTATCAGTTCATCTTGCATTGTAACTTTCAATCCAAATATGTATGTTTGTATTAATATGTGGCAACAGCAGCATTCGTATCGTAGCGGAATGAACAATAATTTCAGCCTACATGGTGGGAAGGGGGGGGAGCTGAAGCGCATTTCCTGTTTTAAATTATTGGTCTGAATGAAACAAATAACGAGCGCATACAGCAATAACAAATAGTTTCCCCGCTGTAAATCTCACGTCGCCTTTCTTTGTTTGTGACAGACGCTTTGTGTTGACGCTACAGCGCAAGTCAATATGTTAGCCTTTTAATTATTTTCCATTATCAAACAAAAGGTACACTCTGTTCCCCATTAACATTGCTACTTGATACATGGATTAACTTTGAAAAATGGATGGGTCTGTAATACTGCTAGCCCCTCCTGTAAATATATAGACCTAAATTTGGTTTTTGTTCTTATTTTCTCTTTCACTACAATGTGCAGTGTATAAAGAAGCTATTGCATTGCACCAACAAATTCAATACCGAGATTTCACCGGAAATATATGTTTTGAGGCCCCCTGAATCCAAAAAAAAAGTATTTTTAAAAAAATGTCCGCGAGTGTCTGTGTGTGTGTCTGTGGGCAGGATAGCTCAAAAATTAAAAGACCGTTAAAAGCCAAACTTGGTATTTTAGTTTGGTATCTTCCAAGGATGCGACCCGAAGATTTTCAACAAAATTCCCCCACCCCAAACTACCCTTTACATGGAAAAATTTCGAAAAGTTTGATTTTCCTAAAAAAGGCTGTAACAACTTTGATTATAATCTTGCATATTTAAGATATTTACTTGACCAATAAAATGTATAGCTTGAATTTTCTGGGAATAGATTCTGATGATTACTTTATTCTGGATGAATTTAACGGATTTTTGCCTAACTCCTATAGTAAGAGATCGACCAAAACCTACCACACTGAAAATGTAGAGGACATGAAAGCACACAATTTATGTTATAAACATTTTTTCGTGGAGTTGATCGTTTTTAAGATATTCCTTGTTTTTTAGTTTCAGCTTTGAAAAACGTATACTTTGCTCACACAAGAATTTGGCAACTTCTGTCCTTACAAAGGAACTTCAGTCCCAAAGCAACCAGCTTTTGACTATCATTTTAACCTATGGTACTCCCTTATTTTGCTTCTACTTAAAGGAAGCAAGTAATAAGACTATTTCTGCTCAGGTTCTCTCAATTAGCATGAAGTAAATAGAAACCTGTGCTTTTTAACAATACTTTTTTGTAGAGATGTAGAGAAGGTCATGTGAATGGAACATGTCAGTTTTTTTTTTTCTGTTTAACGGCCGCTTTTACTACTTGTAACACCACAGACGATGACACTGGTGATACATGGAATGAAGATGGAGCTCCGGTGGAATGCGATGGCGCGGGAAACCGGAGAACCCGGAGAAAACCCGCCCTGCGCCGCTTTGAGCACCACAAATCTCACATGCTGGCGCTTGGGATCAAACCTGGGCCGTCTAAGTGAGGCGACTGGTCTAACCACTCGGCCACGGCGTGACCTTTTTTGGATCTCTGCATGCAAAAAAAAAAAAAAAAAGTCTTTTTAGAAAAATGTCCATGCACTTATGTGTGTGTGGGCAGTATAGCTCAAAAACGAAAATAAATACCAAACTTGCTATTTAAGTTCAGTATCTTCCACAAATGTGACACGAACATTTTCAAGAAAATCCCCCCCAACAACCCTTTATATGGAAAACATTTAGAAAATTTGGAATTTCTGAAAAATTATTTTAAAGATTTTAACTAAAATTTCTTATATATGAGATATTTATACCACAAATAAAATGTATATCTTGTATTTTTTTGGGAATAGCCTCAGAAGACTACTTTATTCTGGATGAATTTTACGGAATTTTGTATAACTAGTGATCGTAAGAGACATACAGAAAATTTACTGCACAAAAAATGTAGAGTTCGTTAAAACACACAATTTATGTTATATTAATATTTTTCGTGAAGTTGGCCCGTTTTTGAGATATTCTTTGCTATTGGTTTCAGTTATAAAATACTTAAACGTTTCTCATACGGGAACTTGTCAAAGCTTGGCCATGCAAAGAAACGGATTTCAATCCCCTAGCAACCACATTTTAAAACATCTGACTGTCGGTTTAACCAAATGAATTCTCTTATTTCCCTTCTACTTCTAAAGGAACTAATCAATAAGAGCATTTTGCTAATGTTTATCTCGATTAACATGAAGTAGATAGAAGAATAAGCTTATTAACAATAATTTGTGACAGAGAGAGAGAGAGAGAGAGAGAGAGAGAGAGAGAGAGAGATTTTTTCCAAACGGTTTTGTAAGCTAGCTATTGTTGCCGACTTTTGCTGGCACTGATTTGGTTACAATTAATCACATGCGTTCGATAACTTCACTTAACTAAAAGCAAGCAGGTTTGGTTGGTTTCAGCAATGTTGAAAAATAACAGGATGATCTGCAGGCAAACACAGATAAGAATATAATTAAAGAAAAAATCTGTTTTCCATTCCCACAACTTTCTCTACATCTCTATAAAAATTATTGTTAAAACGCTCATTCTTCTAAGCATTTCATGGAAATCGAGATGAATATTAGCAAAAATGGTGCTACTACCTGTTTTTTACTTTTACTAGAGAAAGTATTGTATTGCACACAATAATTCGATACCCAAAATTTCATCGGAAATATGTTTTGAGACCCCCTCAATCCAATAAAATTATTTTTTGAAAAATGTACGCGCGTGTGTGTGTGTGACCGTGAACAGCCTATCTCAAAAACGAAAAGACCTTAGACCAAACATGGTATTTAAGTTAAATGTCTTCCAACGATACTAAGCTACAATTTTGAAAAAAAAAAAAATCCCAACCCCTAAGTACCCTTTCTATACAACAATTTTCGAAAATGTTGATTTCCTCACAATTGGCTCTAACGATTTTGATTAAAATGCAGTATATTAAAAATATTTACATATAAAGTGTAATTTTGAATTTTCAAGGAATAGCCTCTGAAGACCTCTTCCTTCATGAGTTTTGCAGAATTTTGCATAGTGGTTAAACCTAAGAAATAAACAAAAAGAGCTTACTACACACAAAAAAAATCTGATATATTACACTCACATGAGTTTCTCTAGCTGTTCTACAAACTTCATAAATAAGATTATTCTTCTTTCTGCATTTTCCTAATCGTGGTACTCATTAGCACAATGTTCTTATTATTTAGTTCCGTATAAGCAGGAAGAAAATAAGGGAATACAATAGGCTAAAGCAATAGTCAAATGTTTTAAAAACTGTCGTTATGCGATTGTCATTACAAATCGCTTCTTTTCTTGGCCAGGAGTAGAACAAAAGAAAAACGGACACTCCCGTCTGAGAAAAGTATAAGTACTTCACAACTGAAACTAATAACAATGAATACCTCGAAAACGGTAAGCTCCACGAGAAAAATGTATATGACATAACTTGTGTATTTTAGCAAGACTTACATTTTTGTATAGTAAGTTTTTGCCTATTTCTTACGGTTTACTAGTTATGCCAAATTAAGCAAAATTCATCCAGAATAAACAGGTCTTTAGAAGCTATTCCCAGAAAATTCAAGATATACATATTATTTGTCCGCTAAATATCTTTAATATACGATAATTTAATCAAAATCGTTAGAGCCACTTTTAAGAAAATCAAAATTTTCGAAAAAAGTTCTATGTAAAGGGTATTTTGGGCTGGGGGATTTTTCTCAAAATCTTCGTGTCGCTTCCCTGGAAGATAGTAAACTTAAATACCAAGTTTGGTGCTTTACCGACTTTTCGTTTTTGAGTTATCGTGCTCAGAAACACGGACACACTGACACACGGACCTTTTTGTGAAAATGCTATTTTTGGATACAGGGGACCCTAAAACATATATTTCCGGTGAAATCTCGGTATCGAATTTTTGGGTGGAATACAATACTTCTCTATCCCTATGTACATTGTACATATGGGGCTAGAGAAAGTAAAAATAGGTTTCGTTAAAACACATAATTTACGTCATATTCGTTGTTGATGTACAACTGACCGTTTCTGAGTTATTCCTTTTTATTCGTTTCAATTTTCAACTACTTTTAATTTGGATATGTAGAGTCAGACTGAAAAATGCAATGCCAATGTCAATTTTTCAGTCTGACTATTTATCCAACTCCTGTTCTACACACGGCTAGTGTGAAAAAAACATTAATTTAATATCAATTGACCATAGTAGTTGGCTATACTATGAATCCTGGGACTTAAAATACTTACAGCATTGTAAGTCGCCATTTGAGAAGACCGGGAAACATGCGAGTCAGTTGAAAAATGCAATGTTATGCCTGCATGTTGCCATGGTAGCTCAGTGTTAGAGCAATCGGCTAGAGATGGTGAGATTCGTGGTTCAAATTGGGGCGGCACTGTTCGGTTATGATTATAAGAATGGTGTGGATATTTGATTGGCTTAGCTCAGGTTTTTATTAGCTTGGAGACTCTTTCAGGTTGTGGTGAGACTCAAGTGCTTTATTAACTGAGTCCGGCCTTTTCCCGCCGTAGAACACACGCGTATACTTCTTGATGTTCTACAGTGATGTTACACTTTACCCGCACGCTAATGTTATTGTTTATTAATGTTGACGCCGTGATTTATTACGTACTATGATCGGTCTTAAAACCACTTACTTCCGTCACAAGTAAGGATTACACCACGCGCTCAAATACCACATTTTGGTCGTGCGTCAAATATCGCCCTTCGTAGTGTAATGGTTACCATGCTAGCTTCATATACCCAAGGTCGCGGTTTCAAACCATGGCTTCCTTCGGAAGGGAAGTAAAGCCTTTGGTCCTGTGTCGTAGATTTACGGCACATAAAAGAACCTCAAGCCTGATAGAGAGGCCTCTGAACAAAATTAAGTGGTCTTTCACGCCCAATTTAGAATGGGACGCTGAGAACCACAGTAGTTAAAGAGCGTCCATAAATAACACGCCATTTATTTTTTTTTTCCTTCAAGTGCCTTAAAATTAAAACGTAGCCTGCACGGCTCCAACACGGATTCTAAATATCACATCTTGGTTGAGCGGAGGTCCTTCACCAAGTGCCTTACACTGTCGCCTGACCAGCGGGAATCATTGTCTTGTGTCACGTTAGTTTTCCTGGGCAGGGCATTCTCGCACCTTTCCCTCGGGTGAATACACGGCAGGTTACGGATCTTGTACCCCGAGCTCGAAACCTAAACGTGTTTAAAGTCTTTCTACTCTTCTCATTTTCACTGTAGATTTATATTTCTCTTCTGAATAATTCTTTTCCCCCCGGTACAAGATATGTACTGCCTCAAAATCCCGGCTATGGCATTGAATTCTTCTGTCTGACTCTACCTATCCAATTCCTCTACTACACACGACTTTTGTGGAAAAAAATTGATCCAATAATTTTAATTTTGTGAAACGAGAAGTGACGTTTCTTTCCATCTCTCTTTTGTTTGGCTCCTGGCTTTAAAAGCGAACTCAATTTCATTTGTTTCACTTAGCGCCCGCGTTTTAAAAGATTTGACTATCGCTTTGACCTAGTGTACTGTGTATCACCTTACTTTCTACTTAGATGGAACTAATATAATCATTTCTGCTAATGTTTATTTGGAATACCACAATAGGTAATGAGTAATCTTTTGTTACAATAGTTAGTAGAGAAAGTCATGTGAATGTTAAACACCAGGTTTTTGGGATTTAGGTTGGTTCTTTACTATACGTAAGTAATAAACAACAGTGGGGAGAAAAAAACCTCATGTGTTCCATTCACATGACTTTCTCTACATCTCTGCAACAAATTATTGTTAAAAAGCTTATGCTTCTATTTACTTCGTGAAAAATTAGCAGAAATAGTCTTATTAGTTGCTTCCTTGTAAGTAGAAACAAAATAAAGGAGTACCATAGGTTAAAGTGATAGTCAAAAGCTGGTTGCTATGTGAATGAAGTTCCTTTGTTTGTATGGACAGGAGTTGACAAATTCCTATAAGAGAAAAGTATAAGTTTTTCAAAGCTAAAATAAAATAAAAAAAAAACAGGAATATCTAAAAAATGATCAGTTCCACGAAAAAAAAAATGTAAATTACATAAATTGCGTGTTTTATCCTGATCTACATTTTTGTGTAGTGAGTTTTTGTCTATCTCTTAAGGTTTACCAATTATACAAAATTCAATAAAACTCCTCCAGAATAAAGAGGTCTTCAGAAGCTATTCCCAGAACATTCTTTACTTGGCATATTACTAAATACAAGGGATTTTTATCAAAACTACTTACTAAGCGGGAGACCTGGGTTCAATTCCCAGTACCGGCGTGGGGATTTCTGGACCGGGGGGCACTCAGCTTCGTGAGATCTCTGGTGAGCGAATTGAGGAGCTACTTGATGGAGAAATAGCGGCTCCAGGTCATGCGGACCGCATTAACCGGCCGGGAGGGTTTCGAGGCGCTGACCACGTCTCACCCTCCAATACTGCACCCCATCCGGGCGGTAGGCCAAGGTTCCTTGTGAGCTGTCGTGCCATGGCGTTTATTTTAATCAAAATCGTTAGAGACATTTTTAAGAAAATAAACATTTTCGAATTTTTTTCCATGTAAAGAGTAGTTGGGGTGTGGGTATTTTCTTGAAAATCTTCGTGTGGCAGCCTTGAAATATACCAAACTTAAATACCAGAACGAAATGAACCATTGTGTTATATCTGTTTAGGTTTTAAAATTGTCTTCAGAAAGCAAACCATTCCCGTATCATATTTCAGATGGGCCCTGTTGTTAATGGAGGATAAAGTCCAAACAAAACATCATTAATTTCATTATCAATATTTTCTTTGTAATATCGCATTTTATTATTGTTATTATTTTCCCCGGAGGGGTAGTTCAGTAGAATATCCCAGTGCACTTTCGAAGGAAGCTGTTTCAGGACATTCATCACTTGAGAAATGATCCATAAACGTAAGGCGTAATCTGGACGTTTTATTTATGAAATGACCTGCGTCGTTTACTTGGGTAAGCACAGTGCTTCTTACCGGCGTCAAAACTTTTCCTTAGGGTCTTTTATTTTGCCTGAAGACCTGGCCATTTTTCTTGCGAGCTAATGGTGACGGGCTGATAGCCTGTGCTCGTAAATCGTGCAACTGACAAGAATTATTTACCCGTGGCTTGCTTAAATTCTAGCAAGAAAAAGATGAGTAGGGCGGGGAAGTGTAATGCTGAAGAATCTGCCCTCTTCACACTAAATTTCAAGATGCTAGCGTTCCGGAGACGACGTTAAACTGCCATCGGGTTCCAGGCAACCAGAACCAACTGTTACGTAAACAACCACATTGATGTCTTTGCCAAACAAAGCTTCCATGACATTAGATGTACATTCTGTCAGGAAAGTACCGGGAATTGATCATTTAAAAATCCTGTTTAAAAGGGAATTCAAAATTATTGTTGTCGCTAAGTTGGCATAACTTTCCTCTATACCCACGCGGAGTTCGATCGCCATCTGTCATCTAGTTTGTTTACAGTACGCCATTTTGTTAGTTCATCTCAAAGGTGATTTGCGATTTTACGATAGATACAAATATTCAACAAAGAATCTGTCTCAAATGTTGCATTGCAAATGGTATTCCGTGTGCCGAATCGCTGAAAATGTTACAGAGGGCTTACGGTGAATCAACTTTATCAAAAGCACGTGCATATGAGTGGTACAGTGCATTCAAAAGTGGTCGAGATGTGGTGGAAGATTTGCCTCGCTCTGGTCGGTCATCAACGGTTTCAACTGAACTGAACATCGCTAAAGTGAAGAAAATGGTGCCTGAAAATCGTCATTTAGGTCTGAGAAAGATTGCCGCTGAACTTTCTGTGTCTCACAAATCGATTCGTACCATTTTAAACGATTGTTTGGGCATGACACGCGTTGCAGCTCGGTTAATTCCGAAAGATTTGAATTTTCTACAAAAACTCAATCGCGTAAGGATTGGTGAAGACATATTAGAACGAGCCAGTTCCGATCCCACATTCATTAACTTAATTCAAATTCAACTAAAACTCTCCTCAGTGCAATAATAATAATAATAATAATAATAATAATAATAATAATAATAATAATACATTATGCCCTAATATCGGCAAATGTAACCGATATGATACAATGTTATATGTTTTACTAGGTTAAAAAGCTGATATATTCAATTCACATGACTTATTCCATCCATTCCATAACAAATTATTCTTAAAAAAAGCTCATATATTATTTATTCCAACCAAAATAAGATAAATATTACAAAAATTCGATTTATGGCATTCACATAATCTTTTTTTTTTTTTTTACAAAATATTATTGCAAAAGATTATCGAGATAAACATTAGCAGAAATGGTTGCATTAGTTCCTTTAAAATAAAAAGGTATTTAGACAATACACGACGCTAAACCAATTCAAATCTTTTAAAAAGCCAGTTGCTTATGAAACAGTTGATATTCGATGCGCTTTGCACGGCCAGGAGTAAAACAAAAGTGATGAAACCAAGATGGCCTTCCGTTTGTGAAAATTTAAATAGTCTAAATTTGAAACTATCACAAGAAATATCTCAGAAACGGTTTACTCTACAAAACATTTATATAACATACATTGTGTGTTTAACAGATCTTCATTTTTACTTTCTCTACTATTACATAGTGTAGGTACTATTACACTATTACATAGTGCATAGAGGAAGTATTGTATTCCACCCAGAAATTCGATACCGATATTTCCCCGGAAATACATGTTTTAGGACCCCCTGTATACAAAAAAAGCATTTTTACAAAAAGGTCCGTGTGTCTATGTGTCTGTCTGTCTGTCTGTCTGTGTGTGTGTCTGTGGACATCATACCTCAAAATCGAAAAGACCGTTAAATACCAAACTTGGTATTTAAGTTCAGTATCTTCCAAGGATGGGGCACGAAGATTTTCAAGAAAATCCCCCCCGCCCCCAACTACCCTTCACATGGAAAAATTTTCGAAAATATTGATTTTCAAAATATTTCAAATAATATGTATATCTTGAATTTTCTGGAAATAGCCTCAGAAGACCTCTTTATTCTGGATGAATTTTACGGAATTTTGTGTAACTGGTAAATAGACAAAAACTTACCCCACAAAAAATGTAGAGCACCTTAAAACACACAGTTTATGTTATATACATTTTTTTTTCGAGGAGTTGATCGTTTTTTAGATATTCCTTGTTTTTTGTTTCAGCCTTAAAAAACTTATACTTTTCTCATACAGAAATTTGTCAACTCCTGTCCATACAAACAAAGGAACTTCAGTCACATAGCAACCATCTTTTGCTATCACTTTAACCTATGTTACTCCCTTATTTCGCTTTTACTTACAAGAAAGCAAGTAATAAGACCATTTCTGCTAATTTTTTCTCACTTAGCATAAAGTAAATTTTTGTGTAGTACGTTTTTTGTCTCCCTCTCTCTCTCTCTCTCTCTCTCTCTCTCTCTCTCTCTCTCTCGTGGCTAACTAGTTATGCAAAATTCATCCAGAATGAAGAGTTATTAAGATGCAATTCTCAGAAAAGCCAAGATATACATTTCAATTGGTTAGAAAATACCTTAAAACATTGGTAATTTAATAAAAATCTTAGAGCCATTTTTAAGAAAATCAAAATGTTCGAAAAAATGTTCCACATAAGCGGTAGCTAGGGGCAGGGGCATTTTGCTAAAAATCTTCCTGTCACATATGGTATTTAACAATAGCTTTTGTGCTATGTGCGCGCGCACAAACACACACTGACCATTTTGTAAAAGCTTTTCTTCGGATTAACGGGACCTAAAGTATATTTCCGGTGAAATCTCAGTATAGAATTTTGGGTGGAATACAATATATTCTGTATTTGTACTAAGTAGATTGTAAACACGTTCAGAGAAAGTAATAAGATGAACAGCGCAGTGAACTGTAATGCTGAAGAATTTGTCCTCTTTACACTAAATTCCAAGATGCTAGCGTTCCGTTAAACTGTCATTGGTTACCAGACAACCACAACCAACTGTTACATAAACATTCTATGACCGTAACTTCATTAGCTGTAAAACTTTCCTCAATGGAATAATAGATTAAGGGGAGGCATCTGTGAAAATTGATAAAATCCATAGTTTTTGTCACAGAGATTTAAAATTTTGCAAATATTTGTGCCAAAAGGTTTCTAGTAAATGTACCATATTTCATGTTTCTATTTAAGATAGTTTTTCCAAAACAAAATTATTATTGTGTTTTTTCTGCAATGTTTATGCTATATAAGAAATGCTCCTTGCACCACAATATTTGTTATAAATAAACTAAACTCTGGATGTATGTTCCATAGGACGATGTATACAAAATTTGGCATTTTTATTAAGATATGCAAAATATTTTTGGATAAAAAAAATATTTAATACATAGATGACCTGTTTTTTTTCCAAATGTTTAGTAATTTTCAACATCAGAATTCAATATCATTTAACCCATTCCATCTAGAACACACAAAAAGACCAAGTTTTATACTTTAACTATCTAAGAATATGTGTAAAAAGTTTCAAACCAATTCATAAATTCAATAATTGCAAGGAGCATGTTGTACAATTGAAAAATGTTGAAAAACAGAAAGCGGAGAAAAATGACTTTAAAGCCTTAAATGTATGAGAACATATAATTAATGCTTCAGAACTCCCCTGAGCCATATGAAGGTCCTTCAGCTAAAAGTTTAGCTTCCTCCTCTTTAAACTTTGCTACTCTTAACTCTTTTTTTTTTTTTTTTTTTTTCCTGTTTTGAATGTGCCTAATGTTCTGAGAGCACTTTGCTTTAATCTTCACCTATCCCTAAGGCTACTAATTCTTTGGCTGACAGGACTTATTTTAGTAGCTGAAAGTTTATTATTTAATTACACAAGCACTGGTGATACTAGAAAAAATCAGCTCATCAATTTTCTTTTGTATTACTTTTAATCAAGCATAAACATTTTCAAGCTTCTGTATCGAAAACTGCATCGTGTGGAACAATTTAAAGTTTTGAAAACTGTTTCTTTGTAAGTATTAGAATGTCATAATCTCCTGCAGAAGTTTTGAAACCAATAATATCTGTCAACTCTCACGGACTGTTCACACAAATTCTCCTGAATACATAAAGCAAAGAAAAACTGCAAGTCATTTGGTCCGAGTCAAGCTGCACTCTGCTGCTAAACAGCCTCTATTTCACGGCCGAAAATATGCTGTTGGTGGGGTGTGGGGAGACCCGCCAGTTGTTCTATCTCGCCTAAGGTTTAGGATGGGGAGGACCCAGGTTAAATAATCGGTGGATGATGACGGGGCAAGTAGAAGCATCCGGTGTGAGATATGTAAATTTTGAAACATATTACCATACTCACTTTTTTTAGTTATTAGTGCAAATTATTATAATTTCAACTTGAAATAGACACATTTAAGGTAAAATGTTATTGGTCAAAACTAAATTTCGGATTTTTATCAATTTTTCACCATAGTGAAATGGTTAAAGTTTCACATCCACTTACAGTCATCCATTTAAATCGGCACGTGATACGGTTTAAAACACCGCATGGTAATAAAAATAACAGGAAATTGAACTGCAAGCATCATATTATTTAATTAGACAATTTTTTTTTCGTTGCTTGCACTTTTTGATCAAATTTCACAGTTGCCTCCCCTTAAGCTTTGGTAATAACAATAACGTAACTGATATAATACTATTTTCGAAAAAAGTTCCACGTAAACGGTAGTTGGGAGTGGAAGCATTTTTTTGGAAGATACTGATCTTAAATATCAAGTTAGGTATTTAAACGAATTTTCGTTTTGAGCTATGCTGTCCAAACATATATTTTCGGTGAAAGCTCGGTATCGAATTTTTGGGTGGAATACAATAGCTTCTCTTTCCATTATGTAGATTGTACATTCAGGCTAGAGAAAGTACTAGCTGCCAAGCAAAGACAACGAAATTGAAATGAAGGGTCGTCATGAACGTTACCAACACCTAACAATAAGATATCCTTTACTTTCGTATACATCAAAGAGATATTAAATGATTCCGGGGAGTTTTTGAAACCTGGGGTCCTTACGTGTCCATGGTGAATACGGTTTTATGAAAAGATTTTAAGGCAAGCACATTCCATACTTCGCTGTCATACTAGACGAAAAGATAATCAATTTCGTAGTAAGCAGGTTTAAAAATAACTTGAACTTTGCAGTTTAGGTATTTAAAGACAAATAATTTAATGTGCATGACAGTGGTAACCTTCTTAAAGGGCAATGCATGTACTTGTTTCTTTTGAAGCCCTTTAACTGAGTGTGCAGCGAAAAGGATTCTTTGTTGACCATCTAAACAATAGTACCTACGTGTGTTAGAAAATTCGTGCATTCTCCATAATGCGAACGTAACCTATAATATTATTATTATTATTAATAATAATAATAATAATAATAATAATAATAATTTGGGTTTTATGCTGTCACTAGAGGTAGGAAGAAAAGATTAATTATTTTAGAACGTCTTTTTCTTTCTTTACATCGCATGTTCATGGCACATAGGTAATTTATTGCATTCCACTAAGATTTCACCGGAAATACACGTATTAGGGTCCAGGATATGCTCTATTCACAAGATGTTCCCTATATCTCTGTAACAAATTATTGTTAGAATCGAGATAAACATTGCTAGAAATGGCCTTACTAATTGCTTTCTTGTAAATAGAAGGGAAATAGGAAATACACTACACTAAAACGATAGTCAAATGTTTTAAAAGATGGTTGAAATCTATTTCTTTGCGTGGTCTGGAGTTGTAAATTCCCGTATGAGAAAAGTTCTAAGTATTTTTAAAACTAAAATTTCACATAGCATCCAACTTATAACAGATTTGATTATTACTTTAGCCTAGTGTATTCCCTTATTCTACTAACAAGAAAGGGAGTAATAAGGAAGTTTTGCTAATGTTTATTTCGATTAGAATGACGAATAAACTTTTTCACAATAATTACAGTCATCTTTTTAGGAATTTATTACATTAATATAAATTACTCCATAAACCTATATGAAAATTTAGAAAATAGATTAACCTTAAATATTTTACCCAATAATTTTTATTAACAATATACAATCAACACAGAGATGTAGAGAGAGTCATGTGAATAGAACACATCAGATTATTATACATATCGATCACGTGACAAAACATTTCTGAAGTTATTCTAGCACGTGTCCACTACACGCATGGCATCCAGGCTCTTAGGTACTGCGGTCGCTTTTCAAATGTTAAATTCACTGCCCCTGCGAAAATTAGTGCAGGTACGTAACAAAAAAAAAAAAAAAAAAAAAAAAAAGGAAACCGCACACGCGCACCAATAGGTTATACGATTCAAAGCAAGCCAGTCGCTCATGTGCACCGATTATCAACTGTCAAGGTTGAAACGGATTGTTGCCCAGCCGAAAGAGCTCTTAGTATGTACTTCAATTTATTAGACTATATAAGCTAATTTCTAAGATGTAATATAATGTTTTTTTTTAATGTCTTTTAAATATTATGTAACTATTTGTTATAAAATGTATGTAGTGAGTTCAGGGAAGTAGAAAACGTTTTCTAACGTAACAAGTGGGTCTTCGAGCGACGGTTTTAGTTTTTTACAATATTAGCTTTGTGTAATACTAGAGGGGAGGAATGCTTTTGTTAAGTCTTGGCTCGTAAAGCGAAAGTTGGTCAAAAATCACATGTGAGATGGTTACGTTACTTCCAAAGCGCACTACAACCATCTTTGGCGCCAAAACGGACCAATGAAATTGCAAGTTTAGAGTTTTGCGCGAGTTTTTTGCTTGGGTAAAATTTGGTATAAATGTAGAGTGTTCGCCCGAATCCAGACACTGTTATAATGTAACGCAACGCGGAACCTGCGTCGCTTTGAATACGAAATCCGCGCCAAAAAGTGAAATGTCCATAAATGTTTTTAATGTTAATTCTGATTACTGCCGCGTAAACTAAAGTCTCTTTTATGCGTGCCTATGCTCTCTTGTGAGAGAAGTAACTTTGTTGAATCGCGCCAGGAACTTACTACGCGAAACGAAAGTATAAGGCAATAAAGCCATTAACCCAATTCAAGTGCCGCTGGTTAATGAGTATAAGTTCCCGTACCACTTCCCCCAGATCTCCGTCCGCTTATTATTTTAGGTAATAGGTCTACATTGCTCGCCGCTGAGTAAGTATAGCCGTGGGGCGTCCTAAACTACACCTCCAGCTGTGACTCCGGAGAGAGGAAGGGATCGTTTCGCAGATACATCAGGCACATCACGAGTTTCCACCTCAAGGCACAGGTGTGTTCATTCGGCGCGTAGTTACAATATTGGACAGAATGGGGATTGACGCCTTGGAATGCGAAACATCGATGCAACTGGCACATGTAAGAATATTCCAATAGCTTCCAGGTACTTCTGTGACGTCACTCACAGCTATATAAGGAAGAAGTGCAAGCCAGTCTTTGACTGGAGTGTTAGCGGTCAGTAGCGTGAGAGAGGCGCCAACTGTCTACGCGTGGAAGCTTCGGGTAAATTATTGTGTAGCAGTGAATTAATAACTAATTTTGTGCTCAAATTTTAGTCAATAAAGACATGTGTTGCAATATGAAAGCTCACTTTGGAATAAGGATATGGCAGTTATTCAATCACGTTGCGTTAGATAGATAGATATAGAGAGATATAGATAGATAGATAGATAGATAGATAGATAGATAGATATATATATATATATATATATATATACAGACAGATAGATAGATACTTTATTTCACTGCTTAGGGTGTGGCCCGGTGGCAGCGCTGTCAATGTAATAATACAATGTACAATACAATTGAGTTAAATAAACAATAATGTGAGTAATACCCTGTTAAAATGACAATGACATCATAGTATACTAATATTACATAATTGTAACAACAGTAATAATAACGCACTCTTTTTTATTTACTATCCTGACTATAAATCACTGTTCTTTAGTCTCTTTTTAAAACTATTTACACTTTGAGGTAAAGTCTCCAGTAAATCTGCAGGTATTTTGTTCCATTCATTTATAGTTCTATTTGTGAAGGAAAATTTACCTATATCTGTTTTCTGTTCCCTATTTCTTATTTTTTCCGAGTGATCATTCCTCCCACAGGATATGTCTTTCCATGCAGGTTCCCCCTTATAGGCTCTAAAAATTGCACATAGCCTTGCTCGTCTCCTACGTTTTTCTAGTGTTTCCCAGGAAGTAGCAGTGCTGGTATGATTTTCTAATCCTTTACTTCTGTCTGCAAATTTAGCTGCTCTTTTTTGAACCCTCTCTAGTGCCAGTTTTTGCCCCACCCGATACGGATCCCAGCATGCAGCACTATATTCTAATATTGGTCGAACTAAAGAAGTGTATGCCAAATTTCGCGACTTTCCATTGCTGCGTTTTAAAATCCTTATTACGAAATGCAAGTGATCGAGTTTACATGTCCCCCCCCCACTCCAATCTTTGATTTAGTATTACCCCTAAATATCTGGTGCTATTTACTCTGAGTATTTTCTTATTGTCTAATGTATATATTACGTTTTTCTACTATTCTTGCCCTTGAAAATATAATTGTTTTACATTTGTTTGGATTTATCTCCATTTTATTATATTTTGCCCAGAGTTGAATTTTGTTTAAATCTTCTTGTAGATCTATTGTGTAGCGGCTACTAGTAACAATGAAGTTATATGCTTCTTGCTTATCGTTTTTGCGTCATTTTAATAGTTACCATTTACAATCAGCTGCAACTCCATTTCAGGATGAACGATATGAATACAGACTTGCTCTATTTTGTCATTTGATGGAACGTCTAGCTATGCCAACAGTTTGATTACTGCGCTAGTTTGGTACTCGCTTCTAATTGCTACACATAGATACAGTTTGCACTGAGGTATATGGGACCCTAACTGTAAACATCACATGATGCAACATAGCAAAGGAAAATACATCACTACTGCCATCATTGTGGCTAAAACTAAGCTTGTAATAGCTTAAGTATTTTAGTAGGACGTTAAATAAGGCATTTTAGAAAAGACAAACACACTTTACTGTATAAACACAGCTAATATGCAGTTAATCTAAGTTGGTTACATATACGTGCGTAGTAAAACGGTGATTAGTAGGTATTTTTCTCACCAGATGGTGTATTAGACCGACAATGCCAATTATCTCTGATTAAGGAATTTAATAGTACATACCGAGTTGAGATAACTGCATAAGTGTGCAAGTCCTAAGGACGAAAGTTACATTTTATTTATTTATTTGTTCGTCTCCTTAGCACGATGGTAGCTCAGCTGCTTACCAAGTGGGAGACCTGGGTTCGAACCCCGGTACTCGCACGGGGATTCCCCCTACCCCTGGGAGACTTGTTTCGGGGTGCACTCAGCCTCGTAAGGTCCCTGGAGGGTACAATTGAGGAGCTACTTGATAGAGAAGTAGCGGCTCCAGATCAAGAGGACCGCAATAACCGGCCGGGAAGCCTTCAAGGCGCTGACCACGTCTCACCCTCAATGGACCGTCATGGACCGAGATGGGGGACGCAGCGGCCGGGCGGTTCCTTGGGATTGTCGTGGCATGGAGTTATTATTTTTTAATTATTTATTTATTGAATATACAAAAACTTAAAAACTCTATTTCACCCGTAGGTATATTAGGGTTACAGTTCTTATACGAATGAATTTACAATAAATTAAGTAAATTAGCCATAGCTGAATACAGCTCATACTGGTGAAAGAAAACAAGATAAATAATATATATTGTAACAATAACACTAAAACGTTTAATAAACGGAACATAAAAACTTTTGGAATTCCCTAAGACAGAATTTCTACTTTTTCTACACGTACTATATACATAGTGTATAAAGAAGGTATTGCACTCCACCCAAAAATTATAAACCGAGATTTCTCCGGAAATACATGTTTTAGGGTCCCCTGTATCCAAAAAAAATATTTTCACAAAAAGTCCTCGCGCGCGTGCGTGCGTGTGTGTGTGTGTGTGTGTGTGTGTGTGTGTGTGTGTGTGTTTTCAAGCAATTCCCTCCACCTTAAACAACCCTTTACATAGAATTTTTTTTAGGACATTTTGATTTTCTAAAAACTAACTCTAACGATTTTGATTAAAATCTCTTACATTAAAGATATTTACCTGACAAATAAAATGTATATCTTGAATTTTCTGGGAATAGCCTCTGAAGACTACTTTATTCTGGATGAATTTTACGGAATTTTGCTAACTGCTAAACCGTAAGAGATGAACAAAAGCTTACCACACAAAAAATGCAGAGCACATACAATTCATGTTATATCAATTTTTTTCGTGGAGCTGATCGTTTTTGTGATATACCTTGTTTTTGGTCTCAGCTTTGAAAAACTTATACTTCTCATACAGGAATTTGTCAACCCTGTCCATACAAACAGGAACTTCAGTCACATAGCAACCAGCTTTTGACTATCACTTTAACCTATAGTACTCCCTTATTTCGCTTCTACTTATAAGGAAGCAAGTAATAAGACCATTTCTGCTATTTTTTTCACGATTAGTATGAACTAAATAGAAGCATTAACTTTTTAACAGTAATTTGTTTCAGATATGTACAGAAAGTCATGTGAATGGAACACATCAGTTTTTTTTTTATGTAAAGCTGAGATATTTGTTATTATTGGTTTCATTTTAAAGCACTTAAGCTTTTCTCAAATGGGAAGTAACATTTTGTTTTATCTCTCTCTTTTACTTCAAGTCATCCAAAGCGAGTCGAACTTCATTTCTTCCACATAGCGACCAGCCTTTTTCAAGATCTGAGGATCGCGTTAACATGATGTATTAACTTATTTCCCTTCCACTTACAAGGAAGCAACTAACACGGTCAGACCTGTTAACGTTTATCTCGATTAGCATTTTGAAGATAAAATTACAATGTTTTGCAAGAATAGTTTGTATTTTGAACAGTTAGGGATTCTTGTGTGAATGAAACACATCAGATTTTATTTTTTACTTTCTCTACATGTACTAGTGTATAGAGAAGGTATTGTAATGTACCAAAAATTTCCATACTGAGATTTCACCGAAAATACATGTTTTGGGTCCCCCTGAATCCAAAAAGAGAATTTCTGGAGAAAGGTCCGTTTGTGTGCGTGTGTGGACAGCATGGCTCAAAAACGAAAAGTCCATTAAATACCAAACTTGATATTTAAGTTCAGTATCTTGCAAGGATGCGACACGAAGATTTTCAAGAAAATCCTCCCACCCCCAACTACCCTTTACATGGAACTTCTTTCGAAAGTTTTCATTTTCTCAAAAATTGTTATAACGCTTTTGAATAAAGTCTCTCATAGTTGTGATATTTATTGACAAATAAAATGTACATCTTGAATTTTCTGGGAATGGCCTCTAAAAGGTCTGTTTATTCTGGAAGATTTTTATCGAGTTTTGCATAAGTGGCAAACCGTAAGTGATGGACAAAGAATATACATTTTTTCGTGGAGTTGGGTGTTTTCGAGATATTTATGGTTATTTATTTCATTTCTAAAATACTTAAACTTTTCTCATACTTTTAACTGGTCAACTCCTGGCCACGCAAAGGAACGGAATTCAATCCCATAGCAACCACATTTTAAAACATTTGACCGTCGGTTTAGCCTAGTGTATTCCCTTTTTCCCTTTTAGTTATAAGAAACTAAGTAAAAAGACCATTTCTGCTAATAGATAGAAGAATAAGCTTATTAACAGTAATTTGCTACAGAGATGTAGAGAAAGTTATGTGAATGGAAAACATCAACTTTTTTTTTTTTTTTTTTTACAATATTTGGTCAAATTTAGCAGATGCAGCAGCCTAAAAGATTGTAGCCATAGAATAACAAAATTTGAGATATTTATCGTCTATATATAAGAGGTAGTGGTCTCATTAGAACAAAGTTCTCGTATTTCTGTTCTAAGCTATAGATCGTAGGTATCTTTGGGAGGGGAGGGGGTAAAAAAGAGCAAAAGAGAAGCAATTGATAGATATTTGTTTGTGTGCTAGAATGGAGTAATGAAATGTGTATACTGTGGATAGACTGTGTGTACGCATCGAACGGAACTGTTTGCCTGTTTCCATATGAGAAGTAAACGACTGCATTTCTGTCTATGAACATGTGAATACCACTTGGCTGGCGGGCGAGCCAGGCACGCTCATGCTTGTTTGATCGCGCCAAATGAACCAATTACTGGAGACAAACATAGACACAACACTTCTCCTAATATTGACTGTATGTATACAACATTGGTGGAGTACCAAACAAAACTTGGCTATTTCCCTATCCCGTTGGGGCAACCTGTAGTGGTCGATCACCACGTGCCTTTCTCCGGCAATTCCATGGCGACCTGCTTCTCCTGCCTCGCGGTCCAACAATAACTGCCCGTATACTTCATTTACAAGTCCTTCACAGGGCTAAAATATAAGTTATTTTATATATTACGGAATTTTAACCTCTAACACATCTGTATAGGGTACACAGTGGATAGAAAAAGCATTGTATTCCACCCTAAAATTCAATGTCGAGATTTGATGTGGGGTAAATTGTTTTGGTTGATGAGGGGTAGTTTGTTTTGGTTGATGAGGGGTAGTTTGTTTTGGTTGATGAGGGGTATTTTGTTTGGTTGATCAGGGGTAATTTGTTTTGGTTGATCAGGGGTAATTTGTTTTGTTGATGAGGGGTTAATTGTTTTGGTTGATCAGGGGGTAATTTGTTTTGGTTGATGAGGGGTAAATTGTTTTGGTTGATCAGGGGTAATTTGTTTGGTTGATCAGGGGTAATTTGTTTTGGTTGATCCGGGGTAATTTGTTTGGTTGATCAGGGGTAATTTGTTTGGTTGATCAGGGGTATTTTGTTTGGTTGATCAGGGGTAATTTGTTTTGTTGATCAGGGGTAAATTGTTTTGGTTGATCAGGGGTAATTTGTTTGATCAGGGGTAATTTGTTTGGTTGATCAGGGGTAATTTGTTTGGTTGATCAGGGGTATTTTGTTTGGTTGATCAGGGGTAATTTGTTTTGTTGATCAGGGGTAAATTGTTTTGGTTGATCAGGGGTAATTTGTTTGGTTGATCAGGGGTAAATGGTTTTGGTTGATCAGGGGTATTTTGTTTGGTTGATCAGGGGTAATTTGTTTTGGTTGATCAGGGGTAATTTGTTTTGGTTGATCAGGGGTAATTTGTTTTGTTGATGAGGGGTAAATTGTTTTGGTTGATCAGGGGTAATTTGTTTTGGTTGATGAGGGGTAAATTGTTTTGTTGATGAGGGGTAAATTTTAGTAAAATTAAACAAAGGCAACTCCTGTCCATAAAAACAAAGGAACTTCAGCCACATAGCAACCATGTTTTGCTATCACTTTAACCTACGTTACTCCCTTTATTTCGCTCTTACTTACAGGGAAGCAAGTAATAAAGATTATTTCTGCTAATGTTTTCACACTTAGTATGAAGTAAATAGAAGCATAAACTTTTTAACAAAAATTTGTTGCAGAGATATAGAGAAAGTCGTGTGAATGTATTACATCAGATGTTTCAAGAAAGGATGTCAAAATGTTTATAAACAAGGAATTTTGATTTTAAAGCGAAGACCGGTAATATACTCCAGAGTAAAACATGCAAATCAAATTTCATTTCTAGAATAGTTTTAGAATTTGTAAATGTAACGTTACGTTATCAATTAAGTAGATATAGTTACTGTAACAAAATAAATAAATAACAAAACAAATATAAACAGATTCAATAGCATTTGAAAGAGAGTACTTTTAATAATATTATTATTATTAATAATAATAATAATAATAATAATACAGAACATGCATAAGTCAAAATATTTGAAACTGGGTTTTACTTTCTCTAGCACGTATATACAATATACATAGTAGGTAGAGAAGATACTGCATCTATCCAAAAATTCGATAGCGAAATTTCAATGAAAATACATGTATTGAGCACCTCTGAATAAAAAATCTGATGTGTTACACTCACATGACTTTCCCTAGCTGTTCTACAAACTTCTTACATAAGATTATTCTTCTTCCCGCATCTTGCTAATTGAGGTACTCATTAGCACAATGTTCTTATTACTTAGTTCCTTATAAGTAGGAAAAAATAAGGGAATACACTAGGCTAAAGTCATAGTCAAATGTTTTAAAAGCTGTCGTTATGCGATTGTCATTTTAAATCCCTTCTTTTTTTGGCCAGAAGTAGAACAAAGGAAACCGCACACTCCCGTCTGAGAAAAGTATAAGTACTTCACAACTGAAACTAATAACAATCAATACCTAGAAAACTCTTAAGCTCCACGAGAAAAATGTGTATGACGGAACTTGTGTATTTTAACAAGACCTACATTTTTTGTAATGTAAGTTTTCGTCTATCTCTTACGGTTTACTAGTTATGCCAAATTAAGCAAAATTCATCCAGTAAAAACAGGTCTTTAGAAGCTATTCCTAGAAAATTCAAGATATACATATTATTTGTCAGGTAAATATCTTTAATATACGATATTTTAATCAAAATCGTTACAGCCATTTTTAAGAAAATCAAAATTGTCGAAAAAAGTTCTATGTAAAGGGTAGTTTGGGGTGGGGGATTTTTCTCAAAATCTTTGTGCCGTATCCCTGGAAAATACTAACTTAAATACCAAGTTTGGTGCTTTACCGGCTTTTCGTTTTTGAGTTCTCGTGTTCACAGACACACGGACACACAGACACACGGACACACGGACACACACACACACACACACACACACACACACGGACCTTTTTGTGAAAATGCTTTTTTTTTTTTAGATACAGGGGACCCTAAAACATATATTTCCAGTGAAATCTCGGTATCGAATCTTTGGGTGGAATACAATACTTCTCTATCCCTATGTACATTGTACATACGGGGCTAGAGAAAGTAAAAAGTATACATTTAAAGAAAAATATCGTTGTTTATGAGTGTGTATGTGGATAGCATAGCTCAAAACAGAAAAGCAGTTAAATACCAAACATGGTGTTTAAGTTCAATCTCTCCCAAGGATGCGACCCAAACATTTTCGGAAAAATCTCTCTACCCCGAATAAACTTTTCAGGGAACATCTTTCGTAAATTGAATAATGATTAGCGATTTTCATTTAAACAGAAAATGTTTCAGATACTTTAATGGCAAACGAAAATTTTAATTTTAATTTTCTGGGAATAAAGTCTGAAGAATGACTTTTGCATAGCTTGTAAGTCAGAAGAGATACACAAACACTTAAGGTAACGCAACTTTGAAATTCCTAAATCTAGCAGTTTCCAACTAATCAGCCTGAAAATTGTAACATGAATTTATGCTGTACAGTAGTTACAGGCTTTAAAATTGGGTTTATGTATCATAAGTAGTTTTTGAGTTCTTAATTTTTAAATTAAAATATCGTATATTAAAGCTATTTACCTGACAAAAAATGTATATCTTGAATTTTCTGGGAATAGCCTCTGAGGAGTACTTTATTCTGGATGAATTTTACGCAATTTCGAATAACTGCTAAACCGTAAGAGATGGACAAAAGGTTACTACACAAAAAATGTAGAGCACGTTCAAACACACAGTTTATGTTACATATATTTTTTTTGTGGAGTTGGTCGTTTTTGAGATATTCATTGTTTTTGGTTTCAGCTTTAAAAACTTATACTTTTCTCATACAGGAATTTGCCAACTCGTGTCCATACAAACAAAAGAACATCAGTCACATAGCAACCAGCTTTTGGCTTTCACTTTAACCTATGGTACTCCCTTATTTCGCTTCACTTACAATAAAGCAAGAAATAAGACTATTTCCGCCATTTTTTGTCGATTGGCATGAAATAAATAAAAGAATAAGCTTATTAACAATAATTTGTTACAGAGATATAGAGAAAGTCATGTGACTGGAACACATCACTGGTGAACTATGCCGAGTATCACTCAGTACGTTCCGAGATCGATTGTCATGGGAACGTTTCTCTGACCCACATTTGTCCCTAAGGTCGGTACTGATAAGGTTTCTAGCACTTCATCACGTTCCTCTTCGGAGTACCAACTGCTAGTATTGCTGTTGGTACTATTGTAAACAGCGAATCGCTCGAGATAATTTCCTGACACATACACATTACATCCATTAGAAGATTCCAGATATTTCGTATAAACTTTTAAAGCGTAAACTACTAGGCCAGGTAATGCATTTGGAAGGTTCCAACGATTTTTACCTTCTCTAGATGCACTAAGTACATAGAGTATAGAGAAGGTATTGCACTCCAGCCAAAAATTCGATATCGAGATTCACCGGAAATATATGTTTTAGGGTACCCTTTATCTAAAAAAAGCATTTTCGGAAAAAGGTCGGTGTGTGTGTGTGTGTGTCTCCGTGTGTCTGTGAACACGATAACTTAAAAACGAAAAGTCGATAAAATACCAAACTTTGTATTTAAGCTTAGTATCTTCCAGGGATGCGACACGAATATTTTTAGAAAAATCCCCCCCCCAACTACCGTTTATATGGAATTTTTTTCGAAAATTTTGATTTTCTCAAAAATGGCTCTAACGATGTTGATTAATATTTCGTATATTAAAGATATTTACACGAACGAATAAAATGTATATCTTGAATTTTCTGGGAATAGCCACTGAAGTTTACTTTATTCTGGATGAATTTTATGGATTTTTGCATAACTGCTAAACCGTAAGAGATGGAGAAAAACTTACATAAAAATGTAGAGCACCTTAAAACGAACAATTTATGTTATATACATTTTTTTCGTGAAGTTGATCGATTTTGGCGTATTCCTTGTTTTTGTTTTCAGCTATGAAAAACTTATACTTTTCTCATTCAGGAATTTGTCAACTCCTGTCCATACAAACAAAGAAACATCAGTCACATAGCAACCGGCTTTTGATTAATAGTTTATCCTATAGTACTCCCTTATTTCCCTTCTGCTTACAAGGAAGCAAGTAATAAGACTATTTGTGCTAATTTTTTTCGCGATTAGCATGAAGTAAATGAAAGTATAAGCTTTTTAACAATAATTTGTTATAGAGATGTAGAGAAAGTCATATGAATGAAACACATCAAGTTTTTGTATAGGTTTGTATTTCCGGGGTTGCCAAGAAAACGCTGGGGTTGTTTCTCATTACCACAGTTTCTTACCCATCATTTCGTTTTCATTCCGTTTCTCTATCATCTGCAAGGTGTACTTCCAGGTTCATAGTGTGATGTAGTCGGGCAGATGATGCAGAAGCATTATCAATGGAAATATTACACTCCCTGGGTAGTAGGTGGCTGTCAGAACGACTTGTTGCTTCCAAATTTGTGTCATATAAAGGATAATTTGGGCTAGAGGAAGTTTTATGAGAATCTTTGTGTCGCATCCTTGAAAGGTGCTAAAGTGAAATACAAAGTTTGGTATTTAACTGAATTTTTGTTTTTGAGCTTAATGTTGACACACATATCGTTTGCGAAAATGTTTTTTTTTTATATATATATTCAACATACTGTAAAAGGGTTTTCCAATGAAATCTCGGTATCAAATTTTTAGGTTAATCGCACCTTATTAACTACCTACGTGCTATGTACAAAGTATAGACATTTATATACATATATATATATATATATATATATATAAACTGATAAGCGGAAGACCTGGGTGGGATCCCCAGTACCGGTGTGGGGATTTTTTCCCCCTCTAGGAGACCTGGCCCGGGGTGCACTCAGCCTCGTAAGGTCCCTGGGGGGGGGCAATTAAGGAGCTACTTGATGGAGAAGTAGCGGCTCCAGGTCATGAGGACCGCATTAACCGGCCGGGGGGACTCGAGGTGCTGACCACGTCTCACCCTCCAATACTGCAGCGCATCCATGACGTTTTTAGTGGACCGAGATGGGGTACGCAGCGGCCGAGCGGTAGGCCACGGTTCCCCGCGAGCTGTCGTGCCATGGAGTTATTTAAATAAACTGATGTGCTCCAATGACTTTCTCTACTTGTTCTGCAAACAAGCTATACTTATAAAAGATTATCCTTCTTTCTATGTCATTCTAGTCCAGATAAACATTAGAAGAATAGTATTATTAATAGAATGCACCTACTAGCCTAAAGATATTGTCAAATATTTAAAAAGCTGTCGCTATGCGATTGTCATTGAAAGTCCGTTTTTTTCTTAGAACAGTGGTAAAACAAAAGAAACACGGATTCCTGTTTAATAAGTATATTGGTGGGTTGTAACTGAAACCAATAACGAGGAATCCTTTGGAAAGGGTTATCTCTAATAAATATATATATATATATATATATATATATATATATATGACATAGTGAAGTAGCTCTTACATTTTACCAGTTATACAAAAATCACTCAGAATAAAGAAGACTTTAGATGCTATTCCCAGTATATTAAAGAGAGTATTTTAATACACAACATCTAGAGCCATTTTAGAGAAAAACATTCGAAAAATCTTCCATGTAAAGGTTAATTTGGGGTGGTAGGATTTTCTTTAAAATCTTTGTGTCGCATCCTTGGAAGATGAAATATCAAGTTTGGTATTTAACCGAATTTTCGTTTGTGATTTATCGTGTTCACAGACTCGCGAAGCTCTTTCTAAAAATCTGATGTGTTGTATCCACATGACTTTCTCTACATCTCTGCAACAAGTTATGGCACAAAAGCTTATGCCTCTATTTACTTCATGCTAATTGAGAAAAAATTAGCAGAAATAGTCTGTTTACTTGCTTCCTTGTAAGTAAAAGCGAAATAAGGGAGTACCGTAGGTTAAAGTAATAGTCAAAAGCTGGTTGCTATGTGATTGAGGTTCCTTTGTTTGTATGGACACGAGTTGACAAATTTCTAGATGTGAAAGGTTTTAAGTATCTCAAAACTGAAACCGATAACAAGGAATGTCTCAGAAAATTCAACTCTACGAAAAAAATGTATGTAACATAAATTCTGTATTTTAACATTGTCTAACATTTTTGTGTAGTAAGTTTTTGGCTATCTCTCACTAGTTATGCAAAATCCAGCAAAATTTACCTAGAATAGAGAGGTCTTCAGAAGCTATTTCCAGAGAATTCAATACATACATTTTATTTGGCTTGTAAATACCTGTTCTTTCCAATTTCTTCTATTAAACTGTAATTTAGGGTGGGGAGATTTTCCTCAAAATCTTCGTGTCGCATCCTTGAAAGAGAATACATTTAAATTAGAAGTTTTGTATTTTACCGACTTTCCGTTTTTGAGTTATCGTGTTCATGACACAGACGAACACTTTATCTATGTACTGAGTAGAGAGTAAAGATGTTTTTATTTTATTCAGAGGACATTAAAACATATATTTCTGGCGATATCTTAGCTTAGAATTTTAGTGTGAAATGTAAAACTTTCTCTATACTATGTACATGGTAAGTGTACAGAAGATATTTAAATATTTATTGTGCTTATTTACAACAAACATTTTATTCCTGGTGTCTAAAGTGACGTCAGACCTCCACTAATGTAAGACATGTACTTTTTACACTAGATAAAAGGTTGTCATAAACCTGACCAACATTATCGAGATACCTCTGGGGTTTAAACGATGACGTACATTCTACGCAATAAAACTCAAGGCCACACATTCCATGGCCTGCCTGAGTATTAGCGACAAAGAAAAAAAAAAAATAAAACAGATGAAAAACAAAGAGGTGTAAACGGCCGTAGAGGGACAACACGGCAGGATTTTATAGAACAGTATAATGGGTCATAAATAAGAAATAATGGGCTCAACAAACACTGTCTCCTAAAAATGTTATGGCCAACACACGGAAAGTAGAACTTCCTGAAAGACGAAATAGTCTCAGCTCAACATTTGTTCTCGGGACCTCATGTTTAATTTAGTACGTGGCATGAACATAACCTTAAAGTTTACCTATAAACCTTTGTTGAAAAAATCTGATGTGTTCCATTCACAAGACCTTCTCTACATCTCTGCAACAAATTATTCTTAAAAAGCTTATACTTCTATTTACCTTATGCTCATCAGAAAAAATTAGCAGAAACAGTCTTATTACTTGTTTCCTTGTAAGTAGAGGTGAAATAAGGGGCTACCATAGATTAAAGTGATAGTCAAAAGGCTGCTATGTCAATGAAGTTCCTTTGTTTGTATGGATAGGAGTTCACAAGTTGCTGTATGAGAAAAGAATAAGTTTTTCATGGCAGAAACCAAAAATAAGGAATGTCTCAAAAACGCTGAACTCCACGAAGAAAATGCATATAACATAAATTGTGAGTTTTAAGGTGCTCTATATTTTTTATGTAGTACGTTTTTGTCTATCTCTTACGGTTTAGCAGTTATTCAAAATTCAGTAAAATTCATCCAGAATAAACTACCGTTCAGAGGCTATTGCCAGAAAATTTAAGATATGCATTTTATTTGTCTGGTAAATATCTTTTATATACGAAATTTTAATTAAAATCGTTAGAGCCACTTTTTATAAAATCAAAATTTTCGAAAATGTTTCCATGTGAAGCGTAGTTTGGGGTGGGGGGATTTTTCTCAAAATTTTCATGTCGCATCCTGGAAGACACTAAACTTAAATACCAGGTTTGGTATTTTAGCTACTATTCGTTTTTGAGTTATCGTTCACAGACACACGGACACACTGACACACACACACCCACACACACCCACACACACACGGACCTTTCCTGAAAATGCTTTTTATGGATACAGGGGGTCCTAAAACATGTATTTCCGGTGAAATCTCGACATCGAATTTTTGGGTGGAATGCAATACTTCTCTATCCCTATGTACATTGACATACGGGGCTAGAGAAAGTAAAAAATTAGCAGAAATAATCTTATTACTTGCTTCCTTGTAAGTAGAAGCGAAATAAAGGTGTACCATAGGTTAAAGTGATAGTCAAAAGCTGGTTCCTATGTGACAGATGTTCCTTTGTTTGTATGGACAGGAGTTGACAAAACTCCTATATGAGAAAAGCATAATTTTTTCAAAGCTGAAGCTAAAGACATGGAATATCTAAAAAACGATCAACTCCACGAAAAAAAAATATATAACATAAAGTGTGTGTTTTAATGTGCTCTACGTTTTTTGTTTGGCAAGTTTTTGTCTATCTCTTACGGTTTACCAGTTACACAAAATTCCGTAAAATTCGTCCAGAATAAAGTAGCCTTCAGAGGCTATTCCCAGAAAATTCAAGATATACATATTATTTGTCAGGTATATTATCTTTAATATACGATATTTTAATCAAAATCATTAGAGCCATTTTTTAGAAATTAAAAATTTTCGAAAATGTTTCCATGTGAAGGGTAGTTGGGGGTGGGGGATTTTCTTGAAAATCTTCGTGCCGCATCCTTGGAAGATGCTGAACATAAATACCAATTTTGGTATATAACGGTCTTTTCGTTTTTGGGCTAAGCTGCCTACAGACACTCACACACATACACACACGGACATTTTTCTAAAAATCCTTTTTTTGAATTCAGGTGGTCTCAAAACATGTATTTCCTGTGAAATCTCGGTATCGGATTTTGGGTTCAATGCAATACCTTCTCTATATACTGTGTACATAGTACGTATGGAGAAAGTAAAAATCTTATTTGTCGAGATAAACATTAGCAGAAATGGCCAGGAGCCAGGAGCAGGAACTAGTCGCCCGAGTGTACTCGGGCGGGGGCAAATCACCACGGTACCTATCCGCTTTTCTCGCGGATTTACCCGTGTGATTTATTTCTTAGTTCCTTATAAGTAGAAGGGGTGTAAAAAACCCTACTAGGCTAAATCGAGACTTAAATGTTTTAAATGTTTTAAAATGTGGTTACGTTGACCAGTTTCCAAATGAGAAGCGTTCAAGTATTTTAAAAATGAAACCAATAAAAAAGAATATCTCAAAAGCGGTCAAGTCCATGAAAAAAATGTATGTAACATAAATTGTGTGTTTTACCAAGATCTACATTTTATCTTAAGTTAGTTTTTGTGTCTCTCTTAAGGTTTACCAGTTATGCAAAATTCCGCAAAATTGATCCAGAATAAAACTATTTTCAGAGGCTATTCCCAGGAAATTCAATATAGACGTTTTATTTATCATCTTAATATCCCTAATATACGATATTTTAATCAAAATCGTTTAAGCCATTTTTGAGAAAATCAAATTTTCGAAAACTTTTCATTTAAAGGGTAGTTGGTGGTGGGGGAAGGGAAATATTCCTGTTGTATCCTTGGAAAATACTGAATTTAAATACCAAGTTTGACACAAGCGAATCTTTTTCTAAAAATGATTTTACTTTCTCTACACGTACTATGTACATACAGTATAGAGAAGGCATTGCACTCCACCCAAAAATTGGATACAAAGACTCTTCGGAAATATATATTTTAGGATCCCCTGTATGCAAAAAAAGCATTTTCAGAAAAAGGTCCGTGTGTCCGTGAACACGATAATTCAAAAACGAAAAGTCGATAAAATACCAAACTTGGTATTTAAGATCTGTATCTTACAAGAATGCGATAAGAATATTTTGAGACAAATCCCCATTACTCCAAACTACCCTTTACATGGAACATTTTTCGAAAATTTTGATATTTTCAAAAATGGTTCTAACCTTTTTGATTAAAATATCGTATATTAAAGATTTTGCCTGATAAATAAAATGTATATCTTAAGTTTTCTGGGAATAGCCTCTGAAGACTACTTTATTCTGGATGAATTTTACAGAATTTTGCATAACAGCTAAACCGTAAGAGATAGACAAAAACGCACTACACAAAAAAGTATAATTCTCGATTTTTTTTTCTGGTAGTGTTTAACGCCCGCTTTAACTTCTTATGGCACCGCAGGCGGTGACACTGATCATACATGAATGATGATGGAGCACCGGTGGAATGCGATGGCGGGAGAAACCGGAGAAAACCCGCCCCAGAACCGCTTTGTCCACCATAAATCTCACATGCGGTCGCTTGGGATTGAACCCCGGCCGTTTAGGTGAGAGGCTAGTGGTCTAACCACTCGGCCACGGTGTGGCCCATAGTTCTCGATAAAACACACAATTTATGTATATACCTTTTTTTCGTGTAGTTGAGCGTTTTTTAGATCGTTTTATACTTTTCTCATACAGGAATTTGTCAACTGCTGTCCATACAAACAAAGGAACTTCAGTCACATAGTAACCATATTTTGCTATCACTTTAACCTATGTTACTCCCTTATTTCGCTTCTACTTATAGGGAAGCAAGTAATAAGACTATTTCTGCTAATTTTTTCTCACTTAGCATGAAGTAAATAGAAGCATAACGTTTTAACAAACGTTTTTTGCAGAGATATAGAGAAAGTCATGTGAATGGATTACATTATATTTTTTCGTGGAGTTGATTGTTTTTTAGAGATTCCTTGTTTTTGGTTTCAGCTTTAAAAACGTTATACTTTTCTTATACAGGAATTTTCAACTCATGTCCATACAAACAAAGGAACTTCAACCAGCTTTTGACCACCACTGTAACCTATTGTTCTCCTAATTCGTTTCTACTTACTAGCAAGCAAGTTATAAGAGTATTTCTGCTAATTTTTTTCTCGATTAGCATGAAGTAAATAGAAGCATGGTCTTTTTAACAATAATTTGTTGCGGAGATGTACAGAAAGTCATGTGAATGGAATACATATTTTTATTTGGATTCAGGGGATTCTAAAGAATTAATTTCCGGTGAAATCTCGTATCGAATTTTTGGGTAGAGTGCAATGCCTACTTTATAGGTGTAGAGAAAGTAAAAGGGTAATAAAGGCAGGTGTGAACAAGTGAGGATTACAATAGGTGCAGAAGGAGATTCTGGTCCATATAGACCCCAAGTTATTTTCCGCGAGAGACTATAAATTTTGAAGCAGCGCTAATGCTGCGGCAGATAAACGCTTTGATATATTCGTGAGGAGGTAACTCGAATATAACACAACATATGCTGTATTACTTGCAGAGCGCAGTGGACGAAACGGCACATTTTCCATAAAGCGGCAGCGTGGTTTTAAAACCCTCTCTAAGCGGCACGGCGGATAAAAAATGAGCAGCTTATGTGGTTTGTGCGGGTTACAGCAAGTTATTGCCCTCCTACCCGCGTGCTCCATTCTGTACTTCTGTGTAATCTCACAATAGAAAACAATATTTCAGTCTCGGCACTCATTCACATACAGGCTGAGGGGTAACCGCTCGACTCCCACCTAGGCGGCCCGGGTTCGTTCCCAAGCGCCCGCATGTGGGTTTTGTGGGCAGATTTTCTGCAAGTCCTCCGCTACTCACTCCACCGATAGCGCAGTCATCATTTTTCCTACATTTCATTTCATATCTACCGGCCGACCACGCGTTCCAGGTTCTCCATTCAGTGATTTTGTGTCTTTGGTTTCCCGACAGGCTTCCGACCTCTAGGAATGCGATTGTAAGTCCCAAAATAAATGGAAATGGCGTGTTATTTATGAACGCTCTTTAACTGGTGTGGTTCTAAGCGTCCTTTCTTTCTCTCTCTTTCCTTCGTTCCTCGTTCTTTCTCATTTTTTCTCTCTTCCTCTCTCCTTGTCTTTCACTTTTTCTTTCTCTTTCTTTCTTTCCTTCTCTCTCTTTCATTCTTTACCTCTCTCTAATTTCTTTCTTTATTTCTTTCGCTCTCCTTTCTTTATTTCTTACCCTCCTTTCTCCTTTCTTTCTCCTTTCCTTCTTTACTTCTTTTTTACTCTCTCCTTTATTTCTTTTCTTCCTTCTTACTTTCTTTCTCTCATTTCTTTCTTTTTTCTTTCTTTCTTTCTCTCTCTCCTTTCTTTCATTCTCTCTCTCCTTTATTTCTTTCCTTCCTTTTTTCTTTCTTTCACGCTTTCTTTCTCTTTTTTTTAACCTCTTGGATATCTTACGCATGTTTCACACATACACAATTTCTCTACTTAGACCCAAATGTGTGTATCCGTTGAAGTATAGAACTTGTGGGTAAAGTACAAACACTACCATAGCTTGATGGTATAGAAATCAAGGTTGTAAACTCTGCAAATGTAAATAACCTATGTAATGTGGGAAGCGCGAGCTAAACACACTGATCGTAGCGTTAACATATCATGATTAATTAAAATGTCGATTGTCAAATTAAATAAAGCAAGCGTTTGATTATTCGAACATAAAATAATTGCTTTCATTACCAACATACACGCGGAAGTAATTTTATGTTGTTTTTACACAAGATTTTAGAATGTGTCAGGTAGAAAGCTAAATAAATTGGTGTTGTATAAAAGCATTCGTTTTAACACACCTGTTATGTTATTTTTTCTATGTGTGTACATGTCATGTTTTTCATTCTGTCTTGGCCGGGGTAGCACGAGTGAATTTCTATATCTGGTGTGATGAGTTCATTAATTGTATTTACCTCGCCGCATTCATTGAGAAACTGTTATAAAATGGCCTAGAAAACTGCATAACCTGAAATATTCCCCTCTTTACTTTCTCTACATGTACTACGTACTTAGTGTATAGACAAAGTATTGTAATGCACCTACAAATTCGATTCCAAGGTTTCACCAGAAATACATGTTTTGTGATCTCCTGAATTAAAAAAAAAGTTTTTTTTAAAAATGTACGTGTGTATGTGTGTGTCTGTGGGCAGCATAGCTCAAAAACGAAAAGTCCGTTAAAAACCAAACTTGGTATTTAGGTTTGAAATCTTACAAGGATGCGACACAAAGATTTTCAAGAAAATCCCCCAACTACCCTTTAGATGACACTTTTTTCGAGAAAAAAATTATTTTTGTCAAAAATAGCTCTAAGATTTTGATTAAAATATCCTATATTAAAGATATTTACCTGTAAATAAAATGTATATCTTCAATTTATGGAAATAGCTTCTGAATACTACTTCATTCTGAATGAGATTTACGGAATTTTGCATATATGCTAAACCGTAAGAGATGGACAAAAACTTACCACACAAAAAATGTAGACCACGTTAAAGCACATAATTTATGTAATACAAATTTTTTTTCGTGGAGTTGGTCGTTTTTTTTTTAGATATTCCTTTTATTGGTTTCAGCTTTGAAAAACTTATACTTTTCTCATACAGGAATTTGTCAACTCCTGTCCATACAAACAAAGGAACTTCAGTCACATAGCAACCAGCTTTTGACTATCACTTTAACCTATGATACTACCTTATTTCGCTTCTACTTTCAAGGAAGCAAGTAATAAGACTATTTATGCTAATTTTTCTCGATCAGCATGAATTAAATAAAAGATTAAGCTTTTTAATAATATTTTTGCAAGGATATAGAGAAAGTCATGTGAATGGAAAACATCAGATTTGTTCTATTGTTTTACAGCTCCATAATATGGAGCAATATCTGTGCAACACTGATACTATAGAGAAAGCATCTGATGTATTTCACCATTCACATTGGTTTCTCTACGTGTTCTGCTAGCAAACTATCCTTACAATATATTATTCTTTTATCTACTTCATATTAATTGAGATAAACATTAGCGAAATTAAGTCTTATTACTTGCTTCCTTGCAAGTAGAAGAGAAATGGGAGTACAGTAGGCTAAAACGATAATCAAATGTTTTAAAACTATGCGATTGACAGTGAAATTAGGTTTTCTTTCCATAGCCAGGTGTAAAACAAAAGACATATGAAACGGATGAGCGCTTCCGCTTTGAGAAAACCTCAAGTACTATTTTATAATTGAAACCAATGATTAGCACTACAAAAAATTGTATATGACATTATGTAGTAAGCTTTGTCTATCTCTTATGCTTTACCAGTTTTGAAAAAATATTCAAAATGAAGAGAACTTCCAAGTGTTATTCCCAGGAAATTCAGGATATACATTCTATCAAGAAAGTACCGGGAATTGATCATTTAAAACTCCTGTTTAAAAGGGGATTCGAAACTATTGTTATCGCTAAGTTAGTACAACTTTCCTCTATACCCACCTGAGTTTGATCGTCATCTGTCATCTAGTTTGTTTACAGTACGCCATTTTGTTAGTTCATCTCAAAGGTGATTTGCGATTTTACGAGAGATACAAATATTGAACAAAGAATCTGTCTCAAAGTTTGCATTGCAAATGGTATTTCGTGTGCTGAATTTCTGAAAATGTTACAGATGGCTTACGGTGAATCGACTTTATCAAAAACACGTGCATATGAGTGGTGCAGTGCATTCAAAAGTGGTCGAGATGTAGTGGAAGATTTGCCTCGCTCTGGTCGGCCATCAACGGTTTCAACTGAACTGAACATCACTAAAGTGAGGAAAATGCTGTCTGAAAATCGTCATTTAGGTCTGAGAGAGATTGCCGCTGAACTTTCTGTGTCTCATCAATCGATTCGTATCATTTTAAACGATTGTTTGGACATGACACGCGTTGTGCTCGGTTAATTCCGAAAGACTTGAATTTTCTACAAAAACTCAATCGCGCAAGGATTCCGACCCCACATTCATGAAACGCATTGTAACTGGCGATGAGACGTAGGTTTACGAGTTTGACACTCAAACCAGTCAACAAGCTTCCGAATGGTGCCTTCCAACTGAACCGAAACCTAGAAGGGCACGTCAAACTCGATCAAAACTGAAGGTTATGTTGACAGTTTTTTTTTTCGATTATCGCGGTGTCGTGCACTCAGAGTTCTTGCCAGAAGGTCATATGGTAAATAAAGATTTATCTAAGCGTTATTGGGCGTTTGAGAGAAAAAATATGGCGAAAAAGGCCGGATTTGTAGAACGCCAACTCATGGATTCTGCACCACGATAACGCACCAGCTCACAGGGCTATTATTGTGAACGATTTTGTGGCCCAAAACTCAACAAATTTCATCAAACAACCTCCGTAGTCACCTGATGTGGCTCCTGCTGATTTCTTTCTCTTTCCAAAACTCAAGTTACCATCCGTTTTCAGTCGATAGAAGACATAAAGGAAAATTCGCGGCGACAATTGACATCGATTCCTAAAAGTGCCTACAAAAAATGTTTTGTTGATTGGATATTCGTTGAAATAAATGTATAATTTCAGAAGAGGCCTACTTTGAAGGCGATAAAATAAAATTCATTTTTTGTGTTTTATTGGCAAATTCCCGGAACTTTCTTGACACAGTAGTACATTTTAGTTGTCATGCAGCCATCAATTTAATTAAAACCCTTGAAGCCATTTTTGAGAAGATTAAATGTAGTAGGATTTTCCTGAAAATCTTGAAAGTCGTATCCTTGGAAGATACTAAACGTAAATATCAAGTTTTGTATTTAATTGACTTTGAGTTGTCCTCAGTCTCTCTCTCTCTCTCTCTCTCTCTCTCTCTCTCTCTCTCTCTCTCTCTCTCTCTCTCTCTCTCACACACACACACACACGCACGCACACATATTCACGTGAGTCTTTAACATTTCTCTAAAATGTTTGTTGTGGAATCAGAGGATCTGATAATAATAATAATAATAATAAATTAAAATATAATAATAATTCCGTTGTATCTCAGCATAAAATACAATCCTTATATATCTACTATGTACATTGTACATACGCGCTAGAGAAGATAGAAACTATCCACAGCGTTGAAAAAATTATAATTTGTAATAAAGATGTTATGTTGCAATATACTAAACAAGACTAAAAATCTGATGTTTTCCATTTGGATGACTTTCTCTACATCTCTGCATCAAATTATTGTTAAAAAGCTTACGCTTTTGTTTACTTAATGCCAAGACCGTTAAATACCAAACTTGTATCTTCTAAGGATACGACACGAAGATTTTCAAGAAAATCCACCCACCCCCAGCTATCCTTTACATGGAAAATTTTTCGAAAATTTTGATTTTCTCAAAAATTCCTCTAAGGATTTAGATTAAAGTATCGTATATTTAAAGTATTTACATGTCAAATAAAATGTATATCTTGAATTTTCTGGAAATAGCCTCTAAAGACCTCTAGTGTACTGCCTTATTTCGCTTCTACTTACAAGGAAGCAAGTAATAAAACTATTTCTGCAATTTTTTTCTCTATTAGCATGAAGTAAATAGAAGCATAAGCTTTTTAACAATATTTTGTTGCAGAGAGGTAGATAAGGTCATGTTAATGGAACACATCAGATTTTTTTGGATTCAAGGGGAACCCAAAACATGTATTTACGGTGAATTCTCGGTATAAAAATTTTGGATTCATTACAATACCTACTCCTGTAGAGTGTCGAGATACTAATAAAGGTTTATCAAGCCATGGTTACATTTGTGTTTGAGGCATTATAAATATATGTAGCTTCTACAAGCGCTCGTCAAATGTTGGATTGCAAGTCTACTCGCGCTTATATTTGACTTTGTGTAGCGTTTGACTCTTCTCAGGGCGTTTTTTATCGGGCTTGTTGTGCGTCCCAGATCCAGACCACCTGGCGGCTTCTTAAATAATAAGTCGCTAGGATTTTTGTGGACTCGCAGTTTATTTTTATAGTTATTATTTTACAATTCCAAAGATAAACTGTAATCGCTCGATGCAATTCTTTACTTTTTTGAACGCTGTGAATCCATGTGCGCGTATAATTCAACACGAATACATTTTTACGCGTTATCTCTAAACGGCCTTTTCCATTACGCGTGAAGAGGCCTCCTTCTTCATGATAACTTGGCGTCACCAGCCAGAAAATCAACACGTAACTATGGATACTGATGAAAAAACAAAATCGCATCGAGAAAATCAAAACACTCATATGCGACGAAAGCACAAGGAGTAATAAAAATGTGCATCCAGCGATTTCAACTTCGGAAGCAAAGGAATAAAAACAATTGAACATCAAATATTATAAACATGACATAAAACTCATGAAATGTCGGCAGATTTTATGAATAATATATAAATATAGCCTCATGTATCCATAGACTAATCAACTGAGTATCTCCGGAATGTAATGGAGAAGAAAAATGTGGCTTCCAGCAGAAATGTGCCAAAGCAGCCCACGCTTGTGGACAGACAGCAGTGGGATGGAAATAATTCCGGAAATGTGGGATAACATGTTACGTGTGAAGTTTTCACACCAAGCTGTTGCCAATGTCGTTACAGAAATGGCCACAACACCTGCACCATTTTGTTTTCAGCAAGATGGCGGGGAGGGGAGCATGTGGTTATGTAACTCACAGTTATTAATGTGGCTCTGGAACTAGTTCAAGCTTATATTTGCTCCTTAACGGAACATCTCAACTATCAATTTATGTACATTACCACCATGTAAAAGGGTAGTTCGGTGTTGGGGCATGTTCTTAAAAATCTTCGTGTCTCATCCTCAAAAGACGCTGAACGTAAATGCCAAATTTGGTAGTCTCCGATATTTTCGTTTTTGAGTAATGCTGTACACTGTCACAAAAATTTGTGTGTTCAATTCACATGACTTTCTCTATATCTCTGCATCAAATTACACTTAGGAAGTTTATGCTTCTATTTACTTCATGCTAATCGAGATTATATTTACAGTAGTTGACAAATTCATGTATGAGAAAAGTGTAAGTTTTTTAAAGCTGCAACCAAAAATAAGAAATATCTCAAAGAGATCAACTCCACGAATATATATAACATAAATTGTATGCTTTAACGTGCTCTACATTTTTTCTGTGTTAAGTTTTTGTCCATCTCTTACGGTTTAGCAGTTATGCAAAATTCATCCAGAATAAGGTAATCTTCAGAGGCTATTCCCAGAAAATTCAAGATACACATTTTATTTGTCAGGTAAATACCTTCGATATAAGAGATTTTAACAAAATCGTTAGAGCCATTTTTGAGAGAATCAAAGTTTTCGAAAAAAGTTCAATGTAAAGGGTTGTTTAGGGTGGGGGATTTTCTTGAAATTTTTCGTGTCGCATCCTTTGAAGATAACTAAATTTAAGTACCAAGTTTGGTATTTAACGTGCTTTTCATTTTTGAGCTATGCTGCCCCCAGTCACACACACATACACAGACAGACGGACATTTTTCTAAAAATGCTTTTTTTGGATTCGGGGGGACTCAAAACACGTATTTCCGGTGAAATCTTGGTATCGAATTTTTGGATGCATCACAATATCTTCTATATACACTATGTACATAGTACGTGTAGAGAAGGTAAAAACACATATATACAGAGACACACAGACCTTTTCTAAACATATTTTTTATGGATTTAGCGGTCTCAAATCATGCATTTCGGATGAAATCTCGGTATGGAATTTTTGGGTATAATACAATATCTTCTCTACACACTATGAAAATAGTACGTGTAGAGAGAGAGAGAGAAAAAAGGAATGCACATTTTGAAATACACTCTGGACCAATGCTGTATAATTTTCCAGAAATGCTCACCAAATGGAGTTAATGCAGGTATATTTAACTAATAATTGCAAGGTAAATTTTGCTACTGCTTTTGGAGATTTGTTGATTGCGCAACCCAAGCGTATTTGAGTAAGCGATCTAAAGTAGCATGGGGCTTCCCAATTATTTTGATTATCCAAATCCGCTTTAATAGAACCGCAACGCGAGCGTCCCTACATCCGGCTAGATGTCCGTTTCCTCTTCCGGTGCCTAATGCTTCCGGGTTGCTCTGGCAACCCTAATCGTGCTTTTATGTTACCGCATCATGTTATCAGATTTCATCCCCGGTCTCCGGGTCGAGAGGCAGTAAACCTCCACAACACACGAAAACAGAAAGCATTGCTAACCTAAGAGGAAGTAAAAAGCAGTGCATTCGACCCAAAATTTCGACTTGAGAGTTTTCATTGTATTAATATTATGTGTCTTAAAACGTAAGAATAGCATAGCACATAGGTAGAGAACCTATTGCATTCCACCAAAAAATTGATTTAGAATTTCAGTGAAAATATAAGTTTAAGGGTCTCTTTTGAATATAGAAAACATTTTTACTATCTCTACTCCTCTATATAGCGGGCGTATTAAATTCCACCAAAATATTCATACCGAGATTTCTTCTAAAATAGACGTTTTAGGGTCACCTGGATCCGAAAAGGGTCGTGTGTGTGTCTGTGAATATGATAACTCAAAAACGAAGAGTCGGTTAAAATACCAAACTTAGATTATCTTCCAGGGATGCAACATTTTGAGAAGATATTGGGAAACTCTCCTCATCCAAAACTAACCTTTACATGGAAATTTTTCGAAAATTTTAATTCTCTCAGAAACGGCTCTAACGATTTTTATTAAAGCACCCATTTCATATGACAAATGAAATGAATATTTTGAATTTTATGGGAATAACTTCTGAAGACATATATTTTTAAATGTAATTATTTAAGGTCACTTTATAACTACAAAGGTCATCAGTCTACAATATTCTTACAAGATCAATGTATACACAACATTTAATACAAATATATTACAAATGTGGTCACAAACTTAACTATTTGAACTTTGGTAACAGTAAAATATAATCCATGTAAATTGGTAAACAATTATAATAGTAACAAACTCTAGTTATAACAATAAATTACATCTTTATTCTGGATGAATTTTCTGGAATTATGCATAACTGGTAAACCGTAAGAGATAGACAAAAACTTACCACACAAGAAATGTAGAGTTCGTTAAAACACACAATTTATATTATACACATTATTTTTTTTTTCGTAAAGTTTTTTTTAGATATTCCTTATTACTGGTCTCAGTTTTAAAACTGAATATTACAACATTTTTGTAGAGAAAGTCATGTGAATGGAACACATAAGATTTTTACTTTCTCTATACGTGCAATGTATATAGTGTATAGAGAAGGTATTGCACTCCACCAAAAATTCGATACCGAGATTTCACCGGAAATATATGTTTTAGGGTCCCCTGTATCCAAAAAAAAGTATTTTCAGAAAAAGGTCCGTGTGTGTGAGTGTCCGTGTGTCTTTGAACACGATAACTCATAAACGAATAGTAGCTAAAATACCAAATTTGGTATTTAAGTTTAGTATCTTCCAGGGATGCGACACGAAGATTGACAAAAATCCCCCCATCCCAAACTACCCTTTACATGGAACTTTTTTCGAACATTTTGATTTTATTAAAAATGGCTGTAATGATTTTGATTAAAATATCGTATATTAAAGATATTTACCTGACAAATAAAATGTATATCTTGAATTTTCTGGGAATAGCTTCTGAAGACCTGTTTATTCTGGACGAATTTTGCTTAGTTTGGCATAACTAGTAAACCGTAAGAGATAGACAAAAACTTACTGTACAAAAAATTTAGGTTTTTTTTTAAAATACACAAGTTATGTCATATACATTTTTTCTCGTGGAGCTTACCGTTTTCGAGGTACTCATTGTTATTACTTTCAGTTGTGAAGTACTTATACTTTTCTCAGATGGGAGCGTCCGTTTTTCTTTTGTTCTACTCCTGACCAAGAAAAGAAGCGATTTGTAATGACAATCGCGTAACGACAGCTTTTAAAACATTTGACTATTGGTTTAGCCTAGTGTATTCCTTTATTTTCTTCCTACTTATAAGGAACTAAGTAATAAGAACATTGTGCTAATGAGTACCTCGATTAGCAAGGTGCAGGAAAAAGAATTATCCTATGTGAGAGTTTGTAGAACAGCTAGAGAAAGTCATGTGAGTGTAACACATCAGATTTTTAATATACCTACTCCCTTTGCATGAACGCTTCTTAAACAGAGAAACATTTAATTCTAGGTGAATGCTTTAAGGAGTCGTTAGAAAGTAATTATGACTTTTAGGCGCGGAATTCTGCGAGGCATAAACTTTAAAAGGCTGAAATTCTGTCACTCATTGCCTGTTGCATTAAAATTATTAATTCCACGACACAGTTTGACCTACATTAAATTTTGTAAATATTCTTTATTTTTTGTTAAACACAAGAGAGAACGAAAATAAGATATCTGTATATTTCGTTTTAATGAACAAATGAATGAATTTTAAATAAAAGTAAAACACATTATGTATATGAATCGCATGGGTCCACAAAACGTGTGTGATGCTATACTAAAAATCATTATGTGTTCCATTCACATGAATTTTCCAACGTCTCTGCAACAAGTTATTGTTAAAAAGCTTATGCTTATATTTACTTCTTGCTAACCGAGGAAAAAATAGCAGGAATAGTCTTATAACTTGCTTCCTTGTAAGTAGAAACGAAATAAGGGAGTACTATAGGCTAAAGAGATAGTCAAAAGCTGGTTGCTATGTGACTGAAGTTCCGTTGTTTGTTTTTGTCCATCTCTTACAGTTTAGCAATTACTTAAAATTCCGTAAAATTCATCCAGAATGAAGTAGTCCTCACAGGCTATTCCCAGATAATTTAAGATATACATTGTATTTGTCAGGTAAATATCTTTAATATATGATAGTTCAATCAAAATCGTTAGAGCCATTTCTGAGAAAATCAACATTTTCGAAAAAAGTTCCATGTAAAAGGTAGTTTGTAGTGGGGAATTTTTCTTAAAATCTCTGTGTCGGATCCCTGGAAGATACTGAACTTAGATACCAAGTTTGGTATTTTAGCTACTTTTCGTTTTTGAGTTATCGTGTTCACGGTCACGGACACACACGGACCTTTTTCTGATACAGGTAACCCTAAAACTTATATCTCCGATGAAAGCTCGGTGCATTTTGGGTGGAGTGCAATACCTTCTCTATACACTATGTACATAGTACGAAGTACGTCCAGAAAGTAAGTTCCGTTTCAATTTATCTCCGCTGCAGCGCTGCGATCGCAGTTCCGCACATGCGCGGTAGACGCTCTGTATCAAGGAGAAGAAACATGCGCCATTTTCAGATCGCTGTCAGCCACATGCGCTTTGTTGTGTTTGTTTACAATGTCGGTGTTGATTGAAAATCCCGCCGCTTGTGAAATCAGATCTGTGATTGGTTTTCTGAATGCTAGGAAAGTGAAACCAATTGAAATTTATCGGCAAATTTGCGAAGTTTACGGACAAAATGCGATGAGTGATTCAATGGTGAGAAGATGGGTCCGACAGTTCAATGAAGGACGTAGTGAAGTGCACGATGAAGAACGAAGTTGGCGTCCATCTTTGGTTACAGAAGATCTGGTCCACGCGATTGATGACAAGATCCAGGAAAACCGCAAGTTTACAATTAGTGCTCTCGCTATGGAATTTCCCCAAAGCTCACGATCACTAATTCATGAAATTGTTACCGAAAAACTGAAATTTCGTAAACTTTGCTCACGTTGGGTAGAGGCGGCAAACTTCTATGAAGAAGGTATACAAAAACTTGTGCCACGCTATGACAAATGCCTGCAAAATTTCGGCAGTTATGTGGAAATGTAGTTTAAGAGTTGTAGAATTTTGTGCAATAAATAATTATTCTGTATCTGTACACAATTTAATTTTATTACCAAACGGAACCTCCTTTCTGGACGTACCTCGTACATATGAGATACAAAAAGTAGTCATTTGTTACATAATGGATAGAATTCTATGCTGTTGTGGATGCTTTATGCCAAATCAACTACACATTTACCTAGTGAAAGCATTTCAAAAGATTAACAATATAATTTGCCTATCACTAGAGGTAGTGTGATTATCACAAAAGCTACAAATCAATAAAGTATTTTAAACCTATGCAACAGTTTCTCCTCAATAAAAGCAGTGTTTAAGCTCGCATAGAACACTTACCACTTCCGATGCGTTCTAATGCAGTATAACCAAAAAGCGATCTCTGTGGTCATTTTAAATTGCCCATAATCCTTTGCGGTCGCTTTGGGACCATTCAGTATGCATTGTGGTTCTCTAATAAAGCCGCCAAGCAAACCAACCCTCTGTGTTATTTGCTTCGATACTATCAACGCAATTATGCTTTCCATTCACTTTCATTGTGATTAGTTCAATTCGCCCCATTTTTATAATATCTTTTATCTACTTTCCCCTTTAACTTGTACATCCAGTTTTACATTTCATAAAACAAATCAGGATCGAAAATTTGATGTGAAGCGCTTGTTAAAACATACTTTAGCTATTATAACTCGCAGCTAACCAGATTATGGTATGTTTCATATGTTACGGTATGATTCATATATTACGATATGATTCAGATGTTAAGGTACGATTCAAATGTTACGGTATGGTTTAAATGTTACGGTACGATTAATATATTACGATATGATTTAGATGTTACGGTACGATTCATATGTTACGGTACGTTTCAAATGTTACGATATGATTCATAATATTACGATATGATTCAGATGTTAAGGTACGATTAAAATGTTAAGGCACGATTTAAATGTTACGGTACGATTCAAATGTTACGGTATAATTCAAATGTTACAATGCGATTCAGATGTTACGGTATGATTCAGATGTTTTGGTATGATGTTATGCCTCTAATCCAACTGCATCTCTGAAACCTCTGTCACTGACTTACTTGCCTCCCTACCGAATTGAGGGATTAACCCTAAATTACGGGCGACAGAGTACAGAATTCTGCTAAGTTAGGGACGGGGTCGCCAACGATATAGCGCTGTCCACCAAAAAAAATCTCCACCGGAAGATTAAACAGAAAGAAAATATCAATTCTGAGGGAAAGGGCAGGCAGTACCGCTATATGCACCTGCAGTTTCAGAGGGCGGGTGGCCACAATGGACTTGACCCAGGTGCAGATTAGTATGCCAGCATGGCCGAAGCCCGGATATCGCCCTGGGGAGTTTCTTGGCTCTGGCTGCTCTTCCTTTATGTAAGCCCACAAGCGTAGCAGAATGTTTTGGAACTACGAGAAGGCGCGCACATTTTTGGCTGCTATGTCCTTCCTTTTTGGGCTATTATTGCCCGTGTTCAGTGGCAGGCACCGGCAACAATCTGTAAGAGATAAACAAAAACTTTCTACACAAAAAAATGTAGAGCTCGTTGAAAAACACAATTTATGTCACATACATTTTTTCTTAGAATTGACCATTTTTGAGATATTCCTGGTATCAGTTTCACGCACTGGAATTTATCAACTCCTGACAATGCAAAGAAACGGATTTCATCCACATGGCAACCAGCTATAAAAACATTTGACTGTCGTTTTAGCTTAGTGTGTTCATTTATTTTCCTTCTACTTAAAAAGAAACAAGAAATTAAGACAATTTCTACTAATGTTTATCTTGGTTATCATAAAGTAGATAGAATGATATGCTTTTTAACATTACATTTCTGTAGAGAAAGCCATGTCAATCGAAAACATAAGATTTTTGCTGTTTATATAGGTATAAGTTAATTTATCTAAAATGTAAACAAACTTGGAATGTAATATTTTAGATAATAAATATAATCATTTGAAAATCATGTCCCGATTTAAGAAATTTAGCATTGGGATGGCGTATTTTCAGATTTTTATTTATTTATTTATTTAATATTTATACTTGCCTGCTCTTTTATTTGTGGTTCCGTCACTTCATCACTTCTTCCTGCGGGATGTTAGCGTGCAATAGATCCACCAATGTTGAATCTTAAGACCTTTTTACAATGCTATTGTAATCTAGTGGAAAATGCCACTTTTTATGCACGCTAGTGTACTTGGCATATAAAGTAAAAATATTTGCAGCGTGAAAACGAATCAGGAGTATTATTTTATGTGCAGCTACTGACCGGATATTGAATGTCATTAATATTCAGGTCCGGGTCGCGGGATTTTAAAAGAATCAATGAAACATACCGTGGGAGCCCTGGCTGCAACTTGCCCGAATCACAAATTACACGAGGCTTCGCATCCTTTTTCACAAGCCGCCGACCACAACGCTTCCCTGGAGGACTGTGACATCCATATGCAAAACACCGTCTGCCTGGTTCATCGTGACCAGGTGGCGTAAATATTTTCATTGCGGTTACGCTGTCATAGCGGCGCAGGGCGTCCCTTGGCGCACTTTTGCCAACAAAGGTGAATATTCCACATTGAGCTGGCTAATAACTCTCCAATTGAAGATTTTACTGTTCGATGGACAAGGGATAAAAATTGTAACCGCGTTTGCCCATCAGACAAGCGCCTTTTGAAGCATGTCATGCGGCCCCGGGCAAATCAGTATTCGAAATATTCAAGGTGGGATTACACGCAACACAGAACAATACCCTGTTAAAGACTTCCAGTAATTCTCTACCGCATAGCTATACATATAGACAGAGGAACAGTACGTGAAGTTTATTTGAAGCATGACATTTTTGCTTTTCTAGCCTCAACGTACAACATACATAGTGGATAGAAAAAGTATTGTATTCCACCCAAAACTTCGATACCGAGAATTCACTGGAAATATATGTTTTGAGACCCCCTGAGTCTGAAAAAGCATTTTTACTTTCTCTAGCCCGCATGCACAATACACACAGTGGGTTAGAGAAGTCTTGTATTCCACCCAAAAATTCGATGTCGAGATTTCACCGGAAATATATGTTTTGGGACCCCCTTAGTCTGAAAAAAGCATTTTTATTTTCTCTAGTCCGCATGTTAAGTGAATAGATAAGGTATTGCATTCCACCCAAAAATCTGATACCGATATTTCACCGGAAATATATAGTTTGAGACCCCCTTTTTACTTTTTCTAGCCCTCATGTACAATAAAGAAAGGTGGACAGAGAAGGTATTGCATTCCACCCAAAAATTCGGTACAGAGATTTCACCGGAAATATGTTTTGAGATCCCCTGAGACTGAAAAAACATTTTTACGTTTTCTAGCCTGCATGTACAATGTACATAGTTGATAGGCAAAATATTGTATTCCACTCAAAAATTCGATTTCGAGATTTCACTGGAAATATATGTTTTGAGATCCCTGAGTCTGAACTTTTTTTTTACTTTCTCTAACCCACATGAGTAATGTATTGCACCCAAGATTTCTATGTCACGATTTCACCGGAAATACGTTTTGAAACCCCCTGAGTCTGAAAACAGCGTTTTTACTTTCTCTAGTCTGTGTCTACAGCATACATAGTGGATAGCGAAAATGTTGTATTCCATAAAAAAATCTGATTGCGAGATTTCACCGAAAATATATTTTTGAGACCCCCTCAAAAAGCATGTACAAAGTACATAGTGGATAGAGTAGGTATTGTATTCCTCCCAAAAATAAGGCACCAGGATTTCACTGGAAATATATGCTTTGAAACCCTCAGAGTCTGAAAAAAGAATTTTACTTTCTCTAGCCCACATGTACAACATACATAGATGATAGAAAAGTATTGTACTCCACCCAAAAATTTGATGTCAAGATTTTACCGGAAATATATGCTTTGAAACTCCCGAGCCTGAAACTAGCATTTTTACGTTCTCTAACTCGCAAGTATAGGTACAGTGGATAGATAAGGTACTGTATTCCATCCAAAAATTAGATATCAAGATTTCACTAGAAATATATGTTTTGAAACTCTCAGAGCCTGAAAAAAGCATTTTTACTTTCTCTAGCCCGCATGTACAACATACATAGTGACTAGAAAAGGATTTGTATTCTACCCAAAAATTCGATATCGAAATTTCACCGGAAATATGTTTCGAGACACCCGAGTCTGAAAAAAACAAAACATTTTTTACTTTCTCTAGCCCCCATGTACAGTGGATAGATAAGGTATTGTATTACACCCAAAAATTTGATACCAAGATTCCACCGGAAATATATGTTTTGAGACCACCTGAGTCCGAATAAAGCATTTTTCCAAAAAGATTCGTGTGTGTATGTGTGTGTCTGTGGACAGCATAGCACAAAAACGAAAAGTCGGTTAAATACAAAACTTGGTATTTAAGTTAGGTATCTTCCAAGGATGTGACACGAAGATTTTCAAGAAACACCCCTCATGTCAAACTACCCTTTCCATGGAATTCTCGAAAATTTTCATTTTCTAAAAACTCGCTAAGGAAGGTTATTAAAACCCCGTATATTAGAGCTATTTACATCCCAAGTAAAATGCATATCTTGAATTCTCCTCTTTATTCTGGATGAATTTTGCCGAATTTTTCTTAACTGCTAAACCATATGAGATAGATAAAAACTTACTACACAAAAATATAGATTTCGCCAAAACACACAATATATGTCTTTTACGTTTTTGTTGCAGAGGTAACCATTTCCGAGATATTCCTTGTTATTAGTTGAAGTACTTAATCTTTCTCAGACGGAAGTATCCGTTTTTCTTTTGTTACACTCCTGGCCAAACAAAGAAGTGATTTGCAATGACAATCGCATAACGACAGCTTTTAAAACATTTGAATATTTATTACATTTATTACATACATATTTCATTACATTATTCATTTTGTGCAGTAAGTTTTTGTCTATCTCTTAGGGTTTAGTAGTTGAGCAAAATTCGGCAAAATTCATCCAGAATAAGGAGATCTCAGATGCTATTCTCAGAAAATTCAAGATAAACGTTTTATATGAGATGTAAATAGTTTTAATATACGGGATGTTGATCAAAATCGTTAGACCCCTTTTTGAGAAAAGCAAAATGTTTGAAATTCTTTTCATGTAATGTGTTAGTTTGTGGTGGGGGATTTTTTTTGAAAATCTTGGTGTCACATCCTTGGCAGATACTTAACTTAAATACTAAGTTTACCATTTAAGGGTCTTTTCATTTTTGACCTATGATATCCACAGACATACATGGACCTTTTTCAAAAAATGCTTTTTTTGGACCCAGGGGACCCCTAAACATATATTTCCGGTGAAATCCCGACATCGAATTTTTGGGTGGAACACAACACCTTCTCATACACTATATGCATAGTACGTATAGAGAAAGTAAAAATTCTTATCACATCTAGGAAACCTGAGTTTTCGTTTTGAGTTGTGTCGTTCACACACACACACACAAAATTCTTTAAAATGCTTTTGTGGACCTCAGACGATATTTTCAGTGAGATTTGGATATTAAGGGTGTGAAAATTGTTCAAAAACTGCAAAAAATTAAAACATAAATTATTTTGCCTAATTAATATAATGCTTGTAGTTCAATTTCCTGCGGTGCTTTAAACCGTATCACGTGACGATTTAAACGAATGACTGTAAGTGGGTGTGGTGCTTTAACCTTTTCAATATGGTGAGAAATTGGTAAAAGTCCTAAATTTGGTTTTGACCAATAACATTTGGCGTTAAATATGCCAATTTAAGCTGAACTCCCCATTCTAAACTACAGGTGAGATAGAGCACCCGGCGGGCCTCCCCACACCTCACCAACATCATATTTCCGGTCGATAAATAAAGTCTGTTTTGGCTCGGACCAAGTTACTTCCAGTTTTTCTTTCTGTATTATTCGGAATTTGTGTAAACAGTCCGTGAGAGTTGACAGATATTCATGGTTTAAAAATTTCTGAAGGAGAATATGAAATTCTAAGTCTTACAAAGAAACAGTGTTAAATTGTATGTTAAAATTTAAAACATATTTTCTCGTTCAAAATCTTCTCGGGCTTCTATCCAGGTAAAATCTTGGCTTGACACCAACGTTTCGAAGAAGTGCATCTTCCTCGTCTTCAGGGTCAAGTTTTTACCTGGCTAGAAGCCAGAGAAGATTTTGAATTAATACGTCGCCAGGAAAGCTTCAGTTATTATTTTATGTTTTCTCGTGTTTTTATTTTTCAGCGTTTTCAAAACTTAAAATTGTTCCACACGATGCAGTTTTCGAAACAGAAGCTTGAAATTTTTTACCTTTGGATAAAAATAGTACAGAACAAAATTGATGTGATAATCTTTTTCTAATATCACCAGTGCTTATGTAATTAAATAATAAATTTCATATTTCAATAGCAAAAATACAAAATTAATAAAACGGCAATTAAATACTTTTTTTCTCCTAAACCAATTGTCAGATAAAAATGTCATCTAATCAGTTTACTAATACTGTATTTATCAATATAACTGCAAAGTATTATATTTCTGTAACTGAAATTGCATCGTATGGAGTGATTTAATTAAATGACAATAACATTCTATAAATATTGAGGCGTTGTAATGCGCATCACGTTACAAAGCCAAGTATGAAGCGTTATAATGTTGGCTCAGATGTGTTATGACGTTGGCGGTGCTTAAAGATTCATTCCACTACCAGATGAGTAGATCTACGTATGTCTGTTGTGCAGACCTGCTACCGATGAGATGAGACTCAGCCTGCATGCTGGTTTGACTCACTCGGGGTGGAAACAATGAGGGTAGCTTAGGGAGTGATCTTATGAAATTGCTTAGACACATGTTACTTTTCCTTCAATTTATTGTCACTAGAAGACACAAGACAAGTACTTAGCTTTACAAGCTGCTAGTCAATTATTTACTATTAGCTTTCCTTATCGACATTTCACACGTATTTTACTTATAACCCTTTTCTCTTTAAGTTAGCTTTATATAATCAAGTCTAGATACGCGTCACTGACTTTATCTATCCACTACTGAGGGCGCCGATGACGAAGTATCTATGAGAGTTGTGTTGTTTAACTTGAAAGCCGATGTAACTATGAGGCAGCCCCGATGTGCGGCACTCTTCTCCTAATGTAGCATAATTGTTGTCATAGTGGCTTGTTTCTGATTGGGCAGAAAGGCCGCAAAACTGGAGTCGATATTACCCAAAACATATAATTTTCTTCCCAGGATGCAACATAACACCCACATGAAAAGTGTTACACAATGGAAAAATACTCTTTTCCAAACTAAAAGGGTCTTTACCGTCACATGCAGCTCTACGTGCCTGGACAAAAGAGCATTTGCTAACAATGAAAACCTTTCATTCCACTTTCCAAGTTTGGCGTAAACAACTCTCAACAGCTCTTACTAAGAGCTGATTTTTTACACTCACAATATATGAAATAATCGAGTATTGGCATTCTTTAAATATAAACTGATAAGTAATCAATAAAACTTAAATTGGTTATTATAGAGAAGCCAACTAACGGTCGCCATCTTCCGTGTTGTAGTGGTTACCATGCTAACTTCATATACCCAGGGTCGCGGGTTCAAACCCGGCGGAGGACGATGGATTTTTTCGGGTGTAGATATCCTTAGCATGACTTCATTCGGAAGGGAAGTAAATTTAGTAGATTTACGGCACGTAAAAGAACCTCAAGCCTGATAGAGAGGCCTCTTACCAAAATTAAGCGGTCTTTCACGCCCAATTTAGAATGGGACGCTGAGAACCACAGTAGTTAAAGAGCGTCCATAAATAACATGCCATTTCCATTTTCAACTAATGGTCTCAATATGTTAATATCACAGGAACTATTTTGAACAAAAGTCTGAAAATTAGCACGTAAACTATTCTTAATACTGCAATTGCTGTGTTAGAGTTTCAAATCAATCCAAGCAAAATTGTAGATTTTAGGTTTTTCGCGGATTGGTATCCTTAAATTTTGGGATGGAACACAATATATACGTCCTATATTCTGTATAGGTAACTAGTAAAGAAACTAATACATAATGATGTGAACGCAATATTTTAATCACAAGAGAGTTTCTCTTGTGTCTGTATTTAAATGCGAGCTTTACGTAATTCGTTGCTGGTGAAGACTGGAGCAAGTTCAAAGCATTCAGTTCACACGCTCAGCTTTATGCTGGGTAACCAGGCTTGAGGTATCTCACCTTGACATGCACTACTTACCTGCAGCGAACTCATATTTTCTCCTACACAGAGTTAAAAACCAACTTTGGCCTCCATTTATCTTGCCGGCTTGATTTGATACCGCGAGACAAATTGCTGAAAGAGTTATTGCCCCCCAGAGCACATTTCACTTGCGCTCCACGTATCAGCACGTGTTAATTGTATTGCATGGGGTTAACAGTACTGGCCGCGTGTGTTTTTGTACATTCTAATGTGCTCTGACACTCCAAAATAACATTTTATTACTACAGATTGTGTTGTTTTCACAAAATTGATTAACAAAATAATCTATCGTCATTTTTGACTAGTAAATAAAACGACAGACAATTTGGCATAACTAAATAATAACAAGAGATATAAACACAAAACTTTATTTACAAAATTACAGTACCTTAATATATTTTTACTTTATCTACACGTACTATGTACATAGTGTATAGAGAAGGTATTGTAATGCACCCAAAAATTCGGTTCCAAGATTTCACCAGAAACAATGTTTTGGGTCCACCTGAATCAAAAAAAAATGTCATTTTTGAAAAAGGTCTGTGTGTGGGTGTGTGTGTGTCTGTGGACAGCAAAGTTCAAACTTGGTATTTAAGTTTGGTATCTTCCAAGGATGTGACACGAAGATTGTCAAGAAAATTCCCCCCCCCCCTCCAACTACCCTTTACATGGAACTTTTTTCGACTATTTTGATTTTCTCAAAAATGACTCTAACAATTTTGATTAAAATATCGTATATTAAAGATATTTACCTGACAATTAAAACGTTATCTTGAATTTTCTGGGAATAGCCTCCGAAGACAGCATAAACAGTAAGAGATGGACAAAAACTTATGACATAGAAAATGTAGAGCACATTAAAACATACAATTCATGTTATATACATTTTTTTCGTGGAGCTGGTCGTTTTTGAGATTAGGTTTCAGCTTTGAAAAACTTACTTTTCTCATACAGGAATTTATCAACTCCTGCCCACAAATACAAAGGAACTTCAGTCACATAGCAACCAGCTTTTGACTATCACTTTAACCTATGGTACTCCCTTATTTCGCTTCTACTTACAAGGAAGCAAATAATAAGACTATTTCTGCTAATTTTTTCTCGATTAGCATGAAGTAAATAGAAGCATAAGCTTTTTAATATTTTTTGCATAGATGTAGGGAAAGTACTGTGAATGGAACACATCAGATTTTTATACATCCTAATGTGCTCTGACACTCCAAAATAACATGCTATTACTAGAGCATCTGTTGTTTTCATAAAATTGATTAACGAAATAATCTATCGTCACTTTTGACTAGTAAATAATATCATTTGTAAGAGCAGATCGCATAGAATGACATAAATTTACACTCGTCTACAGCTCAAACTATTTGCTGACAGGGTGGTCCATAAAGCGTTATATCGGGTGTGTCAAAAAGGTACGAACCGCTGCGCGGTGTTTTACCTGTTCGCGTCTCCTAGACACTCGTTGCCGTCTGTCGCTATAGAAAGGCGCAGATGAAACAATGCAACATTTTTAAAATATTTTTAAAGGCTTTACTTACCAACTTCATGAAAGGAGATGCTAAACCTGGTCACCGCCGATGTCCATACATTTTTGGCAGCCCTTTACGGAACTATGCCTCAATCGCCGTAGTTCATATTGAGAAATGCTGGCAATTTCCTGGAGGATATTTTGTTTTGATTCTTCCGCGGTGAATGGGTTTGTCTTGCACACTTTAAATTTTAAATTACCCTAGATATATAAATCGCAAGGGGTTAGGTATGGGGTCGAGGGCACACAAATCTCTCTTTTTTTTTTTACTATCTCTAAACTTACTATGTACATAGTGTATAGAGAAGGTATTGTATTGCACCCAAAAATTCGATACCGAGTTTTCACCGGAAATATATGTTTTGAGAACCCCTGAATAAAAAAAACATTTTTAGAAAAATGTCGGTGTGTGTGTATATGTGTCTGTATCTGTGGGCACCGTAGCTTAAAAATGAAAAGATCGTTAAAAACCAAACTTGATATTTAAGTTTGGTATCTTCTAAGGATGCGACACGAAGATTTTCAAGAAAATCCCCTCACCCCAAATTACCCTTTATATGGAAAAAAATTCAAAATATTTGATTTTCTTAAAAATGGCTCCAACGATTTTGATTAAAATATCGTATATTAAAGATATTTACCTGACAAATAAAATGTATATTCTGAATTTTCTGAGAATAGTCTCTAAAGACTACTTTATTCTGGAAAAATGTAAAGCACATTAAAACACAGAATTTATGTTATAAACATTTTTTCGTGGAGTTGATCGTTTTTAAGATATTCCTTGTTTTTGAATTCAGCTATAAAAAACTTACGCTTTTCTCATATAGGAATTTGTCAACTCCTGTCCATACAAACAAAGGAACTTCAGTGACATAGCAACCAGCTTTTGACTATCACTTTAACCTATGGTACTCCCTTGTTTCGCTTCTGCTTACAAGGAAGCAAGTAATAAGACTATTTCTGCGAATTTTTTCTCGATTAGATGAAGTAAATAGAATAAGTTGTTGTAGAGAAAGTCATATGAATGGAACACATAAGCTTTTTGATAGTGTTTAACGCCCGCTTTTACTACTTTGGCACCGCAGGCGATGACACTGATGATAGAATGAAAATAGAGCACCGGTGGAATGTGATGGCGGGGGAAACCGGAGAACCCAGAAAAAACTCGTCTTTGCACCGCTTTGTCCACCACAGAACTTACATGCGGTTGTATGGGATTGAACCTGGACCGACTAGGCGAAAGACGAGTGGTCTAACCCCGCGGCCCCAGAAATCTCCGCTAAATCTCTGTACTGAAACACATTTTTCAATTGCTCTCATCGAAAGATTGCTCTATGGGCTGTTAAGGAGTCCTGTTTAAAAAAATCACGCCCCTGTCTGTTAATTCTGTTTAAAGGGGGAGCCAAAGGTGTATTCACATATGTTCGGGCGTCAATGATGACTAAAAAAAAAAAAAAAAATGTTAAAATGACACTTTCTCCGCTAACGGTCTACCATATATTAATTTTTTCGTCATGAAGGGATACAATAATATAAGGTTTCTCAGATCACGAATAACGATTATTTTGTGTACACATATCCAAGCCTCAGTCATGAAAAAATATTATGCTGAATCACTTTGTAACCAAGTACAGAACAAAATAATAAATCACTCGTAATAACTGAACAGCATCATATCACCATCAACTCAACACTGCTCAACAGAACAGGCATGACCTTGTTTACAGCAGCAGAGCGGAATTGTGTGTCCACACACCCAGTGGAAAAACACCGCGCAGCCGGTTCGGAGGTTTTTGACTCACTCTGTAGGTTAGATGCTTTTGTAGCTTAACGTCATTTAACCTAATTTAATACCTCTTTATCTCACAAATAATACCCTTAAATTGATTTTTATTTTTCTCATTTTTTTTCTATTATATTAATTCTATTCAATGTAATAAACTATTATATATCTTATAATAAAAGAAATTCTCGTTGGTCTTACTGCACAATAAATGGAATCGGTTAAATGCTGTTCAAATGACCTCGTGGTTTGTGGAGCTTAAAGTTACTCGTCATTTGTCTTCTCAGGATAAGGGAAAAAAACCCTGTAAAAACCTTACCCGGGTAATTCAAGCGAGATTCGAATGAGGCAGACACGTTACCCCCACGAGGCGGGTAAGGATATTTTATTTCACTGCTTCGGTGGCATGCCACGTAAACATACAACGTAAAAATTATACACTAAGCCGAAATAATAATAATAATAATAATAATAATAATAATAGCATAAAGATTAACCTGTCAGTGCATACATAGGGTGTTCATTAAGTCCTTAGAAAGAGTAAAAACAAATAATTGTTGGTAATTTTTTTTCTCAGCATAAACTCCTTTTAGTTCAATATACTTTTCCTAGCGTTTTCCCAGCTGTTTTTAAGCTTTCCAAAAAGGATCATTTCGTAAGGTCCTCAAAATAATCATCTATTTGGGAAATGACCCACTCGTTAGACGTGACTTTTTTTTTTTTTTTTTTTAATAAAAGAAAATACAGTTCCGGAGGCTTATCAGGACTCCGGCGCTGTATTCCTTTTTTCTCCATTTTTTCCAGTTTCCTATATTTCCTTAGTAGACTTTATTATTCCTAACGTTTTCCTTTTACATATACATACACAAACATAGACACATTTACAAACACAGACACACCCATGCCCAAGGCGGGACTCGAACCCACAATCCTGTGCACCACGAAGCGCCAAAGCGAGTCACTTTAGCGAGCGCGGCCACCGGGATCAAAAAAAAAAAAAAAAAATCATTGGGGTCCAAATTTACTGAAAACTGTGGATGTTGTAGTAATTCGAACCTTAATGCTACAATTTTTGCCATCAAAATTGTTCAGGTGAGCTTCCTTGCACTGTCTTAATGGAAAAGAAACTTTTTCTTTGCCAGATAAGGGTGTTTTTACTTGATTTCTCCGTTCAACCAGTGCAATAACGAAGATAATACTCTCCATTTATCGTTATTCCTTTCTGCAAGTAACCAAGGTAGATGATTCTGTAGATTTCATCACCTTTGCCTTCTTCGGAGTTGGTTCCCATTTAGAAACTCACTGTTTTGACCGTAATTCTGTCTCTGGAGTGTAGTAGTTTGTCCATGTTTCATCCACAACTATGTATCCGCAGAAACCCACCAGAATTGCGACGGAAAAGTGCCAAACCATGATCAGAATCAATCACACAATTGCGTTTATTCTCCATTGATAGCAAAGGCAGCCCCCATCTTTCCGAGACTTTTACAGACTTAATTTAGAACACTGTACCTTGTGATATGCCTGAGGCCTGTCGCCCTTCGTGGTGTAATGGTTACCATGCTAACTTCATATACCCAAGGTCCCGGGTTCAAAACCAGCGGAGGACGATGGATTTTTTCGGGTGTAAAAATCCTCAGCATGACTTCTTTCGAAAGGGAAGTAAAGCCGTTGGTCCAGTGTTGTAGATTTACGGCTTGTAAAAGAACCTCAAGCCTGATAGAGAGGCCTCTGAGCAAAATTAAGTGCCCAATTTAGAATCGGACGCTGAGAACCACAGTGATTAAAGAGCGTTCATAAATAACACGCCATTTACATTTTGCCAGAGGCCTTTACTATTTCGTGAACTTTGATTCGTCGATCACTCAAAACCATATCCTGGATTTTGTCAATCAGTTCGGAGGAAGTCACTTCAGCTGGACGTCCGGAAAGGTATTCATTATTTGTGGATGTACTGCCACGTTTAAATTCATTTATACAATTTAAATTGTTGCAAACGCAGGCGCAGATGTGCCATGAACTTCATCCAACACAGCTTTTATCTCTTTCGGTGTTAAGCCTTTTAAATAGAAGTGTTTATCCTGGCACGAAACTCGTTTTTTACTTTTTCTATAAGCACTATGTACATAGTGTATAGAGAAGGTATTGCACTCCACTCAAAACATTCGATACGGAGATTTCACCGGAAATATATATTTTAGGGTCCCCAATATCCAAAAAAAAAAAAGCATTTTCACAAAAAGGTCCGTGTGTGTGTGTCCGTGTGTCCGCGTGTCTATGAACACGATAACTCAAAAACGAAAAGTCGGTAAAGCACCAAACTTGATATTAAATTTAGTATTTTCCAGGGAAGCGACAAGAAGATTTTGAGAAAAATCCCCCCACCCCAAACTACCCTTTACGTGGAACTTTTTTCGAAAATTTTGATTTTCTTAAAAATGGCTCTAACGATTTTGATTAAAGTATCGTATATTAAAGATATTTACCTGACAAATAATGTGTATATCTTGAATTTTCTGGGAATAGATTCTAAAGACCTGTTTATTCTGGATGAATTTTGCGTAATTTGGCATAACTAGTAAACCGTAAGTGACAGACAAAAACTTGCTATACAAAAAATGTAGGTATTGTTAAAATACACAAGTCATGTCATATACATTTTTCTCGTGGAGCTTACCGTTTTCGAGGTATTCATTGTTATTAGTTTCAGTTGTGAAGTACTTATACTTTTATCAGACGGGAGTGTGCGATTTTCTTTGTTCTACTTCTGACCGAGAAAAGAAGGGATTTGTAATGACAATCGCATAACGACAGCTTTTAAAATATATGACTATGGCTTTAGCCTAGTGTATTCCCTTATTTTTTCCTACTTATAAGGAACTAGGTAATAAGAACATTGTGCTATTGAGTGCCTCGATTAGCAAGATGCAGAAAGAAGAAGAATCTTATGCAAGAAGATTTGTAGAACAGCTAGAGAAAGTCATGTGAGTGTAACACATCAGATTTTTTCTCTTCCATCTTTCCAAAGCACAAGAATGCTGATTCAATCGACTATGGCAACGAAACTATTTGATGGATATAGCTGAAACTTTAACTGCCATCTAGTAAGAGCCGATGGTTACTAAATATGAGTGCTACAACTTAAATTTCTTGAATTTTTTAAGGACGTGTAGAAAAATCTTGTGTGTTTTATTCATATGATTTTCCCTACATCCCTGTAATAAACTATTGTCAAAAGGCTTATTGTTATATCTACTTCATGATAATCGAGGGAAACATTAACAGAAATTGTAAATAGAAGGGCAAGAATCTAATGTGTTCCATTCATATGATGGAATTAGAAGGGAAATAAGAAAATACACAGGCTAGAGCGATAGTCTAGCCCTTTAAGTGCCAGTCGTTATGTGAAACAAATGAAGTTCCAACCTCTTTGCTTTCAAGGAGTAAACAAACGAGAAATGAGAAGTAAGATGTCTTCCCGTTTGAGAAAAGCTTAAGTGGCTTAAAATTGAAACCAATATTTCGGAATATCTCGAAAAGCGTTAACTCTACAGAAAACATGTATGACATAAATTGTTGTGAAGTAAGTTTTTGCATCTCTTACAGTTTACCAGTTATAAAATCATACCTAATAAAGAGGTCTTTAGAAACAATTCCAAAAAAAATCAAGATATACATTTCGTTTTCCATAAAAATTAGTTATACCAAGGGTATTTTAATGAAAATCGTTAGAGCAATTTTTGAAAAATCAAAATTTTGGAACATGTTCCATATAACGGGTAGTTTGGGCTGGAGGATTTTCTTCAAAATCTTCAGGTTGCATCCTTGAAACATACTCAGCTTAAATACCAAGTTTGGTTTTCGTTTTTGAGCTTTGCGGTCCATAGACACACTCAAGCAGGACCTTTTTCCAAAAATTTTTTTTCTGGATTCAGGGAGTCACAAAACATGTATTTCCGGTTAAATCTCGGTATCAAATTTTTTGGTGCATTACAATATATCCTCTATACACATGTGTAGAGAAGGTAAAAAGTAATAAAATAGAAAATCTTAATTCTTGGTCTGGCTTATCCTCCCCATATTTGCAGGCTTTGGCATTGAGTTTTTCAGTCTGATTCTACCTATCCATCTCCTGTAACACAGGTTTCTGTGAGGTGATAATTTTAATTTTGTCTTTTGTTTTTCTAATTAAATAAATAAATAAAAAACAATTAAAATTATTACGTATTCAGAGGATATTCCTAGAAAATCCAAGATATACATTGTATTTATCATCTGAATATCTTTAATATACGATATTTTAATCAAAATCGTTAGAGGCTTTTTTGACAAAATTAAAATTTTCGAAAGTTTTTCCGTTTTTAAGAAAATTCTCGAGTCGCATCCTTGGAAGATTTTTATTTGTAATCAGCTTACCCTCCCCGTATTTGCAGGAGGGAAACCACAGAATGGAGGACCTGTTACGAGGGGTCGGCCCGTAGTAAGGCATGAACCTGAGGAAGTGAATGATAAGAAATGTAAGCAACATTGATGTTTGGAAAGGTGATAGAGCAATTGGTGGAATGAGTGGTGGGGGAGACCGTAGGCCTTGGAAAAAACTCACCCAGATGCCACGTGGAGCGCTTGGGGTCGAACCCGGGCCTCCTAGATGGGAATTTTTTATCTCACTGACCAAAATGTCAGATTAGTTCTATTGTGTTTATGTTTCTATGACATGGAAGACATAATATATGTAATGAATAGCTTTGTGTTTCTTTTCAAATGAAAATACAGTTCCGGAGGCTTGTCAGGACTTTGGCGCTGTATTCCTTTTTTTTCTCCATTTTTTTCCAGTTTCTTATATTTCCTTAGTAGACCTTATTATTCTTAACGTTTTCCTTTTACACATTCATACACAAACACATTTACAAACACAGAAACAACCATGCCCAAAACGGCACTCGAACCCACGATCCTGTGCACCACGAAGCTAGCGCGGCCACCGGGATCGGCGTAGAGCTTATTCTTATTTTTTTGTTATTTTTTTTTTGTTAGTGTTTAACGCCCACTTTAACTACTAATGGCACCGCAGGCGGTGACACTGATGATACATGAATGAAGATGGAGCACCAGTGGAATGCGATGGCGGGGGAAACCGGAGAAAACCCGCCCCAGCGCCGCTTTGTCAACTACAAATCTCACATGCGATCGCTTGGGATCGAACCCGGGCCGTCTAGGTGAGAGACGAAGACAGAACGAAGGAACACTGTGTACATGCGAGGTAAGACTTGAAGAAAAACAGCATTTGCATAGTGAGCGAGTTAATTTTAGCAACGCTTTAGAACATATAATGCAAATGAGATTACGTGGAATAAAACGTCTCCCGGAGCGAGAACAGAGAACTTGTATGAACCTTAAATAAAGTGTATGATGAATAGGTAGAGATGGCGCTAGCTCGTGTAATGCAAGGATTACAAGCAATGTGTCCCCGAGTTATTACGGGGATCACATGGCCAATGGAGCAACCATCCACCTGCAGCCACTGCATAATAGACCATCAAAATTAATTACTTAACCCAACTACTACACTCACTTGCTTTTCTCTACCAAATAACCCTTATTTTTACATTTATTAAACGTAGAACATATTGCATATCACCCAAAATGCAACGTTGAGATTTCACTGGAAATACACGTTTTGAGGTCCACTTAAAATGTTTGTGAATAGTCATATTTATGCACCAAAAATAAAATATAAATTTCCAATGTCGGCATGATTTGTTGCGAATGACTATTGTTTCAATCTTTGATTTATTTTTATTTTCTCTTCACATACTATGTACATACTGTATAGAGAAGGTATTGCATTCCACTCAAAAATTCGACACCGAAATTTCACACTAAATACCGTTTTAGGCATCTCTGTATGAAAAAACACATATTTAGAAGAAGGTTCGTCCGTGTGTCTGTGAACACGCTAACTCAAAAACGAAAAGTCCGTAAAATACCAAACTTGATATTTAAGTTTTGTATCTTCCAGAGATTGGGTCATCGCCTTAGCGAGGTGATAGCGCAGCTGCTTACCAAGCGGAAGTCCTCGGTTCGGTTTCCGGCGTGGGGATTTTTCTCCCTTTGGGAGACCTGGTCCGGGGTGCACTCAGTATCGTGAGATCCCTGGGGGTCCAATTGAGGAGCTATTTGATGGAGAAGTACCAGGCTATGAGGACCGCACAACCGGCCGGAGGGGGATTCGAGACGCTGACCACGTCTCACCCTCCAATACTGCACCCCATTCATGGACTGAGATGGGGGACGCAGCGGTCGGGCGGTAGAGTTATTATCTTCCAGGGATGCGATACGAACGTTTTGAGAAAAATCTCCCCACCCCAAGCTACCTTTTACATGGGAAAGATTTCCAAAATTTTGATTTTCTCAAAAATGACACGATTTTGATTAAAATGCAATAATCAATATTAAAGATATTTACATGCCAAATAAAATGTATGTCTTGAATTTTCTTACTAAAAAAATTTAGATCTCGTTAAAACACGATTTATATTAAATACATTTCTTTTTGTGGAGTTGACCGTTTTAGAGATATTCCTTGTTATTGGTTTCAGTTTTAAAATACTTATACTTTTCTCATATGGGAATTTGTCAACTCTGGCCACACAAATAAAGAAACTTCAATCACATAGCAACCAGCTTTCAAAAGATTTCATCCTCGCTTTAGCCTAGTGTATTATTACCTTATTTCCCTTCTACTTACAAGGAAAAAATAATAAGACCATTTCTGCTAATGTCTTCTCGATGTAGATAGAAGAATAATTTTTTACAATAATTTAATGCAGAGCTATAGAGAAAGTCTTGTGAATGGAATACATCAGTTTTTTCTGAAATTTAAGGCCTAGTACCAAAACTAAATTGTAGCTTACGCTTTGTCATTTATAAGGTATTACTTCTTGATGTAGTCAGTCATAGATACTAAATGTAATATGATGACAATAATTTTTACTTTCTCTATACGTATTATGTATATAGTGTAAAGAGAAGGTATTGTATTGCACCCAAAAATTCAATCCCGAGATTTCACCGCAAATATGTGTTTTGAGACCCTCAAAATAAAAAATAAAAAAATAAATAAAAAAAAAGATTAGAAAAAGATCGCTGTTTGTGTCTATGGACAAAATAGCTAAAAACCAATAGACCGGTAAATACAAAACTTTGCATTTGAGTTTATTATCTTCCAAGGATGTGACAATGCGACAAGAAGATTTTCAAGAAATTCCCTCCACACCAAATTACTCTTTACATGAAAAATGTTTTGAAAATTTTGTTTTTCTTAAAAATGGCTGTAACGATTTTGATTAAAATACCCTATGCATAAGATATTTTAATGACAGACGAAATGTACATCCTGAATTTTCTGGGAATAGCCTCTGAAGACCTGGATGACATATATAAGTCGCAAACCATAAGAGAGATTCAAAAACTTACTACACAAAAAATGTAGTTCTCATTAAAATACACAATTCATGTCATATTTATTTATTACTTTCTCTACACGCACTTTGTGCATAGTGTATAGAGAAGGTATTGCACTCCACCCAAAATTCGAGACCGAGATTTCACCGGAAATATGTTTTAGGGTCCCTTATATAAAAAAAAGCATTTTCAATAAAGGTCCATGTGTGTGTGTGTGTGTGTGTGTGTGTGTGTGTGTGTGTCCGTGTGTCTATGAACACGATAACTCAAAAACGAAAAGTCGGTAAAATACCAAACTTGGTATTTAAGTTTAGTAACTTCCAGGGAAGCGACACGAAGATTTTGAGAAAAATTCCCCCACCCCAAACTACCCTTTACATGGAAAAAATTCGAAAATTTTGATTTTTTCAAAAATGGCTATAAAGATTTTGATTAAAATAACGTATATTAAAGATATTTACCTGTCAAATAAAATGTATATTTTGAATTATCTAGGAATAACCTCTGAAGACTACTTTATTCTGATTAAATTTTACGGAATTTTGCATAACTGCTAAACCGTAAGATATGGACAAAAGCTTGCCACACAAAAAATGTAGAGCACATTAAAACACACAATTTATCTTGTATAGCTTTTGTTCGTGGAGTTGATGGTTTTTGAGATAATACTTGTTTTTGATTTCAGCTTTGAAAAACTTAACTTTTCTCATACAGGAATTTGTAAACTCCTGTCCATACAAACAAAGGAACTTCAGTCACATAGCAACCAGTTTTAACTATCACTTTAACCTATGGTGCTCCCTTATTTCGCTTCTGCTTAAGTAATAAGACTAGTTCTTGCTAATTTTTTCTCGATTAGCATGAAGTAAATAGAAGCATAAGCTTTTTAACGATAATTTGTTGCAGAGATGTAGAAAAAGTCATTTGAATGGAACACATCAGGTTTTTTTTATGTTGTTGTTGTTGATGTAGAGTTTTGGAATATTCGGGATTATTGGTTCCAGTTTTAAGCCAGTTATACTTTTCTCAAACGGGAATATATATTGTATATAATTTCTTGTTTTTTTTTACTCCTGGCAAGTAAAAGAGGCTGGAATTCCAATTGTTTCATATAGCGAAGGGTTTTTAAAGGACTTGACTATTGCTTTAGCCTGAGAATTTACTTATTTCCCTTCTACTTACAAAGAAGCTAGTAATAAGACTAATTTTGCATGATGTAGTTAATATTTTGAATCAAATGTTTGTTTACCGATCACCTACAAGAGATGTAAATGGAACACACCAAATGTTTGCCCTTCTATTTACAAAAGACCAAGTAGTAAGGACAATTTCTGCTAATATTTATCTCGATTATCATAAAGTATATTAAAGCATAATCTTTGTAACAATAATTTGTTACAGAGATGGAGAGAAAGTCATGTGAATGGAACATATCAGATTTTTTTCATGCTGATCACGTAGTTTAGGAATAGGTAGAGAAATACATGTGAACGTTACACATCAGATATTTATTAAGTGACCTAAAATGAATGTCTAATGAATTAAAAGTATAGAAATTTTGGGTGAAATGTAATACTTGGCTTCTGTACGTACTAGATACGCGATAGAAAAGGCATATGCTAAGTGATGGTTTGTTGTGCAGGGAGGAGCCGATTTAACGGTTTTCTCCACCGCCGAGGCAAAGCGTGCGGTAACACGATCCGTTATGGTGTTCGGTCATCGCGTGCAGGCGCGAGCGATTATCCGCTCTCTTCATCAGCACCCTCTCGTCTTCTTATTCTTATCTACCTTTCTCCGGCAGACACTCCCCATTATTCATCCCTTAAATAACATTTTTAAGCGTGTGTTCTTGTACAGCCTGGTCTCTTAAAAAGCGAAACACAATCTCGATAATTCTCAGCGGGTGTATTCACAACACTCAGCAAATGGGCTTCCGGTCAAAATAATTATTTACTGCACATATCAAAGTGATAAATTGTTCACAAGCAGTAATTAAGCATATGGTGAAGAGAGGCAAATACACACCTTTTATATTCTTTGCTTAGCACATGTATGTACGTACATTGGTAGAAAAGATACTGCACTACGTCAAAACAATATTTCTCTACACGTACTATATACATAGTGTATAGAGCAGGTATTGTAATGCACCCAAAAACTCGATACTGAGATTTCACCGGAAATATTTGTTTTGAGACCCCTAAATCCAAAAAAAAAAATTTTTTAGAAAAATGTCCGTGTGTGTCTGACTGTCTCTGTGTGATGCGTGTGTGTCTGTGGGCAGCTTAGCTCAAAAACGAAGAGTCCGTTAAATAAAAAACTTGATATTTAGATTCCGTATCTTCCAAGAATGTAACACTACCCATTATATGGAAATGTTTTCGAAAATTTTGATTTTCTAAAAAAGGGCTTTAACGATTTTGATTAAAATACGATATATTAAAGATGTATATATTGCAAATAAAATGTATATCTTGAATTTTCTGGAAATAGCTTCTAAAGACCTCTATATTCTGATTGAATTTTGCTGAATTTTGCCTAACTCGTAAACAGTAAGATATAGACAAAAACTTACTCCACAAAAGTGTAGAGCACGTTAAAACACACAATTTATGTTATATACATTTTATGTGAGTTTGATCTATTTTTAGATGTTCCTTGTTATTGGTTTCAGCTTTTAAAAAAAGTTGTATTTTCTCATACAGGAATTTGTCAACTTATATATATATATATATATATATATATATATATACACACACACACACACACAAAGGAACTTCAGTGACATAGCAACCAGCTTTTGATTATCACAGTACCCTTATTTCGCTTCTACTTACAAAGAAGCAAGTAATAAGACTGCTAATTTTTTTCTCGATTAGCATTGAGTAAATAGAGGAATAAGCTTTTTAAGAATATTTTTGGAGACATGTTAAGAAAGTCATGTGAGTGCAACACATCGGACCTTTTTTAGAAAATGATCCGAGTATTTGTCTGTGTCCGTGTGTTTATTAACGCTATAACTCGAAAAAGAAAAGTCTGTAACATATCAAACTTGATACTTAAGATCAGCTTCTTGAAAGGATACACAAGAAGATTTTCAAGAAAACTACCCCACTCCAAAGTAACCCTTACATGGAAAAGCTTTTGACATTGTTTATTTTCTCAAAAATGCCTCTTAACAATTTTAACCAAAACACAATAATTAAATACACTTGCACCACAAAAGAAATGTACATCTGGAATTTTCTGGAAATCGTCTTTGAAGATTCTGCATTCTGGATGTCTTACATAACTAATAAACCTTAAGATATACATAAAAATTACTCCATGAAATTGTAGATCTCGTTAAAACACACAATTTATGTCAATTGCTCTTTTTAATTTCTTTACTAAAATGTAGCTAGAGAGGTTATTGTATTCCATCCAAAAATTCGATGTTGAGATTTCACCGCAAATATATGTTTTGAGGACCCCCTCCAAAAAAACACATTTTAAATAAAGATCCGCGCGCGCGCGCGTGTGTGTGTGTGTCTGAGGGCAGCATAGCTCAAAAACGAAAAGACCGTTAAATTCCAAACTTGATATGTTTAGTATCTTCTAAGGGTGCGATTTTCAATAAAATTACCCGACTACAAACTACACTTTACATGCAAAAAAAATTGAAAGTTTTCAGTTTTTAAAGCTAATTAACAATTTTAATTAAAATATCATATATTAAATATATTTACATTGCAAATAAAATGCATATTTTGAATTTGCTGGGAATAATCACAGGGAACCTCTTTATTCTGGAGGACTTTTGCATAGCTATAAACCAAAGATACATAAAAAGTGACTCCAGAAAAATATAGACTTCGTTAAAATACACAGTTTATGTTAAAATAATTTTTTGTAGAAATGACAATTTCCGAAACATTCCTTGTATTGGTGTCTCAAACAGGAACTCGTAATGCGCTTTTCATTTGTCGTCATTCACGACTAAAAGTCAATACTTTGTTTGGAGGTATGTTGTTATGTATCTCCAATATGCTCGTATTCATTTACAGTGACTTTATAAATACTTTTTTATATTTAAGTGATGTACCGCAAGAAATTATATGATGCTTTATAGGCCATAATCATCAGAAAGAATTCTGTCTTTCAATGGTAAAATGGCTATGAAAATCGATTCAGTGATTTTTGAAACTAGCTATAAACACAGACACATATCTATTTTGTCAATTATTATATAACTACATTTTATGTGGGGATTCTTTACAAAATATTTACAAGCACTTAGAAGAATGGAGTAACGCCTAAAAACGTTATCAATCAATTGGACTGGCATAAAATTATTTTCCTGAACATCGTAGTTCTATCTAAGTAGTTCAGTAAAACTTAAATTATTTCACGAATGAGTTTAAATGGTATATCCACAATAATACCGAAAGGGTATACACAAAGGCTCCACTAAGTGTACGCAATTTAATTCTGGAAAATGTTTTTACCTTATACGTGCTATGTATATAGTGTATAGAGACGGTATTGCACTCCACCAAAAAATTCGATACCGAGATTTCACCGGAAATATATGTTTTAGGGTTCCCTGTATCCAAATTAAGTATTTTCAGAAAAAGGTCTATGTGTGTGTCCGTGAACACGATAACTCAAAAACGAAAAGTCGGTAAAATACCAAACTTGGTATTTAAGTTAAGTATCTTCCAGGAATGATACACGAAGATTTTGAGAAAAATCCCCCTACCCCAAACTACCCTTTACATGGAACTTTTTTCGAATATTCTGATTTTCTAAAAAATGGCTCTAACGATTTTGATTAAAATATCGTATATTAAAGATATTTACATGACAAATAAAATGTATATTTTGAATTTTCTGGGAATAGCCTCTGAAGACTAGTTTATTCTCGGTCAATTGTACGGAATTTTGCATAACTGCTAAACCGTAAGAGATGGACAAAAACTTACTGCACAACAAATGTAGAGCACCTTAAAACACACCATTTATGTCATATATATTTTGTTCGTGGAGTTGGTTGTTTTTGAGATATTCCTTGTTTTTGTTTTCAGCTATAAGGACTTCTACTTTTCTGATACAGGACTTTGTGAACTCGTGTCCATACAAACAAAGGAACTTCAGTCGCAGAGAACCAGCTTTTGACTATCACTTTAACCTATGGTACCCCCTTATTTCGCTTCTACTAATAAGGAAACAAGTAAAGAGACTATTTCTGCTAATTTTTGCTCCATTAGATGAAGTAAATAGAATAATTTGTTGCAGTGATATAGAGAAAGCCATGTGAATGGAACACATCAGATTTTTTTTAAATTTTATTTTTGGCAGAACAGCAGTTATGCTATACACGCCATGGATAACAAAAACATTAAGTACATTAACATTTGGGATTGAACATGTTAGTTCCTCTAACATAAACTGAAATATTTGTTAGTTCAGAAAAGATAATATTACTTTAAAAACAAATGTCACAATTGAATGAAAGTATAAATTAAATATATTAATAACAATAATAAAATAAAAAAGTATATTATTATAAAATCTGTGAATAAGTATTAACAGAGGTCCTTTGAGGCACTTGATATGAAACTTTGTGGTAGTTTTCCTTTTAGCGTTTTAAGTGGATTTGCAGGTTTTATCTTGAGCACTAGTAACGTTGTTCAATTTTTTGAAGAATGTCTTCGAGAGGTGTTGCATATACTGTTCTATTGGAAGGGTGTTAACTTCGTGTTGAAGCTGTGCATTTCTTACAAACCATGGTGCATTTGTAGCTCTGCGGATATATTTATTTTGTAGAACTTACAGTTTATGTATATACGTTTTATTTGTTGTCGACCATATAGGAGTTAAGTGAGAAGAGGTCGAATCAAAATGGGGCGGATTTCGAAAGAAGGATGGGTGGATGCTGTGTAGGTTGTTGTAGGGGTTCTCGGGGCTGCTAGTTGCTGTGCTGTGGTATTTTAAACCTTTTTAACTGGTTTAAGTTTGCCGCTGAATAAGAAGTTGGTAACTCTTGCTGTAAAAGTAATTAGCTAGTTGCGCCAGACTTAATTGTTGGAGCAGTTAAGGTTATAATCGGCAGCGAATTACTTACTGTGCACATTTTAGCCACGTTTTCTATTATTTCAGCTAGCTTCAGTCGGTGAGTATGAGAATCTTAACCTCCATGCTTGGATGGTAGGATGTGATAATAAATAAAATTAATTATTAAAAGGTTTCTTGATATATATAACTTTTTATCTCTTAACTTGTCGAACAATGTGATGAATTAAAGCACGCTATTAGAACAGAATCTGCCTATTATAAAACTGTGTCACATATATTCAATATAATGTGTACTTACAATCTCTTCTTAACCAATAATACAATGCTATATTTCTCACTTAATAACCGCATAAGAGGTCTCGATTGGCGAGATTATCTCTTTGCGTCCTTATCCCTGGCGTCTATCTCATTGACTGCGTCCCGGAAACTTATTAAAATGTTCACCTATATACAATAGTTGAAGATCAATGTTTTATACATTGTAATCTGTCCGTCTCCATGAGAGCGGCAGATTTTCCATTCTACATTTCGTGAAATACAAATTTATAATACATTTTATACATTCCTAATAATTTAATTAGGTGTAATTTACATTAAAATGTTCTTTTAAATAGCTAACATTTCTTAAATACATATTTGTTTAATTTTTGTTCCTATGCTTGTTACCGGTATAAACAATTTAGAGTATCCCTTATCTCGTTCACTTTTATGATTCTTTTTCTGTCATATTACCGTTTTTATGTTTTATAATAAATATGCTTTCCTAAATACCATTTCTTATCTATACATTATACAATATAATGTGTTGTATTCGTTACACAGCTTTGGCTTTGTTATTTTTACAAAAGCACGCCATTTAAGGTTATATTCGTGCGTATCGTGAGGCGATGACGTCACGCTGCCATTTTTACTTACTCTAGCCCCGTATGTACAATGTACATAGGGATAGAGAAGTATTGTATTCCACCCAAAAATTCGATGTCGAGATTTCACCGGAAATATATGTTTTAGGACCCCCTGAATCCAAAAAAAGCATTTCCAGAAAAAGGTCCGTGTGTGTGTGTCCGTGTGTCTGTGAACACGGTAACTCAAAAACGAAAAGTAGCTAAAATACCGAACTTGGTATTTAAGTTTACTATCTTCCAGGGATGCGACAGGAAGATTTTCAGAAAAATCCCCCCACTCCCAACTACCCTTTACATGGAACTTTTTTCGAAAATTTTAATTTTCTCATAAATGGCTGTAAAGGTTTTGATTAAAATTTCGTATATTAAAGATATTTATCTGACAAATAAAATGTATATCTTGAATTTTCTGGGAATAGCTTCTTAAGACTTGTTTATTCTGGATGAATTTTGCTTAATTTGGCATAACTAGTAAACCGTAAGAGATAGACAAAAACGTACTATACAAAAAATGTAGGTCTTTTTAAAATACACAAGTTAAGTCATATACATTTTTTTCGTGGAGCTAACCGTTTTCGACGTATTCATTGTTATTAGTTTCAGTTGTGGAGTACTTATACTTTTCTCAGACGGGAGTGTCCGTTTTTCTTTTGTTCTACTCCTGGCCAAGAAAAGAAGCGATTTGTAATGACTTCGCATAACGACAGCTTTTAAAACATTTGACTATCGATTTAGCCTAGTGTATTCCCTTATTTTCTTCCTAATTATAAGGAACTAAGTAATAAGAACATTGTGCTGAATACCTCGATTAAGGATGCAGAAAGAAGAATAATCTTATGTAAGAAGTTTGTAGAACGGCAGGAGAAAGTCATGTGAGTGTAACACATCAGATTTTGTTACATATAATTCTTTAGCTTACATTGCGAAACAATACGTTTTATTATTTTATGCCATTCTTTTAGGGCAGTATTGTTCCATTTTCTGTTGAGTTGATTTACTTAGCATTAAATCCTGCGTCATAAGCAAGAATGAAACAGTTGAATTCAAACTTGGAGCGTTTATTAATTAAATGAGCATTGAGTGATGCATGTAATATGACCATTCCATATCACTGTGGTTTGAGATGGCAACCAGACAGCTGTTTATTCTGTAAATTTAAATAATCAAGGTCTGAAAGAAAATATCTTCTCTTCTGTCTTGTTGACGTTAAGTGAAATACGCCAAACTATAAGCCATTCAGCTATTAGTGAAGGAGATGCTTGAGGGCGTCTAATTGCTTTATTTCGTTTAGATTGTAAGTAAGAAAGTCTAGGTCATTTGCATACATGGCGCTGGAAGCTGGTTGTAAATGGAGAATATCATGTGTAAATAGGTTAAACAGTAGTGGTGCGAGAACTGATCCTTGTGGTACTCCTGCGGTTCGTATAGATGATTTGAAGACATCTATGCGGACCAGAATTGCCGCCCTGTTAAAAATCTTCTTATTATCTGTATCAAATAACTGTTATTTCTGTTATATATAACTAAAAATGCTGTAAATAAAATTGTACAACTTGTATTTTATAAAACTCATTAACACACCTCTTATACCTCTTCTAATCAGATCAAACACAGATCAGATCATATCAAAGAAAAATGTTCCATATAAGGGTAGATGGTGTGGGGGATATTCTTAAAAATCTTCGTGTCGCATCCTTGGAGGATGTTGAGTTTAAATACCAAGTTGTATTTAACCGACGTTTCGATTTGAGCTATGCTATCCATAGATACACATACATAACGGATCTTTTTCTAAAAAATGCTTTTATGGACTCTGGGGATTCAAAAATTATTCCCGGTATCAAATTTTAGGTGCAATACAATACTTCAGTATACTACGTACGTAGTACGTGTAGAGAAAGTAACCAGAGCGTGAGATGTGTTCCATTCACATGACTTTCTCAACATCCCTGCAAAAATTATTATTAAAAAGCGTATGCTTTTATTTACTTCATGCTAATCGAGAAAGACATTTTTGTGTAGTAAGTTTTTATCCATCTCATGGTTTAGCAATTATGCAAAATTCCGTAAAATTCATCCAAAATAAAGTGGTCTTCAGAGGCTATTCCCAGAAAATTCAAGATATACAGTTTATATGTCAGGTAAATGTCTTTAATATACGATATTTTGATCAAAATTTTTACAGCCATTTTTGAGAAAATCAAAATGTTCGAAAAAATCCATGTAATGGGTAGTTGGGGGTGAGGGGATGTGAATTTTCGTTTTTGAGGTGTGCTGCCCACAGACACACACACACAAGGACATTTTTCTAAAAATGTTTTTTTTATTTAGCGGGTCTCAAAACATGTATTTCGGGTGTAACCTCGGTATTGAATTTTTGAATGCATTACACTACCTCTGTATACAGTATGAATATAGTACATATAGAGAAAGTAGCTAGTTTAACAATGGAGGTAATTTTGTTGTGATGTGTTGTTACTCTGAACAACGAGGCAAATCTTATATTCACATCATATGCTTAGTCCTTGCGTTAATTTTAGTGTTTCTATATGAACGACCGTTAACACGTGATTCAGTATGATAGGTTACCCTCAGTGATGAAATGTATTGCATACTGCAGGAACTTTAGCGTGCAGTACAGTACGATTCATGAAGGTTCCTTTGTTGAATTTGTTTAACGTGCAGCAGAAATGCAATTATATGGTATATTTTGTGGGGAGTGCGTGAATTCACATCATTCATTAAGATTTGCTTTGTGCAGCCCTGGTGGATGTCTTCACAGTGAGCAAATATACACACCTGAAATCGTGTTCTCGTGTTAACAGTCGCTGAGAGACTCCCACAGCATGTTAATGCCTCGCGTGACAACACGCGTGCTGTATTCATCCCCACAGCCAAGGAAACTCCGGCAATAACCAATGCTAAAACATATAAATTATGATAAATACAACCGAGAACGTGGCATTTTCTTGCTTTGGGAAGACCTTTATTATAGAAGGGGTGAAATACCGCTTTCTTTGTCCGAGAGTGGAGGTGTTGAACCTAGCTGTTATTTTTCACTTTCTGTGTTTCGTACTTTTCTTCCAAACGTAACGATCTTTGAATTAGGTTCCACTCCGTATGTAAGAGTCGATTCTTACTTTCTCTAACTAGTACATAAACGGAGAATGTACTTATTGCACTCCACCCAAAAATTCCATACGAGATTTCACCGGAAATACAGCTTTTTAGAGTCCGCTGGATGAGTTTCATTCACATGAATTTCGCTACATCCCTGCAAAATAAATTATTAAAAAGCTTATGATTCTATTTACTTCCTGCTAATCAAGAAAAAAATTAGCAGAAATAGTCTTATTACTTGCTTCCTTGTAAGTAGAAGCGAAATAAGGGAGTACCATAGGTTAAACTGATAGTCAGAAACTGGCTGCTATGTGACTGAATTTCCTTTGTTTGTATGGACACGAGTTGACAAATTCCTGTATGAGAAAAGTACAAGTTTTTTAAAGCTGAAATCAATAACAAGAAATATCTCAAAAACGATCAACTTCACGAAAAAAATGTGTATGACATAAATTGTGTCTTTTAACGTGCTCTACATTTGTTGTGTGCTAAGTTTTTGTCTATCTCTTATGGTTTACCAGTTATGCAAACTTAAATAAAAATCATCTAGAATAAAGAAGTCTTTTGAAGCTATTCCCAGAAATTTCAAGATACACAATTTATTTGGCAAGCAAATATCTTAAATATAAGAGATTTTAATCAAAATCTTTACAGCCATTTTTAAGAAAATCAAAATTTTAGAAATGTTTTCCATGGAGTAGTTGGGGTCGGGGGATTTTCGTGAAAATCTTCGTGTCGCATCCTTTGAAGATAACAACCTTAAATACCTTTTTTCGTTATTGAGCTATGCAGCCCACAGACATACACACACGGACATTTTTCTAAAAATATTTTTTTTTGGATTCAGGGGGTCTCAAAACATATATTTCCAGTGAAATCTCGGTATCCAATTTTTAGGTGCAATACAATACCCTCTCTATACACTATGCACATAGTACGTGTAGAGAAAGTAATTAGAGAAAGGTCCATGTGTGTCCGTATTTCTGTAAACATGATAATTCAAAAACGAAAATTCGCTGAAATACCAAGCTTGGTGTTTAAGTTTAGCACCTTCCAAGGATGCGTCACTGCGGTGGTAGTGTGGTAGTAGCCTGTCTGCCTCCCTTTCACAAGGTCGCCAGTTCGAAACTAGCTTAGGGCAAGTAACCCGGATAAGGTTTTATCGGCATTTTCCCTTATCCTGGGAAGAGGAACGTCGAGTAACTTTAAGCTCAATGAACACCAAAATCATTTGAGCATAATTTCAGCAATTTCCTTCTTCGTCCGAAATGACCAACCAGGTTAAAGGACGTTAAGCTACTACCAAAAAGGAAGGTCACTACGATTTTGAGGACAATTCTTTCACCTCAAACTACCTTTTACATGAAAAAAAATTCGAAAATATTTATTTTCTCTAGTTCTAAAATTTTGGTTAAAATACCGCATATTACAAATAAAAAGTATGTCTTGAATTTTCTGGGAATAGCCTCTGAAGAGCTCTTTATTCTGGGTGAATTTTACGGAATTTCGCATAACTGGTAAACCGTAAGAGATGGACAAAAACTTAGCATACAGGAAATGTAGAGCACATTAAAGCACACAATTTATGATATATACATTTTTTTCGCGGAGTTGATAGTTTTTTTAGATATTCCTTGTTTTTGGTTTCAGCTTTGAAAAACTATCACTTTAACCTGTGCTACTCCCTTATTTCGCTTCTACTTACAACGAAGCAAGCAATTAGACTATTTGTGCTAATTTTTTCTGAATTAATATGAAGTAAATGGAAGCATAAGCTTCAATTTGTTGAAGAGAGGTAGAGAAAGTCATGTGAATGTCATTTTTTTTTTGGATCAGGGGGTCTATTACCATTGAAATCTCGGTATCGAATTTTTGGGTGCAATACAATACCTTCTCTGTACACTTTAAATATAGTACGTATAGAGAAAGTAATAACGCTCATTAAGAAAATTAATGCTGGATTAATGAATTAACGAAAATCTGTAAAACCGACCCAATATCCACGATATTCCCAGTACTTCTTAGAGCACCAAGTGCCGAAGTACACCCTTTGTGTACAGTGAAACACGAACAAGAGCGGGTTGTGTTTCTGTAGGCAAACAGCCAAGAGCCTACCTATGCAGCAAAATATCCGAGCTGAGCTTTGTCAGGAATTAACGAAAACACGGGTTTCTGACCACCCGGGGCGTGTCTCTAGCTGGTGTTAGCAGCACACAATACAACGCAAAGGATTTCATGTACAGCAACAAAGGCGTCATGCTTTTGTTGGGTGCTCTACAAATTTCGTGAGGCTGTACGCATATCCTATCATATTATAAAAAACATAAAGCATTTTCAGACTACTTCCAAGTGGAGTTAAATTAAGTATCATAATATTAGCTACCCAAGTATATCTGAAAGTAATGAGCAATTTGGAATAACTGAACAATAACGTAATTTGTTAACACAAAACTTTATTTACAAAGTTACAGTATCTTACTCTATTTCTCAACGCAATCTTCATTCTGTCACAACAAAGAGCTTATTCGTTTTAACGTTCTCTAAACGTGCTATATAGGAAATATTGTATTCCACCCAAAAATTTAATACCGAGATTTCAACGGAATAAAAAAATCTGATGTGTTCCATTCACATAACTTTCTCTGACATCTCTGCAACAAATTATTGTTAAAAAGTTAATGATTCTATTTACTTCATGCTAATCGAGAAAAAATTGGTTTCAGTTATTAAATACTATAACTTTTCACATACAGAAGTTTCGATAACTCCCGGCAATGCAAAGAAACGAATGTGATCCACATGGCAACCAGTTTTTAAAAGATTTGACTATCGTTTTAACGTAGCGTATGCCATTATTTCGCTTCTACTTATAGGGAAGCATGTAACAAGACAATTTCTGCCAATGTTTATCTCGATTAGCATGAAACAGATGGAAAATTAAGGTTTTTAACAATAACTTGTTCTCGAGATGTAGAGAAAGTCATGTGAATGGAACAATTTGATTATTTCTTATTTAAATACAATTTCATGGTGTGTTTCAGAAGCAATTGAACATTTAGAATAAGATCTCGGAGTTCATCTTGTAGGTGATATGTTTAGCAAAACTGCATATTTCTGCACTGTAACATTTTGAAAGCAAGGTACGTTACATCACTGTGAATGTACACAAGAGTTTTTTTTTTTTTTTTCTTCCCTTCAAAAACATTTAACTTGTGTCTAGACTTGCGAAAACATTTCCGTCAGGGCGCATACAAAGAAGAATGAGAAAACAAAAGCAAACATACCCGAGAAGAGCAGGAAAGCTCCAGAAGAATTCTTTTGCTGTAATTTGCTGGCACTCACCTGAAAGCATAAAAAGTGCATGAAGTTAGACTTTCATTTTTAAAAGTAACAATAAACATTAATACGACATAGCATATACTAGGGTGGGCTAGTAAGTCCCGAAACTTTTTTTTTTGGCTTTATTTCTCAACATAATCTCCAGAAAGGCTAATTAATACATTTGTCATAACGGTATTCTAATTTAATTAAACCATCTCTGTAGTGCGATTTATCAAAGTCTTCAAAATAGCTGTTTACCGCATCAATGACCTCCTCGTTGCTGTGAAATCTTCGTCCTCCAAGACATTCTTTGAGGTTCGGGAACAGGTGGTATTCACTGGATGCTAGACCTGGCAAATAGGGTGGATGTTCAAGCATTTCGAACTTTAATTCGCACATTTTTCCCATTGCAATGCCTGAACGATGGGCCGGAGCATTTGCCAAATGAGGTCTTTTTTTCACCTCATCACTCAAACATTGCATAGTAGTCACCAGTAATATTTTTACCCTTTTCCAAATAATCAATAAAAATAAATCCCTGTGCATCCCATAAAATACTCGCCATAACCTTATTAGCTGACAAAATTGACTTTGCCTATTTTGGAGTTGGCTCACCTGACGCAATCCACTGTTTTGACTGTGGCTAACTTTCTGGAGTGTAGTGATGTGCCCAAGTTTCATCCATGGTAATAAGCCGTCTCAAAAATTCACTGGGATTTTTACGGTAAAGCTACACATTCTTAACAGAAACAGTTTTCTTAGCAAATTTGATAAGGTGTCAACAAACGCGGCACCCATCTTGCACAGACCTTGTGATAACCCAAAACTTCACTTTTGATATGTTTACAGCCTCTGCTATCTCAAACAACAACTTTAATCTGCGGTCTTCCAGTTCTAAACGATGCCACTCCTACAGGGCGTCCAGAGCGAGGCTCATCACTAGTGCTCTAATTATTTGATTAAAATATCGTATAATAAAATATTTACCTGACAAATAAAATGTATATTTTGAATTTTCTGGGAATAGTCTCTGAAGACTACTTTATTCTGGATGAATTTTACGGAGTTTTGCTTAACTGGTAAACCGTAAGAGATGGATAAAAACTTACTTCACAAAAAATGTAGAACATGTTGAAACACATAATTTACGTTATATACATTTTTTCGTGGATTTGATCACTTTTGAGATATTCCTTGTTTTGGTTTCACCTTTGAAGAACTTTAGTTTTCTCATACAGGAATTTGTTAACTCTTGTTCATACAAACAAAGGAACTTCAGTCACATAGCAACCAGCGTTTTACTATCTCTTTAACTTAAGGTACTCCCTTATTTCGCTTCTACTAACAAGGAAGCAAGTAATAAGACTATTTCTGCTAATTTTTCTCGATTAGATTAAGTAAATAGAATAATTTGTTGCAGAGATGTAGAGAAAGTCATGTGAATGGAACAAATTAGATTGTTTACTTTCTCTATACGTGCTATGTATAGGACAAGTATTGTATTGCACCTAACATTTCGATACCGAAATGTTACAGAAATAAATGTTTTGGGGCCATCTGAATCCAAAAAACCATTTTAAGAAAAATGTGTGTGTGTGTGTGTGTGTGTGTGTGTGTGTGTGTGTGTGTTGTGTGTGTATTTGTCGGCAGGAAAACTCAAAAACGAAGAATCCGTTAAGAACCAAACTTGGTATTTAAGTTCAGTATCTTCCAAGGATGCGACACGAAGATTTTCATGAAAATCCATTCACCCAAAGCACGCTTCACATGGAAAAAAATTCGGAAATATTAATTTTTTAAAAAATAAATAAAGATGTTGACTAAAATCTCTTTTATTTAATGACAAAATGTATACCTTAAATTTTCTGGGAATAGCATAAAAAATATAGATCTCCATTTTTTCATGGAACAGGCGTTTTCGAGAACTGGCGTTCTTATTGGTTTCAGTTTTAAAATACGTTTCTCATACGGGAACTTGCCAACTCCTGACCACGTAAAGAAGCGGATTTCAATCCCAAGTTTGGTGTTTAATGGACTTCTTGAGCTATGCTGCCCACAGATACAAACGGACATGTTTTAAAAAATCTCATGTGTTACACTCACATGACTTTCTCTAGCTGCTCTACAAACCTCCTACAAAAGATTATTCTTCTTTGTGCACAATACTAATTCAGATATACTAGCAGAATATTCCTGTTACTTAGTTCCTTATAAGTAGAAGGGAATAAGGGAATGCGCTATGCTAAAGTGAAATTCAAATGTTTTAAAAGCTACCGTTATGCGATTGTCATTGCAAATCACTTCTTTAATTGGTGAGGAGTAGAACAAAAGAAAAACGGACACTTCCTGTCTGAGAAAAGTTTAAGTACTTCACAATTGAAACCAATAACAAGGAATATCTCGGAAAGGGTTACCTTGACAACAAAAACGAAAAGGACATAAATTGTGTATTTTGTCGTGATGTATAGTTCTTATATAGTGAGTTCTTTTTTATCTCTTACGGTTTAGCAGTTAAGCAAAATTCGGCAAAATTCATCCAGAATAAAGAGGTCTTTAGAGGCTATTCCCAAAAAATTCGAGATATACATTTTATTTCGGACATAAATAGCTTTAATGTACGGGATTTTAATCAAAATCGTTATAGCCATTTTTAAGAAAATCGAAGTTTTCGAATGTTTTTTCCATGTAAAGGGTAGTTTGTGGTGGGAGGATTTTTTGGAAAATCTTCGTGTTGCATCCTTGGAAGACACTAAACCTAAATACCAAGTTTGGTATGTAACGGTCTTTTTGTTTTGGGGCTATGCTGTCCACAGGCACACACACAGACACACACACGGACCTTTTTTTAAAAATTTTTTTTCGGACTCAGGGGACCCCAAAACATATATTTCCGGTGAAGTCCAGGTATCGAATTTTTGGGTGCATTACAATACTTTCTCTATCCCTATGTACATTGTACATATGGGCTAGAGAAAGTAAAAATCTTGTTTTAGGATATATATCGATACGCAATTTTTGGGTGCAATACAATACCTTCTCTATACACCATGAACGTATTACGTGAAGAGAAATAATGGGTTAAAACCTAAAATAAACACAGTAATTTTGACTATGTTTGTGTGTGGCATACGCTATCATTTGCATACACTCTATATTTCATGTATCACATAGGCCTTTGCGCCCGTAGCCCGTCGGACTAAGAGATCAAGGCCTCACAATTAAACAATCGAATACGCGATCTAAATCACGTTGCAATGTACTCTGGTTTGTAGACTGTTCAGAAATAGGCGAGTATATAAACAAGCGACAGGCGCAATTATAGCTAGGATATAACTCACTTGAGATAAAACCACGAGATAGACAGTGATATTTACCAAATGTTTCGGTCGGCAAATACAGTTATCTGCCTCTGCTGTTTACCTTTACGCTTTTTAAAAAGTATAATACCACATAATTATTATCTGAGAGTACACTTGAGATAGAACGCACAGAATGATATAGCCCAACAGGTTGAAATATAAACTGCAACCGTTTGTCCGCTTTAACACGTGCAATTTATACCAGCTGCGTAAAATAACTGCGTTTAGAAACTGCTGTGAATTAAAACACTTTATTACAAAATGTATGAAGAAAATTTATAAAATTTAATAATAAATATTTGATGTGTTAGATTCTACCTGTTCAGCTAAAAAAGCTAAGGAAACTACGGGAATACACCAGGCTAAAGCGATTGTCAAATCTTTTAAAAGTCTGTCGATATTGCGGCGGTATTATTTCGTATCCCGAGCGCGGGTTTTGGTTTGGAATGGAAATGGGTTTGTGGTTATGGTTGGCTTTGCTCGGATTTTTTTTATTAGCATGGAAACTCTCGTTAAGTTTGTGGTGATATACAAGTGCTTTATTAACTGAGTCCGGCCTTTTACCGCCGTAGAACACACGCCTATACTTCTTAATTTTTTGTTGTGACGTTACACATTACTCGCACGCGAATGTTATTGTTTATTAATGTTGATGCCGTGATTTATTACTTATTCTGGCCAGAATTTAAACAACTATTTCCCTCTTTCCCAGGTAGCCTGTTCGGCTCCACCATGGACTCTAAAATCACATCTTAGTTGTGCGGAGGCTCTTCAACAAGTGCCTCAGAAAGCGTCCCCTTGACCAGCGGAGAGCATTGCTCGCTGTCCCGTTAGTCCCCTCGGGCAGGGCATATTCACACCTTTCCCTCGGTTCAACGCTCTAAGGTAGCAGTATCTTGTACCCCGAGCTCGTGACTTATACGTGTTAAAAGTCTTTCTACATTCTCATTTTCATTGTACATTTATATTTGCTCTTCTAAGAATATAATTTTGCCCCAGGGCAAGCAATACGTGAAACAATTGAAGTTCCGTCCGCTTTGCATTTACAGAAAAATCAAAATAGAGATGAAACGAGAAGTTGCATAGATTAAAATTGTAACAAATTACAAGGAATATCTCTGAAACGGTGATGTCTGCGACAAAATTGTGTATTTTTACGAGATCTACATTTTTTGTATAGTCAGTTTGTACCAGTTATGCAAAATTACGCAACATTTATCCAGAATGAACAGCTCTTCAGAAGCTATTCCCAGAAAGTTCAGGATATACATTTTGTCTCCGATATAATTAGATTTAATATACAACATTTTAATCAAAATCGTTAGAGTTATTTTTCAGAAAGCTATTTTCAAAATTTTTTCCAAAAGTTTAGTTTGGGGCAAGGGAATATTTTCGAAAATCTTCGTGTTGCATCCTTGTAAGATATCAAACTTAAATACCAAGTTAGGTGTTTAACGGTCTTTTACTTTTTGAGCTATGCTGTCCACAGACACATATGGACCTTTTTCTAAAAAATCTGATGTGTTCCATACATATGATTTTCTCTATATCTCTGCAAGAAATTATTGTTAAAAAGCTTATCGTTATATTTACTTCATACTAATCGAGAAAAAATCAACAGAAATAGTCCTATTACGTGCTTCCTTGTAAGTAAAAGAGAAATAAGGGAGTACCATAGCTTAAAGTGATAATCAATAGTTGGTTGCTATGTGACTGATGTTCTTTTGTTTGTATGGACAGCATATGTTTTTTAAAGCTGAAGCCAAAAACAAGGAGTAATGGGCAACGATCTATACGAAAAAAATGTATATAAAATAAATTTTGTGTTTTAAGGTGTTCTACATTTTTTGTGTTGTAAGTTCTTTTTCCATCTCTTACGGTTTAGCAGATATGCAAAATTCAGCAAAATTTATTCAGAGTGAACGGGTTTTCAGAAGTTATTCCCAGAAAATTCAGGATATACATTTTATTTGTGATGCAAACAGCTTTAATCAAAATAGTTAGAGACCTTTTCGAGAAAAACAAAATTTTCAAAAATATTTCCATGTAAAGGGTAGTTTGGTGAGGGGAATTTTCTTGAAAATCTTCGTGTCGTATCTCTGTAAGATACCAAATTTAGATACCAAGTTTGGTAGTTTAGTTTTTGAGCTATGCTGTCCACAGACACATACACGGATCTTTTTCTAAAAATGATTTTTTTTGGACTCGAATATAATACTTCCTCTATACACTATGTAGATAGTACGTGTAGAGAAACTAAAAAGTATAATTATTATCTGAGAGCATACTTGAGATACAACACACAGAATGACAAAGCGCCACAGGTTGAAATGTAAACTGCAACCGTTTGTCCGCTTTAACACGTGCAATTTATACAGCTGGAAACAATGACTCGTAATTTAGAAATATATGGGAAATAAAATACTTTACCACGACATGTATGAAGGAAATATATAGCATTTAGAAATAAACATATGATGTGTTTAATTCGCATGAGATTCTCTACCTATTCTGCAATAGTTAATACAAATGGTAAAAGTGGTATTTTATATTGTGAGTAGCAAACTTTCGAGCAATATAAAACAATTTTAACACGTGTGTCCTACACTATTTTAACTTTCTCTATACGTACTATGTACATAGTGTATAGAAAAAGTATTGCACTCCACAAAAAAATTCGATGCCGAGATTTCACCGGAAATATATGTTTTAGGGTCCCCTGTATCCAAAAAATGTACTTTCAGGAAAAGGTCCGTGTGTGTGTGTGTGTGTGTGTGTGTCCGTGAACACGATAACTCAAAAACGAAAAGTCGGTAGAATACCAAACTTGGTATTTAAGTTTAGTATCTTCCAGGGATGCAACACGAAGATTTTGAGAAAAATACCTCCACCCCAAACTACCCTTTACGTGGAACTTTTTTCGAAAATTTTGATTTTCTTAAAAATGGCTGTAACGATTTTGATTAAAATATCGTATATTAAAGATATTTACCTGACAAATAAAATGTATATTTTGGGTTTTCTGGGAATAGCCTCTGAAGGGTAGTTTATTCTGGATCTATTTTACTGAATTTTGAATAACTGCTAAGCCGTAGAGATGGACAAAAACTTACTACGCAAAAAATGTAGAACACCTTAAAACACACACTTTATGTTATATACTTTTTTTCGCACAGCAGATTGTTTTTGAGATAGTCCTTGATTTTTGGTTTGAGCTATAAAAAACATACTTTTCTCATACACGACTTTGTGAACTCGTGTCCATACAAACAACGGAACTTCAGTCACATAGCAACCATCTTTTGACCATCACTTTAACCTATGGTACTCCCTTATTTCGCTTCTACACACAAGGAAGCAAGTAATAAGACTATTTCTGCTAATTTTTTCTCGATTACCAGGAAGTAAATAGAAGCATAAGTTTTTTAACAATAATTTATTGCAGAGTTGTGGAGAAAGTCATGTGAATGGAACATATCAGATTTTTTGGGCAGTTCTCAATGTTTATACATGTATTATAATTATAAATACATTGCTTACCTATTTCACGCAGTTCATGCTTAACAGCCTGCGATATTCATTTGTTGCCTTGCTTAGCATCAGTGTTGACAACATGATGACTTACTCGTACAGAACGACAGCATTCTATACAACGGAGGCAGGGAAAATAATAAACCTATATCTTACTGAGTTCTTAACTTATTTGGTTGCAGTTATAATTTTGCCCTCTCCGCTGCTTTCGTCTGGTTCAGCAGAAACCATGTTCTTGACATGTAAATCATCCGCCATTTTAGTCGCCCTCCGTGGTGTAATGGTAGCTTCATATATCGCGGGTTCAAACCCGGCTGAGGACGATGGATTTTTTTCGGGCGTAAGAATCCTTAGCATGGCTTCCTTTGGAAGGGAAGTAAAGTCGTAGGTCCCATGTCGTAGATTTCAGTACGTAAAAGAACCTCAAACCTGATAATAGAAGCCACTGAGCAAAATTAAGCGGTCTTTCACGCACAGTATGGGACGCTGAGAACCACAGCAGTTAAAGAGCGTCCATAAATAAAACGCCATTTGCATTTCCGCCATTTTATAGATCGATACGAGCTTTCAGAGTCATAGCCTACATGAATGAGGCCGTGGACGCATAAACCATTGGTTTGTTATAATTTTATAACACTGAGTAACAGAATTTTCTATTTTTACTTTCTCTGCACGTACTATGTACATAGTGTATAGAAAAAGTATTGCACTCCACCAAATATTCGATACCGAGATTTCACCGGAAATATATGTTTTAGGGTCCCCTGTATCCAAAAAAAAGTATTTTCAGGAAAAGGTCCATGTGTGTCCGTGTGTCTGTGAACAGGATAAATCAAACACGAAGTGTCGGTAAAATACCAAACTTGGTATTCCAGTTTAGTATCTTCCAGGGATGCAACACGAAGATTTTGAGAAAAATCCCCCACCCCAAACTAACCTTTACATGGAACTTTTTTCGAAAATTTTGATTTTATAAAAATGGCTGTAACGATTTTGATTAAAGTATCGTATATTAAAGACATTTATCTCACAAACAAAATGTATATTTTGAATTTTCTGGGAATAGCCTCTGAAGACTACTTTATTCTGAGTGAATTTGACGGAATTTTGCATAACTGCTAAACCGTAAGAAATAGACAAAATCTTACCACACAAAAAATGTAGAGCACATTAAAACACACAAATTATAATGTATACATTTCTTTCGTGGAGTTGATCGTTTTTGAGATATTCCTGAGTTTTGTTTTCAGGTTCGAAAAACTTAACTTTTCTCAACTCGTGTCCATAGAAACAAAGGAACTTCAGTCACATAGCAACCAGCTTTTGAGTATCGCTTTAACGTATACTACTCCCTTATTTCCCTTCCACTTACAAGGAAGCAAGTAATAAGACTATTTCTGCTAATTTTGTTGTCAATTAGCATGAAGTAAATAGAAGCATGAGCTTTTTAAAACTAATTTGTTGCAGAGATGTAGAGAAAGTCATGTGAATGGAACACATCAGATCTGACATCTGGTAAAAGACCTACTTTTAACATCAACTGACTAAAAAAATATTCTTACAAAATCTTATTCTCCTATACAATTATGCTAACCGAAACAAATGGTGACAGAAAAGGTCTCATTACTTATTTCCTTGCAAAAACAAGGGAAATAAGGCGATACAGTAGTCTAAAGTGATAGTCGAATGTTTTTATCAACCATTATGTGATGACCTTAAAATAGGGGTCTCCTTGCATCGCTAGATTCATATGAATTTTTCTACCTGTTCTGCAAATAAACCATTCTTGCAAAAAAACTATTCTTTTATCTACATCATGTTAACTTAGATAATTATTAACAGAAATGGTATTTTTACTTGCTTCCTTCTAAGAAACTAGAGATGGAGTTTTAGTTATAGGTACTCTGTAACTGCTATGGTTCTCAGCGTATCACTCTATACTGGGCGTGAAAGAAGGCTTAATTTCGCTCAAAGGCCTCTTTATCAGGCTTGAGGTTCTTTTAAGTGCCGTAAATCTAGGACACGGGACCAACGGCTTTACTACCCTTCCGAAGGAAGCCATGCTAAAGATTTTTACGCCTTTTTTGTAGTGTTTAACGCCCGCTTTTACTGCAATGGCACCGCAGGCGATGTCACTGATGATACATGAAGAATGTGGAATGTGATGGCTAGAGAACACTGAGAAAACCCGCCCCTGCGCCGCTTTTTTCACCACAAATCTCTCATGCGGTCGCTTGGGATCGAACCCGGGCTGTCTGACCACTCGAGCACTGCGCGGCCTTTTTACGCTGAAAAAAATACTTCGTCCTCTGGCAGTTTTGAATCCGCCACCTTAGATATATGAGGCTAAATACCAAACTCGACATTTAAGTTCAATATCTTTGAAAAATGTGACAAGAATATTTTCAGAAATATCCCCCACCTCAAATTTACATGGAAAATTTTTTGCGAAAATTTTTATTTTTTTTTATCTGTTCTTAATGATTTTCATTAAAATACCATATTGTAAGATATTTTCATTATAAATTAAATATATATATTACATTACATACATGTGGAGTTAACGGCTTTCAACATCTTCATTGTTATTGGTTTCAATTTTAAACTAGTAAAATTTTCTTGAACGGGAAGCCATCTTGAAAATCCGTCCACCTAAAACTACCCTTTACATGTAAAAAATGTATTTTCTCAAAAATGATTGTAGCGATTTTTTTTTTAAAATATTCTATAATAAATATATTTACATAACAAATAAAATGTATATTTATCCTGAGTATTCTCGGAATAGCTTTTGAATACCTCTTTATTTTGAATGATTTTTGATGAAATAGGATCTGATGATGAATTTTGCATATCTGGTAAACTATAGAAGATAGAAATAAACGTATCACACAAAAAATGTAGATCTCGTTAAAACACGTAATTTATATCATATACTTTTTTTTTTGTGGAGCTAACCCTTTCTGAGATATTTTTTGTTATTGGTTTTAGGTTTAAAATATTTATACTTTTCTCATATGGGAAATTTGTGAAATCCTATATATACAAAGAAAGGAATTTTAATCACATAACAACCAGCTTTTAAAAGATTTGACTATCGCTTTAGTGTAGTGTATTCCCTTATTTCCCTTCTAGTTACAAGGAAGCAAGTAATAATACCATTTCTACTAATGTTTAACTTGATTAGCATGAAGTAGATAGGAGAATAAGCTTGTTGACAATACGAGATGTAGAGAAAGCACGTGAATGAAACACATCAGGTTTTTCTTTTCGTTCCAGCGAATCTGATGATATTGTTCTTCCGCTGAGATTTGGACATTTTCCCATTCCAATACAACAGCTCATTAACGTTGGCTCTAGCTGTTAACTCCACCATTAGCTGGCCCAACTTGATATAGATGGTTGTCCCAGCCATTCCAACAAGTTGTTCCCCGATTATCTGCCTTTCTTATAACGTTTAATTTCTATTTACGGCCATAAAATTCCCATCTTGGTCTTCTATACCTCATTTCCCCAAGTTGGCAAAACCTCAGCTTTCACCACCATTAAAGCACATGCATACATTTCGTTTATCTCCGATGTATACTAGGATATTCACAATGAGATGTAAGTGGAGACGTAACCTAAGCATCTTTGCGTCAAAACATTACTCCCATGTTATTCACTGTAAGCATTCACAAACTCCAAACTTTATCCTTGCTTTGCATACAAAAAGAACAATTCTGCATTCTTTCCTTATGCATTGCCTGCTGTTCAACAGCAGACGATCTTAATGCCAGATTTCTACAGCGCCTACTCTATATACAATATAGCTTGGCGGCCAGGAAACGGCCGGTTTAACCTTCATTGTATTTTCCTGCGCGCGCGCCCTACATCCGTTCTGTCGGCACACGTGCGTCAGTCTTATTTCTGTTCTAGTCCAGTTCATACTGAATAACATGAGCAATGTTTAGATGTGTTTAGTTTTGCTTGAAGTGCTTTCAAAATGCAGTATATAGTACCACAAATATTGTTTATGTACGATAAGTATGTGCTTACTTTTTCTTGTAGGGATAAAACTAAATTTCCTGGCGTGTATGTTCCGAGTAGAGTTTGCTTGTAAATAGATTCAGGGAGACAGAATCACTTTGTGATTGGAGAAAGATAAACAGGCATGTGCTTACGGAGCAGAAATTAGACGAAATCGGAGAAAGGTTAGAACGGTCACCTCGAAAATCTCTTATGCGTCTTGAACAAGAAACCGACGTTTCGAAAGATTCAGCATGGAAAGCAAGGAAACTTTTAAAACTCAAGCCATTCAAGGTTACTTTTGTCCAGGAATTTCCAACATCTCCTGTGATAAGGTATGTTTTGTGTTTATTTTAATATTTGTTAATGTGATCTTATTTGACGTCCACGCATGTGATGGGCCATCCAAGCTGTGTATCATGGCGCAACATCTCTCATTTTCCTCAAGAGGTAATGGTAGTCTCCTTGCTAAATCCTTCTTTAATTTAATGGATATATCCACCATCTGCGTCTCTCACAAGATAATGCACAATGTGCCGCTTTATCACTTTATGCATGCTTACATTTTCAATATTTTTGTCAAACAATTATTGTTGCATAAAGAAAGTATTTTCCCGACAGCTGATCTTCAAGCTCTGACCAGCTACCGGCTCACCTGTGAAGATGCCGAGTGCAGCCCGGAAAATACTTTCTTTATTCAAGACGCTGGCCGTTGCGTCACTGCTGCTAGCGTCAGTTGTGTGTTAGTGTGTGAGGTAATCTTTATAACTTATTTATTCATTTATAAAAGACTGAGTGAATTTTGTTTTATGATATTGTTGGTTTAAACTTTAAAGATATCCGCAAGTAATTTACAGATCTATGAACCCGTGCCACTATATAATATAATTTTACTCAAACACGCACATATTCACACACAAACTCCTTGGGGAGTAGGGAATAATTCTGGCTAAAGAAAAATTCCTCACCCCAGCCGGGAATCGAACCCGGGACCCCCGGGTGAGAAGTCAGCTCGTTGACCACTCGACCACGGAGGCAGTCGATTAATGTGAATATAGCTTAACTGGTTTACGTGATTGCGTTAGCTCCTTAGACTATTCCCTCTCACTATCTCACTAATACGCCATTCTCGATTAAGAATTTGCCGTGCCAAAGTACTGACTTTACTGCGAGTAACGGTCATTTGTTGTACACGAACTAAAAACAAAAGTCCATTCAAAACCAACTTGGTATTTAAGTTAACACGAACATTTCAGGACAATTTCTCACCCAAAACGACCATTTAGAAGAAAGATTTTGTAATTCTTTTTACTTTCTCTATACGCAATATGTACATAGAGTATGTTTTAGGGTCCCCTTTATCTAAAAAAAAAAAAAAAAAGCATTTCCACAAAAAGGTTGGTGTGTGTGTGTGTGTGTGTGTGTGTGTGTGTGTGTGTCTGTGTGTCCGTGTGTCAGTGTGTCCGTGTGTCTGTGAACACGATAACTCAAAAATGAAAAGTCGGTAAAATACCAAACTTGGTATTTAAGTTTAGTTATCTTCCAGGGATACGACACGAAGATTTTGAGAAAAATCCCCCACCCCCAACGTCCCTTTACATGGAACTTTTTTAGAAAATGTCGATTTTCTCAAAAATGGCTCTAACAATTTTGATTAAAATATCAAATATTAAAGACATTCCCTAACAAATAAAATGTATATCTTGAATTTTCTGGGAATAGCCTCTGAAGACTACTTTATTCTGGATCAACTTTACGGACTTTAAAATAACTGCTAAACCGTAAGAGATGGACAAAAACTTACTGCACAGAAAATGTAGAGCACGTTAAAGCACACAAGTTATGTTATATACATTTTTTCGTGGAGTTAATCGTTTTTGAGACATTCCTTGTTTTTGGTTTCTGCTATGAAAAACGTATACTTTTCTTATACAGGAATTGGCCAACTGCTATCCATACAAACAAAGGAACTTTGACATAGTAACCAGCGTTTGACTATCATTTCAACCTATGGTACTCTCTTATTTCGCTTCTACTTACAAGGGAGCAAGTAATAAGACTATTTATTTTAATTTTTTCTGATTAGCATGGAATAAACAGAAGTATAAGCTTTTTAAGAGTAATTTGTTGCAGGGATGTAGAGAAAGTCATGTGATTGGTACACATCAGATTTTGTTTTCTCTCTCAAAAATAGCTTCAACGATTTTGATTAAAATACTACATATTTAACATACATTTTAATGAAAAATCAAATGTATAGGTATCTTGAACTTTCTGGGAATAGTCTCAGAAGAGCTTTCATTCAGAATGAGCTATGTATTACTTTCCTTTCGGAAGAGCTTCCGGGGCCATTTGAAGATTTTCCAATTAATATTCGGGAGTACCCGGTTTTTCAACACGACGGTGCACCCGCATATATACACTTACATAAATTGTCGAAATGATTTAAATGTAAATTTTCCTAATTCAACTGGGTGCTATGTAAGATAGTTAAAGTATAAATTCAGAAAGTAAATAAAGTAATTTTTCAAGTTAAGATGCTTTCATTGATGTGCTTTATACTAGGCTCATTTGAAAACGAAACGTTTCCAGATGATGCGATTCATTCACACACTTTTTCTACCTATTTTGGAATGTACTATTTTTATAAAAACTTATTCTTTTACCTGATACTAATCAAGATAAACGTTAGCGGGAATATTCTTGTTACTTACTTCCTTGTAAGGGTAAATACGGAAATACATTACACAAGATGTTTTAAAAGTTGGTTGCTAGGTATGCGCTGGAAATTCGGTTCTCTTTGCTTCGTCAGAAATAAAACAAAAGAAAGAGAAATTACTAATTTGCGTTTGAAAAAGGTTAAAGTAGTTTAAGGTTGAAACCAATAACAAGGAATATCTCGGAGGTGGTTAACTCCACAAAATATGAATATAACAAACTGTGTGTTTTAACAAGATGTACATTTTTGTGCTATAAGTGTTTGTCTATCTATTACAGTTTGTCAATTATACAAAACTAATCAGAATGAGAAGGTTTTCCCATGCTATTACCAGAACATTTAAGATATACGAGGTACGTCCAGAAAGGAAGTTCCGTTTCAATTTATCTCCGCTGCAGCGCTGCGATTGCAGTTCCGCACATGCGCGGTAGACGCTCTGTATCAAGGAGAAGAAACGTGCGCCATTTTGAGATCGCTGTCAGCCACATACGCTTTGTTGTGCTTGTTTACAATGTCGGTGTTGATTGAAATCCCGCCGCTTGTGAAATCAGATCTGTGATTCGTTTTCTGAATGCTAGGAAAGTGAAACCAATTGAAATTTATCGGCAAATTTGCGAAGTTTACGGACAAAATGCGATGAGTGATTCAATGGTGAGAAGATGGGTCCGACAGTTCAATGAAGGACGTAGTGAAGTGCACGATGAAGAATGAAGTGGGCGTCCATCTTTGGTTACAGAAGAACTGGTTCACGCGATTGATGACAAGATCCAGGAAAACCGCAAGTTTACAATTAGTGTTCTCGCTATGGAATTTCTCCAAAGCTCACGATCACTAGTTCATGAAATTGTTACCGAAAAACTGAAATTTCGTTAACTTTGCTCACGTTGGGTAGAGGCGGCAAACTTCTATGAAGAAGGTATACAAAAACTTGTGCCACGCTATGACAAACACCTGCAAAATTTCGGCACTTATGTGGAAAAGTAGTTGTAGAAGACAAGAGTTGTAGAATTTTGTGCAATAAATAATTATTCTGTATCTGTACACAATTTAATTTTATTACCAAACGGAACTTACTTTCTGGACGTACCTCGTTCACTTTAGTTGCCATGTATGAATCTTTAATATATGGTTATTTCATCAAACTCGTTAAGTCATTTTTGAGAAAATAAATTTGTGATTTAGAGCGGGGGATTTTCTTGAAAATATTTGCATTGCATCCTTGGAATATGCGGCAGTTATTACGTTCGATGTTCGTTTTTGAGTTATCGCGTTCATATATACGCACTCACGAGCCTTTTCCTGAAAATGCTTTTTAATCAAAGAACCTTAAAACGTGTATTTCCGGTGAAATGTCAGTATCAAATTATTGGTTGGAACGTAATAGCTGTTTTAGCTGTTGCTCTATGTACTAAGTAGGGAAACTAAAAATAATTCTGGTTATGAATACTGAAATAATGACGGTGAAAATAATTATGAAGTAATTCAAAATCTTCTCGTGCTTCTAGCCAGGTAAAAACTTCACTTCAGTTCACCCTGAAGACGAGGAAGATGCACTTCTTCGAAACGTTGGTGTCAAACCAAGTTTTTACCTGGCTAGAAGCCCGAGAAGATTTTGAATTAATACGTCGCCAGGAAAGCTTCAGTTCTTATTTTAAAGTATGAAGTAGTTTTTAAACATAAACGTAAATAAGCATCCCAAAGTTAATAAAACAATTAACAAAAAAGTCCTTTTTGGGCAGTATCATATCCAAAAGGAAATAATTTGACACGACCTCCCAATAGGATCAAATTACAAAAGAATTACTAATTATCATAATGTAGTAATTAATAAAATAGTCGTTGACTTGGTCTGGGTTAAACCTTTGTTGCCTGTTGGTACCTGTAAGTTCCGCTTGTTTTACGCGTAGCTATAAAATAGGGCTGTACTCTAGGATTAATGTCATGTTATACTAGCCTTCAACCATAAACCACAAGCAATCAAGATGTTTTATATTGTAAAAATATATACAATTCAAGCGGGAGACCTGGGTTCGATCCCTAGTACCGCCGTGGGGATTTTTCCCCCGCTGGGAGACCTAGCCCGGGGTGCACTCAGCCTCGTGAGGTCCCTGGGGGGCCAATTGAGGAGCTACTTGATGGAGAAGTAGCGGCTCCAGGTCATCAGGACCGCATTAACCGGCCGGAAGGGCTCGAGACGCTGACCACGTCTCACCCTCCAATACTGCACCCCATCCATAACGTCTGTAATAGATCGAGATGGGGGACGCAGCGGCTGGCGGTAGGCCAAGGTTCCCAGTGAGCTGTCGTGCTATGGAGTTATGTTAATATATTCAATTTTTACTCTAAAATTGCAGTGATTTTTTAAATAAATAAAAGAGAAAACTGACATAACTACAGGCAAATGTAGCTCTATTAACTTCCAAGCATCACACCGATTATTTCACTTGGGCTCTCCTCGTCATTTATCAGAATCACTGGGATATGAACTTGCAGCATTTGGCTTTGAATGAATGGCCTCTCACCTAACACTCATGGCCATTTGAACTTCTTTTTTTGGTAGTGCCTTTGGCAGCATTATGAAAACTGGTTTAGAAGAATTTAAACTTTTAATTGGGAAGAAAAATATTAATAAATGTTCTACATTTATTTCCATTTCTATTTTCTCTATTATTTTATATAATCATTTTATAGGTTTATTCCCAAATATTTTTACTGGAACTCCAGTTTTAAATTGAATTTAAGAAAAAATGGCATATGTAGTATACTAGAGCAGGCAACTAAGGGTTAAGGCAATGCACCATTCTTATACAAAAATAAATTCCCGATATTTTCTATATGTATTTCGTAAACAAGCGGTTACTCATCTTGGAATGAATTACATCGTCAATACATCAGGCAAGATCTTCCATTACAGTCAGCAAATACCACTTCGAATGAATTTGACCGCGCTTGGGGTTTATGATTACACGCTCCTAACACATTTTAATGGGTGCATAGGCAGCGAGGCTCACGTTACCCCTCTTGGTTTTCAACTTCCAAAATTCCACGAAACTAATATAGACACACACAAGTGAAACTTTTTCTAAAAGAGCTTTTTTTTGGATTCAGCGGTACTCAAAACATGAATGTAATAAAAATATTAGTATCGCATGTTTGGGTGAAATGCAATACCTTCTTATCTGCTATGAACACGGTAGAGGAATTAAAAAAAAAATCTTATGTGTTCCATTCACATGACTTTCTCTACATCTCTGCAACGAATTATTATTAAAAAGCTTATGCTTGTATTTACTTCATGCTAATCGAGAAAAACATTAGCAGAAATAGTCTTATTACTTGGTTCCTTGTAAGACAGACAGATGCTTGATTTCCGGAGAAATCTCGGTATCGAACTTTAGGGTGCATTACAAAACCTTCTCTATTCACTATGTACGTGTAGAGAAAGTAAAAATGATATAGAAGAAAAAGAGAGGAAAATGGAGCGAGAGAATGTAGACTTTTAAAAATAAAATGACCCAATAAATACCAAAATATCCACCAAGCATCTTAAGAGAGTGTGAGGTGATCTTCAGCGAATTTCCCTTCGTCTATGTTTCTTTATATACCGTTTTATCTTCTAAAAAAACGACAATTTATGAATGTATTTCCCGGAAATGCCTTTGAAGCACTTCAGATTCTCTCAGGCTTTATATAATGGGACCAAAAAATATGTACAATAAACTTCTATGTAAAGAAAGAAAGAAAAAGGTATTAATGTGCAGCATTTTCTATAAATGGTTCTCGCATAACCTTTCTTACTTAGTGTAAACTTCTTGTTACTATAACTAAGAGCTCCCCAGAAACTGTTTCAAAATTTATACATTCAGATGGATGGTATTACATGCTCCTAGCTTGGGCTGATGAAAAACAAAAGAACGGGCATAATATTTTAAAAATCTGATGTGTTCCATTCACTTTTCTTTCTCTAACTTTTCTGCAAGCCAACTTTTCCTACAAAAGATTATTCTTTTATCCACATCATGCTTAGCAAGATAAACGTTAGTAGAAATGGTATTATTAGTATTTCCTTCCTTTTAAGCTGAACGGAAACATGGGAATACATTAGTACATCGATAGTCAAATCTTTTAAAAGCGATTACCGTGTTTTGTTGTATTGCCAGGAATTGACAGATTCACAATATATCAGAAACGGTCAGCTCTACCGAAAAGAAAATCGAATGGGACATAAAATATGCGTTTTAACAAGATCTACATTTTTTATGTTGGAAATTTTTGTCTTATCTCTTATGCAAAATTCAGCAAAATTCCTTCACAGTAAAAGATGCCTTCAGAGGCTATTCCTATAAAATTCAGATTTACACTGTATTTGTTCTGAAAATATATTTAATATACGATATTTTATTCAAAATCGTTAGTCATTTTTTAGAAAATTAAAATGCTCTAAATGTTTTCAAAGTATAGTTTGGGGAGGGAAATCTTCGTGTCGCATCCTTTGAAGATGCTAAAGAACCTTTAGTTTTAGAGCTATGCTATCATAAGATATATACACACAAACACACACACTCTGACCTTTTTCTAAAAATGTGTTGTTGTTTTTTTATTCAGGAGCAGTTAAAACATATATTTCCGGTGAAATCTCGGTAACGAAATTTTGGGTCGAATACAATGCAAATCTATATGCTATGTACATAGTATTTGCAGAGAAAGTAAGAAAAATTGACGGTGTGTTTTAGGAAATGTAGTTGCGTTTTATTCTGCTCTTGAAATATTTGAAATTGCGAGTTATATATCCTGCTGTTTAAACTTTCCAGATACACAAGTTATTCTTTGACGTAACTCAGTGGTTACGCATGTGGAAAAACAAACATTGAAGTACTCGCAGACTCGTAGCGTTTTCGCTTCTTTATTACTTTCTCTACACGTACTATGTACATAGTGTATAGAGTAGGTATTGTATTGCACCCAAAAATTCGATACTGAGATTCCACCGGAAATATATGTTTTGGGTCCCCTCTATCCCAAAAAAAGCATTTTCAGAAAAAGGTCCGTGTGTGTGTGTCCGTGTGTCTGTGAACACGATAGCTCAAAAACGAAAAGTCAGTAAAATACCAAAGTTGGTATTTAAGTTTAGTATCTTCCAGGGATGGGACACGAAGATTTTGAGAAAAATCCCCAAACTACCCTTTACTTGGAACATTTTTCGAAAATTTTAATTTTCTCAGAAATGGCTCTAACGATTTTAATTAAAATTTCCTATATTAAAAATATTTATCTGACAAATAAAATGTGTATCTGAATTTTCTGGGAATAGCCTCTGAAGACTAATTTGTTCTGGATGAATTTTACGTTAATTTTGCACAACTGCTAAACCGTAAGAGATGGACAGAAAGTTACAACACAAAAAATATAGAGCACCTTAGAACACACAATTTATCTTGTATACCCTTTTTTTCGTGGAGTTGATCGTTTTTTAGATACTCATTGTTTTTGGTTTCAGCTTTAAAAAACTTATTTTTCTCATACAGGAATTTAGCAATTCCTGTCCATACAAACAAAGGAACTTCAGTCACCAACTTTTGACTATCGTTTTAACCAATAGTACTCCCTTATTTCGATTTTACTTACAAGGAAGTAAGTAATAGGACTATTTCTCGATTAGCATTAAGTAAATAGAAGCACAAGCTTTTTAACAATAATTTGTTGCAGAGATGTAGAGAAAGTCATGTGAATGGAGCACATCCGATTGGTTTTCAGAGTGTGTCAAAACTGTAATCTAGGTGAAAGCTCGGTATCGAGTTTGGGTGCAATACAATACATTTTGTACACCGTACGTGTAGAGAAATAAAGAAGGAGAAAAAACGACTCTGTGTTTTAAGAAATGCAGTTCCATGTTATTCTGCTCTTGAAATATATGAAATTGCTATTTATATATCCTGCTGTTTAAACTTTCCAGATACACAAGTTATTCTTTGACGTAACTCAGTGGTCACGCATGTGGAAAAAACAAACATTGAAATACTCGCAGACTCGTAGCGTTTTCGCTTCTTTATTTTTAAGTTTAGCGCTCTCGTTTAAGCCTTTCTTCGCTGCCGGAATTAGTACTTTGTATTTCGCCGCATTATCTCGATCTAAGAAATGGGAAAAGCACAAGTGAAAGCTTGTTGCCAAGTTGCCAAACTAACTGAATGCATTCAGCACAAAGGTTTATAACTTAGAGTTGCAGCATTCTTCCCTTTGTTTCCTTCCTCTAGGAATATGTAATCATGGTATAGTGTTAATATTCCCATTTATATGAAAATTCCCAATTGACTGGAAGGAATTTCTATACAGGGTGTAACTGAATAGTTATTCATGCTTTTCTGATCTGAACTCGCGAAAAAAATTCACACTACACACACTATATACATAGTGTATAGAGAAGGTATTACACTCCACCCAAAAATTCGATACCGAGATTTCACCGGAAATATATGTTTTGTATTTAAGTTTAGTTTCTTCACAGGATGCGTCACGAAGATTTTCAAGAAAATCCCCCACCCCCAACTACCCTTTACATGGAACGTTTTTCGAAAATGTTGACTGTCTTAAAAATGGCTCTAACGATTTTGATCAAAATATCGTATATTAATACCTAACAAATAAAGTGTATATCTTGAATTTTCTGGGAATAGCCTCTAAAGACTACTTTATTCTGGATGAATTTTAAGGAATTTTGCATAACTGCTAAACCATAAGAGATGGACAAAACCTTACCACACAAAGAATGTAGAGAAGATATTCCTGATTTTTCGTTTCAGCTTTGAAAAACTTATATTCTTCTCATACAGAAAATTGTCAACTCGTGTTCATACAAAGTAACTTGAGTTACATAGCAAACTGATTTTGACAGAAAACTGCTTTTGGCTATCACTTTAACCTATGGTACTCCCTTTTTTTGCAGAGATGTAGAGAAAGTCTTGTGAATGGAACACATCAGATTTTTTAAATAAGGTCCTTGTGTATTTGTGTGTGTGTGTCTATGGACAGCATAGCTCAAAAACGAAAAGGCCGTTAAATACCAAACTTGGTATTTAAGTTTGGTATCTTCCGAAGAATGCGACACCAGACTATCCTTTAAATGGAAAACATTTAGAAATTTGGAATTTCTAAAAAATGGCTCAAATGTTTTTGATACAAATCTCTTATATTTAAAATATTTAGATACCAAATAAAATGTATATCTTTAATTTTTTGGGAATAGTCTCTAAAGACACATTTATTCTGGGTGAATTTTTATTAAAATTTGCATAACTGGTAAACCGCAAAAGATAGGCAAAAACTTACTAAACAATAAATGTAGATCACGATAGAAAATACAATTTATGTCATTTACATTTTATTCCTGGTGTTGATCGTTTTTTAGATATTCCTAGGCATTGATTTTAACTGTAAGAAACTTATATTTTTCTCATACAGGAATTGGTCTACTTCTGTCCATACAAACAAAGGGACTTCAGTCACATAGCAACCAGCTTTTGACTATCACTTTAACCTATAGTACTCCCTTATTTCGCTCCTACTTACAAGGAAGCAAGTAATAAGACTAGTTCTGCTAATTTTTCTAGATTAGCATGCAGTAAATAGAGGAATATGCTTTTTAACAATAATTTGTTGCGGAGATGTGGAGAAAGTCATGTGAATGGAGCATGATTTTTTTTTTTTGTATATTTCTGTTGAAATCTAAGTATCGAATTTTTTGGTGGAATACAATACCTTCTCTACCTATTATGTAAAAGCACATAAGTATTAGAGAAAGTAAAAATCTGATGCGTTACATACATAGGAGTTTCTCTATCCTCTATTATACAAAAGTATTCCTATGTAATTGTCAATGAGTTGTTTCTTCCATAACAGTCGAGGGTAGGATAGGATTTGGAAAGTCAGACCTAACAATTGATTTGAACTTCGGTTCTGCTGGACTACGTTTCAGTTTCTCTAAAAACGGGGCTACCATGGCAACATGCCAATAGGGGATTACCAACAATCAGGCGTTTTTCCAGATAAACTACGAGGAATCTCAAAATAATGACGGCTTTTAAAGCCTAAATACTTTATGTGCCAATCTAGAGTGGAATAGAATTTAATTGACAACTGATACTCCAAACTACCCTTCATATGAAAGGGTTTTCTAAATATTTTCTTTCTCTAGTATATTTACAACGTATACAGTAAATAAAGAAGGTACCTCAAATTTGATACGATGATTTTACCGGAAATGTGCTTTGAGATCTCCTGAATCCAAAAAAGAATTTAGAAAAAGGTCAGTGTGTCTGAGGAAGGCATAATTAAAAATCGAAAAGTCACCAAGCTCAGCATCATCCAAGAATATGACACGAAGCTCTTCTAGAACCCCCCCTACTACCCTTTATATGGAAAAATTTCCGAAAATGTACATTTTCTCAAAAATAGCAGTAACCATTTTGAATAAAATACCATCTATTAACGTTATTTTAATGGAAATTAAATGTATATCTTGAATTCTCTAGGATCAGCTTCTGAAGATCTTTTTCATTCTAGATGAATTTTGCATAACTGATAAACCGTATGTGGTAACCAAAAACTTACCATACAAAAGCTATAGATATTGAAAATCACAATGTGTGTCCTTTACATTTTTGCTGTGGTGGTAACCGTTTTCGAGATATTCCTTTTATTAGTTTCAGTTTTTACTTTCTCTACACGTTACTATGCAGGTACATAGTGTTTAGAGAAGGCTCTGTATTGCACCCAAAAAATACGATACCTAGATTTCACCCGAAATGCATGTTTTGGGTCCGTCGAATCCAAAAACACAATTTGTTTTAAAGAAATGTTGGTGTGTGTCTGTGGACAGCATAGCTCAAAAACCAAAAGTCTTTTAACTGCCAAACTTGAGTTATGTAAGTTCAATATCTTCCAAGGATGCGATACAAAGATTCTTCAAGAGTATCCTCTACCACAAACTATCCTTTACATGTTTTTCTCAAAAATGGTTCTCACGATTTTGTTTAAAATACGGTATGCTAAAGATATTTACATAGCTTATGAAGACCTGTTCATTCTGGATGAATTTTGCTGGATTTTACATAAATGTTAATCCGTAAGAAATAAGACAAAAACTTACTACACAAAAATTAAGATCTCGTTAAATCTCATAATTTATTTTACATACATTTTTGTTGTAGAATTGAGTGTTTCCGTGATATTCCTTGTTATTGGTTTCAGTTTTAAAATATTCATATTTTTCGCATACGGAAAGCTGTCAACTCCTGGTCACGCATAGAAACAGATTTTGTCCACATGGCATCGACTTTTTTAAAAGATTTGAATATCGTTTTATCCTAGTGTATTCCCTTATTTTGCTTCTAATTACAAGGAGGCAAATAATTAAGACAATATCTGCTAATGTTTAACTCGATTATTATAAAGTAGATAGAAGAATATGCTTTTAACAATAATTTGTTACAGAGATGTAGAAAAAATTACGTGATTGTAACAGATCATATTTCATACAATATTTTTCATGTGTAATTGTTTTAAACATATCTTTATTCAGTACACTTTTATATATATACACTATAAAATTATTTAGTACGCTTTGTGTATAATGACCACCCCAAATAATGGAAGCTGAAGGTTTAATAAAGCTTTATATTATTATTATTATTATTATTATTATGAGGGTCGCTAATAAGCCCAGGGTCTCTCACAGATATGGCACCACTAGGCCAGTTAGACGGTAGCATGGTATACTGTGACTTTAGACTAGCTTGTATCCATAGTTACAGGTAAATAGCTTGTTTGCATTTTAAACAAGATAACTTCAGAGTTTTCACGAAAATGGAGGATTAGGAAAAACGAGCAGTGATTAAATACTTCCATTTGAAAGGCTTAACGCCTAAAAAAATCAAGGAGGAAATAGACAGCACATTGAAATTCTCTGCCCCTTCATATTCAATGATTAAAAGGTGAGTTGCAGAGTTTAAAATGGGACGTACGAGCACTAGTGATGAGCCTCGCTCTGGACGCCCTGTAGAAGTGACAACTCCAGAAATCATTGAAAAAATTCATCGTTTAGTACTGGAAGACCGCAGATTAAAGTTGTTGGAGATAGCAGAGGCTGTAAACATATCAAAAGAATCTGCAGTTAATATTTTAAGTAATGTTTTGGGCTTTCACAAGGGCTGTGGAAGATTGGTGCCGCGTTTGTTGTCACCTGATCAAACGTTGCAAAGAAAAACTGTTTCTGTTAAGAATGTGGAGCTCTACCGTAAAAATCCCAGTGAACTTTTCAGACGGCTTATTACTGTGGATGAAACTTGGATACATCACTACACTCCAGAAAGTAAATCGCAGTCAAAGCAGTGAATTGCGCCAGGGGAACCAACTCCAAAGAAAGGCAAAGTCGATTTGTCATCTAACAAGACAATGTCATTCGTGACTGCTACGCAAGCTTACTGCAACGTTTGAGGTGAAAAGAAAATGACCTTATTTGAAAAAAAAAAAAAAAAAAAATTGTTTCATCACGACAATGCTCCGGCCCATTGTTCAGTTATTGTAATGGGGAAAAATGTCCGAATTAAGGTTGGAATTGCTTGAACATTCACCCTCTAGCACCCAGTGACTATCACGAGTTCCCAAACCTCTAAAAAGTTCCTGGAGGACGAAGGTTTCACAGCAACGAGGAGGACATTGATGCGGTAAACAGCCACCTTGATAAATCGCACTATAGAGATGATTTAATTAAACTAGAACACCGATATGACAAATGTTTTAGCCTTTCTGGAAATTATGTGGAGAAATAAAGCAAAAAACAAAATCTGATGTGTTCCATTCACGTGACTTTCCCTACATCTCTGCAACAAATTATTGTTAAAAAGCTTATGCTTCTATTTACTTCATGCTAATCGAGAACAAATTGGCAGGAATAGTCTTATTACTTGCTTCCTTGTAAGTAGAATCAAAATAAGGGAGTACCATAGGTTAAAGTGATAGTAAAAAGCTGTTTGCTCTGTGACTGAAATTGACATTGGACAGGAGTTGACCAATTCTTGTATGAGAAAAGTATGTTTTTCAAAGCTGAAACTAAAACCAAGGTAAATCTCAAAAACAATTAACTCCACGAAAAAAAGTATATAACATAAATTGTGTATTTTAATGTTGTGTACATTTTTATATGGTAAGTTTTTGTCCATCTCTTACGGTTTACCAGTTTTGCAAAATTCCGTAAAATTCACCCAGAATAAAGTAGTCTTCAGAGCCTATTCCCAGAAAATTCAAGATATAAATATTATTTGTCAGGTATATATATTTGTCAGGTATATAAATATCTTTAATATACGATATTTTAATCAAAATCGTTAGAATCATTTTTAAGAAAATCAAAATTTTCAAAATTTTTTCCGTGTAAAGGGTAGTTGGCGGTAGGGTGATTTTCTTGAAAATCTTCGTGTCGCATCCTTGGAAGATACCAAACTTGAATACTAAGTTGTCTTTTTGGTTTTGAGCTATGCTGCCCACACACAGACAAATACACAGACACACACACACACACACATTTTTCTGGAAATGCTTTTTTGGATTCAGGGGATCTCAAAACATATATTTACGGTGAAATCTCGGTATCGAATTTTTGGGTGCATTACAATACCTTCTCTATACACTATATACATAGTATATGTAGAGGAAGTAATCAATGAAATGCTGTTTTCATTGAGAGGCCTGCAACTTATCAACCGAAAGTAATATAAGTGCAAGTGTCCCACAACCAGAATATTTTGTGTGCTGCACTAATAAACAATAAGAGGGACAGAGAAAATCATGTGAATTGAACACATCAGATTTGTTGTAGGGTTTCTTCGTTTTAACTCATTCATGGAAGGAAGTGTTGGAAAGTGAATTACAACGAACTGATAAAGGAATTAATAACGCACTGGTGTAAATACGGTCTGAATGGAAGTCACGTGACGCAAGACGAATCTCGACTTGCCTCGCGCAAGTCTTTGTGTAAAGTTCATGGTAGCAGAAACTGAGTCAGACTTGACAAGCAAGGTATAAAACGTCATCCCCTAAAAGCCAGGGCGTTTTCCATGATGCGCGTCGAGCAAACAGCAGAAAGAAAACAAAAGGGACCGTTAGCAAACTATACGGGTGTATTCTGTTTTAATCAATCAACCTGGTCATTGCGTGAGCAAAATGGGGTTAATTAAGAGGCGGAGTAGAGACGTCTACCTCATACGTGTCCACGTCTTAGATACTTCTCCTTGATAAAGGTCGTAACTACAGTAATACAGCAGAATATCAAGTGTCCACCAAGGCTTGCAGAAAACAATTTCACCGGAAATATAAGCGAATTAAGGAAATACCAGCGTCATCCAGTATGAATGAATGAACAAGTGTATTTATTAACATAGCAATATCATACATAGAAGTTCAACAGTCGCACGGGTCCACAGACCGTACGTGCTTTTGTAATACATATTACAAGTAATATTAAAACAACAAAGAATTAAAAGAGTAAACACGAAAATAAAAAGACAAAGGAAATACACAGTCAAAAGCAATATTAAACAACAATAAAGAATTAAAGAGTGAACCCGAAAATAAAAATACAAATATATTCAAATATAGCAATTTAAATTTACAGCACAGAGTACACCTTCATAAATGCACCATCTTATATTAGATAATTATACTTAAAAGACATATATACACCATATATAAAACCATAGCACAACAGTGACCTAAGTATGACATAATACATATGTATGTAGAACATTGTAGTCACTTTTGTTTAGTTGATCTCATTCCTCCCGCCCCTTCTCTATTGGCAGCCTCCTCAGATCTCAGCTGTCTTGCCTTAAGTATAAATTTACCTAGCCGAAGTATAAATTTTCCGTGCCTGCCAGTAGCGTCCAACATGCTTCTAGCCCTACATTCGCAGTGGTAAAAAATCGCGGCAAGCGTCATCCATTAAGTGACAGACAATTTGACACGGCTCAATAATAACGAAACATATCAACATAAAACTTTATTTACAAAGTTACAGAACCTCTCTATTTGTAAACGCAATCTCCATTCTGTTAAGATTTTAACTTTCTCTACACGTACTATATACATAGTATATAGAGAAGGTATTGTAATGCACCCAAAAATCTGACACCGAGATTTCACCGGAAACGTGTTTTGAGACCTCCTGAATCCCAAAAAGCATTTTTAGAAAAAAATCCGTCTGTGCGTGTATGTATGTCTGTGGACAGCATAGCTCAAAAAACGAAAAATCCCGTAAATTAAAGCTATTTATGTCCGAAATAAGATGCATATCTCAAATTTTTTGGGAATAGCCTCTAAACACCTCTTTATTCTAGATGAATTTTGCCGAATTTTGCTTAACTGCTAAACCGTAAGAGATAGAAAAAAAACTCACTGCACAAAAAATATACATCACGACAAAGCACACAATTTGTGTCCTGTACGTTTTTGTTGTAGAGGTAACCGTTTCCGAGATATTCCTTCTTATTGGTTTCAATTGTGAAGTACTTAAAACTTTTCTCAGACAGGAAGTGCCCGTTTTTCTTTTGTTCTACTCCTGGCCAAGCAAAGAAGTGATTTGCAATGACAGTCGTATATTGATAGATTTTAAAACATTTGACAATCACCTTAGCATAGCGCATTCCCTTATTCTCTTCTACTTATTAGGAACTAAGTAATAAGAACATTCTATTAACATTTATCTCGATTAGCATTGTGTACAAAGAAGAAGAATCTTTTGTAGGAGGTTTGTAGAGCAGCTAGAGAAAGTTATGTGAGTGTAACACATCAGATAATTTGTCTTTTCCCTCGACTTTAAATACGGCTCTGAGGACACCGTTTTGAGGACATTGATTTCATCCGTCTTGAATCGCAGAAGGATCTGAACATGTTGAAAGAAGAGAATTTCCAGAGGTGCTTCCAGCAGTGGCAGAAGCGCTGGGACAAGTGTATCAACTCCCAAGGAGACTACTTCGAGGGTGGCAGTGAAGATTATACAAAACAAACTGTTATGTGGTATTTATGACGTCATTCCGGAAATTGTTTTGACCACATCTCGTATAAACATACGTACCTATACAGGTATTTGTCTTGATGAGTTCTGGGTACGTTCAGCGGCTTCTTGGCCAAAATGAACTTACAAAATTCTATCTAATCCAATATTACTATTATTATTATTATTATTATTATTATTCGACCTAAGAGACAGGATAATCATTTTATCTGATCTGTTTCATACTAGTTATTTTCAATTTCCTAAATGAAATTGTTTGTCACTATACTGGTCTCAGAATCTGTCTTACACGTTAAGTACTTGATATATCATTTGCCTTCGCCGTATTTAACTCCATAGTCAGCATGTCTGCATTCCGGCCTTAAAAACGTGTTTAGTTAAGGAAGGCTTTGAAATGGCCACTCCCACAAAGGCCGTTCTTTTCCCTTTTGTGTAAAAAATGTAAAAGCCAACGCGCGTTCCTCCGCAATCGGCTTTGCACTACTATCCTCCTGGGCAAATGCAGCTTGCTCGCTAGCACTGCATTCAATATTTAGCTTTGTAACGTATCCTTCGGGAATTTCGTGGCAAATATTTTCATAAAACATGTAATGTTTGGCTTGGGATCTCCATAGCAACACTTTAAGGAGAGAGAATTAAAAGCTTTTGTAGTAACCGACCCAAAGGAGCTTAACTTCGTCCATTCAAAAGGTATACATGCATATAGTAACATTCTGAAGTGTTCCATTCACATAACTTTTCTACATCTCTAACAAATTATTGTTAGAAAGCTCATTCTTCTATCTACTTCATGCCAAACGAGATAAACATTAGCAGAAACGGTCTTATTACTTGCTTTTTTGTACTTTGTAACTACAAGGAAAATAACGGAATACACTAAGCAAAAATGATGTTTTAAAGTTGGTTGCCATGTGGATGAAATACATGTGTTTGCGTTGTTAGGAGTAGAAAATTTCTCGTATTTGAAAAGGTTTAAGCATTATAAAACTGAAACCAATAAAAAAGAATATCTCAAAAATGGTAAACTCTACGAAAAAAATCTGATGCGTTACACTCACATGACTTTCTCTAGGTGTTCTACAAATTTCTTACACAAGATTATTCTGCTTTCTGCATCTTGCTAATCGAGGTACTCATTAGCACAATGTTCTTATTACTTAGTTACTTATAAATAGGAAGAAAATAAGGGAATACACTAGGCTAAACCAATAGTCAAATGTTTTAAAAGCTGTCGCTATGCGATTGTCATTACAAATCCCTTCTGTTCTTGGCGAGGAGTAGAACAAAAGAAAACTGCAAACTCCCGTCTGAGAAAAGTATAAGTACTTTACAACTGAAACTAATAACAATGAATACCTCGAAAACTGTAAGCTCCACGAGAAAAATGTATATGACATAGCTTGTATATATTAGCAAGACCTACATTTTTTGTATAGCAAGTTTTTGTCTATCTCTTACGGTTTACTAGTTAGCCAAATTAAGCAAAATTAATCCAGAATAAACAGGTCTTTAGAAGCTATTCCCAAAAAATTCAAGATATGCATATTATTTGTCAGCTAAATATCTTTAAAATACGATATTTTAATCAAAATCGTTTGAGGAATTTTTAAGAAAATCAAAATTTTCGAAAAAAGTTCCATGTAAAGGGTAGTTTGGGGTGGGGGGGCTTTTTCTCAAAATCTTCGTGTCGCATCCCTGGAAGTTATAAATTTAAATACCAAGTTTGGTGCTTTACCAACTTTTCGTTTTTGAGTTATCGTGTTCACGGACATACGGACACACACACACGGACCTTTTTGTGAAAATGCTTTTTTATGGATACAGGGGACCCTAAAACATATATTTCCGGTGAAATCTCGGTATCGAATTTTAGGGTGGAATACAACACTTCTCTATCCCTATATACATTGTACATATGGGGCTATGACATAAATCGTGTGCTTTAATCTATATTTTTGTGTAGCAAGTTCTTGCCTATCCCTTGCGGTTTACTAATTAAGCAAAATCCAGCAAAATTCGTCCAGAATAAAGTGGTCTTCAGAGGATATTCCCAGATAAATCTAGACACATTTTTTTGGGAGGTAAATATTTTTAATATACGGTATTTTAGTCAAAATCGTTAAGGCTATCTTTGAGACAGTCAAATTTTCGAAATTTTTCCATGTAAAAGTTAGTTAGGGGTGGAGCAATTTTCCTCAGAATCTACCGTGTCGCATGCATTTTTTCATTTTTGACTTATCACAGACACACGGACACACTGAAACACTGACACACAGCCTTATATGGAACTTGTTCTAAAAATGCTATTTTTACTTTCTCTACATGCACTATGTACATAGAGACAAGGTATTGCATTCCAACCAAAAAATCGATACCGATATTCACCGGAAATACGCATTTGGGTCACCATGAATCAAAAAAAAAAAAAATTTCTTTTACAAAAAGGTCCGTGTGTGTGCGTGTGTATGTGAGCGTGTTTCTGTGGACAGCATAGTTCTAAAACGCAAAGACCTTTGAATACCAACCAAATTTGGTATTCAAGTTTGGTTTCTTCCAAGGATGCAACATGAAGATTTTCAAGAAAATCCCGCCACCCCCAACTACTCTTTACATGGAACTTTTTTCGAAAATGTTGATTTTCTCAAAAATGGTTCTAACGATTTTGATTAAAATATGTATATTAAAGATATTTACCTGACAAATAATAGGTATATATTGAATTTTCTGGCAATAGCCTCTGAAGATTACTTTATTCTGGATGAATTTTACGGAATGTTGCATATTTGCTAAACCGTATGAGACACAAAAACTTACCATACAAAAAATGTAGAGCACACTAAAACACACAATTTATGTTATATGATTTTTTTCTCGCGGAGTTGATCATTTTTGAGATATTCCTTGCATTTTGTTTCAGCTTTAAAAAAGTTATACTTTTCTCATACAGAAATTTTTCAGCTCTTGTGCATACAAACAAAGGAACTTCAATCACATAGCAACCAGCTTTTGACTATCACTTTAACCTATGGTATTCCCTTATTTTGCTTCTACTTACAAGGAAGCAAGTAATAAGATTATTTCTGCTATTTTTTTTTTTTTCTCGATTAGTATGAAGTAAATAGAAACATTAGTTTTTTTTTTACAATAATTTGTTGCAGAGATGTAGAGAAAGCTATATGAATGGAACACATAAGATGTTTTCTTATATAGGAGATCTAAAACGCCTTTTTTGGTGAAATCTCTGTATCGAATTTTGGGCAGAATACAAAACCTTCTCTATACATTATGTACATAGTGTGTGTTCATAAAGTATAAATAAAACTATGCTAGAATATTCTAGATTATTCAATTCCAATTTTAAATAGTAGTTATAAGTGAATTAGAATTTATATTACTTTTATAAATGTTAGAAGCAAACATGTTAACAATTATTATGTGTTATTATATTGGCATGCTTTTCTTGTTTCAATCTGATTATCCCCAAGATGTAACACGAAGATTTTCAAGAAAATTTCTCAATCCCGAATTACTCTTTACATGCCAAAATTTTCGAACAGTTTGACTATCTCAAAAATGGCTCCAGCGATTTTGATTAAAATACCGTACTTCAAAGATATTTACATATCAAAAAAGTTCCTCTGAGGATCTCTTCGTTCTGTATGAATTTTTCTAAAATCTGCGTACATATTAAACCGTAACAAATAGACAAAAACTTACAGCACAAATGATTTGATGTGCTCCTTTCACATAACTTTCTCTACATCTCTGTAACAAATTATTGTTGAAATATATTGTTCTATCTACTTTATCATTATCGAGATAAACATTAGCAGAAATTGTCTTTATTACTCACTTTCTTGTAAGCAGAAAGAAAACAAGGAAATACATTAGGTTAAAAGGATAGTAAAATCTTTAAATAGCCGGTAGTCATGTGGACGTTATCTGTTTTTATGCAGGGCCAGGAGTTTACAGCTATCGACGTGAGAAAAGTTTAAGTATTTGAAATCTAAAACAAACAACAAGCAATATCTCAGAATTTGTCAATTCACGAGAAAAACAAATATGACAAATTGTGTGTTTTAGCGTGATCTACGTTTTTTGTGTAGTACGTTTTTGTCTATCTCTTGCTGTTTAGAGTTACGCAAAAGTCAACAAGATTCATTCACAATAAAATAGTCTTTAAAGGTTGTTCCCAGAAAATGCAGGATATACATTTTATTTGGCATATAAATATCTTTAATATGGCATTTTATTCAAAACTGTTAGGCCTATTTTTGAGAAAAAATAATTTCTAATTTTTTTTTTTCCATATAACGGGTAGTTTGAGGGGGGGGTGGTCCATATTCCATCCCTGGAAGGTACTAAAATTAAATACCAAGTGGTATTTCACGGACTTTTCCTTTTTGAGTTATCGTATTCACAGACACACGGACACGCACACTCACGAATCCGTTTCTAAAAATACTTTTTTGCACCCTAAAACATATATTTCTGGTGAAATCTTGGAATTGAATTTTTGGGTGGAATGCAGTACGTTCTCTATACACTATGTATATATTACGTGCAGAGAAAGGAAAATGTATTTCTCATTAAGGCATATCATTTATGTCATGTAGGTACATTTTTACTTTCTCTATAGGCACTATGTACATAGTGTATAGAGAAGATATTGCACTCCACCCAAAAATTCAATACCGAGATTTCACCGGAAACATATGTTCTATAGTCCCTTATATCTAAAAGAAAAGCATTTTCAGAAAAAGGTCCGTGTGTGTGTCCGTGAACACGATAACTCAAAAACGAAAAGTAGGTAAAATACCAAATTTGGTATTTAAGTTTAGTATCTTCCAGGGATGTGACACGAAGATTTCGAGAAAAATCCCCCTGCCCCCAACTACCCTTTACATAGAAATTGTGTCGAAAACTTTGATTTTCTCAAAAATGCTCTAACGATTTTGATTAAAATTTCATATATTAAAGATATTTACCTGAAAAATAAAATGTATATCTTGAATTTTCTGGGAATAGCCTCTGAAGTGTAGTTTCTTCTGGATGAATTTTACTGAATTTTGAACAACTGCTAAACCGCAAGAGATGTAGAGCACGTTAAAACACACAATTTATGTTATATACATTTTTATCGTGGAGTTCGTCGTTTTGGAGACATTCCTTATTTTTGGTTTCTGCTATGAAAAACTTATACTTTTCTCATACTGGAATTTGACAACTGCTGTCCATACAAACAAAGGAACTTCTGTGACATAGAAACCAGCTTTTGACTATCACTTTAACCTATGGTGGTAGTCCCATATTTCGCTTCTACTTACAAGGAAGCAAGTAATAAAGCTATTTCTGCTAATTTTTTACTGCTTAGCATGAAGTAGATAGAAGTATAAGCTTTTTTAAGAATAATGTATTACAGAGATATAGAGAAAGTCATGTGAATGTAACACATCACATTTTTTCGTATATTTGATCATTTTTATATGTTACTTGTTATTGAGTTTGTTTTAAAATACTTAAAATTTTCCTATAGGGAAATTTCAATTCCATAGCATCCAGCTTTTGAAATATTTGACTATCGCTTTACACGAGTGTATTCCCTTGCTTCTCTTCTACTTACAAGAAAGAATAAGGACAATTATTACTAATTTGTATCTTGATTAGAACCTGGAAGATAGAAGAATAAGCTTTATAACAATGATTTATGCAAAGATGTAGAGAAAGTCATTCGAATGGAACACGTCATATTTGTATGCACTTTAACATAAGAGAATCCGTGTAGCTTGTTTTAATTTTACTGTCCTCTCATATTCATTACAATAAATGCGGTAAAATATTTTAAACAAAGTACGAAATTAAATAAAAAATCAGGGAGACATGAGGTAAAATAATTACAAACGCCTGTAACAGTTTTAATTAAAAACATTACGCCCTTTAGCAAGTTATTAATTTAGCATACATACATTTAATGGGAATAGTCTGCAGTTACGAATGAAATACAAGCCACTGCAGTACAAAATACTAGCCACAACAAAAACAAATGACATTCGTTGTCGTTATGGAAGTTAAATAAAGTTGGAGTTTGTCCAAGAAAAAGCTGATGTGTTCCACTCACATGACTTTCTCTACATCTCTGCAACAAATTATTGGTAAGAAGCTTATTCTTCTATTGACTTCATGCTAATCGAGAAAGAATTAGCAGAAATATTCTTATTACTTGCTTCCTTGTAAGTAGAAGCAAAATAAGGGAGTACCATAGGTTAAAGTGAAGTGAAGCTGGTTGCTATGTGACTGAAGTTCCTTTGTTTGTATGGACACGAGTTGACAAATTCATGTATCATAAAAGTACAAGTTTTTCAAAGCTGAAACAAAAAACAAGGAATATCTCAGAAACGATCAACTCCTCGAAAAAAATGTATACAACATAAATTGTGCGTTTTAATGTCCATTTCTCACTTTTTAGCAGTTATGTAAAATTACTCCAGAATAAAGTAGTCTTCAGAGGCTATTTTCAGAAAATTCAAGATATACATATTATTTTTCAGGTAAATATCTTTAATGTACGATATATCAATCAAAATCGTTAGAGCCATTTTTGAGAAAATCAAAATTTTCGAAAAAATTTACATGTAAAAGGTAGTTGGGAGTGGGGGATTTTCTTGTAAATCTTCGTGTCACATCCTTAGAAGAGACCAAACTTAAATACCAAGTCTTTTCGTTTTTGAGCTATGCTGTCCACAGACACACACACGAACCTTTTTCCAAAAATGCCTTTTTTTTTTATTCAGGGGGACCTAAAACATGTATTTCCGGTGAAATCTCGGTATCGAATTTTTGGGTGGAATACAATACTTCCTCTATACACTATGTACATAATACGTGTAGAGAAAGTAAAAATGTACATCACATAAATTGTGGGTTTTATCGTGATCTACATTTTTTGTGCAGTAAGTTTTTCTCTCTCTTACGATTTACCAGTAATCCAAAATTCAATAAAATCATCCAGATTAAGAGATCTTTAGAGGCTAATCCCAGAAAATTTAATTTTCGATATCTTTAACAAAATCGTTAGAGCCATTTTCGAGAAAATCAATTTTTTTTAAAAATGTTCTATGTAAAGAGTAGTTGGAGGGGGGCGGGATTCTCTTGAAAATCTTCGTGTCACTCTTTGACGATACTGTACTTAAATACCAAATTTGGTATTTAACGGCCTTTTCGTTTCTAAGCCTTGCTACTCACAGACACATACACACATACATACACACAGACAGACACACACACGGGCATTTTTCTAAAAATGCTTCTTTTGTAAACATGTATTTCCGGTGAAATCTCGGTATCGAATTTTTGGGTGCATTACAATACCTTCTCTATACACTACGTACATAGTACGTGTAGAGAAAGTAAAAGTTTTTTGGGGAGCGTCTACCTGTATGGCAGACATTCGCTAAAAGTTGGGACGGAGCAAAGGAAAACTAAGCTGATGTACTACATTCACATGACTTTCTCTACACCTATGTAACAAATTATTGTTAAAAACCTTATTCTTCTCTCTACTTTATGATAATCGAGATAAACACTAGCAGAAATTGTCTTTATTGTTTGCTACCTTGTAAGTTAGAAGGGAAAAAACGTTGTGTTCCATTCACATGATGTGCTCTAACTGTTCGGTAAACAAACCTTTTATTTAAAAGATACATCATGCTAATCAAGAAAAACATAAGCAGAATTAATCTTATTACTAACTTTTATGTAATTAGAAAGGGAAATAATAAAATACACAGACCAAAGCCCTTTAAAAGCTAGTCGCTATGTCAAACCAATGAAATTGCAATCTCTTTGCTTGCCAGGAATAACCAAACGAGGAACGAGAAGAAAGGCGTCTTCCCATTTGAGAAAAGTAAGTAGCTAATATTGAAACTAATAATCCACATCTCTAAAACGGTTAACTTTACAACAACAACAACAACAAAAATCTGTTGTGTTACACTCACATGACTTTCTCTGGCTCTTCTATAAATTTCTTATATAAGATTATTCTTCTTCCTGCACCTTGCTAATCAGATAATCATTAGCAGAATGTCCTTACAACTTAGTTCCTTACATGTAGAAAGAAAATAAGGGAATACACTAGATTAAACCGATAGTCAATTGTTTTAAAAGCTGTCATTATTCGATTGTCGTTGCAAATCGTTTCCTTGCTTGGCCAGGAGTAGAACAAAAGAAAAACGGACACTTCCTGTCTGAGAAAAATTTAAGTACATACAACTGAAACCAAAAACAAGGAATATCTCGGAAACGGTTAGCCCCACAACAAAAATGTAAAGGATATAAATTGTGTGTTTTGATCACATCAACATTTTCAGTGTAGTTAAGTTTTTGTCTATCTCTTACCGTTTAGCAGTTAAGCAAAATGTAGCAAAAATAATCCAAAATCAAGAGCTCTTCAGAGGCTATTCTCAGAAAATTCAAGATAAACATTTTATTTGGTATGTAAATATCTTTAATATACGGGATTTTAATCAAAATCGTAAGAGCCATTTTTTTAGAAAATCAAAATTTTCTAAAATTTTTCCATGTAAAGGGTAGTTGGGGTGGGGGAATTTTCTTGAAAATCTTCGTGTTGCTTCTTAGGAAGACACAAATCTAAATACCAAGTTTAGTATTTAGGGGTATTTTCGTTTTTGAGCTATACTGTCCACAGACACACACACACGGACCCTTTTCTGAAAATGCTTTTTTTGGATTCAGGGGGTCCTAAAACATGTATTTCCGTTGAAATCTCGGTATCGAATTTTTGGGTGGAATACAATACTTCCTCTATACACTATGTATATAGTACGTGAAGAGAAAGTAAAAATGTTTATAACATTATGTGTTTTAACGGTATCTGTATTTTTTGTCTATCTCTTACGGTTTGCTAGTTATATAAAAGTCATCCAGAATGAGGACTTCTCTGGCTATTCCCAGAAAATTTAAAATACACGTTTTGTTTGTCATAAAATATCTTAAACATAAGGTATTTTAATCAAAAACATTAAAGAGTCATTTTTGAGAAAATCAAAATTTTCTAATTTTTTTCCATGTAAAGGATAGTTTGGAGTGGAAGGATTTTTTTTTTTAAAAAATTTTCCTCTCGTATCCTTGGAAGATAAGCAACTTAAATACCACACGGACACACACGCACCCTTTATTAAAAATGCTTCTTTTGGATTCAGAGGGACCCAAACATATATTTTCAGTGGGATCTCGGTATTGAATCTTTGGTTGCAATACAATACTTTCACTATACAATGTGTACATAGTACGTGCAGAAAAAGTAAAGATGACATTGTTGGAAATTCGTTGTCGTTATGGGAGTTAAGAAAAGTTGCAGTTTGTCCAAGAAAAAGGCTTTTGGGGAGCGTCTACCTGAATGACAGGCATTCGCTAACAGCTGGGTCTACGCCACACATTTTTATGATGCCCTGATAAAATAAAACGGAGTAAAGGAAAAATAAAAACAAGAAGCGGGTGAAATGGCTAGCCCAAGTCTCGGAAAATAAAATAGTCGCCCCCCCCCCTTCAGTGCTGTTAGCATACAAAGAGGACGCGCCCCCTCCAATTTTTTAATAAACAGAGCACGTACTACCAGATATCTTTTTCCCAAATGAACATAAATATACAGACACTAATACTTTGGGAGCATCTACTATTTCAAACTTCAGAAAACTGCTGTTTGTACAAGGTTGGCATTCCCTCTTCTGTCTCCACTAAGGTGAATTGTCTGGACCAGCCAAAATCTGGATTTTAAAACTGTGGGATATAAAGGGTTAAATCTGGTGTGTTTCGTTCACGTGACCTTCTCTACATCACTGTAACAAATCATTGTTAAAAAGCATATTCTTTTATTTATTTTATGATAATCGAGATATATATTAACAGAAATTTATTTGCTTCCCTGTAAGTAGAAAGGAAATAAAGCAATACACTACGCTAAAGTGATAGTCAAATGTTTTAAAAGCTGGTTTGTGGTTTAAATCTGTTTCTATGTTTCTACAACTCTCTGTGTGAGAAAAGCTAAAGCATTTTAAATCTCAAACAAATAAGAAAGAACATCTCAAAAAGGATTCATTCCAAAAAAAATCTGACGCGTTCCATTCACATGACTTTCTCTACATCTCTGCAACAAAGTTATACTTCTATATATTTCATGCTAATCAGAAAAAAATAGCAGAAATGGTCTTATTACTTGATTCCTTGTAAGTAGAAGCGAAATAAGGGAGTATTATAGCCTATAGTGATAGTCAAAAACTGGTTGCTATGCCACTGAAGTTGCTTTGTTTGTATGGACAGCAGTTCACAAATTCCTGTATGAGAAAAATATATTTTCCATAGCAGAAACCAAAAAAACAGGAATGTCTCAAATACGATGAACTCCACGAAAAAAACTGTATATGACATAAATTGTGTGTTTTAACGTGCTCTACATTTTTGTGTGGTAAGTTTTTATCCATCTCTTACGATTTAGCAGTTATGCAAAATTCAGTAAAATTCATCCAGAATAAAGTAGTTTTCAGAGGATATTCCCAGAAAATTCAAGATATACATTTTATTTGACAGGTAAATATCTTTAATATACGATATTTTCATCAAAATCGTTAGAGCCATTTTTGAGAAAATCGATTTTTTTTTTAAAATGTCCATGTAGAGGGTAGTTTGGGGTGAGGGGATTTTTCTCAAAATATTCGTGTCGCATCCCTGGAAGATACTAAACTTAAATACCAAGTTTGGTATTTTACCGACTTTTCGTTTTTGGGTTATCGTGTTCACAGACACACGGACCTTTTTCTGAAACTTTTTTTTTTGATATTGTGGACCCTAAAAACATATATTTCCGGTGAAATCTCAGTATCAAATTCTTGGATGGGGGTACAATACCTTCTCTATACACTATGTACGTAGTAAGTGTAGAGAAAGTAAAAAATGTATAAATCATAAATTGTGTGTTTTAAACAGCTCTACATTTTTGATAAGTAGGTTTTTCTCCATCTCTTACGATTTGCCAATTATAAAAAAATCCATAAAATTTATCCAGAGGTTATTCACAGAAAATTCAAGATATACATTTTATTTGTCAGGTCTTTGTATTTAATGCACGGTATTTTAATGTTGGAGCCGTTTTTGAGAACATTTTAGAAACATTTTTCCATGAAACGTGTACGAAGGCCGTTTTTTTCAACCTCCGATAGGCTATAAATAAAAGACAAGTTCATAGAAAACAATTATTTTATTACTAAAAGTTTTGTACACTTATGTTGGTTACTTTTCAACATAATCACCGAAAAGATTTGAGACATTTATCGTACCTGTGCACAAACTTTGCGATACCCGTTTCTAAAATGTTGCCGCCAATTATTTAAAATGAGCATTGGTGTTGTTTTGAAGATCGTTTGTGGAGAGCCGTTCAAAACAAACGAAGAGGAATGCTGACTTCAGGAATTGTGTTGATCCATGACAACGCTCGTCCACACACTGCTGGCACAACCCATCGGCTCCTTGAACAATTTCAATGGGACATTTTCAATCATCCGCTGTACAGTCCTAACCTGGCACCCAGCGACTTTCACCTTTCCTGAACTGAAGACGTGGAAAGAAGGGTAAAACTTGCAAAACAACGAAGATCTTAAAAACAAACCGTCAATGCTCATTTGAAGACATTGGTAGCAACATTTTTTGGATAAAAAAAATGTCCCTCGTAAACTGCCTGGACCAGCCAAAATCTGGATCAATAAAGCTGAGGGATATATAAGGCTAAATCTGACGTGTTCCATTACGTTAATTTATCTACATCTCTGTAACAAACTATTGTTAAAAAGCATATTCTTTTATCTATTTTATAATAATCGAGATATACATTAACATAAAATGTCTTCATTACTCGTTTCCTTGCAATTAGTAGGAAAATAACATAATGCACTAGAATAAAGTACATAATCAAAACTTTTTTCTATGCAGGGCAAGGAGTTTACAACTTTCGGTGTGAGAAAACTTTTAAGAATTTTCAATCTGAAACAACAACAAGAAATATCTCAAAAACGGTCAAGCTCACGAAAAAAATGTACATGACATAAATTGTATGTTTTAACGAGCTCTACATTTTCTGTCAGGTAAATTTTTCTCTGTCTCTTACAGTTTACCAGTTACGCAAAATTCAGTAAAATTCAACCAGAATAAAGATGCCTTCAACCTACTCCCATAAAATTCAAAGTATACACTTTATTTTTCAAGTAAATGTCTATAATATACGGTATTTTAATCAAAATCTTTGTGTCGCTTTCTTGGAACATATTGAACATAAATAACAAGTTTGATATTTAACGGAGTTTCCGTTTTTGAGCTACGCTGTCCACACACACACACACACACACACACACACACACACACACACACACAAACAACAGGTATTTTTCTATTTATTTTTTTTTTTTTGATTCAGGGGGTCTGAAAATATTTCTGGTAAAATCTTTTTATCGAATTTTTGGGTGCAATACAATACTTCTCTGTACATTATGTACATAGTACGTGTAGAGAAACTAAAAAGTAGCAGAAAAATGGAGTTAAAAGTTCTTTCATTGTAAGTAAAAGGGGAATAAGGGAGTATCATAGGCTAAAGTGATATTCAAATCTTTTAAAAACAGGTTGCTGGTTGCTATGTGATTATAGTTCCTCTTTTTTTTTTTTTTTTTTTTTTAGCTTAACATCTTTTAACCTGGTCGTCACATCGGACCGATGACTGAATTGATGAAATGATGCTCCAATGATCTGGGGGTCGATGGAGCTTAAAGTTACTCGATGTTCGTGTTAACGGGATAAGGGAAAACCTCGAAAAAACCTTTATCCGGGTAACTTGCAATATCTGAACTCGTGACGTAATGCTTTAAAATCTTTTTTACTTCTTTTACACCTACCATCTAGAGTATATATAGAGAAGGTATTGTATTGCACCAAAAAATTAGATACCGAGATTTCAATGGAAATACATGTTTTGGGACCCCCTTTTAAGAAAAAATGTCGAATACCAAACTTGGTATTTAAGTTCGGTATCATCCAAGAATGCGTCACGAAGATTTTCAAGAAAATGCGCCCAACACCAACTTCCTTTCATATGGATAATATTTCGAAAATTTTTATTTCCTCAAAAATGACTAATGATTTTAATTAAAATGTGTGATATTTACCTGGCAAATAAAATGTATACCTTCAATTTTCAGGGAATAGCGTCTGAATATGTTTATTCTGGATTAACATTGCGGAATTTTGCATAACTGGTAAACCGTAAGTGATAGACAAAAACTTGCCCCATAAAAAATGTAGAGCTAATTAAAGCATACAACTTATGTTATATGCATTTTTTCGTGCAGTTACCATTTTTGAGATATTCCTTGTTATTATTTTCCGCTTTAAAATAGGGAATTTGACAACTCCTGTCCATACAAACAAAGGAACTTCAGTTACATAGCAACCAACTTTTGACTATCACTTTAACCTATGGTACTCCCTTATTTCGCTTCTCCTTACAAGGAAGCAAGTAATAAGACTTATTTCTGCTAATATTTTCTAGATTAGTATTAAATAAATAGAAGAAGAATATTTTTAACAATATATTGTGGGTTTCAAAGCATGCATTTCCTGTGAAATCTCGGTATAGAATTTCTGGGTGAAATACAGTACCTTCTCTATCCACTACGTGCATTGTACATACGTGGCAGAGAAAAAGAGATATTCTTTTCATTTATAATGGCTGTTATTTACAGCCCTAAAGAGATATGTATTTATTATTATTATAATTTCAGCTGCATAATGTGAGTTAATTAGTACGCAATTTGGTTTAAAAATTATTTCATATGAAATATAACATTTTTCGTAGTAAATTAAGCTTGATTACGTTTCAGTGGGGATGCAATCGCCCTGATGCAGCTCAACCAACGTTTCATTTGCTGATCAGCAGCTTTTCATGCGCACATACGGATATTCTCTCTCTCTCTTTGGTCCATTCAGTCACTCTTAATAAAATATATCACGGTTTTACTGACTGCTCATTCATCTGTCACGTCGAACCTGGCCCAATCGATCCGCGTATGCTCATTGGCCACAAGACCTGTGGAGAGCAAATATATGCCCATCGGCGAGAAAAAAATGTCTGCCTTCCAAACTGAATCAGCGCAGTTTAATTTCATTGAAAGGGGAGTTTGTTTGCTTTCAACAAAACAATACCACAGAGGATTATTGTTCATTTTAAGCTCATAGAAACTCAATCCTTGTTATATTTATATTAAAATATGATGTAATGCATTCACATAACTTTCTCTAGTCATTCCAAATATAAACTATTCTTATAAAAGAATGTTACTTTTCCTACAGATACTTGAAATAGACACCGTTGCTATGTAGAAACGACATAAGGAAATTTGGACTTACTAGCGCAACGGCTGGGATAAAATAAAGAAAATTCACTCGCTGCTCACTTCATTTCACAAAATATCGTCAAATTATTTTAAAAATCGCAAAATTCATATTGAAATCGCCCAATTTCACATTCTAATTTCCTTGGGGTGTTGAAAAATGTCTCTAAGATGCGGTTTAGAATTTTGTTTGTGTTTTTACATCACACGGACACACGGACACGCACACGGACCTTTTTCTGAAAATACTTTTTTTGGATACAGGGGTCCCTAAAACATATATTTCCGGTGAAATCTCGGTATCGAATTTTTTGGTGGAGTGCAATACACTATGTACATAGTGCGTATAAAGAAAGTAAAAGTAATAAAATTGAAGCTAATGCCAAGCAATATCTCGAATAGGTTAGCGTCAAAACCAAATTTGGTAGGATATAAATTGTGTGTTTTGATGGAATCTACACCTTTATGTTTAGTAAGGTTCCGTCTGTCTTTTACGGTTTATAAGCGGTACACACATACACACACACACACACATATATATATATATATATATATATATATATATATATATATATATATATATATATATATACACACACCTGGTGGAAGGAAAGTCATTACATTAATTTAAACCAGTGATAGATCTCGGTATTTGGAACACATTTGGCATCTTACGTTTTTGCCTCTGACCATTTTCTACGGAAATATTTTAGTTTTGTAAAAACAAGAGACATGCAAGCTGGCAACGCAGCAGGTTGTGTGGGTGTCACTTGCACTAGGTTAGTACATAAACAAACACTGCTGCTACCACACCAGTGTAGACCAATCAGAATACCAGTTTCATTCGTTATCTCCCGAAACATTACACCTCCCTGCGTCGCGTTTGCAAGCAACCGACTTGTTTACATCCAGAAACCCGAACAACCTCAACGCATCATTGCCGAATTACTTCTCGTCTGAATAGGTTGCTCGGCATATTTCTTTAATGCTTTTAAAGTATTAATTATTTCGAAACTCTTTGTGATGTCCCACAATTCCTACAAAAATTAATGTCAGAAATAGATTTCTCTACGCACCTTACAAGTAACTATTATTTTCGTACATTCTTGTGGAACTACGCATCCCATTTGGAAAAAAATAGCTTTTTGAAATCGTAAGATAAAAGAACAAAATGCCATTGGACAATTTTGTTTGTAATGATTCTATGAAGTACATATTAGAAAGAATATAATAAATCACCTTCCAACTGGTATAATCTCTATATCGGTTTTTTGTGGTATACAATACCTTATACTATATATATTGTAAGTACGTGTAGGGGAAAACAAAAATCATCTGCCTTCCAAACAGAATTTTATTTCAGTGAAAGAGAATTTTGATTTCAACAAAACAATACCTGAGATGGTTATTGTTCATTGTGCGTCATAGATACGTTATCTATGTATTATTCGTGCAACAATTTGATCCGTTACATGCATTAGATTCTCTCTAACTAATGTACAACGAACTATTCTTCTGTTGTATTCCATTCACATGACTTTCTCTGCATCTCTGCAACAAATTATTGTTAAAAAGCTTAGGCTTCTTTTTACTTCATACTAATTGAGAAAACACTAGCAGAAATAGTCTTATTACTTGCTTCCTTGTAAGTAGACGCGAAATAAGGGAGTACCATAGGTTAAAGTGGTAGTCAAAAGCTGGTTGCTATGTGACTGATGTTCCTTTGTTTGCATGGGCAGGAGTTGATAAACTCCTGTATGAGAAAAGTATGGTTTTCAAAGCTGAAACTAAAAACAAGGAATGTCTGAAAAACGACCAACTCCACGAAAAAAATGAATGTAACATAAATAGTGTATTTTAATGTGCTCTACATTTTCTGTGCGATAAGCTTTTGTCCATCTCTTATGGTTTAGCAGCAAAAATCCGTAAAATTCATCCAGAGTAAATAAAAATCGTTAGAGCCATTTTACAGAAAATCAAAGTGTTCGAAAAAAGTTCCATGTAAAGGGTAGTTGGGGGGGGGTATTTTCTTGAACATTTTCGTGTCGCATTCTCGTAAGATACCAAACTTAAATACCAGGTTTGGTATTCAACGGGTTTTTCGTTTTTGAGCTATGCTGTCCACAGACACACGCACACACATATTTTTGTAAAATGCTTTTTTTCAATTCAGGGGGACCCAAAACATGTATTCCCGGTGAAATCTCGGTATCGAATTTTTGGGCGGAATGCAATACCATCTCTATACACTATGTACATAGCCCATATAGAGAAAATAGCACCTATAGAGAAAGTAATAAAAATCGTTAGCCATTTTTAAGAAAATCAAAATTTTCGAAAAAAAGTTCCATGTAAAGTGTAGTTGGGGGGGGGATTTTATTGAACATCTTCGTGTCGCATTCTTGCAAGATACCAAACTTAAATTCCTAGTTTGGTATTCAACGGTTTTTTTTTTTTGTTTTTTGTTTTTGAGCTCTGCTGTCCACAGACACATGCACACAGACATACTGTTTTGTAAAATGCTTTTTTTTGGATTCAGGGGACCCAAAACATGTATTTCCGGTGAAATCTCGGTATCGAATTTTTGGGTGGAATGCAATACCTTCTCTATAAACTATGTACATAGTACGTATAGAGAAAGTAATAAAAAATATGTCTTGAATTTTCTAGGGAAAACTTCTGGAGCCCTCTTCATGAGATTTGCATAACTAGTAAATTGAAAGAGAAACACAAAACTTAACACAAACAAATATATATATACACACACACATATACATATATCTCTCATGAAGGCAAACCCTCTGCAATCCCAGGCGATACAATACCACCTCAGAGCGAACAGCTGTTAAACCTTTAACAATTTTTATTCCCATTGAGTCTATAATATTTTATAATATTTTATTTTGATCAGCATTAATTAGATATAAGCATTTTTTAGAGCAGGTAGAGAAAGTCGTGTGAATGCAACCCATCAGCATTTTTATGTTTAGTTTTAAATGAAACATGTGTCGCAGTGTCAAGGTCTTACAGAACTACGTCCTAACCGCAGAAAATTGGTCACGAAGAACGTTCTTGAGGGTAGGGGGCAAGAAACCTTACAAATGACATACGTGCAGCGCACGGTTCAGGGAGCATCTGAAAATCAGTTCCTTACTGTTCTGGAAAAATGCTTTCACGAATATGTCTATTTAATTTTCTTCCTTTATACAGTTTTTTTTGTTTACTTTCTCTAACTCGGATGTACAATTTACATAGTGAATAGAGAAGGTATGTTATTCCGCCCAAAAAATTGATACCGATATTTCACAGGAAATATATGTTTTGAGGTCCCCTGAGACCGAAAAATGATTTTTAGAAAAAGGTCCGAGTGTATGTGTCTGTATGCAGCATAGCTCAAAAACGAAAAGTCGGTTAAATATCAAACCTGGTATTTAAATTAACTTCCAAGGATGCGACACGAAGATTTTCAAGAAATTCCCCCCACCCCATCTATCCTTTACATGGAACATTTTTGGAAAATGTTGTGCTCTACATGTGTGGTAAGTTTTTGTCCATCTCTTACGGTTTACCAGTTATGCAAAATTTAATAAAAAATCATCTAGAACAAAGAGGTATTTAGAGGCTGTTCCCAGAAAATTCAAGGTATACATTTTATTTGTTGGAGCTGTTTTTGAGAAAATCAAAATTTTCGATTTTTTTTCCATGTAAAGGGTAGTTTCTGGTGGGGGAATTTCTTAAAAATGTTCGTGAGCCTTCCTTAGAAGATACGGCATTTAAATATCTATTTTGGCACTTTTCGTTTTTGACCTATGCTGTCCACAGACACACATGCACACACATATTAGTTTCTAAACTGCTTTTTCCAACTCAAAACATATATTGTCGATGAAATCTCGGTATCAATTTTTTTGGATGGAATTCAATACCTTAAAAAAAGGTGGTGTATAAAATAAATAAAATAAAATTGAATATGTAAAATGAATTTCAAAAATGTATAATAATAAATGATTTATGAATATATATATTAATTAAAAATAGTAACGTTTTAAATACGTAAAAATTATTTAAAATTAATAAATAAATTTTAATAATAGTTATTGATATAATAGTCATATAAAAATAAAAGTTAATAGATTAATTATATATTGTATTTTAATGAAACTGAAATTTAAAGATAAATAAATTTGGTAATTTTATTTTACATATTTGTTATTGTTGTTTAGAAGCAGTAATAATAATTATTGGTATTATGCTAAATATGAATGTATGTGAGATTGACGTCTGATTAATGTTTTAGCATATTATTTATTATATTTTAAAAATGGTATTAGTATTTTTATTTTTATTAGCTATGTTTATTTGTCTAAACTTATATTTTTAGTGCTTATAAGCTTACTTTTAAATTTATAATTATGTTAGCTTAAATGTATCTGTAAATGATGTAAGCATAAGTGTGTGGTCTAAGTAATTAAGTACCAGGGTTATTATACAGATTTTATTTATTTTGTACATACGTGCTAGAGAAATTAATAAACCACAGTGCTACAGAAATACCTGTGAATAAAACAAACTAGATATATACACTCCACAGAAAAATGACTGTATACATCAATTGCTTTTACTTGTCTAGAAGTTCTGGTGAGTCATAACAAATCCAGTAGCAAACGAGTCTAAATCCAAAAATACACGCAGGAATGATTTCACAAGAAGTGGTAACGTCTTGTTTACGGCGCTGTTGACAGGTCTTTGAGCATGTCTGAAGTGAGAACTAGATTTACGAGTTTTACAGCACACGTGAAGAATTAGACAGCAAACACTATGTCTACAGCACGTCAAGTACGTACCTATGTGCATTTTGAGAACTGACACAAGAATAGTTCTCTTATTAGATGTACAGTCATGAGCAACATATCTTGTCCACATAAGGACGAGGCGGTTTATACTCGAGACTATACTTTTACTTTGGCTATACGTACTACGTATATAGTGTATAGAGGAGGTATTGCACTCTACCGAAAAGTTCAATACCGAGATTTCGCCGGAAATATATGTTTTAGGGTCCCCTGTATCCAAAAAAAGTATTTTCAGAAAAATGTCCGTGTGTGTGTGTGTGTCCGTGTGTCCGTGTGTCTGTGAACACGATAACTCAAAAACGAAAACTCGGTAAAATACCAAAATTGGTATTTAAGTTTAGTATCTTCCAGGGATGCGACACGAACATTTTGAGAAAAATCCCCCCACACCAAACTACCCTTTACATGGAACATTTTTCGAAAATTCGGATTTTCTAAAAAATGGCTCTAACGATTTTGATTTAAATATTGTATATTAAAGATATTTACCTGACAAATAAAATGTATATCTTGAATTTTCTGAGAATAGCCTCTGAAGACTAGTTTATTCTGGGTCACTTTTACGGAATTCTGCATAACTACTAAATCGTAAGAGATGGACAAAAACTTAACACACAAAAAATGTAGAGCACTTTAAAACACGCAATTTATGTTTATACATTTTTTTCGTGGAGTTGATTGTTTTCGAGATACTCCTTGTTCTTGGTTTCAGCTATAAAAAACATAGCTTTCTCATATAGGACTTTGTGAACTCGTGTCCATACAAACAAAGGAACTTCAGTCACATAGCAACCAACTTTTGACTATCACTTTAACCTATGGTACTCCCTTATTTCGCTTCTACTTACAGGAAGCAAGTAATAAGACTATTTCTGCTAATGTTTTCTGATTAGCATGAAGTAAATAGAAGTATACTGTTTATAAGGATAATTTGTTGCAGAAATGTAGAGAAAGTCATGTGAATGGTACATATCAGCTTTTTGACAAATTATGTTCTTCTCTTTTACTTATTCAACAAAATTTTAAAGAGAAAGTTTAATAGCTAAGCTAATAAATTTGCTGTGTATATGTCTGCATTTTTTCATAGAAATTCACATGGTAATAATTGAGAAACAGAGAATTACATTGTTCTGGTTGTACTTGAGTATGTTACATTCTTCCCACTTCCCTTAAGGGGAATCGATATGCCCTATTTTGTCAAGGTTAAAGTTTGATCCATTATCTCAGTTGTTATTTAAGATAATGAGCTAATTTTTACTTTCTCTATACTCACTATGTACATAGTGAATAGAGAATGTATTGCACTCCACCAAAAAATTCGATACCGAGATTTCACCGGAAATATATGTTTTAGGGTCCCCTGTATCCAAAAAAAGTATTTTCAGAAAAAGGTCTGGTGTGTGTGTCCGTGTGTCTGTGAACACGATAACTCAGAAACGAAAAGTCGGTAAAATACCAAACTTGGTATTTAAGTTTAGTATCTTCCAGGGATGCGACACGAAGATATTGAGAAAAATCCCCCCACCCAAAACTACCCTTTACATGGAACTTTTTTCGAAAATTTTGATTTTCTCAAAAATGGCTAACGATTTTGATTAAAATATCGTATATTAAAGTCATTTACCTGACAAATAAAATGTATATTTTGAATTTTCTGGGAATAGCCTCTGAAGACTACTTTATTCTGGATGAATTTTTCATAACTACTAAACCGTAAGAGATGTACAAAAACTTAACCCACAGAAAATGTAGAGCACGTTAAAAGACACAATTTATGTTATATACATATTTTTCGTGGAGTTAATCGTTTTTGAGGTATTCCTTGTATTTGCTTTCAGCTTTGAAAAAGTTATACTTTTCTCATACAGGAATTTATAACTCCAGTCCATACAAACAAAGGAACATCAGTCACATAGCAACCAGCTTTTGGCTTTCACTTTAACCTATGGTACACCCTTATTTCGCTTCTACTTACAATAAAGCAAGAAATAAGACTATTTCTTCTTATTGTTCTCGATTAGCATGAAATAAATAAAAGATAAGCTTATTAACAATAATAATTTACAGAAATATAGAGAAAGTCATGTGAATGGTACACATCAGATTTTTCAAAATATATTCACAAATGTCTTTACTGTTGATTGATGAAACTTTTTGGTTTCTCTATACGTACTATGTACATAGTTAATAGCAAAGGTATTGCATTCCACCCAAAAATTCGATATCGAAATTTCACCGGAAATATATGTTTTAGGGTTCCTTGAATCCAAAAAAAACATTTGCAGAAAAAGACTCGTGTGTATGTTTGTATGTGTCTGTGTGTCTGTGAACATGAGCACATTAATCAAACACAATTTATGTTATATACATTTTTTTCGCGGAGATGATGGTTTTTTTTTTTTTTTTTTTTTTTTTTTTTTTTTAGATATTTATTGTTTCTGGTTTCAGTTTTAAAAAATCTGATGTGTTACACTCACATGACTTTCTCTAGCTGTTCTACAAAACTCCTACAAAAGATTATTCTTCTTTGTACACAAAGCTTATCAAGATAAATGTTAGCAGAATGTTATTACTTAGTTTCTTATAAGTAGAAGGGAATAAGGGAATGCACTATGCTAAAGTGATTGTCAAATGTTTTAAAAGCTATCGCTATGCGATTGTCGTTGCAAATCACTTCTTTGCTTGGTCAGGAGTAGAACAAAAGAAAAACAGACATTTCCTGTGTGAGAAAAGTTTAAGTACTGCACAATTGAAACCAACAACAAGGAATATCTCGAAAACGGTTACCTCCACAACAAAAACGTAATGGACAAAAATTGTGTGCTTTGTCATGAGGTGCATTTTTTGTGTAGTGCGTTTTTTTCAATCCCTTACGGTTTAGCAGTTAAGCAAAATTCAGCAAAATTCATCCAGAATAAAGAGGTCTTCAGAGGTTATTCCCAAAAAATTCGAGGTATACATTTTACTTCGGACATAAATAGCTTTAATATACGGGATTTTAATCAAAATCTTTACAGCCATTTTTAAGAAAATAAAAATTTTCGAAGTTTTTTCCATGTAAAGTGTAGTTTGTAGTGGGGGGATTTTTTTTTTAAAATCTTCGTGTCACATCCTTGGAAGATACTAAACCTAAATACAAAGTTTGGTATTTAACGGTCTTTTTGTTTTGGGGCTATGATGTCCCCAGACACAGACTGACAGACGGACCTTTTTTTTAAAAATGCTTTTTTCGGACTAAGGGGACCCCAAAACATATATTTCCGGTGAAATATCGGTATCGAATTTTTGGGTGAATTAGAATACCTTCTCTATCCCTATATACATTGTACATATGGGGCTAGAGAAAGTAATAATGTATACTTTACTCATACAGGAATTTGTCAACTTCTGTCCATACAAACAAAGGAACTTCAGTCACATAGCAACCAGCTTTTGGCTTTCACTTTAACCTATGGTACTCCCTTATTTCCCTTCTACTTACAAGGAAGCAAGCAAGAATATTTCTAATAATTTTTTCTTGATTAGCATGAAGTAAATAAAATCATAAGCTTTTTAACAATAATTTGTTGCAGAGATGTAGAGAAAATCATGTGAATGAAACTAAGGCAATGCAGTAGGCTAAAGTGATAGTCTTAACATTTTTAAAGCTGTCGTTATGTGATTGTCCAGGAGTAGAACAAAAGAAAAGCGAACATTCACGTCTGAGAAAGGTATAAGTACTCCATAATTGAACCTAATAACAAGGAACATCTCGAAAATGGTAAGCTTTGTCTTTCTCTTGCGGTTTACTAATTATACCAAATTAAGCAAAATTCATCCAGTATAAACAGGTCTTTAGAAACTATTCCCAGAAAGTTCAAGAAATACATTTTATTTGTGATAGATATGGCTTTACTATGTGATATTTTAATCAAACTCGTTAGAGCCATTTTTTAAAAAAATAAAATTTTCGAAAATGTTTCCATGTCAAGGGTAGTCAAAGGTGGTGGAATTTCCTTGAAAATCCTCGTGTCACATCCTTGGAAGATACAAACTTAAATACCAAGTTTGGTTTTTAACCGTCTTTTCGTTTTTAATCTATGCTGTTCACACACACACACACACACACACACACACACACACACACACACACACACGGAACTGTTTCTGAAAATGCTTTTTTTTTATCCAGGAGGTCCTAAATTAGGTATTCACGGTGAAATCTTGACATCGAATTTTGGGTGGAATACAATACTTCTCTATCCCTATATAATTGAACATACAGGCTAGAGAAATTAATAATGTAGGAAAAAAAAATGAAAATTCTTATTCGACTCTCCTTAAGAGAGACTTTTGAAGTCGAGAGAGAGAGAGACAAGAGGAAACGCAGAGTACCAGAAGAATGTATTTAACGAATAACGCGAGCACAACTGCAGTATATGTTATAAATAAAACACTAGGAAATCTCATCCCTTCCCACCGAACTTGCCAGGCCCCAATCTCGTTACCAGTGTATCGCTGCCAGATTACATAGCTTTTTAACCCCTGCACTTTGTTAGCCGGGAAGCGTCAAAGTACTTAAGCGCAGGCAACATTATTAACAACATATTACAAACACCGTGGGCCCAAACATGCCTGCTCCCCTAACTAAGGGGAGCTAAGGTGCTTATGTACCTGCACAATCTCTGACACGTGTTTTAATACTAGGCAGTGCTCATGGAAATTCAACATGTAGTACACTAACTAGATAATATTCCCCATTGTAGACCTTAATTTCCAACAGAAATTGCTTCCTACTATGAGTTAATACAAATGTATGTTTGTAACTGCATTTCCCTGCGCGCGAGCCCTACATCCGTTCTGTCGTCACACGTGCGTCAGTCTTACTTCTCTTCAATGTGAATGATATTAGGAATTGGATTGTTTTTTCACACAAGCCCTGTGTAGGACAGGAGTTGGATAGGTAGAGTCAGACTGAAAAATGCAATGCCATAGCCGGGATTTGAACCACGGATCTCCCGATCTCTATCCGGTTGCTCTGCCACTGAGCAATATTCTGGCACAGCATTCAACTTCTCAACTGACTCCCTGTAAACCACAAGGTAATCTCAAATTATTTTGAGATGACAGCCCCAATGGCGACTTACAATGTTGTAAGTACTTTTAAGTCCCAGGACTTATAATATAGCCTTTTTATTATGGTCAATTGTTAATCCAATACCAATTGTCCACAATAGTTGGTTATGCTATCAAATCCCGGCTATGGCATTGAATTTTTCAGTCTGACTCCACCTATCCAATATTAGGAATGTTTAGAAGTATTTAATTTTGATTGGAGCGCTTTCAAAATGCAGTATACGGTACCACAAAGAGTAGGGATGAAATTTCCTGGGTGCGTGCTCCGAGTAAAGACCGTTCGTTTGCTTGTAAATAAATTCAGGGACATGTGATGAATTACGGAACAGAAATTAGACGAAATTGGAGAAAGGTTAGAACGTTTACCTAGAAACTCTCTTTGGCATCTTGTACAAGAAACTGATATTTCGAAAGCTTCAGCATGGAAAGCAACAAAACTTTTAAAAGTCAAACCATACAAGGTTACTCTTGTCCAGGAATTTCCAACATCTCCTGTGATAAAGTATGCTTGTGTTTATTTTGATGATTGTTAACGATTTGAAATTTTTTTTGACGTTCACGCGTGTGAGACTGCCAGCCAAGCGTACAGTACGTGATGGCCAAGTTTTGTAGCACACTTACTGTAGAAATTAATGCAAGATGAGAAAACCGGTCATAAGATTTAAGGAAAGACTATCATTAATGATTTCTTCTTGGGATATCATCAAGGTAAGTGATGGATTAATTTCCAAGCTTTCAACGACGTACTCTATCGCTATCATCAGGGAACTGGAGGCAAGGTTGTGTTTATTTTTTCGAGCAGAGGGTAAAAATTCACCTTAGGACTAAACTGGGCAAGCCCGGCGTGTCGGGGTCTAGCTCTGTGTGCATAACGACTAAAAAACACGTCCACCGGAATTGGAAGAAAAAGGTGAGGCGGTACCGCATGAATGCACCCGCGGATTCAAGGCGATAATTATCTGATTACAGACAGTGGTCAGGGGAGAACAAATGACGGCGCAAGACAGACTTGACCAAGACCCAGACTGTCACCACGGCGGATTCAGGATGAGGAATAAAGGAATTTGGGATGGCATTAGTGCTGGTAACATGTTGCTATCCAGCGAGACATTTCAAGGTCTACAAAATGAATGTCTGGAGGCCTAGTGTCTAAAGGGCTAATGTCTGAACTTAAGAGGACCGTTTTCTTCAACTTCCGATAGGCTATAAATAAAAAACAAATTCATAGAAAATAATTATTTTATTACTAAAAGTTTTGTATACTTGTGGTTACTTTTCAACATAATCACCGAAAAGATTCAGACATTTATCGTACCTGTGCATCAATTTTGCAATACCCGCTTCAAAAAATGTTGCTGCCAATGATGCTGTCCGGAACCACTATAAATGCAGCTGTTTATTGTGAAACTTTACATGTTAGCGGAGAGTCATCCAAAACAAACGAAGAGGAATGCTGACTTCAGGAATTGTGTTGATCCATGACAACGCTCGTCCACACACTGCTGGAACAACCCACCGGCTCCTTGAACAATTTCAATGGAACATTTTCGATCATCTGCCGTACATTCCTGACCTGGCACACAGCGACTTTCAGCTTTTCCCTGAACTGAAGACGTGGCTAATAGGTATTTATGCTAAGTATCTTCCACGTTTGCAACACAAAGATTTTCAAGAAAACCCCTCACCTCAAACTACCCTTTACATGAAAAAATATTGAAAATATTCTTTATCTCAAAAATGGCTTTAACGATTTAACGGTTTTATGGGATAAGCCTCTAAGACATGTTTATTAGGATGAATTGCTGAATTTTGCGTAATTGATAAATGTAAGAAATCGACAAAGACGTACTGCATAAAAAAAACTATCAGGTTAAAACCCACAACTTATGTCATATATAATTTTTGTTCGTGGAGTTGGCCATTTTTTACACATTTCTTGTTATTGACTTCAGTTTTAAAATACTTCACTTTTTAATTATAGAAACATGTCCCTGGCAATGCAAAGAAACGGATTTCATCCACGTAGAAGCACATTTTAAAACATTTGATTATCGCTTTAGCCTAGTCTATTCCTTATTTCCCTTCTGTTTATAAAGTAGATAGAAGAGTAAGCTTATTAACAGAGATGTAGATAGTCATGTGAATGGAACACATCAGTCTTTTTGCCAGTTTTCTCCATTTATTTTTTCTTAATAGTGATCCATGCAAGGTACTCTTGAATAACAAAAATAGTAATAGAATATAAAGTATTGGAACAGAGTTCACACTTACATTATTTGGGCTGCGATATAGCTTAAGAAGAATAACATATGAATAGGAAAATGCAGAAATTTCTACATATTTTTGGAACAATCAGACCAACACAGAAGAACAAAGTTAGAAAAGAAAAAATGTTTTAAAATGTGGTTGCTGTGGGAACTAAAAATCGTTTCTTTGCGAGTCCAGGAGCTGACGAAGTTCCCGTATAGAAAATGATTTAAAAAAAAACAAATAACAACGAATATCTCGAAAACAGTCAACTCCACGAAAAAATGTATGCGACATAAAATGTGTGCTTTAACGAGATCTATGTTTTTGTTAGGTAAGTTTTTGTCTGTCTCTTACGGTTTACTAGTTATGCAAAATGCAGTGAAGTTCATTCAGAATAAAAAGATCTTCACATGCTGTTCCTAGGAAACTCAAGCTATATATTTTATTTGGCATGTAAATATTTTTAATGTACGGTATTTTAATCAAAATCATTGGAGCTATTTTTGAGTAAATTATAATGCTTTAGTTTTTTTCCATGTAAAGGGTAGTTTGGGGTGGGGGAATTTTTTTTCAAAATCTTCGTGTCGCACCCCTGGAAGATGATAAACTTAAATGCCAAGTTTGGTATTTTACCGACTTTTCATTTTTAAGTTGTGTTCACAGACACATGGGCACACACACAGAGGATATTTTTCTAAAAATGGTATTATTGGAATCAGGAAAGCCTAAAACATGCATTTCCGGTGAAATCTCAATATCGAATTTTTGGGTGGAATTCAGTACCTTCCCTAGCTACTATGTACACATGGGTTAGAGAAAATAAAAATACGAAATGACAGATCTATTTGTAAACTCTTTTACTGTAAAACTGATGTGTTCCATTCACATGACTTTCTCTAGCTGTTCCACAAATAAACGTTTCTTACAAAAGATAGATTTACTTATCATCCTAAACGACATAAACGTTAGCAAAATGGTCTTATTACTTGCTTCTTTGCAAGATGAAAATTAATAAGGATACACACTAGGCTAAAGCGATAGTCAAATCTCATAAAGTCTGTCACTATATGGAACAATTAAAATTCAGTTCTGTTTGCGTGCTAAGAGTTAACAAAGGAGAGACGAAACGAAAGAGGAATCAAAATCGTTAAAGTAATTTTCTAGAAAATCAAAACCTCAAAACATCCTCCATGTAAAGAGTAGTTGGGAGTGACGGGATTATCCTGAAAATGTTCGTGTAGCATCCTTACAGAATTCTGAACTAAAATACCAAGGTTTTTCGTTTTTGAGCTTGCTGCCCAAAGACCCAGGTAACACATACACTGAAATTGTTCTAAAAATGCTTTTTTTTTTTGGATTCCGGGATACTAAAATATGTATATCCGGTGAAATGTCGGTATCAAATGTTTGAGTACAATATATGTTCTCTATACACTATTTACATAGTATGTGTAGAGAAATTAAAAAGTCGATTTTTTGAACATTTTCATGAAATTTCAGCCATATATGCCCTTAAAAGTATTGTGCCCTCAGATTGGGCAACTGTTGAGAAATGTTGCTTGTGTCGGTAACTCGCGATGAGGGATAGATGAATCTTGTTGTACCCTTTGGTTCCGGTCAAGTAAACAACCATCACTGCCTGGCGGGGTTTATCATGTACACTATCGACTACGTCATCGACAGGCCGCTCTTATTAAATCTGGGAAAGGATGTTACGTAAAATGCATATCATTCTATCACCACGAGCTTCAACTCCTATTTTTACTTTCTCTACACGTACTATGTTGTATAGAGAAGGTATTGCACTGCACCAAAAAAAATCGATACCGAGATTTACCGCAAATATATGTTTTGGGACCCCCTGAATCCAAAAAAAGTATTTTCAGAAAAAAGTGTGTCAGTGTACACGATAACTCAAAAACGAAAAGTCGCTAAAATACCAAACTTGGTATTTAAGTTTGGTATCTTCCAAGGATGCGACACGAAGATTTTCAAGAAAATCACCCCACCCTAAACATGGAAAAAAATTCTAAAATTTTGATTTTCTTAAAAATGGCTCTAACGATTTTGATTAAAATCTCTTATATTTAAGCTATTTACTTTCCAAATAAAATGTATATCTTGAATTTTATGGGAATAGCCTCTGAAGCCTACTTTATTCTAGGATGAATTTTACGGAATTTTACATAGCTGCTAAACTGTAAGAGATGGACAAAAACTTATCACACAAAAAATGTAGTGCACGATAAAACATACAATTTATGTAATATACATTTTTTCGTAGAGTTGATCGTTTTTGAGATGTTGTTTGTTATTGGTTTAACTTTGAAAAACTTTTCACATACAGGACTTGGTCAACTCGTGTCCATACAAACAAAGGAACTTCAGTCACATAGCAACCAGTTTTTGACTGTCACTTTAACCTATGGTACTCCCTTATTTTTCTTCTACAAGAATAAACGAATATAGAAAGTGAAAGTGTTATCCGTTTGGTAGGACCACTCCTCACTACACTCATTGTCGTTACCACCCGAGAGAGTCAAATAGTATGCAGCTTTGATAGCGGGTCTTCAAAACAGGTACGTGGAAAGGCCTACCATCTTGGTAGAGTCTGTCCATACGCACTTGATTAAAGTGGACAACAAACGCCATATACTTGGCTTCAACGTGTGGCAATACCGTCGTATACTTGGCTCCACAACCTAGGGCAACAATACGTCCACAACAATAAAACCGTCGCAAACCATTGTTTGACAAACTATTCTTAAAAAATCTGATGTGTTCCATTTACATGACTTTCTCTAGCAGAAATAGTCCTATTACTTGTTTCCCTGTAAATAGAAGCGTGCTATGTCACTGAAGTTCCTTTGTGTGTATGAACAGGAGTTGACAAATTCCTGTATGAGAAAAGCATAAGTTTTTCAAAGCTGAAATCAAAATCAAGAAATATCTAAAAACGATCAACCTCATGAAAAAAAGATATAACATAAATTCTGTGTTTTAACGTGCTCTACATTTTTTGTGTAGTAAGTTTCTATCTATCTCGTACGGTTTAGGAGCTATGCAAAATTCCGTAAATTTCATCCAGAATAAAGTAAGCTTCCGAGGCTATTACCAGAAAATAGAAAATATACGTTTTATTTGTCAGGTAAAATATCTTTAATATACGATATTTTAATCAAAATCGTTAGAGCCATTTTTAAGATAATCAAAATTTTCGAAAAAAGTTCTATGTAAAGGGTTGTTTGGGGTGGGGGAATTTTTCTCAAAATCTTAGTGTCGCATTCCTGGAAGATACTAAACTTAAATACCAAGTTTGGTGTTTTACCGACTTGACATTTTTTAGTTATCGTGTTCACAGTCACAGGCACCCGGATCTTTTTCTGAAAATGCTTTTTTTTTTTTTTTTTTTTTTTTTTTTTTGGATACAGGGGACCATAATACATATTTGCGGTGAAATCTCGGTATTGAATTTTTGGGTGGAGTTCAATACCTTCTCTATACACTATGTACATAGTACGTATTGAGAAAGTAAAAATATATTCTTCATGTAGATCTAAATTAAGATTTGCAGATATACCTTTATTACCTTTTTCCTCGTATATACAAAGGTAATAGGACAATACACCAGGTTTAAGCCATAGTAATCACCTTTTGAAATGAAGTTCTGTTTGCATAGCCAGGAGAATAAACAAGAAAAATCTGACAGGTTACATTTTTCATTTCCATTTTAGATATTTCCTTGTAGGCGCAATGGTAATGAGGCAATACAGTTCGCTAACAAATTTGTTGAGCTAGACACTATGTGATGGTGTTAAAATTCCGTTTTATTTCCATAGCTAGGATAATAATTAGAGGTCAAAGACTACACATTTAAGGAAAGTATAGATAAATATTGGATAAATGAAGGCAATAACAGGGAATGTCTTGAGAATAGTCAACTTCACAAAAATACATATTCTAATGTGATATACACGCATCTACAGATGGATACACGCGGACCTTTTGAAGATTAACTTTTTTTATTCGGGGCCTCTCAAAAAACAGGTTTGCGCGGAAATCTCACATTAAAATTCGGCTGGAATAAACCTGCTAAAGGTACTCTTTCAGAGAACTTGAAAACCTCTGTTTCCAGTAAAATCTAGGAATCCAAGTATAGGTGATCTAGTCATTCCTAGAGAAAGCAAATGTTATTACACGTAAAAATCTGTAAGTTTCAATTTTAGGTATGATTTAAATGCTGGGGCCCTAAACGCCCGCATGTGGGACTTGTGGTGGCTGAAGAGGCGTCTGGGCGGGTTTTCTCCCCCGCCACTCATTCCACCATTTACTCAATCATCACCTTTCCTGTCATCCACTTCCTCAATTTCATGCCTGGCAACGGACCGAACATTTGTTCCAGGTTCTCCATTCTATGTTTTCGTGCCGTTGGCTTCTGACCCCTAGGCATCCGCTTGTAAGCTCTAGGGGAATGTCAGTCCTAAATACGGGGAAGGTAAGCCCATTTAGTGCGTATTATATGCAGAAATGCTGGAAACAAATCTACAAGCTACGAGTATTATACTTTGTTATCACAGAAGTATTTTACGTCAAATTGCAACTTAAGTTGCTTAGTAAAACGCAGACGAGAAATTATCTCTCTCTTGAAAATAAAATTGTTCAGTTTTTATTTCCTTTACGCAATTCCAATGCATTCCAGAGCCATATTTGGTCTTCCATGTTCGTGTATATTTTTGTGGTTCTTTTGTTTCATTACAGAAGGCCTTGCTTCTCGTTCCACATAACAGCTGTTCACACAAAAACAATATAAGGCTGGAGGGCGCTGGCATGCCAATTAAAGCGACGTTACTCACTTCAAATATTATTCAAAAACTAAAAAAGAAGGTAGATGTATTACGTTGTAAATATATTATGGTTAGGAAAGAATATATTAAATATTTTAATAATTAACAGCGTAAATATGCGTTGTGGTGCGCTTAATTTGCCAGGAGCGCTGGTTAACAAAAGGCCACACAAAAGCCGCGTTCTGAGCGCCTTCCCGCAAAGCATGGAGAACCAACCAATTAGACTCACCGCCAATCTCCCTTCGCTCACCACCAAGACAGTAAAATAAACATTCCTACGGCGAGAAAACGCTCTGTTTGAAAATCATTAAAAATACTGATTACCTTCGAACGCTTCATGATACTTGGAAATACTTCATATGCAAGTTAATCATTCTGAACACATATTTGGTAATCTAAGCTAAATTTACAAACCATTTATTAATTTCCTTGCCAACAGGCACTGTAAGTACTTACAGTAAGAGTTTCAGAGGTCATTAACACTTACAGTACAATTAGGAAATGACGTAACACTAATCATATCTTTGCTTCGATTTCGCTCGTGAAAGTAAAGCATAAGTTACATCCCCAGCTTCTTTAATTGCAATGTTACTCATTTTTATAAAATTTATAAAATTAAATCTTTATTTAACGGTATTTTCGTCTTTGAGCTATGCTGTCCACAGAAATACACACACGCACGCAAACCAGAATGCTTTTTTTGGATTCAGGGGGACCTAAAACACGTATTTCACCGGAAATTTCGGTATCGAATTTTTGGATGCATTGCAATACCTTCTCTATACACTACGTACATAGTACATGTAGAGAAAGTAAAAAGAAATCACTTCTAGAATAACATCTGTATGTGTTTGTGCATGTTCGTGTGTCAGTGGGTAGCATAGCTCAAAAACGAAAAGTCCCTTAAATACCAAACTTAGTATTTAAGTTCAGCATCTTCCAAGTATACGACACGCAAATTTTCAAGAAAATTCCCCAAACCCCAACTAACCTTTATATGCAAAAAAAAAATTCGAAAATGTTTATTTTCTTAAAAATGTCTTTATCAAGTTTGAACTAAAATCTCTTATATTTACATGCCAAATAAAATGTACATCTGAATTCTCTGGGAATAGCCTCCGAAGACCACTTTATTCTGAATGAATTTTGCTGCATTTTGTGTGACTGGTAAACCATAGGAGTTACACAGAAACTTAGTGCATAAAAATTTAGGTCACGTTAAAACACGGAATATACGCCTTTTTCGTTCAATTGACCAAATCTGAGATATTCCTTGTTATTTGATTCAGATTTAAAGTACTTAAAATGTTCTCACATGGAAAGTTGTAAACTCTTGGCCCCGCATAGAAACGGATTTATTCCACATGGCAACCAGCTTTTAAAAGATATGACTATCGATTTGGCCTAGTGTATTCCCTCATTTCCGTTCTAGGAAGAAAGTAATTAAGACAATTTCTGATAATGTTTTTCTCGATTATATAAATTAGATATTAGAAGAATATGATTTTTAACAATAATTTGTTCAAAGATTTAGATAAAATCATGTGAATGGAACACATAATATTTTTTGATTTTTTATTGTTTCGTTTGTATAGTCCCTTTTAACTGCTACGGTCATAACGGGGGCTTTGACTGTAAAACAAGTGTATATTAATAGTAAATTATTGGCATTAGGTTAATCAAGCGAGTATTTATGTGTCCATATCTAAGTAAACGTTAAAAATAATTGAATAAAGTGGTCAATGACAATTCTACGGCTTGGGAACAATTGCGGAAATAGTGATGTAAAGGAATTTGCTATAGGAAGTTTGTTAAGTGACAAGTAGCTATTTTTATGGCTATTGTTACAAATATTACTTTTCGCGATTGTGCAAAATGTTATTACTTTCTCTATACGTACTATATACATAGTGTATGAGGAAGCTATTGTGCTGCACCTAAAAATTCGGTACCGAGATTTCACTGGAAATACATGTTTTGGGACTCCCTGAATAAAAAAAAAAGCATTTTTAGAAAATGATCCGTGTGTGTGCGTATATATGTGTGTGTTTTGTGCGCTCGCGCCTGTGGACAACATAGCTCAAAAACGAAAATTCTGTTAAATACCACACCGGATATTTAAGTTCAGTATCTTCCAAGGATGCGACACGAAGATTTTCAAGAAAATCCCCGAACCTCCAACTACCCTTTACATGGAAAATATTTCGAAAATCTTGATTAAAATCTCTTATATTTAACATATTTATGTTTCAAATAGATTTTTTTTGGAAATAGCCTCTGAAAACGTGTTTATTCGGGATGAATTTTACATAACCCTTAAACAGTAAGAGATAGACAAAAATTTACCACACAAAAAATGTAGAATTAGTTAAACCACGTGTTAATTTTTTCGTAGAGTTGACCGTTTTTGAGATATTCCATGTTATTAGTTTCAGCTATTGTGTAAAATTATATTTTATTATAAAATAGATAAATTGTTCGTAGATAAATCATCACAAATAATTGCGGTAGCAAACAGCTGACTTTTATTGCTACTTGCAGGGATCCAAACCCACGAGATGATCGCTGTAATTCTCCGGAAGGGTTTTACTGTCCTGTACATTTAGAAACGGTCCAGTAAACAACGCCACTTGCCGGATCTCTCACGCTCGAGCTGTTTATTGCCTAAGGCTGAAAGAAGGATCGCATTTTTACCAACGGTTTGAGCTCTGCGTTTAAGCGAGCAATACTCACCACTTTACAAAACACCGTCGGCTAATTCCTTTAGCTCCATCAACGGAATTTCTACACGTGTTCCTGCTAATTACAAGTAAAAACCACCTTTCACCTCTGTTCAACAAAATCTGAAGTGTTGCATTCACACAGGTTCCTCTACATCTCTGCAACAAATTATTGTTAATCTATTTACTTCATGTTAATCGAGAAAAAAATTAACAGAAATAGTCTTATTACTTGCTTCCTTGTAAGTAGAAGCGAAATAAGGGAGTACCAGAGGTTAAAGTGATAGTCAAGAGCTGGTTGCTATGTGCCTGGAGTTCTTTCGTTTCTATGGACAGGAGTTGACACATTCATGTATGAGAAAAGTGTAAGATTTTCAAAGCTGAAACCAAAAACTAGGGATATCTCAAATACGATCAACTACACGAAAAAATGTATATAACATAAATGGTGTGTTTTAACGTGCTCTACATTTTTGTGTGGTAAATATTTGTCCATCTCTTACAGTTAATAATTATGTAAAATTATGTAAAGTTCATCCAGAATAAAGTAGTCTTCAGAGACTATTCTCAGAAAATTCAAGATATATATTTTATTTCTCAGTTAAACATCTTTAATATACGATATTTTAATCAAAATCGTTAGAGCAATTTTTGAGAAAATTGACATTTTTGAAAAAAGTTCCATGTAAAGGGTAGTCCGGGGTAGGGGATTTTTCACAAAATCTTCGTGTCGCACCACTGAAAGATACTAAACTAAATACCAACTTATCGTGTTCATAGACACGCAGACGCACATGGAGCTTTTTTCTGAAAATTCTTTTTTTTATTTGAATACAAGGAACCCTAAATATGTATTTCAGGTGAAATTTCGGTATCGAATATTTGTGTGGACCTTCTCTATACACTATGTAATAGTACGTGAAGAGAAAGTAAAAAGTACTCTTTTGTCTACTTCATGCTAATCGTTATAGTGTATTCATCTTGTCAATTGTTCACGACCGGAGCGAAGAAACGAGAGTAAATTTTCCTAAGAGATGAAAATACGAGTTGTATTTGATAAGACAATTCAGCGAAATGGTCTATTAATAGTTTATAATATTTAGGAAGAGAGATTTTATCAGGTTATCATTGTAACGTTTTCATTAGTTCTCAAATGGTAGATGACGCAGTCGACCATATTTACCAATTTTTTTCTTTCTTTCTTCACTGCCTCCTGAATTATCATATGGTCGACCGTATCCACACCCAATGTACGATTATCGATAGCAACTATAGGTGTGTGTTTTAACGAGATCTACATTTTTTTTGTAAAGTAAGTTTTTGTCTGTTACGCAAAATTGATCCACAATAAAGAGTTCCTTAAAGGATGTTCCCAAATAATTAAAGATTGACGGTATTTTAATAAAATTCGTTAGAGTCACTTTTGAGAAAATAAAAATCTTCAAATTTCTTTCCATGTAAAGGGTAGTTTGGGATGGGGGATTTTTCTCAAACTCTTTGTGTAGCATCCTTGGAAGATATACTTAAATACCAAGTTAGGTACGAGGGGCATACTGAAAGTCATGAGCAACACTGTTTTACAATCTTAATATTTATTTTTAAGCCAAACCAAATACATCATCATAATCTACAGACTTTCTTTCACTTTTCGACATAGTCTCCATTGTTTTGCACACATTTTCCCCATCGTTCTACAAGTTTGAAAATACCCTTGTGATAGAACTCCATTCCAGCTGCCCGCAGACCCTGACGCACTGCTTTCCTAATATCCTCCAACGTCTCGTAGCGTTGGCCACGCATCTGCTCCTTCACAGAACCGAAAAGATGGTAGTCGGAGGGTGCCAAGTCAGGACTGTAGGGAGGATGTGGAAGAATTTCCCACCCTAATGCCCTGATCTTCTCCATAGTGGCACGGGCAGTATGCGGACGCGCATTATCCTGTTGAAGGATGATCCTCTTTCCAGGGCGTTTATCACGCAAAGCCCGACGGAACTTCAGAAGTGTCTTGATGTAGCGGGCAGAATTTATGGTTTGTCCAGGTTCAAGAAAGTCAACCAGAATGCAACCTTGTGCATCCCAAAAGACACTTCCCATAACTTTTCCTACAGACTGCACTGTCTTCGCTTTCTTCTTCGATGGTGAGTTCAAGTGGTGCCATTCCATACTCTGACGTTTCGTTTCTGGCTCATAGTGATGGAACCAGCTCCCATCTCCAGTCGCAATACACGTCAAAAATTTATCACCTTCATTATGAAATCTCTGAAGAAGGTTTTGTGCAATGGTTCTTCTCTGAAGTTTGTGGTCTTCAGTCAATAAACGGGGGACCCAACGGACACAGACCTTTCGATAACCCAAGCTGTGGATCATTTCTTGCACTGCACTATGTCCTATTCCAAGTTTCGCAGCAGTTTCATTCACAGTGAAACGCCTATCTCCTGTAATGAGCTCAACTCTTTCCTTGTTGCGTTCTGTAGAGGCAGTTCGAGGACGCCCGCTACGAGGCGCATTTTGCAGACTCGTGTTTCCATCTTTGAAATGTTTCACCCATCTTCTAACACTGCTGGCACCCATGCAGACACCTCCATACGCACGTTGAAGTCTGAGATGAATTTCAGGAGCAGATTTTCCTTCTTTCACAAGGCATTCAATGACAGCACGCTGTCGAAACGAAACATCAATGTCAGCCATTTTTCAAACACCGTCTGTGGTCACGTGATAGAATCTAATTACGTCACAATATGTCAACATGTGGCTTAAAGCCTGTAGATTACGATCCTGCAATTCGTTTCGTTACATTTTTGAAATTTAAATTTTTACAATGGGTTGCTCGTGACTTTCAGTATGCCCCTCGTATTTTACCGACTTTTTCTGAGTTAACGTTTTCACGGACACACACATACGCACTCATTCTTATGTTCCATTCACACAACTTGCTCTATATCTCTGTAACAAGTTGCTGTTACAAATGGTTTATTTTTTATCTACTTAATGTTAATCTAGATAAACATTAGCAGAAGCGGGATTATTATTGAGTTCCTTAAAAGCAGAAGAGAAATAAGGGAATACACTAAGCTAAACCGATAGTCAGATGTTATAAAATGTGTTTCCTATGCGATTGATATCAGTTTCATTGTGTGGCCAGAAGTTGATAAGTTTCCGTATGAGAAAATTTAAAGTATTTTAAAACTGAAACCAACCAATAACAAAGAATATCTCGAAAACGGTCAACTCCAAGGGAAAAAAACGTACATGACATAAATAATGTTTTTATGTAGTAAGCTTTTGTCTCTCTTTCGGTTTACCAGTTACGCAAAATTCAGAAAAACGCATGCAGAATAAATAGGTCTTCAGAAGCTATTTCTAAAAATGTTACCATGTAAATATCTGTAATAATTTGCTAAATTTTTCCATGTAAAGAGTAGTTTGGGTACGGGGGATTTTTCTCAAAAAATTTTGTGTTGCATCCTTGGCGGATACTAAACTTAAACACCAAGTTCAATATGTTACCCACCTTTTGACTTTGACTTATCGTTTTCACAGACACATGCACAGCCCTTTTTCTACAAATGCTTCTTTTTAATTTCTCTACACGTACTATATACATAGTGTATAGAGAGGTGTTGTAATGCACCCAAAAATTCCAAGGCGAGTTTTCATCGGAAATACATGTTTTGGGACCCCCTGAATCCAAAAAAAATCATTTTTGGATAAAGTGTCCGTGTGTGTGTCTGAGGGCAGCATAGCTCAAAAACAAAAATTCAGTTAAAAACCAAAGTTGGTATTTAGGTTTGGTGTCTTCCAAGGATGCGACACGGAAGATTTTCAAGAAAATCTCCCCATCCCCAACTACCCTTTACATGGAACTTTCTTCGAAAATTTTGATTTTCTAAAGAATTTCTCTAACGATTTTGATTAAAATATGTAACATTAAAGATATTTACCTTACAAATAAAATTTATATCTTGAATTTTCTGGGTCGCTCTCCGTGGTGTAATGGTTACCATGCTAAATTCATATACCCAAGTTTGCGGATTCAAACCCGGCGCAGGACGATGGATTTTTTTCGGGTGTAAAAACCCTTATCAAGGGAAGTAAAGCCGTTAGTCCCGTGAGGTAGATTTACGGCACGTAAAAGAACCTCAAGCCTGATAGAGAGGCCTCTGAGCAAAATTATGTGGCCTTTCACGCCCAATTTAGAATGGGACACTGAGAAGCTCAGTTATTAAAGAGCGTCCATAAATAATACGCCATTTTTTTAATTTGCTGGGAATAGCCTCTGAAGGCTACTTAATTCTGGATGAATTTTACGGTATTTTGCATAACTGTAAACCGTAAGAGTTAGACAAAAACTTACCACACAAAAACTGGAGCGCACGCTAAAACACACAATTTATTTTATACACATATTTTCGTGGAGTTGATTGTGTTTGAGATATGCCTTGTTATTGGTTTCAGCTATAAAAAACTTACTTTTCTCATACAGGACTTTGTGAACTCGTGTACATACAAACAAAGGAACGTCAGTTACATATCAACCAGCTTTTGACTATCACTTTAACCTATGGTACCCCCTTATTTCGCTTCTGCTAACAAGGAAGCAAATAATAAGACTATTTCTGCTATTTTTTTCTCGATTAGATGAAGTAAATAGAATAATTTGTTGCACAGATGTAGAGAAAGTCATGTGAATGGAACATCATATTTCTTATACAAGAGAGACTCTTAAAACGTATATTTCCGGTGAAATGTTGGTATCGAATTTTTGGTTGAAATAAAATACTATGTACATAGTACGTGTATAAAAAGAAAAGCTGTCACTTGTTTGTTGAATATATGAATAATGAATACATAGGTAGTATATAATGATTTAAAGACTTAATCGTTAAAATGTATACATTGGTGCCTGATCGCTGTTTACGAGCTGCCTGTTTGTTTTCCTGATTTGTTGCCCTGCCGTTTCAACAAAAGAAACAAAGGCTAAAGGGAAATACTTTGTAAACGGCCAGGGGTAGTTTTGTGGTAGCCATTTTATTAGGCAGTCGGCTCTACAGTAGAATTATTTCTCCCTCCGCTCTCTCGCACTCTTTCTTCTGAATGGGGTAAACCGCCATTTTTAACCCTTATGAGTTTTCAGTGACCCTTTATGCATTTCGCTCTTTCCTGTTTAATTATTCAATAAGCTTCATTACATATAAATTTATTTTCTCCCCATGTGCTACCCTTTTAACTTTTCTCATTATCTTTCCCATACAGAATTACATTAATGTAGGTTCTTCAGATTTATTCGGTCTTTGCCACGCATGACGTCAATAATACGTATATAGCGAATTTATCACGCAAGCCTCTTCTCAACTTGAGGTCTGACAGAAGTGCTGCAATCGGAAAAAACAAGTGAGCGCGGCAGACCCGTTGCTATGGTAACGCTGCTTTGTTGCCAGAGTTGATGTCAAATCGCCATGTGCGTTGAGCTTGGCTTCAGCTTGCAGTTAATGTGCTCTTTTTTTATTTGTTTTTCAATTATTTTACTTAATGTATTTGTTACTTATTCGTTTCATTGCGCACTCGTGAGATCGACCGATATGTTTGCGTTAGCTCCCGACTTTCTAAAAAAAAAAAAAAAAAAAAGTTTCTTAGGAGTAGGATAGGTAGAGTCAGACAGAAAAATTCAATGCCATAGCCGAAATTTGAACCACGGATCTCCTGGTCTATAGCCGGTCGCTCTACCACTGAGCTACCATGGCAACATACCGTTATAGCATTGAATTTCTCAACTGACTCGACTGTTTCCCTGTAAAACACAAGGTAATCTCAAATTATTTTGAGATGAGAATCCCAATAATGTTGTAAGTACTTTAAGTCCCAGGATTCATAGTATAGCTAACTATTATGATCAATTGGTATTGGATTAATTGTTTTTTCAAACAGGGGTATGACAGGAGTTTGATATGAAGAGTCAGACTGAAAAATTCAATGCCATAGCCGAAATTTGAACCTCGGATCTCCTGGTCTATAGCCGGTTGCTCTACCACTGAGCTATCATGGCAACATGCCAGCATAGCATTGAATTTCTCAACTGACTCGCATGTTTCCCGGTAAACCACAAGGTGAAATTAAATTATTTTGACATGACAACACCAAAGGCGACTTACAAGCTTGTTTACCGTATCATTTAATTAGCTATAAAGATGAAAAACCAAACCTTGCAATTATCACTTTGATATAAACTTTCCTCGACACCACAAAGCACATGCAAGACCGGCTGAAAGTAATGAAATAATTTTGTTTCCTGAACTTCCTTCATTTCTTTAATTTCGCTCTCTGGAGTATTCCTTAAATATATTTTCCTTGAATTATTAATTGTTTACGTCTTTAGTCCATATGTACAATGAAGGTAAGAAATGAATAGAAAATTCGATATGGTTATTTCTCCGGAAATACATGTTTTCAGACCTCTTGAATTAAAAAAGAATTTCTAACAACATATCCGTGTGTGTCTATAGGCAGCGTAGCTCAAAAACGAAAAATCGGTTAAATGCCAAACTTGGTATTTAAGTTTAGTATCTACAAAGGATGAAACACAAATATTTTCAAGAATATCCCTTAAATGGAAAAAATGTTTAGAATTTTTTTTTTATTCAGTAGTCTCAAAACATATATTTTCAGTGAAATTTCAGCATCGATTTTTTTGGGTAAATAGAATACCTTCTCTCTCTACTATATAATTGTAAATAGGTGCTAGAGAAAGTAAAAAGACAAAGTAGGCTAAGATTCACTATATACAAATAATTACGGAGTTTAAATCGGTGGTGGACCAAGAAAAAAAAGGCTGATGTGTACCATTCACATGACTTTCTCTATATCCCTGCAACAAATTATTATTAAAAAGCTTATACTTCTATTTACTTTATGCTCATCAGAAAAAATTAGCAGAAATATTCCTATTACTTGCTTCCTTGTAAGTAGAAGCGAAATAAGGGACTACATTAGGTTAAAGTGATAGTCAAAAATTGGTTGCTATGTCAATGAAGTTCCTTTGTTTGTATGGATGACAAGTTCCTGTATGAGAAAAATAAGTTTTTCATAGCAGAAACCAAAAATAAGGAATGTCTCAAAAACGACCAGCTCCACGAAAAAAATGTATATAACATAAATTGTGTGTTTTAAGGTGCTCTACATTTTTGTGTAGTAAGTTTTTGTCTATCTCTTGCAGTTTAGCAGTTATTCAAAATTCAGTAAAATTCATCCAGAATAAACTACTTTTCAGAGGCTATTCCCAGAAAATTCAAGATATACATTTAATTTGTCAGGGAAATATCTTTAATATACGAAATTTTAATCAAAATCGTTAGAGCTATTTTTGAGAGAGTCAAAATTTTCGAAAAAAGTTCCACGTAAAGAGTAGTAGGGGTGGGGGAATTTTTCTCAAAATCTTCGTGTTGCATCCCTGGAAGATACTAAACTTAAATACCAAGTTTAGTATTTTACCGACTTTCATTTTAGAGTTATGATACGTAAAAGAACCTCAAACCTGATAAAGAGGTCTATGAGCAAAATTAAGCGGTCTTTCACGCTCAGTATAGAGTGGGCCACTGAGAACAACAGAAAGAGCGTCCATAAATAAAACCCTATTCAATTCATCTTGTAAAGCTTAATATACAAATTAAGGAAATTATGGAAATTCAATCATTAGAAAAATCGGATGTGTTCCATTCACATGACTTTCTCTACATTTCCGCAACAAAGTATTGTTAAAAAGCTTATGCTTCTATTTACTTCATGCTAATCGAGAAAAAATTAGCAGAAGTAGTTTTATTCCTTGCTTCCTTTTAAGTAGAAGCGAAATAAGGGCGTAACATAGGTTAAAGTGATTGACAAATTCCTGTATGAGAAAAGTATAAGTTTTTCAAAGATGAAACCAAAAACAAGGAATGTGTTAAAAACTATCAACTCCACGAAAAAAAGGCATACAACATAAATAGTGTGTTTTATCGTGATCTACATTTTTATGTAGTAAGCTTTTGTCCATCTCTTATCTCTTAATAGTTGTGCAAAAATCGGCAAAATTCATCCAGAATAAAGTAATCTTCAGCAACTATTCGTAGAAAATTTAAGATGTACATTTTATTCGGAGTACAAATAGCTTTAATATACGTGATTTTAATCAAAATCGTTTGATCAATTTTTAAGAAAATCAAAATTTTTTAAAAATTTTCCATGTAAAGGGTAACTTGTGGTGGGGGTTTTTATTGAAATCTGCGTGTCGCATCCTGGGAAGAAACTATACCCAAATACCAAGTTTGGTATTTAACGGTCCTTTCGTTTTTTAGCTATGTTGTCCACGGACACACACACACACACACACACACACACACACACACACACACACACACACACACACATGCGCGCGTGGATCTTTCCCTAAAAATACTGTTTTTGGATTCAGGGGGTTAGAAACCTGTATTTCCGGTGAAATCTCGTATTAAATTTTGGGTGGAATACAATACTTCCTCTATATACTATGCACATAGTATGTGTAGAGAAAGTAAAAATCTGATGTGTTCCACTCACATGACTTTTCCTATATCACTGCAACAAATTATTCTATTTACTTCATCTAATAGAGCAAAAATTAGAAGAAATAATCTTATTACTTGCTCCCTTGTTAGAAGAAGCGAAATAAGGGGATAACATAGGTTAAAGTGATAGTCAAAAAGCTGGCTGCTCTGCGACTGAAGATCCCTTGTTTATATGGACACGAGTTCACAAAGTCCTGTATGAGAAAAGTGTGTCTTTATAGCTGAAAAAAACAAGGAATATCTCAAAAACAATCAACTCCACGAAAAAAATGTATATAACATAAATTGTGAGTTTTAAGGTGATCTATATTTGTGTGAGGTAAGTTTTTGTCTATCTCTTACGGTTTAGCAGTTATGCAAAATTCCGTAAAATTGACCGAGAATAAAGTAGTCTTCAGAGGCTATTCTCAGAAAATTCAAAATATACATTTTATATGTCATGTAAATATCTTTAATCTACGATATTTTAATCAAAATCGTTAGAGCCATTTTTTACAAAATCAAAATTTTCGAAAAAATTTCCATGTAAAGGTAGTTTTGGGTGGGGAGATTTTTCTCAAAATCTTCGTGTCGCATCCCTGGAAGATACTAAACTTAACAAGCTTGGTATTTTACCGACTTTTCGTTTTTGAGTTATCGTGTTCACGGACACACTGACACACGGACACACACGGACCTTTTTCTGAAAATACTTTTTTTTTGGATACAGGGGACCCTAAAACATATATTGCCGGTGAAATCTCGGTATCGAGTTTTTTGGTGGAGTGCAATACCTTCTCTATACACTATGTACATAGTACGTGTAGAGAAAGTAAAAGTGATGAATGTTACGAAAATGCCTTCGAGTGTTGAGAAGTCTTCCTGAATGCAGTTGATGGAGAGGCAATTAGTTTTGTCATTGTGAACACTGAAACATTCCTGAGGTGGATGAAATCTCTCAGGATTATTTTACGTGTGCATGTTTTGTTGTTTCTAGCAGTTTCGTTTCCTTAGCATTAATCTTGCCACAAAGAAAAGTAAGCTCGTTGAGTAGCCCACTGTGTACACACATACACGCAAAATAATAAACTTCAAAAGACGTTTCATAACGAATGGAAATTAATTTTGCCAACTCGTGCCGCTTGTACCAAGCAACGAGCTGCAGTTGTTCTCGGACAAATATTTATGACTTCGCTTTAAACTTAATTACGTGGCCAACATATATCTTTCGTCTCTAATTCTGCTATTTTCTCCTTCCGTATATACTGAGGGACTGAAATGACATAATTCTCGCAGTATTTGCATCAGTTAAATCGTTCAGAAAAGCGTCGCTTTCGGATACAAAAACTGGAATTGGAGCTTTATTAGAGCTAATGTAATGAAATTACATGATCTACCATTAATCCTTATGACGATTTTCTTTTTACTTTCTCTAGCCCCGTATGTACAATGTACATAGGGAAACAAAAGTATTGTATTCCACCCAAAAATTCGATACCGAGATTTTACCGGAAATACATTTTTAGGACTCCCTGTATCCATAAAAAGCATTTTCAGAAAAAGGTCCGCGTGTGTGTGTGTGTCCGTGTGTCTGTGAACACGATAACTCAAAAACGAATAGTAGCTAAAATACCAAACTTGGTGTTTAAGTTAAGTATCTTTCAGGGGTGCGACACGAATATTTTGAGGAAAATTCCCCCACCTTAAACTACCATTCACATGGAACTTTTTTCGAAAATTTTGATTTTCTTAAAAATGGCTAACGATTTTGATTAAAATATGGAATATTAAAGATATTTACCTGACAAATAAAATGTATATTTTGAATTTTCTGGGAATAGATTCTGAAGACCTGTTTATTCTGGATGAATTTTGCTTAATTTGCCACAACTAGTAAATCGTAAGAGATAGACAAAAACTCACCATACAAAAAATGTAGTTTTTTTTTAAAATACACAAGGTACGTCATACATTTTTCTCGTGGAGCTTACCGTTTTCGAGGTTGTTATTAGTTTCAGTTGTGAAGTACTTATACTTTTCTCAGACGGGAGTGTCCGTTTTTCTTTTGTTCTACTCCTGGCCAACAAAAAAAGCGATCTGTAATGACAATCGCGTAACGACAGCTTTTAAAACATTTGACTATTTGTTTAGCCTAGTGTATTCCGTTATTATCTTCCTAATTATAAGGAACTAAGTAATAAGAACATTGTGCTGAATACCTCGATTAGCAAGATGCAGAAAGAAGAATAATCTTATGTAAGAAGTTTAGAACAGCTAGAGAAAGTCATTTGGGTGTAACACATCAGATTTTCACTTTCTCTACGTGTACTATTATGTAGTTATAGTATTTCACCCTAAAATTCAATGTCAATTTTTCGCCAGAAACATGTTTTGAGGTCTCCCGAGTCTAAAAAAAAGAAATTGAAGAAAAATGTGTATAGGTGTGTGTGTATGTATGTGTGTATGTGTGCGCGCGCGCTTGTAGACAGTATAACTCACAAACTAAAGAGTGGCTAAATTTCAAAACTTGGCGCCCTGGCCGAGTGGTTAGACCACTCGCTTCTCTCCTACACGGCTTCGAACCCAAGTTACGGGATTTACGGTGGACAAAGTGGCAGGAGCGGGTTTTTTCTCCGGGTTATCTGGTTTCCCCTGCCATCGTATTCCAACGGTACTCTATCTTTATTCCATGTACCATAAGTGTTATCGCCTGCCTGTAGTAAAAGCGGACTTTAATTACTATAACTACTATTACTACTAATTACTTGATGTGTTCCATTCACATGACTTTCTCCACATCTCTGCAACAAATTATTGTTAAAAAGCTAGTGCTTTTATTTATTTAATGCTAGTCGAGAAAAAACTAACAGAAATATATTATTAATTACTTCCTTGTAAGTAGAAGTGAAACAAGGGAGTACCATAGGTTAAAGTGAAAGCCAAAAGCTGGTTGCTATGTGACTGAAGTTCCTTTGTTTGTATGGAAAGAGTTAACAAATACCTGTATGAGAAAAGTATACGTTTTTCAAAGCTGAAACAAAAAACAAGGGATATATAAAAAATCTGATGTGTACTATTCACATGACTTTCTCTATATCCCTGCAACGAAGTATTCTTAAAAAGCTTATATTTTTATTAACTTCATGCCAATCAGTAAAACATTAGCGGAAATAGCCATATTACTTGATTCCTTGTAAGTAGAGGTGAAATAAGGGAGTACCATAGGTTAAAGTGATAATCAAAAGCTGGTTGCTATGTCACTGAAGTTCCTTTGTTTGTATGGACAGCAGTTGACAAATTCCTGTATGAGAAATGTATACGTTTTTCATAGCAGAAACCAAAAATAAGGAATGTCACAAAAACGACGAATTCCACGAAAAAATGTATGTCATATAAGTTGTGTGTTTTAACGTGCTCTACATTTTTTGTGTAGTAAGTTTTTGTCCATCTCTACGGTATAGCAGTTGTTCAAAATTTAGTAAAATTCATCCAGAATAAACTACTCTTCAGAGGCTATTCCCAGAAAATTCAAGATATGCATTTTATTTGTCAGGTAAATATCTTTAATATACGAAATTTTAATCAAAATCGTTAGAGGCATTTTTTGATAAAATCAAAATTTTCGAAAAAAGTTCCATGTAAAGGGTAGTTGGAGGTGGGGGGATTTTTCTCAAAAGCTTCATGTCGCATCCCTGGAAGATACAAAACTTAAATACCAAGTTTGGTATTTTACCGACTTTTCGTTTTTGAGTTATCGTGTTCACAGACACACGGACACACACACACACACACGGACCTTTTTCCGAAAATGTTTTTTTTTTTAGATAAAGGGGACCCTAAAACATATATTTCCGGTGAAATCTCGGTACGGATTTTTTGGTGGAGTGCAATACATTCTCTATACAGTATATACATAGTGCCTATAGAGAAAGTAAAACGATCAACTTCACGAAACAAAGTTTATGTAACATAAATTCTGTGTTTAAATGTGCTCTACATTGTAAGTTTTTCCATCTCTTACAGTTTAGCAGTTATGCTAAAGTCCGTAAAATTCATCAAGAATAAAGTAATCTTCAGAGACTATTATAAATTTCAAGATATACATTTTATTCGTAGGTAATTAACTATCTTTAATATACGATATTTTAACCAAAATTGTTAGTCATTTTAGAAAAAATCAAAATTTTCGAAAAAAGTTGTATATAAAGGTTGGGGTGGAGGGATTTTCTTGAAAATCTTGGTGTCGCATCCTTGGAAGATACAAAACTTAAGTCCATTTTTGAGCTCTGCTGAAAACAGCACACGGGACTTTTTTCCGAAAATGCTTTTCTTGAATTCATGGGGACCCAAAGCATGTTTTTTCGGTGAAATCTCGGTATTGAATTTTTTGGTACAATACAATACCTACTCTGTACACTATGTACATAGTACGGGTAGAGAAAGTAAAAAAAAAAGCATTTGAAGAAAAAGGTGCGTGCGTGTGTGCGCGCGCGCGGATGTAGACAGCATAGCTCACCAACTAAAGGGAGGTTAAATACCAAAATTTGGTGCCATCGCCGAGTGGTTCGACCACTCGCCTCTCACCTAGACAGTCCGAGTTCGGTCTCAAGTGACCGCATGTGGGATTTGTGGTGGACAAAGCGGAGCAGGGTCGGGTTTTCTCTCCAGGTTCTCCTGTTTCCCCTGCCATCGCATTTCAGCGGTGCTCTAACTTTATTCGATGTATCATCAGTCTTATCGTTTGTTGAGTCATTTGTAGTAAATGCGGACGTTAAACACTATCAAAAAAAGTCTGATGTATTGCATTCACATGAATTTCTCTACATCTCTGAATAACTTACTGTTAAAAAACTTATTCTTCTATTTACTTCATGCTAATCGAGATAAAATTAGCATTCATAGTCTTATTGCTTGCTTCCTTGTAAGTAGAAGCGAAATAAGGGAGTACCATAGGTTAAAGTAACAGTCAAAACTGGTTGCTATGTAAATGAAATTCCTTTGTTAGTATAGCAAGGAGTTGACAAATTCCCATATGACAAAAGTATAGCTATTTTAAAACTGAAACCAATAACAGGGTTATATTGTAAAAAGGTCAAATGCACTATGTGATATAAATTGTGTGTTTAAACGTTATTTACATTATTTGTTTAGTAAGTTTTTGTCTCTCTCTTACGGTTTACCAGTTTACACAAAATTCATTCAGAATAAAGAAGTCTTAAAAGACTATTCCCAGAAAGTTCAAGATATACATTTTATTTGGCAAGTAAATATCTTAAATATACGAGAATTTAATCACAATCTTTCGAGCCATTTTTAAGAAAATATATATTTTCGAAATTTTTCCCATGTAAATGGTAGTTGTGGGTGTGGCGTCCTTGGAAGATACTGAACTTAAACACCAAGTTGGGTATTTAACGGACTTTTCGTTTTAGAGCTATGCTGCCCTCAGACACACACACGTACATTTACCTAAAAATGCTTTTTGGAGGGGGGATTCTGGAGGTATCAAAACATATATTTCCTGTGAAATCTCGGTATTGAATTTTGGGTACAATACAATACCTTCTCTGTACACTATGTACGTAGTACGTATAGAGAAAGTAAAAAATAAAATGGACCATACATGACCCATTTTAACACATCTGTTAGACCTGGCATGAGGTGCTATCTTTCACGACTAGTTAAAAACCACGCCTACTTGGAGGAACTAGCCTACAGGTAAACACATTACCCTTAATAATTAAAATTGTAAGTCAGCAAATAAAGCAAATATTAATGTAAATTTGTTCATTTTACTGATATCAATTTTCAATGTAAATATGTGATCTGTATTTGCTAGCAGTTTCATTATATATAAGGATTAAAGAAGATTGTATTTGTTGAACATACTGTTGCAGACGGTTGTATGAAGTGACCACGGACCTTTATTGTGGAATGTTGCCTCGAGCAAGCAAATGAAAACCAGAGGAAAGTTTGGGTCTGGAGCCCGAAGAGAAATCGAACCACAGAAGCCGAGATGAGAGGACGGGGCAGTTTCTCCCACATAGAAATATAATCTAAAGTCTACGGTAGTTGTGTACCTAGCAACGCCCCAGGGCATTGCAGGATGCATGACTTTCTGGTTCACGGCGCTGCTCTGAATAGCGAAGATCGAAAACATAAAAACACAGTTTTCTTATTTTCCATTATGGAAAACAATTCCACTTAAATAGCATAAACCAAGGTTTGGAGCAGTGAATTTTTTTTCAACCACTCCAGAATCTTATCAGAAGAGAATAATTAAATTATTACAACTTTTTAATAAGTCACACCTTTTACTTTCCCTAAGTAGGGCATAGTGCACCCAAAAAGTCAATATTGAGATTTAATCGGAAATACACGTTTTAGATTCAACTGTATAAAAAAGAAATTTTTTAGAAAAAGGTCCGTGTGTATATGATCGTGAATATGATAACTCAAAAACGAAAATGGTATTTAAGCTTACGACTTTTCAAGGCTGTAAAAAGAAGATTTTATAGATAATCCCTCAAAAATTCCCTAAATTTTACTTTCTCTATACGCACTATGTATATTGTGCATAGAGAAGGTATGGCACTCCACTCAAAGATTCGATACCAGATTTCATCGGAAATATAATTTGTAGGGTATTTAAGTTTAGTATCTTCCAGAGATGCAACACGAAGATTTTGAGAAAAATCCCCCCACCTCAAACTACCCTTTACATGGAACATTTCTCCAAAATTTCAATTTTCTCAAAAATTGCTCTAATGATTTTGATTAAAATGTCGTATATTAAAGATATTTACCTGACAAATAAAATGTACTATATCTTGATGGACAAAAACTTACTGCACAAAAAATGTAGAACACGTTAAAACACACAATTTATGTTATATACATTTTTTTCGTGGACTTCGTCGTTTTTGAGACATTCCTTACTTTTGGTTTCTGCTATGAAAAACGTATACTTTTAACTTTTATCATACAGGAATTTGTCAACTGCGGTCCATACAAACAAAGGAACTTCAGTGACAACAACCAGCTTTTGACTACCACTTTAACCTATGGTACTCCCTTATTTCGCTTCTACTTACAAGGAAGCAAGTGATATGGCTATTTCTGCTTCAAATTACAAATAAAATGCATTATATGAATTTTCTGGGAATAGTCTCTGGAGACCTCTTTATTCGGTCTGAATTTTGCTCGGTCCTGCATAACTGGTAACCCGTAAGAGAGAGACAAAAACTTATTACACGAAAATGTATATCTTGTTAAAATACACAATTTATATCCTATACATTTTTTCGTGGAGTTCACTGTTTTCGAGATATTGGTTTCAGTTTTAAAATACTTTTCTGATACGGGAGTTTATCAACAACTGACTATCCAGAGCAACGAATTTTCATCGCATAGTAGTAGCTTTTAAAAGATTTAACTATCGCTTTAGACTGGTGTATTTCATTATTTCCTATATTCATAAGGAAGTAATTAATACGACCATTTCTGCTATTTTCTGTTTATCCTAATTAGCATGAAGTACAGAGAAATGTCTGTTGTAGATAGCCAGAGAAAGTCATGTGAATGGAACACATCAGAATCTGATTTATTAACCACGCAAGTTAGAATGTGGAAACATTGCACAAGCATCACTGTTATCGTGGGTGATAACTGGTATAAATTTCAACACGTTATCTTTAATGCTGCGTGTATTCCAAATTTTACACCTATTTTACGTTTATCAAGCGTCTTAACATTTACAACATAAGAAATCTGAGATAACATTTTTACTTTCTCTACACGTGCTATGTACATAGTGTATAGAGAAGGTATTGCACTCCACCCAAAATTTCGATACCGAGATTTCATCGGAAATATATGTTTTAGGACATCCTGTATCCATAAAAAGCATTTTCACAAAATTCTCCGCGTGTCCGTATGTGAACACGATAACTCAAGAAACAAAAGTCGGTAAAATGCCAAACTTGGTATTTAGGTTCAGTATCTTCCAGGGATGCAACACGAAGATTTTTAGAACCATCCCCCCACACCAAACTACCCTTACATGGAAATTTTTTCGAAATTTTTGATTTTCTTAAAAATGGCTCTAACGATTTTGATTAAAATATCGTTTACCTGACAAATAAAATGTATATCTTGAATTTTTTGAGAATAGCCTCTTAAGACTACTCTATTCCAGAGAAATTTTACGGAATTTTGCATAACTGCTTAATCGTAAAAGATGGACAAAAACTTACCACACAAAAATGTAGAGCACGTTCAAACACAATTTCGAATTCATTTCGAACCTGATCTAGGTAGGCGTTCACATATTAATTATATCGCCAGTAAAGTATGCAGAGGTATATTTATGTTACGTGTTTTAAAATATAATGTATCTTCCAATGTTTTATTATCAGTTTATTATTTGAGTTATGGTATTTTATTTTGGGGGAACCATGCTTTAGCTAAAAAGACACTTTTATTACAGAAAAAGGCAATTCTAATTTTATTAGTCATAAATACAATTTATGTTCCAAAATCCATCTTCATCACACCAGAACTAGTTCCAATGTTTACATAAATAGATGTAAATATCACTAAAGCTCTCTGCGTTGAATCTTTTAAGAGGTCAGTGAAGCGCACTTTGATTTTAAATCCATTTTATTGTTTCGATGAATTTTATAATGTTGTCAATTGTTTTTGATCTTGCCTGTATTTGACGTTGCTACACAATGTACTTTGTTCTGGCAAATAAACTTATCTATCTATGTAATATACATTTTTTTCGTGGAGTTGATCGTTTTTTAGATACTGCTTGTTTTTGGTTTCAGCTTTGAAAAACTTGTACTTTTCCCATGCAGGAATTATTCAACTCCTGTCCAAACAAAAAAGGAACTTCAGTCACATAGCAACCAGCTTTCGACTGTCAATTTAACCTATGGTACTCCCTTATTCCGCTTCTACTTAAAGGTAACAAGTAATAATATTTCTGCTATTTTTTTCTCGATTAGCGTGAAGTAAATAATTTGTTGCATAGAGGTAGAGAAAGTCATGTGAATGGAACACATAAGATTGTTAAGTAGTGTATGTAGTCCAAGAAACGAAGCATATGGAAACTTTAGGACTTGTGTTTTGTTTTCTTTCACGTTGATGTTTACCATTCGCCACAGTTAAGTGCCTGGCCGTCACTGTAGATCTATTTGGGTGATTTCCAGTATCGCTGTGATTCATAACTGTGTTTACATAGTCAGCAAGGAAGTTAACGGAAACCATGCGTAATTCTTTATCTGTATATTTTCCTTTCATGTCATCAACTATTTAATAAATAACGTGTATCTACAGTGCGTTTGGAGGCTTTCAGAATAAAATAGTAGATGCTTTTCTATCCATAACATATCCATACTGATCTCATAAAAAAATCTGTTAACAGTATTATAATCATACAAAATAGCATAAATTATTTGTTCCTTTTTAAAAAATCGAACATTCATAATGTTAACAGAGAGAACTTGAAAACGTTATATGTAGATATAAAAAAAAAATATGATCCGTTCCATTACATGACTTTCTCTACATCTCCGCAACAAATTATTGTTAAAAGGCCTATGCTTCTTTTTACTTCATGCAAATCGAGAAAAATCAGCAGAAATTGACTTATTACTTACTTCCTTGTAAGTAGAAGTGAAGTAAGGGAGTACCATAGGTTAAATTGATAGTCAAAAGCTGGTTGCTCAGTGACTGAAGTTTCTTTGTTTGTATGGATAGGAGTTGACAATTTCCTGTATGAGAAAAGTATAATTTTTTAAAATCTGAAACCAATAAAAAGGAATATCTCAAAAACGATCCTCTCTAAAAAGTGTATTTAAATTGTGTACTTTAACGAGCTCTACATTTTCTGTTAAGTAAGGTTTTGTCTATCTCTTACTGTTGGCCAGTTATACAAAATTCCGTAAAATTCATTCAGAATAAAGTAGTCTTCAGAGGCTATTCCCAGAAAAGTCAAGATATACATTCTATTTGTCGGGTAAATATCTTTAATATACGATATTTTAATCAAATCTGCTAGAGCCTTTTTTAAGAAAATCAAAAACTTCGAACATTTTTCCATGTAAAGGATAGTTGGAAGTGAGGGATTTTCCTGTAAACTTCGTGTCGCATGCTTGGCAGATATTGAACTTAAAATACCAAATTTAGTATTTAACGGACTTTTAGTTTTTGAACTATGCTGTCCCCAGACACACACACGCTCTCACACGCACACACACATGCACCTTTTTCCAAAAATGCGTTTTTTGGAACCTAAACCACGAAAAAATCTCGTAGGGAATTTTTGGATGGAATATAATACTTTATATATATATATAGTATTTCAACAAATAATTGGTTAACCTCAAACTGAAGTTACTTATCAGATCTTCCTGCTGACCTGGTACTCCCAACATGCATTTCCGATTTGAGATATATAATTGAGTTTTTCTATTTTTTTTTTTACTTTTTCTATACGAACTATGTACAAGGTATTCTTTTGCACCCAAAAATTCGATACAGAGATTTCACCGGAAATACATGTTTTGAGACTCCCTGAATCCAAAAAAGGCATTTTTAGAAATATATCCCTGTGTGTGTCTGTCTATCTGTGTGTATGTGTGTGCGTTTCTGTGGGTAGCACAGCGCAAACTTGGTATTTAAGTTTGGTTATCTTCCAAGGATACGACACGAAGATTTTCAAATAAATCCCCCCACCCCAAACTACCCTTTACAAGGAAAAAATTTCGAACATTTTGATTTTCTCAAAAATGGCTCAAACGATTTTGATTAAGTATCGTATATTAAAGGCATTTACCTGACAAATAAAATGTATATCTTGAATGTTCTGGGAATAGCCTATGAAGACTACTCATCTTGGATGAATTTTACAGAAATTTGGATGAGAACTTACTACACAGAAAATGTAGCTCACGATAAAACACCATTTTATATCATATTCATTTTTTTCGTGGAGTTGATCGTTTTTAAGATGATCCTGATTTTTCGTTTCAGCTTTGAAAAACGTATACTTTTCTTATACAGGAATCTGTTAACTCCTGTCCATATAAACAAAGGAACTTCAATTACAGAGCAAGCAGCTTTTGGCTATCATTTTAACGTATCGTACTCTCTCATTTCGCTTCTACTTACAAGGAAATAAGTAATAATACTATTTCTGCTAATTTTTTCTCGATTAGCATGAAGTATTTAGATGCATAAGCTTTTTACTACAATTTGTTGCAGAGATGTAGAGAAAGTCATGTGAATGGAACACATCAGATTTTTTTTACTTTCTCTATACGTACTATGTACATAGTGTATAGAGAAGGTATTGCACTCCACCAAAAAATTCGATATCAACATTTCACGGGTAATATATGTTTTACGGTGCCTTAAAACCAAAAAAAGCATTTTCAGAAAAACGTCCGTGTGTGTGTCCGTGAACACGATAACTCAAAAACGTAAACTCGGTAAAATAGCAAACTTGGTATTTAAGTTTAGTATCTTCCAGGGATGCGACACAAAGATTTTGAGAAGCATCCCCCCACCCCAAACTACCCTTTACATGAAATTCTTTTTGGATATTTTTTATTTTCTTAAAAATGGCTCTAACGATTTTGACTAAAATATCGTATATTCAAGATATTTACCTCACAAATAAAATGTATATCTTGATTTTCTGGGAATAGCCCGTGAAGGCTACTTATTCTGGATGAATTTTACAGCAATTTGCATAACTGATAAAACGTAAGAGATGAACAAAAACTTAACACACCTTAAAATATAGAGCACGTTAAATCACACAATTTATGTCATATACATTTTTTCGTGGAGTTGATCGTTTTTATATATTCCTTGTTTTTGGTTTCAGCTTTGAAAAAAAATACTTTTCTCATACAGAAAATTGTTAACTCTTGTCCATACAAACAAAGGAACTTCAGTCACATAGCAACCAGCAACCTATGTTCCTCCCTTATTTCGCTCCTACTTACAAGGAAGTAATAAGACTATTTCTGCTGATGTTTTCTCAATTAACATAAAGTAATTAGAAGCATAAGCTTTTTAGCAATATTTTGTTGCAGAGATATAGAGAAAGCCATGTCATGGAACACATCAGATATTTTTGTAGTTTATCGTCCTTTAACCTGGTTGGTCATATCGGACGACGATTGAAATTGGTGAACTGGTGCTCAAATGATCTCGGAGCTTAAAGTTACTCGACATTCGTCTTCTTACCTCACCCGGGTAACTCATCCTAAGCGAGATTTGGACTCATGACCTTTTGAATGTGAGGCAGACACGCTACCGCCACACTACCCAGGAGGGCAACTTACAGTTCTTATTACGCAATACACTATTTTGTTTCCAAGCGCAAGTTCGCAGCAGACGGAAGTCAATTTGAGCTGCATTTAAACAGTTAAGTCTGTTTGTCATATTCTGTAAGTCCGTAATTAGAAATATTTATAGGATTATTGTCAATATTAAATGTATAAATTAATCAGGTTTTTAATTGAATGGTATATACGGGAAAGTGTGGATTGATCAAGTATACAGAGATTCGTGTTGAGTTTTCAGACTCTGTGAAGGAATTTCTGTGCAGGTTTTTTCTACGCTAAGCGAAATTTCATAAGAGTGAAAGACAGTTTACAGAAAATTTGATTTTTAACTTCTCTACCAAATAATGTGTATGTAAATAGTACGACGAGAAAAAATTGAATTCCACCTAAAAATTTGATGTCAAGGTATCATCGGAAATATATGTTTTAGGGTCCCCTTTATCAAAAAAAAAAAAAAAAAAAAAAAACATTTTCGGAAAAAGGTCTGTGTGCCCGTGTGTCTGTGAACACGATAACTCAAAAACCAAAAGTAGGTAAAATACCAAACTTGGTATTTAAGTTTAGTATCTTCCAGGGATGCTACACCAAGATTTTGAGAAAAATCCCCCCACCCCCAACTACCCTTTACATGGACTTTTTTCGAAAATTTTTATTTTCTCAAAAATGGTTCTAAGGATTTTGATTAAAATTTCGTGTATTAAAGATATTTACCTGACAAATAAAATGTATATCTTGAATTTTCTGAGACTAGCCTCTGAAGAGTAGTTTATTCTGGATGAATTTTACTGAATTTTGAATAACTGCTAAACCGTAAGAGATGGACAAAATCTTGCTACACAAAAAATGTAGAGCACGTTAAAACACACAATTTATGTTATATACGTTTTTTTCGTGGAGTTCGTCGTTTTTGTGACATTCCTTATTTTTGGTTTCTGCTATGAAAAACTTATACATTTTTCATACAGGAATTTGTCAACTGCTGTCCATACAAACAAAGGAACTTCAGTAACATAGCAACCAGCTTTTGATTATCACTTTAACCTATGGTACTCCGTTATTTCACCTCTACTTACAAGGAAGCAGGTAATAATACCACTTCTGCTAATGTTTATCTCGATTAACATGATGGTTACAAAAAAATAGTCTTTTGCAAGAATAGTTTGTTTGCAGAACAGGTAGAGAACGCCATGTGAAGTGAATACATCAGATATTGTGTCATTACATTTATCATAGTAATAAATGACACAAAAGCTAGTGTAATAATTGTAAAAGATGTAATTTGTGTGCAATTAACTTTCTCTACACGTACTATGTACATAGTGTACAGAGAAGGTATTTTGTATTGCATCCAAAAATTCGATACCGAGATTTCACCCGAAATACATGTTTTGAGACCCCTGAACACAAAAGAAGCATTTTTAGAAAAATGTCCGAGTGTGTTTGCCTATGCGCGTGACTTTGGGCAGCATAGCTAAAAAGAGAAAAGACCGTTAATTACCAAACTTGGTACTTAAGTTCGGTATCTTCCAAGAATATAACATGAAGATTTTCAAGAAAACCACACCAACCCCAACTACCCTTTACATGGAAAAAATTTCGAAAAGTTTGATTTTCTCAAAAATGGCTCTAACGATTTTGATTAAAATCCCGTATATTAAAGATATTTATATCCCAAATAAAATGTATATATTGAACTTTCTAGGAATAGATCCAAATATAACTTTATTCTGGATGAATTTTGCCGAATTTTGCTAAAAGTAAGAGATAGACAAAAACTTACTTCACAATAAATGTAGAGCTCGTTAAAACACACAATGTATGACAAACTTTTGTTTTTCGTGGAGTTGACCGTTTTCGAGATATTCCTTGTTATTAGTTTTAGCTTTAAAATACTTATGCTTTTCTCATACGGGAATTTGCAACTCCTTCCATACAAACAATGGAACGTCATTCACATAGCAATCAGCTTTTGACTTTCACTTTAACCTATGGTACTCCCTGATTTAGCTTCTACTTTCAAGGAAGCAAGTAAAAAGACCCTTTCTGCTATTTGCTTCCCAATTAGCATTAAGTAAGTGGAAGAATAAGCTTTTTAACAGTAATTCATTGTAGAGATGTAGAGAAAATCATGTGAATTAACACATTAAGTTTTTTTTTTAATTTTCGCTGCTATAGGATTAAACAACACCTAGTTAAAGTTTGCACGATGCCCTTTATCTGTAAGTTATTTGAAATTAAGGTAATACATTTTTTCAAAATCTTCTCGGGCTTCTAGCCAGGTAAAAACTTGGCTAGAAGCCCGAGAAGATTTTGAATTAACACGTCGCCAGGAAAGCTTCAGTTCTTAATACATTTTTGTTTCATAGCACGACTTCGTGGGACACAGAAGTCAATTGCAGGCGCTACTAAGCGGTTATGTTGTCTTCCTGTACTGCATATAACTAAGTACATATTTGGAGCAAATTATTAGTGAAAATTGATCATAATTAATATTTAATATATAAAGGAATCAGATGTTTTATGTGATTGGCATATTAGAGGAACTTGAAAAATTGGTTAACGGTGTTGAGCTCAAATATACATCAGTCGCTTATGTGGGAGGCTTATGTGTGTATTTAGTATTTATCTCACGAGTTTTCTTAAAAGTGAAAGTCATATTAAAGAAAACCTGATTTTCGCCTTCTCTGCTAGATAGTAGGTATAGAATTTATTGTATTCCACCCAATAATTATATGTCTAGATTTCAGGGGAAATATATATATATATTTCGAGGTTCCTTGAATTATAACATAAAACATTATTAGAGAGAGAAAAAGTCCGTCTGTGAATCTGCACAACACAACTCAAAAACGAAAAGTTCGTTAAACACCAAACTTGCAATTTACGTTCAGCATCTTTCAAGAATGCGAATAAATATCATGATAAATAACATGTTTATCTTGAATGTTCTCGCAATAGACTGAAGTCTTCTCCATTTTGGATGATTTATGTAAAAGAAAGATAAAAGCTATTACAAAAACTGCAGACGTCGTTATAAATTAAAAATGTGTTTGATTATAAATTGTAACAGTGTGCGAGATATTTCTTGTTAATTGTTTAAGTTTTCAATACTTATACTTTTATTAAACGGGAAGTCGTTATTTGTGTATTTTTATCCTGGTCAAGGACAGAAAAGGGAATTTCACATCGTGACCGGCTTTTAAAACAGTTGCACTATCGCTTTAGTATATTTTGTTTCCTTATTACTCTTCTACGAGGATATAAAACTGGGGAATAGTAATGTCTGCTAATGTTTGCCTTGATAAATGTAAATTAGGCGAAAGAAGAAAGTAGTTTGTTGTAATATAGGTAGATAAAGTTATGTGAATATACTAACATGAGGCATTTTTTGGAAAAATAAAAACTTACGATACTTTTTGACACTGAAGGTATATTTGTGCTCTGGGAGAAACACCCTACAGATTTTACTGGTCACCTCAAAGATGAAGTAAGGATATTTAAGTTGTTTACAAATATTTAAACTACGAGCGTAGATTACGGATAGCAAACTTATATACCAAGTTTGATATTTTACTGACTTTTGGTTTTTGAGTTACCTCGTTCACAGATTCACGGACACACACTCACTGGGCTTTTTCTAAAGACATTTTTACTTTCTCTACACGTACTATATACATAGTGTATAGAGGAAGTATTGTATTCTCCCCAAAAATTCGGTACCGAGATTTCACCGGAAATACATGTTTTAGGACCCGCTGAATACAAAAAGAGCATTTTTACAAATAGATCTGTGTGTGTCTGTGGACAGCATAGCTCAAAAATGAAAAGATCGTTGAATACCAAACTTGGTATTTAAGTTTCGTATCTTCCAAGGATGCGACACGAAGATTTTCAAAAAAATCCCCTCACCCCCAGCTACCCTTTACATGAAAAAAATTGTGAAAATTTTGATTTATTAAAAATGGCTCTAACGATTTTGATTAAAATATCGTATATTAAAGATATTTACCTGACAAATTAAAATGTATATCTTGAATTTTTCTGGGAATAGCCACTGAAGATTAATTTATTCTGGATGAATTTTATGAAAGTTTGCCTAACTGCTAAATCGTAACAGATGGACAAAAACTTACTACACAAAAAATGTAGATCACATTAAAACACACACTTTATGTTATATATATATTTTTTCTGGAGTTGATCGTTATTTAGATATTCCTTGTTTTTGGTTTCAGCTTTCAAAAACTTAACTTTTCTCATACAGCAATTATCAACTCGTGTCCATAGGAAACAAAAAACTTCAGCAAACCACCTTTGACTATCACTTTAACCTATGATACTTCCTTATTTCGCTTTTACTAACAAGGAAGCAAGTAATAAGACTATTTCTGCTAATTTTTTCTCGATGAGCATGAAGGAAATGGAAGCATAAGCTTTTTAACAATAATTTGTTACAGAGATGTAGAGAAAGACATGTGAATGGAACACCTCAAAAAAACATTTTTTTTTTTTGATACACGAGACCAGTGAAATCTCGGTATCGAATTTTTGGGTGAAATGCAATACCTTCTCTATACAATACGTACATAATACGTGCAGAGAAGGTTACAATTAAGTCATTTTTGCTAATGTCTATCTTAATAAGCATGAATTAGTTGGAAGAATAAGCTTTTATAAGAACAATTTGTTGCAGCATTAACAGACAAAATTATGTTAATATGGTAACATGAGATATTGTTGGGAAAAATAAAAACGTAAGATAGTTTTTGATGTATATTTGTGACAGAGGAGAAACATCTTGCATAGTTTACTTTGATAAGCGTGAATTTGATGGAAGAATGAGCTTTTGTACGAACAGTTTTTTGCGCTATATGTAGAGAAGGTTATGTTATTATGGTAACATGAAATATTTTTGGGAGAAATAAAGCCTTATGATACTTTTTGCTACTAAAGGTATACGAGTGATAGAGAAGAAACACCTTGAAGGTTTTACTGGCCACCTCAAAAATGGTGTTGTAAGTATTTTTGTTTAAGGGACCTCACATCGCAAAAATAATTAAAATTGTCATATTTTACATTTGTTGGATAAAAATATTTGAGTCTCTCTTTAATACGGCGTAAAAACTAACTCAATGTCTCAGTTCTAAGGGCTTTAAGTTCTTTTCAAACAGCAAATGCGCGTTAATAATTTTGAATTGAAAAAAAAAAAACAAAAAACAATGCTCTTGATAAAAATTAATATTTCAGATGAAAACTTAAAAAATTAAAAACCCTTATGTTAAAATGTTACACATATAAAATAAAATAATAGTAAAATTTTGATGAGTTACACTCACATGATTTTCTCTAGCTGCTCTACAAACTTCTTACAAAAGATTGTTTTCTATACCATGCTAATCGAGATATACATTAGCAGGAAACTTAAGGAATACCTTACGTTAAAGTGATAGTCAAATCTTTTAAAAGCTGTCGATGTGCAATTGTCACTACAAATAGCTTTTTTGCTTGACCAGGAGTAGAACAAAAAGAAAAACGAACACTTCCTGTCTGAGAAAAGTTAAGTACTTTACAATTAAAACCAATAACAAGGAAAACCTCGGAAACAAAAACCTAAAGGGCATAAATTGTGTGTTTTGACGAGATGTGCATTTTTTGTGTATCTATTACGGTTTACGAGTCGTACAAAATTCCATAGAAATCATTCAGGTCTTTAGATGCTATTCCCAGAAAATTCAAGATATATATTTTATTTGGGATGTAAATATCTTAAAAATAAGAGATTTTAATCAAAATCGTTAGAGCCATTTTTGAGAAATTCAAAACTTTTGGAACGTTTTTCCATGTAAAGCGTAGTTTGTGGTGGGGGATTTACTTGAAAACTTTTGTGTCGCATCCTTGGAAGATACTAAACCTAAATGCCAAGGTTGGTATTTAACGGTGTTTTCTTTCATGAGACAGGGACCAACACAGACAGGGACCTTTTTTAAAAATGCTTTTTTCGGACTCAAGGGACCACAAAACTTATATTTCTGGTGAAATTTCGTTATCAATTTTTGGGTGAAATACAATACTTTCTCTATCCACTATGTATGTTGTATATGCGAGCTAGAGAAGGTAAAATAATAAATTACTAGCGTTGATTTCTGATATTAAACTTACGAATGTGTTGCAGTATTTGATGTTTCCCATTTGACGGGTTAGAGAAAGTAAAATGGGGCAGAGGTACGCACCTGTTCAGTTGATGACGTGCTGGAGAAGTGTGGACAAGAAGAGCAAACACACAGATCACACTGATCACTATACCGCCATACGACCGCTACGTACTCACAGACCCTCCGCTACCTTTGACGGAGCACACGGCCGCTATAACATGCAGCACTCAACTACGGCGGTCCCGACGTCGCGCGGACACCGACGCTGGCGTCCGGCGTTCCTCGGCCACCTCCGACAACCTTCGGCACGCTCGGGAGGGGGCGTTTTCGCGGACGGACGCCCGAGAGTCACTTATTCACCTTGTTTGACATCGCTCTCTTCTCCACCAAATTCGTCATCGGAGAGGGAGAGGGAGAGAGGGTTGCTCGTCGTGCGTTATAAAGGGAGGTAACATGGTTTAACGGAAGGAACTTGAAGATCTTTGAAACCATCTTGTGCGCAGGATTGAAGATGAGGGTTGTTGAGTTTTTTCTGCTCTATCTGTTCCTTTTTCTTTTTACCTTGAGAAGGAGTGTTGGTAGAGTGAATTGAATACTCTTTACTTTCTGTCGATATAAGCGAGAAGCACCGTCCCCGTCCCCCTCCCCCGTCCTCATGCAACAGTTTGCTCTGTCCTTTTCCCCACCCACTTTTCTGCGCACAATAAGAAAGACAAATTTGAGGCGACCACACAAACACACGAACATCGGAGGGCGTGCTTCATATTAGGGACTTCAAACCTTTCACATCCATCCATCGATGTTTGTAACTTCATGTGGAAGCTCAAGTAAACACAAATCTGCAATTATCTGTACCTTTTTATTACTTTCTCTACACGTACTATGTACATAGTATATAGAGAAGGCATTGCATTTCACCCAAAAATTGATACCGAAATTTCACCAGAAATACATGGTTTAGGGTCTCCTGTATAAAAAAAATGCATTTTTACTTTCTCTATACGTGCTATGTATATAGTGTATAGAGAAGGTATTGCACTCCACTAAGATATTCGATACCGAGATTTCACCGGAAATATATGTTTTAGGGTCCCCTGTATCCAAAAAAGGTATTTTCAGAAAAAAGTCCGTGTGTGTATGTGTGTGTGTCCGTGTCTCCGTGTGTCTGTGAACACAATAACTCAAAAACGAAAAGTTGGTATTTAAGTTTAGTATCTTCCAGGGATGCGACACGAAGATTTTGAGAAAAATCCCCCCATCCCAAACTACCCTTTACATGGAACTTTTTTCGAAAATTTGGATTTTCTAAAAAATGGCTCTAACGATTTTGATGTCGTATATTAAAAATATTTACATCACAAATAAAATGTATATTTTGAATTTTCTGGGAATAGCCTCTGAAGACTACTTTATTCTCGGTCAATTTTACGGAATTTTGCACAACTGCTAAACCGTAAGAGATGGACAAAAACTTACCACACAACAAATGTAGAGCACCTTAAAACACACAATTTATGTTATGTACATTTTTTTTTCGTGGAGTTGATTGTTTTTGAGATATTTCTTGTTTTTTTTTTCAGCTATAAAGACACTTTTCTCATACAGGACTTTGTGAAAACGTGTTAATGCAAACAAAGGAACTTCAGTCGCAGAAAAACCGGCTTTTGACTCTCACTTTATCCTATGGTACCCCCTTATTTCGCTTCTACTAACAAGGAAGCAAGTAATAAAACTATTTCTGCTAATCTTTGCTCCATTAGATGAAATAAATAGAATAATTTGTTGCAGTGATATAGAGAAAGTCATTGGAATGGAACATATCAGATTTTTAGAAAAAGGTCCGTGTGTCTCTGAACACGATAATTCCAAAAGAAAAGTCGATAAAATTCAAAACTTAATATCTAAATTTCGTATCTTCCAAAGATGCGAAGATTTAAAAAAAAAAATCCCCCCATTCCAAACTACGCTTTACATGGAAAAAATTTCGAAAATTTTTATTTTCTCAAAAATGGTTCTAACGATTTTGATTAAAATGTCTTATATGCAAGATATTTATGTGAATAGGATCTGAAGGCTATTCGGGATGAATTTTGCGGAATTTTGCATAACTGAGGATGGACAAAGAATTACTACACAAAAAATGTAGATCACGTTAAAACACACGATTTATATAATTTATAGGTTTTTTTCGTGGAGTTGATCATTTTCAGATATTTGTTGTTATTGGTATCAGCTTTAAAAACATACTTTCTCATACAGGTATTTGTCAACTCCTGTCCATTCAAATAAAGCAACTTCCGTCACATAGCAACCAGCTTTTGACTATCACTTTAACCTATGCAACTTCCTTATTTCGCTTCTACTTAGAAGGAAGCCAGTAATAAGACTGTTTCTGATAATTGTTTTTCTCGATTAGCCTGAAGTAAACAGAAGTATAAGCTCTTCAACGATAATTTTTGCAGAGATGTAGAGAAAGTCATGTGAATGGAATGCATCAGATGTTTTTTACGCTCTCTATCGGGTACAAACAATGTACGAGAGGTACAAAGATTCTATATTCTACCCAACAAATGAGATAATGCGATTTCACGAAAAGATTTTGAGAAACCCCGAATCCAAAACAAATACACTTTTAGAAAAAATCTGGTGCATTACACTCACATCCAAACACAATTACCATTTACATGGAACATTTTTAAATTTTTTTGAGTTTTGCAAATGGTTCTAAAGATTCTCATTTAAATACCATATGTTCAAGATATTTTCATGAAAAACGAAATCTTAAACTTTTTTAAGAAAAGCCACTGGAAACTTCTTCATTCTGGATGACTTTTGAGTACCCAATAAACTATAAGAGTTGGATAAAAACTTACGTAAAAAAAATACAGATTTCATTAAACCACATAATTAATATCTTACACATTTTTTTCTCAGAGTTAACCTTTCCAAGATATTCGTTGTTCTTTGTTTCAACTTTAAAGTGCTTAAACCTTTTTCAAGCGAGAGTTTACTTTCGTTTATCATTTTTATATTACTCCCGGGATTACAAAACAAAATCGAATTTCAATTGTTTCATATAGGAATCAGCTTTTAAAAAAATGTGACTGTCGCTTTTAACCTAGTGTATTCCCTCATTCTCCTTCTATTTACAGGGAAGCAACTAATAAGTCATTTTACGCAAATGTTTACCTTGATTAAAAGCAAATGGCGTGTTATTTATGGACGCCCTTTAACTGCTCTGGTTCTCAGCGTCCCATTCTAAATTGGGCGTGAAAGAACCGCTTAATTTTGCTCAGAGGCCTCTCTATCAGGCTTGAGGTTCTTTTACGTGCCGTAAATCTACGACACGGGACCAACGACTTTACTTCCCTTCCGAAGGAATCCATGCTAAGGATTTTTACACTGAAAAAATCCATCTTCCTCCGCCAGGTTTGAACCCGCGACCTTGGTTATATGAAGTCAGAATGATAACCATTACACTACGGAGGGCGACACCTAGATTAACATGATATAGATAAGAGAATAACTTTAGAGGAAAACTTTTTGTTGAACACCTAGAGAAAGCTATGTGAATGAAACACGTCATATTTTTACTTTCTCTTCATGTACTATGTACATAGTGTATAAAAAAGGTATTGCATTACACCCACAAATGTGATACCGAGATTTCACCGGAATTAAGAGGTTTTAGGGTCCCTTGTATCCAAAACAAGAATTTTCTGAAAAAGATCCGTGTGTGTGTGTATGTGTGTGTGTGTGGTATTTAACGACACAGACACATACACACCCACAAACGCACGCAAACATGCATACGGACAAACACACATAACGGACGTTTTTCTAAAAAACTTTTTTGGATTCATAGGTTCTCAAAACATGTAAAACATGTATTTCCGTTGAAATCTCGGTGTTGAATTTTTGGATGCAATACAATACCTTCTCTAAACACTAAGTATAGTACGTGTAGAGAAAGTAAAATAAATCATCCAGAATAAAGAGGTCTTGAGAGGTTATTTCAGAAAATTCAAGACATAACTGTAATCAAATTAGTTAGAGCCATTTTTGGTAAAATCAAAATTATCCAATTTTCTTGCATCTAAAGTGTAGTTGGGGGGGGGGGATTTTCTTGAAAAGCTTCGGTAGCATCCTTGGAAGATAGTGAACTTAAATTTCAAGTTTGGTATTTACCTGATCTTTTGTTTTTGAGCTATGCTGCTCACAGACACACACACACACACACACACACACACACACACACACACAAAGGGCACTTTTCTAAAAATTATTTTTTTTATTCTCGGGTATGGTCTGTCATTTATTTCCGGTGAAATCTCAGTATCCAATTTTTGGGTGCCATACAATACCTTCTCTATACACTGTCTACATAGTACCTGTAGAGAAGGTAATAAAAATCAGTCTGACTTCTCACCTGGGGGTTCCGGGTTCGATTCCCGGCTGCGGTTGGGAGTGTTTCTTTAGCCAGAATTATTGCTTATCCCCCACAGAACCTGGAAGTTTGTATTTGAGTGCGTGCATGTTTCAGTAAAACTAAATGATTTAAACTAACGTAAAGGTACCTAGAGACAACGAGTTGTTTCAAGTGGAAAGCCCCCGATATGACCTTAGATGTTTAAGGGGGCTATATAAATGAAACAATAAAATCATCCAGTATAAGGATGTCTGGCTATTCTCAGAAAGTTCAAGATATGCATTTTATTTGTCATGTAAATACGTATCTTAAATATGAAAAATTTTAATCAAAATGTTTAGAGCCACTTTAGATTATCGAAAATTTTCGCATTTATAGAGTAGTTTGGGGTGGTGAGAACTTCTTGAAATTTTTCGTGTAAAATCCTTGGAAGATAGTGAACTTAAATATCACTTTTAGTATCTAACTCAGCTATGCTGCCCACAGAGACACGGACATTTTTCCAAAAATGCCTTTTTTGTATTCAGGGGGCTCCACAACATGTCGGTATCTAACTTTTTGGTGCAATACAATACCACCTCTAAACACTGTGTACATAGTACGTGTGGAGAAAGTAATAATGTTGAAGTAGCTGTGGTATTTTGTAGAGATTTAGTGAACAAGGCAAGTATTTTTGTATGTAAGTGTACACGTTTACGTAATCACCTGTAGTTGAAAAATGAGAAGTTTTATTTTACAGCGGTAATCTTTATGGGTAAAATACGATGGTGCAGTGCATGATAACGAACATAAAGTATGTTTGATTGCCCTACAATACGACCTCTTGATTGTTGTTATCGACAGATATGGTTACAGCAAGAAGCGTATCTTCAATACGAAAATAAACGGGGCAGGCAGTTTATCTACGTCATCACGTCTGCAGATGCTGATGCTGCAGATCCTTTGCCAGCTCAGCTGCTCCACTGGTCCATCATTTGCTCTTCCGTGTTGATTAATTAAGTGTGCGTGTGTATGTGTTGAATTTCCCTCGCGCTGAGCACAGGTAAAATAAATACTACAACGCCGAGCAAGGAAATATTCACCACCAAGAAAACCTCCGCTGTTTTATTAAAACGATACGTATTATTTCAAGCACGTATTTCAATAACATAGGCTTTCCTTACTGTAATTCAAATTAGATAGTATGTTTATTTAATATCATCAAAATTGAAAAGAAATATGCAGAAACGCCTGCCTTTCTGTGATATTTGCCATTTCAGGATTTTCAATTTTCTCTCCCTTACCTGAGGTAGATATAAGGAGCAGTTTGCAGTGTAACTTCATTTAAGTTTTCAAATATTAATGATAAATATAACACTGGGTGTTTATTTCTGTTTCAACACTACAAATTTTACTTTCTCTTTACGTACTAAAATTAAATTGCGTGTTATTTATGGATACTCTTTAACTGCTTGGAAGATAGTGAACTTAAATTTCAAGTTTGGTATTTACCTGACCTTTTGTTTTTGAACTATGCTGCTCACAGCACACACACACACACACACACACACACACACGGACACTTTTCTAAAAATTATTTTTTTTTCCCTCGGGTATGGTCTTAGTCATGTATTTCCGGTGAAATCTCGGTATCGAATTTTTGGGCGCAGTACAATACCTTCTCTATACACTATATACATAGTACCTGTAGAGAAGGTATTAAAAATCACCTGATTGCCTACGTGGTCGAGTGGTCAGCGAGCTGACTTCTCACCCGGGGGTTCCGGGTTCGATTATTGATAACACGAATATCAAAACCAAAAAAATAAAACGATTTAATGTAACATCCCCTATTATATAATCCTCAATATACTGGTTCTCAGCTTCCCATTCTATTCTGGGCGTGAAAGACCGCTTAATTTTGCTCAGAGGCCTCTCTGTCAGGCTTGAGGATCTTTTACGTGCCGTAAATCTACGACTCGGACCCACTGTTTTACTTCCCTTCCGAAGGAAGTCATTCTAAGGATTTTTACGCCCGAAAAAATACATCGTCCTCCGCCGGGTTTGAACCCGCGATTTTGGGTATAAGAAGTTAGCATGGTAACCATTACACTACGGAGGCGGTTATACGTACTATTTACGTAGTGTATAGAAATGGTATTTGTATTGCACCCAAAAATTCGATACTGAGATTTCAATAGAAATACATGTTTTGAGACTCCCTGAATCCAAAAAAAAAAAGAGCATTTTCAGAAAAATGTCCGTGTGTGTGTGTGTGTGTGCGCGCGCGCCTGTGGACAGCATAGGTCAAAAAAAAAAAAGACTGTTGAATACCAACCTTGGTATTTGAGTTTGTTATCTTCCAAGAATGCGACACGAAGATTTTCAAGAAAATCCTCCCACCCCCAACTACCCTTTAAGTGGAACTATTTTCAAAATATTTTATTAAAATATCATATATTACAGATGTTTAAGTGACAAATAAAGTGTATATCTTTCTGGGAATAGCTTCTGAAGACTGGGAGATCCGTGGTTCAAATCCCGACTATGGCAATGTTTTTTTCAGTCTGACTCTACACATCCAACTCTTGTCCTTTACACGGCTTGTGTGAAAAAAACAATTAAAATCAATAATACTAAGTGTTTATAAATGCCACTTATTTCTGGTTTTTTACACCACAAATTTTTATTTATTTTTTCTTTATTTTTATTTATTTATTTATTTTTTAACATCCTTAACCTGGTTGGTCATATTGTGCCATGAATGAAAATAGTGAACAGATGATCAAATCATCTCGGGGTCCATGGAGCTTAAAGTTGCTCGATATTCCTCTTCTCAGGGTAAAGTTACCCGAAAGAGACCTTACCCGGGTAACTTACCCTAAACGAAATTCGAACTCACGAACTGTTGAATGTGAGGCAGTCACGCTACCGCCACACTACCTAGGCGGGCTAAATATATATTTTTGTAGATAATCTAAAGCAAAGTCCAAAACATACGACGGACAGTATTTATATTTGGAACCCAATACTAAATATAGTGATTTGTCATTGAAAATTGCTTTATTGTTTCTCGAAATGTTCTCCTTTATGCTCAATACACTTTTGCAGCATTTGAACTACCCATTGCATTTTTACTTTCTCTACACGTACTATGTACATAGTGTATAGAGAAGATGTTGTAATGCACCCAAAAATGCGATACCGAGATTTCACCGGGTCCCCCTGAATCCAAAAAAAAAGTATTTTTAGAAAAAGGTCCGTGCCTGTGTGTGTGTCTGTCTGTGACAAGCATAGCTCAAAAACGAAAAGACTGTTAAATACCAAATTTGGTATTTAAGTTTGATAGCTTTCAAGGATGCAACACGAAGATCTTTATGAAAATTCCACCACTCCCAACTACCCTTTACATGGAACTTTTTTCGAAATTTTTGATTTTCTCAAATTTTAGTGTAGCCCATTCTACATTTAAGCACTTTGAAACTAAAACAAATAACAAGGAATGTCTCGAAAACGGTCAAATCCATAAAATAGATATGTATGTATGATATAAATTATAACTTTTAAGTAGATCTAAAGTTTTTGTTAATTAAGTTTTGTCTATATCTTTTAGAAAAATCCATCCAGTCTAAAGAGATATTTAGAGGCTATTCTCAGAAAATTCAAGATATACATTTTATTTGCCATGTAAATATCTGAAATAAAAGATTTTTAATCAAAATCACAAGTTTGATATTTAACGGACTTTTCGTTTTTGAGCTATGTTATCCACAGATACACACACACCCGCACACACGCAAACACATGGATATTTTTCTAAAAATGTTTTATTTTTGGCTTCGGGGGTCCCAAAACATGTATTTCCGCAGAAGTCTCGGTATTGCATTTTTGAGTGCAATACAATGCCTTCTCTATACAATAAATACATAGTACGTGAAGAGAAAGTAATATTTGCCAGAACAATTAAAATTCAGATTACGGATTTATCACATATCCAGGTGACCTTGGGGGATAAAATTCTATTTTCAATGCCAGGTAACCTGTAGGTAAATATTTAGTAGGTCTATATATAAAACAGAAGCTACATATTTACATACCACTCCTGGGGTTATAAAGGGTACTCGTTCTCCGCAGTGCAGAGCAAAACTCGCATCATTGTGAATGGTTACATTAAATAAATTGGGGTCAAACTTTTATGTTTACGATGTGCTGCGATTAATTTTAATTTTGAATGAAGCTTCTAATCTATTTGTTGTCACTGGCATTTTGTTAAGTAAACAACTGATGTTGATGATATAAACTGAAGATAAAATAAGAGAAAGCAACTGTCACTTTCTCTATCACGTATGTACAATGTACATATTAGTAGAGAAAGTATTGTGTTCTACCCAAAATTTGATTACGAGATTTCACTGGAATAAATTTTTTGATGACACCTGAATTAAAAAATCTGATGTGTACCATTCACATAACTTTCTCTATATCCGTGCAAAAAATTATTCTTAAAAAGCTTATACTTCTATTTACTTTATGCTAATCAGAAAAAATGTGCAGAAATAGTCTTATTACTTGCTTCCTAGTAAGTTGAAGCGAAATAAAGGAATTCCATAGTTTAAAATGATAGTCAAAAGCTGGTTATTATGTCAATGATAAAATAAGAACTGAAGCTTTCCTGGTGACGTATTAATTCAAAATCTTCTCGGGCTTCTAACCAGGTAAAAACTTGGCAGGGTGAGTTCACCCTGAAGACGAGGAAGATGCACTTCTTCGAAACGTTGGTGTCAAGCCAAGTTTTTACCTGGCTATAAGCCCGAGAAGATTTTGAATTATATCAATGATGTTCCTTTGTTTATATGGATAGGAGTTGACAAGTTCCTGTATGAGAAAAGTATAAGTTTTTCATAGCAGAAACCAAAAATAAGGAATTTCCCAAAAATGACGAACTCACGAAAAAAATGTATATGGCATAAATCGAGTGTTTTAATGTGCTATACATTTTTTGTGTAGTAAGTTTTTGTCCATCCCTTACGGTTTAGCAGTTATGCAAAATTCAGTAAAATACATCCAGAATAAACTACTCTTCAGAGGCTATTCCCAGAAAATTCAAAATATACATTTTATTTGTCAGGTAAATATCTTTAATATACGATATTTTAATCAAAATCGTTAACGCAATTTTTTAGAAAATCAACATTTTCGAAAAAAGTTCCATGTAAAGGGTACTTTGGGGATGGGGGATTTTTCTCAAAATATTCGTGTCGCATCCTGGAAGATACTAAATTTAAATACCAAGTTTGGTATTTTACCGACTTTTCGTTTTCGAGTTATCGTGTTCAAAGACACACGGACACACTGACACATGGACACACACACACGGAACTTTCTGTAAAATTCTTTTTTTGGATATTGGGGACCCTAAAACATATTTCCGGTGAAATCTCGGAACCGAATTTTTGGGTGGAGTGCAATACTTTCTCTATACACTATGTACATAGTGCGTATAGAGAAAGTAAAATATCTAATGTGCTAAATTCTCATGACTTTCTCTACTTTTCTGTAATAAATTATTGTTAATTAGCTTATTTTTCTATCTACTTCATGCTAATCGAGATAAACAGTAGCAGAAACGGTCTTATTACTTAGTTCCTTATAGGTAGAAGGACAATAAAGGAATACACTAAACTAAACCGACAGTCAAATGTTTTAAAATGTGGTTGCTATTGTATAGAAACCCGATTCTTTGCGTGTTCAGGTGTAGAAAAATTCCCGTGTGAGAAAAGTATTAGTATTTATAAACTGAAACAAATAACAAGGAATGTCTCATAAACGATTAATTCTTCAAAAAATTAGTATGTACCATCCAAGCTGAAGAGGTCTTCAGAGGTTATTCCCGAAAAATTCAAAACATACATTTAATTTGTCATAAAAAATCTCAAACATAACTGATTTTAAACAAAATCTCTAGAGTAATTTTAGACAAAATCAAAATTTTCGAAAAAAGTTCCATGTAAAGTGTAATTGGGTTGGGGGGGGGATTTTCTGGAAAAATTTTGGTCGCACCCTTGCAAGATACCAAACTTAAATACCAAGTTTGGTATTTAACGTCTTTTCGTTTTTGAGTTATGCTGTCCACAGACACATACACACACACAAAATCACATACACGGATCTTTTTCCAGAAATGATTTTTGTGGATTCAGGGGGACCCAAAACCATTTCCGGTGAAATCTCCGTATCAAATTTGTGGGTGCAATACAATATCTTCTCTATACACTATGTACATAGTACGTGTAGAGAAAGTAAAAATATACGAGAGGCGTTCAATAAGTCCTTAGAAAAGCTTAGAAAAACGAATTATTTTTTGTAGGTACCTTTTTTTTTTAAAAAAAAACTCTCCTTTTAGCTCGATACACTTTTCCCAGCGTTTGATTAACTGTTTAAGCTTTACAAAAAGAAGGATTTTGGAAGGTCCTCAAAATAGGCATCTGTTAGGGAGATGGCCTCTTCTTTAGATGTGATTCGATTTCCACCGAGTCACTTTTTCAAGTTTGGAAAAAAAAAAAAAAAAAGTCACTGGGAGCCAAATCTGGTGAATATGACGGGTGTAGTGGCTAACTCGAACCTGAGTTCTACAATTTACGCCATCGAAACTGCGCAGGTGTGCACCCTTGCACTGACTTAATGGAAGAGTATATTTTTATTTGAAAAATGGGGCGTAATAACGATACACAATACTCTCCATTTATCGATCTTCCTTTTTGCAAGTAATCAATGTAGATGATTCCCCGTGCATCCCAAAAAACTGAGGCCGTCACCTTGTCAGCATATTTCACCTTCTTCGGAGCCGGTTCGGTTGTACTTTTGTCTTTGAAGTGTAGTAGTGTATCTATGTTTCATCCGCAGTTATGTATCGACGCAGAAACTCGAGGATTGCTTCCGAATCGATCACACATTTGCGTTTATTCAACATTGAGAGCAAACGAGAAATCTTTGTCAGATATAGTTTTAGTGCAAAATTGAGGACATACCTTGTGATATACCTCTGGTCTCTATTATTTCGTGAACCTTGTTTCGTCGATCACTCAAAACCATATCCTAGATTTTGTCAATAATTTCGGAGGAAGTCACTTTTCCTGGACTTCCGGAACGATGTTCATCATATGTGAATGTACGGCCAAGTTTAAACTCATTTATCCAATTGTAAATTGTTACAAACGCAGTAGCAGATGTGCATTAAGCTTCATCTAACTCGGATTTTCTCTCTTTCAGTGTTAAAAGTCTTTTAAATAGAAGTGTTTAATCATCACACAAAACTCGTTTTTTACCATATTTCTAAAGAAGCACTATATTGTTGATTCAATTGCCTATGGCAACGAAATCACCGATAGATATAACCTGAAACTTTAACTGTCATCTAGTAAGAGACGACGGTTACTAAATATGCTACGAGAGTAATTTCTTGGATCTTTAAAGGACTTATTGAGTCCCGCTCGTGTGTGTATTTATCCTCTGAAGATTACTTTATTCTGGATGAATTTCACGGAATTTTGCATAACTACCACACCGTAAGAAATGGACAAAAGATTACCCCACAGAAAATGTAGAGCACGTTAAAACACACAATTTTTGTTATATACATTTTTTTCGTGAAGTTGATTGTTTTTGAGATATTAATTCTTATTGGTTTCAGTTTTTAAAAACTAATACTTTTCTCGTACAGGAATTTGTCAATTCCTGTCTATATAAACAAAGGAACTTCAGTCACATAGCAACCAGCTTTTGACTATCACTTTAACCTCCGTTACTCCCTTATTTCTCTTCTACTTACAAGGAAGCAAGTTATAAGAATATTTCTGCTAATTTGTTGTCGATTAGCATGAAGTAAATAGAAGCATGAGCTTTTTAAAACTAATTTGTTGCAGAGATGTAGAGAAAGTCATGTGAATGGAACATCAGATTTTTATGGTCACTCGCTGTTCAACTTTAGTGACATTCACCTTGGAACACAGCCTCTAGGATACTAACGTTTGCATGTGTCTACTAGCAATGCACTCAGACGTCATCTGGTGGTGACATCCTATTCTGTGTACATGTTTACAAATTTAAATATTGCAATAACCGCATTTTAAGTTATTCAGAATATATAAAATAGTTGCCATGGCTTCAGAAATGACCCTCATATATACATTCTTCATGGCACAAGGAACTTTGGCCTATCGCCCGGCCGCTACATCCCCCATCTCGGCCCGAAGGCATCATGAATGCAGCGCTGGAGGTTGACATATACCTCCCGACCGTTTGATGCAGTTTTCTCAATCTGGAGCCGCTACTTCTCCATCAAGTAGATCCTCAGTTGGGCCTCCTAGGTACCACACGAGGCTGAGTGCACCCCGGATTCTACACGTGGTACCGGGAATCGAACCCAGGTCTCCCGCTTGGCAAGCAGACGCGCTACCATCGCGCTAAGGCGACGATCCCTCGTATATGTTTACAGTATAAACTACATAATTTCTATAAAGGTTAAAATGTCTCTAGAAAACACAAACGTTATTTGTCTGAGTATATATTTAACAATCCCTAGAGACGATGTTGTTACGAAGACTATCATACAACACCACAGAAACTAGATATTGAAAAAGTCCATGTGTGTTTTATCGTGTTTTTTCTTTTCTGAAAGTGGCAATATATTTACGTTTAGGGAGGCATTTGGATCAGAATTGAGAAGGGTATCTCAAAGGCGGCATAGCCTTGGGGTGTAAGAGTGAATCTCCTTTCACCGGACACAAATCTAAACCTTTGTCACAGAAAGAACGATGGACATGTTTTTCTTAAAAGGGTATGTTTTCCAGAGACATAGGACAAATCGTATTTATTTAATGTCAAAATATGACAGTTTTTTGGTTATCTCTGTATAGTGTACTTTCTTGTGAGAACCTTTACAGCAGTATGGGAATTTTAGTGAGGAACGATGAAGAATTGTGGGCTTTCGTCTCTTCACCTATTTTACTTTCTCTTAGTGTATTGCACGCAAAAACTAGATACAGATATTTCATCGGTTTAATATCAATCTTGGTACTTAAGTTGAGTATCTTCCAAGGATGCGACACAAGGATTTTCAAGAAAATCTTCCCTCCCCCAACTACCCCTTATATGGAACATTTTTCGAAAATTTTGATTTTATTAAAAAATTTCTCCAACGATTTTGTTTAAAATACCTTACGTTTAAGACATTTTCATGACAAATGAAAGGTATATCTTGAATTTTATGGGTATAGCCTCTGAAAACTTCTTCATTCTGGTTGACTTTTGTATAACTAGCAAACCGTAAGAGATATACTAAAACTTACTCTACAAAAACTGTAGATCTCATTAAAACACACAAGTTACGCTTTAACCTTTTTTTTTTTTTTTTTTTTTTTTTTTTTTACAGCTAACCGGATTATTAGTTTCAATTTTCCTTTCTCAAACGGAAAGACATCTTTCTTCTCGTTTCTCATTTGTTTGGTCCTGGCAAGCAAAGAATTTGAATTTCAATTGTTTCACATAGCGACCGGCTTTTAAAGGATGACACTATCACTTTAACTTGTGTATTTTATTTCCCTTCTACTTTCAAGGAAACTAGTAATAGGACTAATACTGCTTATGTTTATTTTGATTAGCATAATGTAGAAAACAGATTAATGTTTTGAATAAAAGGTTTGTTTACCGAACAGCTAGAGGACATCATGCGAATGGAGCACATTAGATTCTTTCCCTTCTGCTTACAAGGAACCAAATAATAAGGACTTTTTTGCCGATGTTTATCTCAATTAGCATGATTTAGGTAGAAGAATAAGCTGTTTAACAATAATTTGTTACAGACATGTAGTAAACGTTATGTGAATGGAACACTTAAATATCTTTTTTTTTTTTCTCGTACTTTCTTTATTACATACATTGATATGTCAAGTAGGCGGAATATTTTATCCCAACAGAAAACTTCATATGGAAACTATATAAGAAAAACACTTTTTTGACTCACTACATTTTTTAAACTTTCTCTTCTGTACGAGTAAGTAGACAAAGTAAGAAGGCCATTTGGATGAATTTTGTTTAATGTGGCATAACTAGTAAACCGTAAGAGATAGACAAAAGCTTACTAAACAAAAAATTTAGATCTTGTTAAAGTACACAAGTTATGTCATATACATTTTTTTCGTGGAACCTACCGTTTTCGAGGTATTTCTTGTTATTAGTTTCAGTTGTGAAGTACTTATACTTTTCTCAGATGGAAGTGTCCGTTTTTCTTTTGTTCTACTCCTGGCCAAGCAAAGAAGCGATTTGTAATGACAATCGCATAACGACAGTTTTTAAAACATTTGACTATCACTTTAGCCTAGTGTATTCCCTTAGTTCCAGTCTACCTATAAGGAACTAAGTAATAAAATTCTGCTAATGTTTATCTCGATTAGCTTGGTGTTGAAAGAAGAATTACCTTTTGTAAGAAGTTTGTAGAGTAGCTAGAGAAAGTCATGTGAGTGTAACACATCAGACTTTTCAACGTAATCATATTTGCTATCAATGTATTTATTGTCACGTGGTACCGGGGTTTCAATGCAGAAGTTATACTCTTGCACTCCTAAAGATATGAGCATTGAGGTCTTCATGGCTGGAAAATCTTTTCCATCCAAAAAGTCGTGTACAGTGTCCAAAGTGAAACAATGGTTTTTCTTAATTATTTTATTAACATTTGATTTCAACTCCCCTATAACATATGATCAACTTCCACTCCGGTCTTTTTCGTACACACTGGTTCATCCTTGATTACTCGTAACTATTTCCTCGTACAATTAGGTTATTTGCCTGTTCAATTCGATTGACCGATCATTTTGCGCATTCAAAAAGGCGAGTAAGTTCTTTGGCGGTGCAAAAGTATAACATTGACATTGAAAACCCGGTACCACGTGACAATAAATGTCTTGACAGAATGGAAATTGCGTTGAGATATAGAGTAAGGTACTGTAACTTTATAAATAAAGTTTCATGTTGATAACTTTCGTTATTATTTACGAGTAGTCATGCCAAAAGGCCTGTCACTTTCTGGATGATCTTTGTATTGCATTCAGCCTAAAATTTTTGCATCGAGATTTCACCGCAAATACGTGCGTAGAAAACTCAGTAAACAAAATGTAATTTTTACTTTCGCTACACGTACTATATACACAGTGTATAGAAAAGATATTGTAATACACCAATTATTCGATACCGAGATTTCACCGGAAATACATGTTTTAGAACCTCCTTTTTCCAAAAATATCTGATGTGTTCCATTCACATGACTTTCTCTGCATCTGCAATAAATTGTTATTAAAGAGCTTAGCCTTCTATTTACTTCCTGCTAATCGAGAAAACATTAGCAGAAACAGTCTTATTACTTGCTTTCCTTGTAATTGGAAACGAAATAAGGGATTACCAAAGATTTAAGTGATAGCTGGTTGCTATGAGACTGAATTGCCTTTGTTTGCATGGACAGGAGTTGACAAAATCCTGTGTGAGAAAAGAATACTTTTTTTAAAGCTGAAACCAAAAAATAGGAATATCTCAAAAACGATCAACACCATGAAAAAAAAAGCATTTAACATAAATGTTGTGTTTTAACGTGCTCTACATTTTTTGTGTGGCAAGTTTATTTCCATCTCTTAAGGTTTGGTAGATATGCAAAATTCCGTAAAATTCGTCCACAATAGTCTTCAGAGGCCATTTCCAGAAAATTCAAGATATACATTTTATTTGTCAGGGAAGTATCTTTAATATATGACATTTTAACCAACATCGTTAGAGCCATTTTTAAGAAAATAAAAATTTTCGAAAAAAGTTCTATGTAAAGGGTAGTTAGAGATGAGGGGATTTTTCTCAAAAATCTTCGTGTCGCATCCCTGGAAGATACTGAACTTAAATACCAAGTTTGGTATTTTATGACTCTTCGTTTTTGAGTTATCGTGTTCTCAAACACACACACACGGACATTTTTGTGAAAATGCTTTTTTTGAATACATGGGACCTTAAAACATATATTTCCGGTGAAATCTCGGTATCGAATTTTTGAGTGGAGTGCAATACTTTCTCTATACACTATGTATATAGTACTGTAGAGAAAGTAAAAATATGTTTGTCGCTATTCTAAGAGATAGTTGAGGCTTCATACCTAAATTATTTATTTTTGAAGATATAATTATATCTTCAGATTGCTTGAATTCTACTTCATTTTTGCTTCAGAAACCTATTTACGTATAACATGAAATTTAATGCATTTCGTTATAATCTCCAGATAAATGCTTTAGTTAACTCTTTCCTCTGAATATCATGCAACTCTCCATAGGAAGGGTAGAACGGCAGAATATTGCTTTCCCTGGAGAATTTGGTATCCCCTGATTGAAAGCTTTTACTTTTTCAACCCTCAGTTTGTTGTTAATTTTTAAAACACAAATGCAAAGTGCATGTATTCATTATTTTCCAAACATACACAAAACCAAAGAGCACATTAAAAGCATATGGGGTGTTTTGGGTACCCTCGATATTACGCAACAAAATCTGATAAGCTCCATTCACATGACTTTCTCTACATCTAACAAATAATTATTGTTAATAAGCTTATTCTATCTACTTCATGCTAATCGAGATACACATTAGCAGAAACGGTCTTATTATTTAGTTACTTATAAGTAGAAGGAAAATAAGGGAATACACTAGGCTAAACAGACAGTCAAATATTTTAAAATGTGGTTGCTATGGGATTGAAATCCGTTTCTTTGCGTCGTCATGTGTTGACAAGTTCCCGTATGAAAAAATCTGTTTACCATTCACATAAATTTCTCCACATCTCTGCAAAAAATATTATTATAAAGCTTTTTCTTCTATTTACTTCAAGCTAATCGAGAAACAATTATCAGAAATAGTCTTATTACTTGCTACCCTGTAACTAGAAGCGAAATAAGGGAGTATCATAGGTTAAAGTGAAGTCAAAAGCTGGTTGCTATGTGACTGAAGTTCCTTTGATTGTATGGACAGGAGTTGTCAAATTATTGTATGAGAATAGTATAAATTTTTATAAGCTAAAACCAATAATAAAGAATATCTTAAAAGCGACCAACTCCACAAAAAAAATGTACGTTACATAAATTGTGTGTTTTAAAGTGCTCTACATTTGTTGTGTGGTGAGTTTTTGTCCATTTCTTACGGTTTAGCAGTCATGCAAAATTCCGTAAAATTCATCCAGAATAAATTAAGACTTCAGAGACTATTGCCAAATAAATGTAACAAATACATTTTATTTGTCAGGTAAATATCTTTAATAAACAACATTTTAATCAAAATCGTTAGAGCTATTTTTGAGAAACTAAAATTAATTGAAATTCCGTGTCGCATTCTTGGAAGGTACTGAACTTAAATACCAAGTTTGGTGTTAAACGCACTTTTCGGTTTTGAGGTATGCTGCATACACACACATACGCACTTTTTTCTAAAAATGACTTTTTTTAGGTTTAGGGGTCCCAAAACATGTATTTCTGGTGAAATCTTGGTATCGAATTTTTGTGGCAATGCAATACATAGTACGTGCAGACAAAACAAAAAATATTAATGTAAATGATATACTTGTATAAAGTGTGCCATGAAAGCCAGACTTTATTAAAAACAGAAAGTTATTATACAGAGTGCATTACATTTTTAGGGAGTGTAAAATATTTTAAAAACTTATCACCATCTGTAAAAATTTAAATTCGGATCTCTGTGTATCACCAGGAGTAAAACAGAAGAGAAATGAAATGAATAATGACTTCCCGTTTCAGAAAAGCTTTTAAGGATTTTAAAATTTAAAACAATAACCTGAAATAATTTCGAAATGCTGATATTAATGAGATCTAGTTTTTTGTGTAGTAAGTTTTTGTCTGTCGTTTTCGGTTTACAAGTTATGCAAAGGCCATCCTAAATGTAAGGACTTCAGAGGCTATTTGCAAGAAAATGAGCATATACATTGAGTTATAATAGTTATTTATTATACAAGCGGATAAACAAAGAGTTTATCCATGAGTTGAACAATTTAAAACTCGACCCGAAGGGGAGGAGTGGATAATAGAGGTTTGTCCACTTGTATAATACCTTATTTTATCCTACAGAAACGATAAATTAATATATGACAAATGTTCAGTTAATGGTTTTAAAACAGATACTAATAAATTAAATAAGGAGTAAAATAAAAGACGTTATTTATGGACGCTCTTTAACTACTGTGGTTCTCAGCGTCCCATTCTAAATTATGCGTGAAAGACCGCTTAATTTTGCTCAGACGCTTGAGGTTCTTTTACGTGCCGTAAATCTACGACACCGGACCAACGGTTTTACTTCCCTTCCGAAGGAAGCCATGCTAAGGATTCTTACACCCGAAAAAATCCATTGTCCTCCGCCGGGTTTGAACCCGCGACCTTAGGTGTATGAAGTCAGCATGGTAACCATTACACCACGGAGGGCGACTAGTACGTGCAGAGAAAGTAATAGTGAATGATACTTAACGAACGGAATGCAATGTGGAAGTTGTTAGGAGTGCACATTTGACAGCTGATACATTGTTTAAACGAGGAAATTCATGAGGAATTTAAATAAAGAGGACCCGCAAATTACAAGAAGAGAAATCTCTATGAAGCATCTAGATACATCCTCTGCATTTAAGTCTGAGTCAACAATTATCTCTGTGTTGGTTTCGTGGCCTGCATTGTCATCGGGGATAACTTGCAAGTGTTGATTTATGGAGTGCGGCATCTATTTGGGAAACCATACACGTAACAGCTGTTTCTCTTTTCCAACGTTCCTCTTTCACATCTTCGCACATAATTTATCAAAACATGAGGACACACACCGAGCCAAGAAAAAGTAGCACAATTAATGAGGCACAGCACAAGAAATAAACATATTTAATGTTGCTCGTGCAATGGGACAGAGATTTAAATTCGGATTTATAGTCAGAGAGGGCGCCAAGGTGTGTATTTACTGTCCAGTGCATTTCTATTTTTACTTTCTCTACACGTACTATGTACATACTGTGTAGAGAAGGTATTGTTTTGCACCCAAAATTCGATACAGAGATTTCACCGGAAATAGACGTTTCCAAAAAAAGTATTTTCAGAAAAAGGTCTGTATGTGTGTTTGTGAACACGATAACTCAAAAACAAGAAGTCATTAAAAAACTAATTTTGGTATTTAAGTTTAATATCTTCCGACACGAAGCTTTTGAAATCCCCCCACCCAAAATATGATGTGATCCATTCACAAGACTTTCTGTAATCTCTGCAACAAATGATTGCTAAAAGCTTCTATTTACTTCATGCCAATCGAGAAAAAAATTAGCAGAAATAGTCTCCCTGTAAGTAGAAGTGAACCATAGGTTAAAGTGATAGTCAAAAGATGGGTGCTATGTGACTGAAGTTCCTTTGTTTGTACAGACAGGAGTTGACAAATTCCTGTATGAGAAAAGTATAAGTTTTTCAAAGCGGAAACCAATAATAAGGAATGTCTTAAAAACAATCAACTTCACGAAAAAAAATGTATATAAGTATATTGTGAGTTTTAATGTGCTCTACATTTTCTGTATGGTAAATTTTTGTCCATCTCTTACGGTTTAGAAGTTATGTAAAATTTGGCAAAATTCATCCAGAATAAAGAGGTCTTCAGAAGCTATTCCCAGAAAATTCAAGATAGGCATTTTATTCGGGGTGAAAATAGTTTTAATATACGTTATTTTAATCAAAATCATACAATTTTTAAGAAAATCAAAATGTTCGAAAATGTTTCCGTGTAAAGGGTAGTTTGTAGTGGGGGATTTTCTTGAAAACCTTCGTGTCGCATCCATGGAAGATACGGCACCTAAATACTTTAGGTGTAGTATTTAACGTTATTGGTATTTAACGGTCTTTTCGTTTTATAGCTATGTTGTCCACAGACACACACACATACACATACACGGACCTTTCTCTAAAAATGCTTTTTTTTATTCAGGGGATCCTAAAACATGTATTTCGGGCGAAACCTCGGTATCGAATATTTGGGTGGAATACAATTCTTCCTCTATACACTATGTACATAGTACGTGCAGAGAAAGTAACATTTTTAAAGAAAATTATTTTCTGAAAAATGGTTCCAACGATTTTCATTAAACTACTGTGTATTAAAGATATTTATATAGAACATAAAGTTATATCTTGGCCCTAAATACCCTTTAATTCTGAATGAATTTTTCTGAACTTTGCGTAACTGGTAAACCGTAAGAGATAGACAAAAATGTACTACACAAAAAATGTAGATCCTGTTAAAATACACAATTTATGTCATTTACGTTTTTTCGTTGAATTGACCATTTCTGAGATATTCCTTATTATTTGTTTCAGATTTAAAATACTTACTTTTTCGCACGGAAAGTTGCATAGAATCGGATTTCATCAACATAGCAACCAGCTTTTAAAAGAAATATCTATCGCTTTAGAAATGACTATATTCCCTTATTTCCTTCTACTTAAAGGAAGCAAATAATTAAGACATTTTCTGCTAATTTTTATCTGGATTATTATAAAGCAGATAGAAGAATATTCTTTTTAACAATAATTTATTACAGCGATGTAGAGAAAGTCATGTGAATGGAACACATCAGATGTTTAGTCTAATCGCATCTCATAATTACGCAAAGGTGGCTTGAAGACTTCCTCTACTTAAGAAGCACCGCGTTATCAGTTTTAAGTGTGCTCTTATAGTAAAGAGGATCTGTGTGATAAGAATCCTTTATCACGCCAGATTAGAATCCTGAGTTTACTCCTATTAATTTCTCTTTATTCACCTTTCCTTATGACGTGTCCTCTCACCACCTCTGCTTCGTCATTCTTCACATAATTATGATGATTATGATTGGCATTATTAGGTATTATTTTAAAAGAAGAGATTATTTTTAACGTAATGTGTGCAAATGATCAGATTTTAGAACTATTAAAGCTTTAAAAGGAAGAAATTCTGATAAAATCCTCTTAATTTAATTAAAATATAATATAATAATTCATCTAATGTAATAATTGAAAGGAAAACCTTTAGAAATCAAGAGAGCAGTGCTTTGGTGCTGGCATGAAGAGTGGTCAGTTCTCCGCGTAAACTAGCTTAGAGTAATGTAGGTTCTTCCACTAAACTAGGTTATTTCCTCTCTCTATCTCGACGTGAGGAAGTGATATTGGCTCAAATGCGTATTGGTCACTTGCTATTTTAAACATAATTACTTTTATAAGAGGTAATATCTCTTATCTGTCGGTTACCTTTTAATAACACTTTTAGGAAATACTTAGAGCAATAAAATATCTTCTAGCTTTATTTATTATTACACAAATCCTTCTTTTACTTTAGAATCTGCAGTAACTATCATTCAATCATATGTAGAGAAGATTTGTCGTTCCGTCATGTACTGCTGGAACAGGCCTGGCGCACATTATTTCCAAAGTGTGAACAGAGTTCACCCTCCCCTTTTGGCTGTAGTGACGACATATTCGATATCGAGATTTTACCGGAAATACACGTTTTGAGTCTCGCTGAGTAAATAAAAAATCTGACGTGTTCCATTCACATGACTTTCTCTACATCCCTGCAACAAATGATTGTTAAAAATGTTATGCTTCTATTTACTTCATGCCAATCCAGAAACAATTAGCAGAAATAGTTTTATTACTTGCTTCCTCGTAAGCAGAAGCGAAATAAGGGAGTAACATAGGTTAAAGTGAAAGCCAAAAGCTGGTTGCTATGTGACTGAAGTTCCTTTGTTTGCATGGACAGAAGTTGACAAATTTCCGTATGAGAAAATTATATGTTTTTCAATTTTGAAACCAAAAACAAGGAGTATCTCAAAAAGGATCAACTCCACGAAAAAAATGTAACATTATATAAATTGTGTGTTTTAATGTGTTCTACATTTTTTGTGTGTTAAGTTTTTGTTCATTTCTTACGGTTTAGCAGTTATGTAAAATTCCGTAAAATTCATCTAGGATAAAGTAGTATTCAGAGGCTATTCCCAGAAAATTCAATATATACATTTTATTTGGCAAGTAAATATCTTAAATATAAGAGAATTTAATCAACATTGTTAGAGCCATTTTTAACAAATTCAAAATTTTGAATTTTTTTTCCATATAAAGGTTAGTTAGAGGTGGGGCGATTTTCTTGAAAATGTTCGTGTCGCATCCTTGGAAGATACCAAACTTAATTACCAAGTTTGGTTTTTAACGCTCTTTTTGTTTTTGAGCTATGCTGCCCACACACACACACATACATGCTTTTTTTTTTGGATTCAGGGGGTCTCAAAACATATATTTCCGGTGAAATTTCGGTATCGAATTTTTGGGTGCATTACAAGATCTTCTCTATACACTATGTACACAGTACGTATACCAAAAGTAAACAAACATGTTTAGAAACACGTCCGTGTGTGGCTTGTCTGTCAATACTTGAATGGGAATCACTGGTTGTATTTTATTGTTTGAGGTTTGAACACTCTCATTATTATCATTGAACCTTTTGGTGTGTTGATTTCCCTGGAGCTTCCTCCTTCGTGAACGAACATGAGATTTATTACTCATTTCAACTCATAATTGCTGACAAAGTGCCCAACTGTTCTGAAATTTGTGTGTAAACAAGCTGAGAGCATGTTGTCATAGAAGTTATTCGAAGTATGTCAAGGCCACTATAAATCCTTAAGTGTAATTTCTATGGAATTTGTTCTTATTACTTTCTCACGCTTTCTCTACTCTATACATAGTACGTATATAAATATTGCATTCCACCCAAAATTTCGATACCGAGATTTATCCGGAAATAAGATGGTTTAGGGACCCTCGTATCCAAAAGAATCATTACAATAATGTCCGTGTGTATGTCTGTGTCTGTGTCTGAGTGTATGACTGTGAGAGAGACAGAGAGAGAGAGAGAGAGAGAGGGAGAGCACGATACTTCAAAAACGAAAAGTCGGTAAAATACCAAATTTTTGGTATATAATTTTAGTATCTTACAATAATGTGACATAACATTTTTGAAGAAAATCACTCACCCTAAACTACCCTTTACATTCTCAAAATTGGTTCTAAAATTTTTGATTAAAATATTGTATATTAAAGACATTTACATGGGAAAGAAAACGCAAATCTTAAATTTTCTGGAACTAGCCTCTAAAGATCTTTTTTTACTTTCTCTATACGTGCTATGTATATAGTGTATAGAGAAGGTATTGCACTCCACCAAAAAATTCGATACCGAGATTTCACCGGAAATATATGTTTTAGAGTCCCCTATATCCAAAAAAAGCATATTCACATAAGGGTACAAGTGTGTGTCCGTGTATCCGTGTGTCTGTGAACACGATAACTCAAAAATGAAAAGTCGGTAAAATACCAAACTTGGTATTTAAGTTTAGTATCTTCCAGGGATACAACAGGAAGATTTTGAGAAAAATCCACCCACTCCAAACTACCCTTTACAAGGAACTTTTTTTCGAAAATGTTAATTTTCTAAAAAATCACTAACGATTTTGATTAAAATATCGTATATTAAAGATGTTTACCTGGCAAATAAAATGTATATTTTGAATTTTCTGGGAATAGCCTCTGAAGACTACTTTATTCTGGGTCAATTTTCCGGAATTTTGCATAACTGCTAAACCGTAAGAGATGGACAAAAACTTACCACACAGAAAATGTAGAGCACATTAAAACACACAATTTATGTTATATGCATTTTTTCCCACAACTACCATTTACATGGAACTTTTTTCGAAAATTTTGATTTTGTCAAAAATGGCTCTAACGATTTTGGTTAAAACATCGTATATTAAATATATTTAATGACAAATAAAATGTACATCTTGAATTTTCTGAGAATAGCCTCTGAAGAGTACTTCATTCTGGATGCATTTTACGGAATTTTGCACAACTGCTACACCGTAAGAGATTGACGAAAGCTGAATTCACAAAACATGTAGAGCATGTTAAAACACACAATTTATGCTATATACATTTTTTTCGTGAAGTTGATCGTTTTTGAGATATTCCTTGTTATTGGTTTCAGCATTGAAAAACTTATTCTTTTCTCATACAGAAATTTGTCAACTCCTGCCCATACAAGCATGTCACATAGCAACCAGCTTTTGACCTACGGTTCTCCCTTATTTCGCTTCTACTTACAATTCGCTTCTACTTACAAGAAAGCAAGTAATAACACTATTTCTGCTAATTTTTTCTCGATTAGCACGAGGTAAATAGAAGCATAAGCTTTTTAATAATATTTTTACAGAGATGTAGAGAAAGTCATGTGAATGGAACAAATCAGATTGGTTTACTCACGGGACTCTTAAAGATGTATTTCCGTTGAAATTTCGGTATCGAAATTTTGGATGAAATGCAATATTTTCTCTCTCTTCTATGGACATAGTACACATATGCTAAAGAAAGTAAACGCTAAGTCTAGTTTTCTGGTAAGTTTGACAGAAAACCTTGGCGGAGTAAATAAAGCAGGTTGTGTGCATGTCCCACAAGGGGCAGGGGGAGGGGAAGAAAATGTTAACATACGAAAGTTCACATGCAACAGCTTCTCATTAAAACTTGTGTTGTGATTATGTCTCGCAGAATATTAAGTCGCAAGCTAATTATCGAGTTAATTAGAAGATTACCAAAGGTAGAAAGATTTTACGAGGGTGAATTGAAAGATCGTGATGTGTTTGTTTTTTAATGCAACATAGTTTATCCTGTAATTAAGTGAACGCGGGTTAGAGTTTTAATTACTTTATGTGGCAACAAAATAAACAAGGAACTTAAAACAAAGGGTGCAGGTGAGCTAATGTTTTGGATAACACCGCGTCGTCATGTATAGCAGTCGATGCTTCGCCCCTTCTGTCGTAGCTTCGTGTGAGGGATAATAGCCCTCCTCTTTTACTTTCTCTACACGTACTATGTACATACTATATAGAGAAGGTATTGTAATCACCGGAAATGTATGTTTTGGGGCCCCCTTAATAAAAGGAAAAACATTTTTAGAAAAATGTCTTTGTGTATGTGTGTGTATATATCTGTGGCCAGCATGGCTCAAAACACCAAACTTGATATTTTAAGTTCAGTATCTTCCAAGGATGTGACAGAAGGTTTTCGAGAAAATCTCTCCACACCAAACTATCTTTTACATGCAAAAATTCTAAAAAAGTTATTTTCTCAAATCTAAGGCTGACTTTCATTGTATAATAAAAATATTCACATAAAAATATTAATGTATATCTTGAATTTTCTGGAAGTACCCTGTGATGATCTCTTTACTCTAGAGGCATTTTGAATTTTTAATAACTGGTTAACAGTAAGAGATACACAGTTTGTCATATAATTTTTTCGTGGAGTTGATTGTTTTCGAGATATTCCTTGATTTTGGTTTCAGCTTCCATTTACTTCATGCTAATCGAGAAAAAAATAGCAGAAATAGTATTATTACTTGCTTCCTTGTAAGTAGAAGCGAAATCAGGGAGTACCATAGGTTAAAGTGATAGTCACAAGCTGGTTGCTATGTGACTGATGTTCCTTTGTTTGTATGGACAGGAGTTGACAAATTCCTGTTTGAGAATAGCATGTATTTCAAAGCTGAAACCAGAAACAAGGAATATCTCAAAAACGAGCAACTCCTCGAAAAAATATATATAACAAACCGTGTGGTTTAACGTGCTCTACATTTTTCTCCATCTCTTACGCTTTAGCAGTTATGCAAAATTTCATAAAATTCACCCCTAAGAAAGTACTCTTCAGAGGCTATTCCCAGAAAATTCAAGATATATATTCTATTTGTCAGGTAAATATCTTTAATATACGATATTTTAATCAAAATCGTTAGAGCCTTTTTGAGAAAATCAAAAAATTTTAAAAAAGTTCCATGAAAAGGGTAGTTCAAGGTGGGGGGATTTTCTTGAAAATCTTCGTGTCAATCCTTGGAGGATACCAAACTTAAATACCAAGTTTGGTATTTAACAGTCTATTTGTTTTTGAGCTATGCTACACACACACACACACACACACACACACACACACAAACATTTTTCTAAAAATCCTTTTTTTTTTATTCAGGGGGACCCAAAACATGTATTTCCGGTGAAATCTCGGTTTAGAATTTTTGGGTGCATTACAATACCTTCTCGATACACTATGTATATAGCATGTGTAGAGAAAGTAAAAGCAAACAATAAAATATTTTAAAAACTGATAGGTGGCTGGCTATATTTGGCCAGAGCAAAACTAAAGTGAAATTTCTGATAAATTCCTGTTTGAAAAAAGCTTAAGTGGCTTAAAAATGAAACTATTACAAGGAATTTTCGGAAATGTATAATTCCACAAAAAATATATATATGGCATAAATTGTGTGTTTTAACCAGATCTACCTTTTCTGTAGCACGTTTCTGTCTCTCTCTTATGGTTTACCAGTTGTACAAAAGGCCGCGCCTTGGCCGAGTGGTTAGAACCCTCCCTTCTCATCGAGGTAGGCAGGGTTCGATCCCAGGCAACCGTATAGGTTTGTGGTGGACAAAGCGGCGCAGTGGTGGGTTATTTCCAAGTTCTAGGGTATCTCCCGCCATCGCATTCTACCGGTGCTCCATCTGCATTGATACGGTGCCATAATATTAAATATAGTGTTAAACACTTAAAACATTATGCAGATGTCACTCAGAGACTGTTCCCAGAGAATTGAAGATAAACGTTGTATTTTCTATGTAAATGTGTTTAATATATAGTGTTTAATCAAAATGGTTACCGTCATTTGTGGTACACTTAATATTTTCAAAATTTGACCATGTATAGGGTAGTTTAGGGTGGGGGGATTTTCTGGAAAATCTTCCGGTCATATCCTTGGAATATGCTGAAATTATCAACATTACTTTCTCTACACGTACTATGCACATAGCGTATAGAGATGGTATTGTATTCCACCCAAAAATTCGATACCGATATCTCACCGGAAATACATGTTTTGAGACCTGAATCCAAAAAAGCATTCTTAGAAATGTACGTGTGTGTGTGTTTACGGTACGTAAAAGAACCTCAAGCCTGATAGAGAGGCCTCTGAGCAAAAGTAAGCGGTCTTTAATGCCCAGTATAGAATGGGACGCTGAGAACCACAGCAGTTAAAGAGCGTCCATAAATAACACGCCATTTACTCCATTTATGTGTGTATCTGTGGGCAGTTGGCTCAAAAACGAAAAGACCGTTATCCAAGGATGCGACATGAAGATTTTCAAGAAAATCCTCCCACCCCCAAAAAGTTTACATATAAACATTTCGAAAGTTTTAATTTTCTCAAAAATGGCTCTATTTTGATTAAAATATCGTATACTTAAAGATATTTTTATGGCAAACGAAATGCATATCTTGAGTTTTCTGGGAATAGCCTCTGAAGACTACTTTATTCTGGACGAGTGCTACGGAATTTTGCATAACTGGGAAACCGCAAGAAATAGACGAAAGCTTAATTAACAAAAAATGTATATCTCGTTAAATCACACAATATATGTTATGTTTGAGATACTCCTTGTTATTAGCTTCAGCTTTAAAATACTTATACTTTTCTCATAGTGTCAACTCCTGTCCAAACAAACAAAAAAAGGAACTTCAGTCACATATCAACCAGCTTTTGACTATCACTTTAACCTATGCTACTCCCTTATTTCGCTCCTACTTACAAGGAAGCAAGTAATAAACTTATTTCTGCTTTTTTTTATTTATTTATTTATTTATTTTTTTTTTTTTTTGCGATTAGCATGAAATAAATAGAAGCCGAGATGTAGAGAAAGTCATGTGAATGGAACACATCAGATTTTTTTGAGTTATATTTCTCATAGGCGTGCGCGCGCGTGCCATTTTATAATCATGCATTTTTGGATTCAATGAAAACCTGGTATAGAATTTTGGATGAAATGCAATACCTTCTCTACCTATGTACTAGGGAAAGTAAAGCTAGCTTGCGTAAAAATGGTTTCAATAACCACTAATAAACGACACGTGGTAGAGAAAGTAATGCGAATGTAATACGTCAGACATATTTTTCATGTGAGCGTCATATTCGAAAGACATGGCCCACTTTACACGAACCATTAACCTTGATTGAAATCCAGAAAATAAGGCACAAAAGCCTCGTGGGAGGCTACGTGCATTGCCTCGTGTGAGGCTACACAGCGTTCAGCATCAGAACTGTATAATATTCAGCAATTAGGGTTTACCAAATTCTCTTGTAAACACTTCATAATATTCTCCTCTTTCGAGGCATGGTTTCAGTTACAAAGGCATTACTTTCTATTGTATTGCATCCAAAAAAAATCTGATGTGTACCATTCACATGGCTTTCTCTACATCTCTGTAACAAATTATTCTTAAAAAGCTTTTACTTCTATTTACTTCATGCTAAACAGCAAAAAATTAGCAGAAATAGCCATATTACTTGCTTTCTTGTAACTAGAAGCGAAATAAGGGGGTACCATAGGTTAAAGTGATAGTCATAAGCTGGTTGCTATGTGACTGAAGCTCCTTGTTTGTATGGACAGCAGTTGACAAATTCCTGTATGAGAAAAGTACAAGTTTTTCAAAGCAGAAACCAAAAACAAAGAATGTCCCAGAAGCGACGAACTCCACGAAAAAAATGTATAGCTATCCCCAAAAAATTCAAGATATACATTTTATTTTCTGATAAATATACGAAATTTTACTCAAAATCGTTAGAGCCATTTTTGAGAAAATTAAAATGTTCGAAAAAAAGTTCCATGTAAAGGGCAGTTGGGGGTGGGGGGATTTTTCTGAAAATCTTCCTGTCGCATCCCTGGAAGATATTAAACTTAAATACCAAGTTTGGTATTTTACCTACTTCTTATTTTTGAGTTATCGTGCTCACAGACACACGGGCACACGGATCTTTTTCCGAAAATGTTTTTTTTTTAGATAAAGGGGGACCTAAAACATATATTTCCGGTGAAATCTCGGTATCGAATTTTTGGGTGGAGTGCAATACCTTCTCTATACACTATGTACATAGTGCGTATGGAGAAAGTAATCAGATACCGAAATTGCTTCGGAAATACACGTATCCAAACAAAACATTTTTAGAAGAATTTTGTGTGTGTGTGTGTGTGTGTGTGTGTGTGTGTGTGTGTGTCTGTCCGTCTGTCTGGGTGTTTTTGGGCAGCATAGCACGAAAACGAATAAGTCCGTTAAATACTAAACTCGGTATTTAGATTCAGCATCTTCGAAAAATGCGACACGAAGATTTTCAATAAAATTCCCCCATCGCGAAATACCCTTTATATGGAAAAAATGTTGAAAAGTTTGATTTTCTCAAAAATGGTTCTAGCGAATGCAGTCACATTTACATATGGTAAAGAATGGGCAGGGCCCCAGTAGAAAAGACCAAAAAATGAAGTAATGGTTTGCTTGTATGCTGACGGAGTTACATTTGATTGCAGATGGATGGAGTTTGCACTTTATTATTTTAACAAACACTGAAGTTCTATTGCAAAATTAGTAACATTTTCAAAATATAAAACAGCAGCCCATGTTTATTGTTGAAAGTCCTTGTAATACGAAATTACTAATCTGATGTATTCCATTCACATGGCCGTCTCTACATCTCTGCAACAACTTATTGGTAAAAAGCTTATGCTTCTATTTACTTCATTATAATCCAGATAAAATAACAGAAATGGTCTTATTACTTGCTTCCAGGTAAGTAGAAAGGAAATAAAGGAGTAGCATAGGTATAAGTCAAAAGTTGGTTGCTATGTGAGTGAAATTCCTTTGTTTGTATTAACAGGAGTTGACAAATTCCTGTATGAGAAAAGTATACGTTCTTCAAAGCTTCAAAGCTGAAACCAAATAAAAGGAATATCTCAAAAATGATTTTTCATGGAGTTGATCAATGTATTACAAGTCGTGTTTTTTTACCTGCTCTTCATTTTTATGGAGTAAGATTTTGTCCATCTCTTACGGTTTAGCAATTATCGAAAATTGCGTAAAAGTCATCCAGAAATAAAGTAGTCTTCAGAGGCTATTCCCAGAAAATTCAAGAGATACATTTTATTTGGCATGAAAATATCTTTAATATACATATTTTAATTAAAATTGTTAGAGCCATGTTTGAGAAAATAATTTTCGAAAAAACTTCCATGTAAAGGGTAGTTTGGGGTGGGGGGATTTTTCTCCAAATCTTCGAGTCGCCTCCCTGGAAGATACTAAACTTAAATACCAAGTTTTGTATTCAACGGTCTTTTCCTTTTTTAGTTATGATGTCCACAGACAGACACACAAAGCCTCCATACGCACTATGTACATAGTGTATAGAGAAAGTATTGCACTCCACCAAAAAATTCGATACCGAGATTTCACCGGAAATATATGTTTTATGGTCCCCAATATCCAAAAAAAGCATTTTCACAAAAAGGTCCGTGTGTGTGTGTGTGTGTATGTGTGTGTGTGTGTGTGTGTGTCGGTGGGTCTGTGAACACGATAACTCAAAAACGAAAAGTCGGTAAAATACCAAACTTGGTATTTAAGTTTAGTATCTTCCAGGGATGCGACACGAAGATTTTGAGAAAAATCCCCCCACCCCAACTATCCTTTACATAGAACTTTTTTCGAAAATTTTGATTTTCTCAAAAACGGCTCTAACGATTTTGATTAAATTTTGGTATACTAAATACATTTACCTGGCAAATAAAATGTTTATCTTGAATTTTCTGGGAATAGCCTTTGAAGAGTAGTTTATTCTGGATGAACTTTACTAAATTTTGAATAATTGCTAAACCGTAAGAGATGGACAAAACTTACTACACAAAAAATGTAGAGCACATTAAAACACACAATTTATGTTATATACATTTTTTTCGTGGAGTTCGTCGTTTTTGTGACATTCCTTATTTTTGGTTTCTGCTATGAAAAACGTATACTTTTCTCATACAGGAACTTGTCAACTCCTATCCATATATACAAAGGAACTTCATTGACATAGCAACCAGCTTTTGACTATCACTTTAACCTACGGTTGTCCCTTATTTCGCTCCTACTTACAAGGAAGCGAGTAATTACACTATTTCTACTATTTTTTTCTGATTAGCATAAAGTAAATAGAAGTATAAGCTTTTTAAGAATTATTTGTTGCAGGGATATAGAGAAAGACATGTGAATGGTACACATCAGATTTTTTTGGATTCAGAAGGACTCAAAACATGTATTTTCGGTGAAATCTTGGTACCTATCGAATTTTTTGGTGCATTTCAATACTTTCTTTATACATTATGTACACAGTACGTGCAGAGAAAGCAAAAATACACAAGTGCGGGGAGCATCTTACACTGAAAGATATGCAAGGTGTTTCAGAAGATAGGACGGGCTGCGACGTTGCCAAGTTTACCTTACTGGCCCATGACGAGATGGCTTGAAGTGATCCACACAGCCGTGTTATACAACACGGGCACGCCACGATGCAGGGCACATTCAGATTTACCCGACGAGACCCGAGTTACAGAATTAATTTAATTCTGCTCTCTGAATGCTGAAACCTCACTCTAATTGAGACTAAGTGGTGGAAATGACATCCCAACTACAGGAAGCAACCGCCTCGTTCAACCAATGTGCGTTACAGTCAAATCTAGGAATCGCGTTTTTACTTTCTCTATACGCACTATGTACATAGTGTACACAAAAATTCGATACCGAGATTTCACCGGAAATATATGTTTTAGGGTCCCCAATATCCAAAAAAAAGCATTTTCACAAAAAGGTCCGTGTGTGTGTCCGTGTGTCTGAGAACACGATAACTCAAAAACAAAAAGTCAGTAAAATACCAAACTTGTTATTTAAGTTTAGTATGTTCCAGGGATGCGGCACCAAGATTTTGATAAAAAAAACTCCACCCCAAACTACCCTTTACATGGAAACTTTTTTGGAAAATTTTGATTTTCACAAAAATGGCTCTAACGATTTTGATTAAAATTTCGTATATTAAAGATATTTACCTGACAAATAAAATGTATATCTTGAATTTTCTGGGAATAGCCTCTGAAGAGTAGTTTATTCTGGATGAATTTTACTGCATTTTGAATTACTGCTAAACCGTAAGAGATGGGCAAAACTTACTACACAAAAAATGTAGAGCACGCTATAACACACAATTTATGTTATATTCATTTTTTTCGTGAGTTCGTCGTTTTTGAGACATTCCTTATTTTTGGTTTCTGCTACGAAAAACTCTTGCTTTTCTCATACAGGAACTTGTCAACTCCTATCCATATAAACAAAGGAACTTCATTGACATAGCAACCAGCTTTTGACTATCATTTTAACCTATAGTAGTCCCTTATTTCGCTTCTACTTACAAGGAAGCAAGTAATAAGACTATTTCTGCTCATTTTTTCTGATAATCATAAAGTATAAGCTTTTTAAGAATAATTTGTCGCAGGGATATAGAGAAAGTCATGGATAGATTTTTAAACTTAAATTTTTCAAAGTTGAAACCAAAAACAAGGAATACCTCAAAAACGATCAACTCAATGAAAAAAATCTGATGCGTTCCATTCACATGAGTTTCTCTACATCTCTGCAACAAATTATTGTTAAAAAGCTTATGTTTCTATTTATTTCATGCTCATTGAGAAACAATAACATAAATAGTCTTATTACTTGCTTTTTTGTAAGTAGAAGCGAAATAAGGGTGTACCATAGATTAAAGTGAAAGGCAAAAGCTGGTTGCTATGTGACTGAAGTTACTTTGTTTGAATGGACACGAGTTGACAAATTCCTGTATGAGAAAAGTCTAAGTTTTTTAAGGCTGAAACAAAAAACAAGAATATCTAAAAAAAGATCACTCCACGAAAAAATGTATATAAAATAAATTGTGTGTTATAATGTGCTGTACAATTTTTGTGTGGTAAGTTTTTGTCTATCTCTTACGGTTTACCAGTTATACACAATTGCGTAACATTCCGTATAGACTCGCATGATAGCGCCATATTGGTGTACAAGGCATACCGCGACAAAGTTTTTGTCTATCCCTTACGGTTTACAGGTTATTCAAAATTCAGCAAAATTCATTCAGAATAAAGATGTCTTAAGAGACTATTCCCAGAAAATTCAAGGTATGCAGTTTATTTCCCATGGAATATCTTTAATATACGATATTTTAGTAGATTCATTTTTGAGAAAATAAGAATTTTCAAAAATGTGTCCGTGTAAAGGGTAGTTGGGGTGGTTGGGGGGGTTCCTCAAAACCTTCGTGTTGAATCCTTGGAAGATACCAAAACTAAATACCAAGTTTCGTATTTAACGGAATTTTCAATTTTGCGCTATGCTGCACACACACACACACACACACTCGGATTTTTGGGTGCATTATAATACCTTTTCTATACACGCCATTCATAGTGTGTGTAGAATAAGTAAAAAATCTGATGTGTTACACTCACACGACTTTCTCTAGCTGTTCTACAAACTTCTTACATAAGATTATTCTTCTTTCTGCATCTTGCTAATTGAGGTACTCATTAGAACAATGTTCTTATTACTTATTTCCGTATAAGTAGGAAAAAATAAGGGAATACACTAGGCTTAAGCCATAGTCAAATGTTTTAAAAGCTGTCGCTATGCGATTGTCATTACAAATCTCTTCTTTTCTTGGCCAGGAGTAGAACAAAAGAAAACCGCACACTCCCGTCTGAGAAAAGTATAATTACCTCACAACTGAAACTAATAACACTGAATACCTCAAAAATTGTAAACTCTACGAGAAAAATGTATATGACATAACTTGTGTATTTTAACAAGACCTACATTTTTTGTATAGTAAGTTTTTGTCTATCTTTTACGGTTTACTGGTTATACCAAATTAAGCAAAATTCATCCAGAATAAACAGGTCTTTAGAAGCTATTCCCAGAAAGTTCAAGATATGCATATTATTTTCCAGCTAAATATCTTTAATATACGATATTTTAATCAAAATCGTTAGAGCCATTTTTAAGAAAATCAAAATTTTCGAAAAAAGTTCCATGTAAAGGTAGTTTGGGGTGGGGGAATTTTTCTCAAAATCTTTGTGTCGCATATTTGGAAGATATTAAACTTAAATACCAAGTTTGGTGCTTAACCGACTTTTCGTTTTTGAGTTATCGTTATCACAGACACACGGACACACACGGACCTTTTTGTGAAAATGCTTTTTTTGGATACAGGGGACCCTAAAACATATATTTCCGGTGAAATATCGGTATCGAATTTTTGGGTAGAATACAATACTTCTCTATCCCTAGAGAAGGTAAAAATTTGACTAGTAAGATACTGAACTAATATATCAAATTTGGTATATAACAGAGTTTTCGTTTTTGAGCTATGCTGCACACATATACACATACACACACGGGTATTTATTTAAAAAATCTTTTAGGATTCAGGGGGTCCCAAAGCATATATTTCCGGTGAAATATCGGTATCGAATTTTTGGGTGGAATACAACTTCTTCTCTATACACTATGTACGAGTACATAGTACATGTAGTGAAGGTAAAACGAATATTTTTTATTGAATAGACCAGACATAACTGATTCACCTTAAAAATACCTTCCAGAATTATAGTGAACAGGAATCTTATTGTAAAACTGCACATAAATGTTGGACCCTATTAAATGTTTTAAAATGTATGACTTCTAACGTACTAATATGTAAAATGTTTTCGGAATGTATTAACTTTCATCCCTAATAAGACAGCTGCTATTGTTAGAAGTACAGTCCGGACTAAAATCGGAGTCAGGTATGGAGCAATACATCAAAACAGGTACCGAACTCATTGGAGAGGGGCTCGCGTGGATAAAAATGGTATGAGAGTCTGTCTCATTTGCAAGGAGGAAGAGTCGTGGACCCATATCTTGGCAAGATGTAGGGGTACGGAGGAATGGAGGGAAATATTTACCGCAATCCTTTATCACCGCGAATGTAGAGCTAGAAGTATGTTGGATTCTACTGGCAGGCAAGGAAGTCGGTAAAATTATACTTACGGCAAGACAGCTGAGATATGAGAAGGCTGCCAATAGAGAAGAAAGGGGATAAGAGCAGCTAAATAAAAGCGACTACAAAGTTTTACAAACATATATATTTATATCATTGTGTATATATTATTTGTATATATTTCTCTAAGTGTATTTACTTATTATAATAGGGTACATTTATGTTTCTTAAAAATGTGTACTCGGTGCTGTAAATTTAAATTGCTGTATTTGAATATCTTTGTCTTTTTATTTTCGTGTTTACTCTTTTAATTCTTTGTTGTTGTTGTTGTTTTAACATTACTTTTTATTTTGTGTATTACAAAAGCACGTGCGGTCTGTGGATCTGGTTGATTGTCGAAGTTCAATATATGATATTGTTATGTCAATAAATTCATTCATATTTCACCAAATTTCATACCAAGTTGCACCAAAAAAGTTGATGTGTTCCATTCACATAAAATTGTCTAGCTGTTATGCAAACAACTCTCCTTACAAAAAATTATTCTTTTTTTTATTATTAAAGCATTTATTTTAAGTCGCCTAACTGCAAAGTCTTGTAGCGACTTTAAAAACATGATACAAACTTTAGCACATGGGATAAACATATAACATTAACTTTAAAATATTTCCCAAGCTGAATTATTGAAAATATTTAACAAATTCACATACATTGTATACAGTGGCATTGCATTGTGAAGCAGTTTTACAATAATTTATCATACAATTTGGTGTATTTAAAAAACTGTGTCAGTCTAAGACATGAGATAGAGTCCTTCATTGACAGCTTTAGCTTATCTGGAATCTTGAGTTTTTTTCCTGTATAGTTGGTAGCGCTGGCAGTTCTCGACTATGTGCTGAATACTGTTCCTGTTGCAGGTTGTGCATTGCGGTGGCTTTTCCTTAGAGAGGATGTAGGAGTGTGTAAGTTTTGTATGTCCAATTCGGATTCTGGTTATGAGTATCTGGTCACGCCGATTTAGGAATTTGACTCAAAAAGGTGCTGTAGAATTACCTCCTGCATCGTGGAAATTACTTCTGGGAGAGATAACCCAAGATCTTTTCCATGTATCGCGGAGAGCTCTTTTCAAATGAGCATTGACGTCTTGAAATGGAATTTTCGCACTTGGAAGATTTGTTGCTTCTTTGGCTGCTTTGTCGGCTAAATCATTTCCATGTATGTTGGTGTGTGAAGGAATCCAGATTAATACTGTGGTTTTTTTCTTCGTGAAGATGCAATTGAGGAGGTGATGAATTTCAGTAACTAGAGGATGAACTGTTGAAATATCTTGAATGGCTAAAAGTGCACTTTTGGAGTCAGTAACCACGAGAAAAGGCGTTTGGCTATCCAGTTCGTTAATGTAAGATAGAGCTTCCTTGATGGCAAACAATTCACATGTGAAAATTGCACATAGCTGTGGCAGTTTGTGGAGTATGTTGTTCTCATTGTCAATAATGACGGCGCAGCCACAGCCATTATTAGCCTTTGAACCGTCAGTGTATATTTGTCGGTGATCTGGATATTTTTCCAGCACTTCCTGGAGCATTTGTTTGTAAACTCTATTCTTTTTTCTGTGACATGCTAATCAAAGTAAACATTAGCAGAAATTGTCTTATTATTTGCTTCCTTGAAAGTAGAAGGAACATAAGGGAATAGTCGATCGTCAAACCTTTTAAAAGCTGTTCCTATGTGAAACAACTGAAGTTCGATTCACTTTGCATGGCCTACACGTCACTTCCCCTTTTAGAAAAGTTTGAATGAAAAATTGAAACCAATAACAAGGGATATCTCAGAAACGCTCAGTTCTAGATGAAAACCGTATATGACATACATTATGTGTTTTATAGAGACCTACAAGTTTTTAAGAATATCTTACGGCAATGTCTTTTTACTTTCTCTACACGCACTATGTGCATAGTGTACAGAGAAGGTATTGCACTCCACCAAAAAATTCGATACCAAGATTTCACTGGAAATATATGTTTTAGGGTCCCTTATATCCAAAAAAATAATTTTCACAAAAAGGTCCGCATGTGTGTGTGTGTGTCCGTGTGTCAGTGTGTCCGTATGTCTGTGAAGACGATAACTCAGAAACTAAAGTCGGTAAAATACCAAACTTGGTATTTAAGTTTAGTATCTTCCAGGGATGCGACACGAAGATTTTGAGAAAAATCCCCCCACCCCAAACTACCCTTTACATGGAACTTTTTACGAAAATGTCGATTTTCTAAAACATGGCTCTAACGATGTTGATTAAAATATCGTATGTTAAAAATATTTACATGAAAAATAAAATGTATATTTTGAATTTTCTGGGAATAGCTTCTGAAGGCTACTTTATTCTGGGTCAATTTTACAGAATTTTGCATAATTGCTAAACCGTAAGAGATGGACAAAAACTTACCACACAACAAATCTAGAGCACTTTAAAACACACAATTTATGTTATATACATTTTTTGTGGAGTTGATTGTTTTGAGACATTCCTTGTTTTTGGTTTCAGCTATAAAAAGCATACTTTTCTCATACAGGACTTTGTGAACTCTGTCCATACAAACAAAGGAACTTCAGTCACATAGCAACCAGCTTTTGACGATCACTTTAACCTATGGTACTCTCTTACTTCGCTTCTACTTACAAGGAAGCAAGTAATAAGACTATTTCTGCTAATTTTTTCTCGATTAACAGGAAGTAAATAGAAGCATAAGCTTTTTAACAATAATTTATTGTAGAGTTGTAGAGACAGTCATGTGAATGGAACACACCAGATTTTTTCATAAGCTACCGTTGATTTCGAAAATCTGGAGTGTATACTCACCCGTTGGCATCTGTTTTTGGAGTTGCGTAGTTCCAACTCATGCAGTCGTATATTTGCTTGGGCAGAAGATACCTTATCGACGTTTCCATCAATAATCTGTCGGAATGAAAACAGAAATGACGTACAACAACAGTATTATCATTTCAGAATTGCAAATCACCAACAGACGAAATGCAGGATTGTCAGATTTCTGAATTGTTACACTAGAAACAAATTAAATAATAATTTTCATTTATAATAGATATAATAAATAAAACATACCAGTCTCTCACGTATCGTGTTTACTTTTCATTCAATAAATCAACAGACGAGCACTAAACCTCACTTTTTGGTGGTATTAAAAAATAAGTCTGATCTATTCCATTCACATGCCTTTCTCTATCAGTTGTTACAAAATATTATTGTCTTATCTACATCATGCTAATAGGAGTAACATTGGTAAACTTTTCTGATTATTTCCTTGCTACTAATTAGAAGAGAAATAAGGAAATACAGTAGGCTAAAGCGATAGTCAAATCTTTTAAAAGCTGTAACATATGCTATTTAAAAAAAAAAATCTGATGTGTTACACTCATATGACTTTCTCTAACTGCTTTATAAACAAACTTCTTACAAACTAATCGAGATAAACATTAACAGAATGTTCTTAACACGTATTATTTTATAAGTAGAGGCGAACTAAAGGAATGCCCTGGACGGAAGTGATAGTCAAATGTTTTATAAGCTGTCTTTATGCGACTATCATTGCAAACCACTACTTTACTTGCCCATGAGTGGAATAAAAGAAAAACGGATTTACTTTTTAAGATATTCCTTGTTATTGGTTTCAGCTTTAAAAAACTTATACTTTTCTCATATAGCAACCAGCTTTTGACTATCACTTTAACCTATGGTACTCTCTGATTTCGCTTCTACTTACAAGGAAGCAAGTAATAAGACTATTTCTGTTAATTTTTTAACAGAAGCATTTTAACAATCATTTGTTGCAGAGATGTAGAGAAAGTCATGTGAATGGAACACATCAGATTTTTAAGGTCAAATTCCGGACCCTAGTTATGTTATATATTCGAAGACACCCATTTGCTCACAAAAATCCACCTAGATGAGACCATAATTCAATTTTCAGAAGTTGGTTATCTAAATGTTGTATATATCAGCAAGTAAACATTGTGATATGTAATTAACTTCGAGTTTTCTGCGAGAAACCGTTCCATCACTAAAGAGAGACGAGAACAAATACAGATGCTGAGATCTTGGTGTGCTGGACCAGTTTGACGAAGTGTATTTTGTTGTTCCACAATCGTATAGTCTTAATTGCACTTGTGTGAGAAGTTTTGTGGAGCTGGGGTGCACCACTGAGTAGGAAAAGTTTGGCTAGCGAGCCACTGGAAACTTTGGAGAAAGGAATAAAAACACGAAGTACCGAAGTGGTCAGCTGCATTTGGTTCGTGTAAAGTGCTATTTACCTCATTGTGAATCAGCCACCTCGAAATGGCTAGCCTCTCAAATACAAACCTTACTTCAGGTAGTGATCCAGGTGTTTAATTCCTCAACTTCTGGATAATTTATTGTAATTGGTCTGGTGAGCGTAAAAATCTTAACTCACTTTATTTGAGTTTTCCTAAATAGAAACTTTTTGTATTCCTATATCGTTCTAAATTCGCTCGTCTACAAACTAAAGTAAATGTTACTTTTTCTACATAGTGCACGACACATAGATAGAGAAAGTATTGCACTCCACCCAAAAATTCGACACAGAGATTTCATTTTTTTTTTTTTTTTTGCTTTTCCTATACATACGGAACTTCAATATCAAGTATGGTATTGAACAGACACACACAAAGACATTTTTCTAAAAATGCTCTTTTTGGCTTCAGGGGACCCAAAACATGTATTTCCGGTGACATCTCGGTATCGAAATTTTGTGTATTACAATACCTTCTCTATACTCTATGTACACAGTACGTGTAGAGAAAGTAAAACATACTTTCCTCAAATGGATTTCATTATTACTTTTTACTTTCTCTACACGTATTATGCACATAGTGTATAGACAAGGTATTGCATTCCACCTAAAAATTCGATACCGAGATTTTACCGGAAATGGACATTTTAGAGTCTCCTATATCAAAAAAGATTATTTTTTGGAAAAGGTCCACATGCGTGTCTGCCTGTGTGTCTGTGGGCAGCATGGCTGAAAAACTAAAAGTACATTTAATACCATACACGATTTTTAAGTTGAGTATCTTTCAAGGATGCGAAACGAAGATTTTCAAGAAAATCGCCCCACCCCCAACTACTCTTTACATGGAAAAAGTTTCGAAACTTTTGGTTTTCTCAAAAATACCTCTAACGATTTTCATTAAAATTGCTCATATTTAAGATATTTATATGGAAAATAAAATGTATATTTTGAATTTTGTGGGAATAACCTCTAAAGACCTCTTTATTCTGGATTATTTTTAGTTAACTTTGCATAACTGGTAAACCGTCAGAGATAGACAACTTGCTAACAAATATTGCAAATATCGTTGAAACACGTAACGGATGTCATGTGAGTTTTTCTTGTAGTTAACACTATCCAAGATATTCCGGGTTATTGGTTTCAAACTGGACAACCAAAAGGGAACCGCAGCTTTTAAAAGATTTAACTATCGCTTTAGCCTAGCGAGTTCTCTTATTTCCCTTCTACTTAAAAGGAAACAAGTAATACGACTAATTGTGCTAATATTTATCTCCATTAATATTAAGTAGATAAAAGAATATAATAAAAAAATTGAAGCTTTCCTGGCGACGTATTACTTCAAAATCTTTTCGGGTTTCTAACCAGGTAAAAACTTGGCTTGATACCAACGTTTCGAAGAAGTGCATCTTCCTCATCTTCAGTGCACTTCGAAACGTTGGTATCAAGCCAAGTTTTTACCTGGTTAGAAGGCCGAGAAGATTTTGAAAGAACATAATATTTTATAAGAACAATTTATACATGTAACAGCTAGACAAAGGTATGTGAATGGAACGCATAACATTTTGAGAACAGTTTCTTCAGTACCTGATATATAGAGAAAGACATTTGAATGTAACATATATTTATAATTCTAAATTCATTTTAGTTGAACCGGTGGGAGGATATTATTATTATTATGATTATCATTTTTATTATTTTTTTAATTATTATTAGTAGTAGTAGTAGTAGTAGTAGTAATAGTAGTAGTATTATTCTCTTATAATTATTATTTTTACTACTCTTATTTTTACTATTATTATTGTTATTATTATTTTTATTACTATTAGTAGTAGTAGTAGTAGTAGTAGTAATAGTAGTAGTATTATTCTCTTATAATTATTATTTTTACTACTCTTATTTTTACTATTATTATTGTTATTATTATTTTTATTACTATTAGTAGTAGTAGTAGTAGTAGTAGTAGTAATAGTAGTAGTATTATTCTCTTATAATTATTATTTTTACTACTCTTATTTTTACTATTATTATTGTTATTATTATTTTTATTACTATTAGTAGTAGTAGTAGTATTGGTATTTTTATTATTATTATTTTTTGATTATTTTCATTATAGTATTTTTATTATTTTTTAATATTACTATTATTAGTAGTAGTAGTAGTAGTGGTAGTGAAAGTGGTGGTGGTGGTGCTGATGGTAGTAGTAGTGGTAGTGGTGGTGGTGATGGTAGTAGTGGTGGTAGTGGTAGTGGGTGGTGGTAGTGGTGGTGGTGGTGATGGTTGTGGTAATGATAGTAGTAAACATGGAAATGGCGTGTTATTTATGGACGCTCTTTAGCTGCTTTCGTTCTCAGCGTCCCATTCTACTGCCGGTCCCCATGGCCACGCTCGCTAAAGCGGCCAGCTTTGATGCTTCGTGGGCGGGGGATCTTGGGTTCGAATCCCGCCTTGGGCATGGGTGATATATGTTTGTGGAATGTGTATATGTTTGTAAAAGAAACAGTAAAACCAGTAATCAGTAAAAAAAATAAAAAAAAAAATAAATCTATATTGGGTGTGAAAGATCGCTTAATTTTGCTCAGAGACCTCTCTTATCAGGCTTAAGGTTTCTTTTATGTGCCGTAAATCTACGACACGGGACCCACAGCTTTACTTCCCTTGCTAAGGATTTTTACGCCCGAAAAAATCCATCGTCCTCCGCCGGGTTTGAACCCGCGACCTTGGGTATATGAAGTTAGCATGGTAACCATTACACCACGGAGGGCGACAATGATAGTAGTGGTGGTAGTGGTGGTGATGGTCGTGGTCGTGGTATTATTATTATTATTATTATTATTATTATTATTATTATTATTACTACTACTACTACTACTAGTTTACTCAACTGTTTCAATTGAGTCAATGTTTTCAAACACGTAAACATTTAGGAGTCTAAAACTTCCAGAGACATTTATGCCATCATTTACTCATTTCATTCACAGTTTACAAGCAGTTGGCACTCGTTAAAAATTCAGAAAAGGATCCACCAGGATAAAATTAGACCAGGAAAAAAAAACAAGAGAAGCAAAAAATAGCGATTGGCAACTAAGAACGGGAGCGTCCGTGCCACGAGGGAAACAAAGCGTTTCAAAATGTGATGAAAGTATACCGCATTAATGTCTGTCATATTTATCTAAAAATCTCAGGTTTTACACTTACGTGTATTTCTATTTTTACAAAAAGCCTTTCTTAAAAAAACGTGTTCATTTAATTCACGTTAACTAAACTAAATGTCTGCACAAGTGCATTTATTATATATTTACTTGTAATTACAAGGAATAAGCGAATACATTATGTTAAAACGATTATTAAATATCTTAAAAGCTGGTGACTACGGGATGGGTTTACTGTTTGCTTGACCAGGGGCAAGAAAACGAGGAGCCTTTGATTTACGTGACTTTCTTTAGCTATTTTCCAAAATACTATTCTATTCTTTTATATACAGTTGTTATATACTTTTTTCGTGGAAATGACCATTTCAGATATTTGTTTCAGATTTAAAATGCTTAATTTTATCTCACACTTTTCTCCGGACCGTGCATACAAACGGATTTCAACCATATGCCAACCAGATTTTAAAAGATTTGACTATCGTTTAGCCTATTGTATTCCATTATTTCCCTTTTACTTACAAGAAAGCAAGTAATTAAGACATTTTCTGCTAATGTTTAATCTCTATTATAATAGAAAAAGTATATAGAAGAGTGTGTTATATAACAACAATGTGTTACAGTGATGAGAGAAAGTTATGTGAATGGAACATCAGATTTTTAGCTTTAAGGTCTAGTTAATGAGCAATTTCAATTATGTACATTGTATTTTTATTATTATCATCATCATCATCTACCAAACGGGATGGCCCAGGCGATTTCGCCTGAGAGGTCACGGGTTCGCTTCCCGTGGCCGACCTACCTGACCTATGGGCTTTCGGGGGTTTCCCCCGAGGGATGGATCACAGGTAGGGACCCCGGCCTGCCTGGTTGACTGTCTGAAAACTGTAGGGACCTTGTCATTGGTCCCGCTCCTGGTTCCGGTCGCCCCAGTGTATCCTCTCACTTCACCTCTCTGTGTGGGCGTCGGAAACTCAAGTTCGCTGCCGAGTCCCCTCTGATGTAACCTATTCTATCCTAAGGGTCGATAAGCCAGAAAACTGTCCTTTCGACTATATTTCCGAAATGTATGAAACAAACTATAATAGTTTTCTAAAAAACTTGATGGCCGCTCCCCCTACCACTGGGCAATAACCTTATTAAACAAAAGACGAACTTCTATTAGGGACGAGAAGTAGTCAAATTTCTTTCGTAGAGACGCTGCTTGCAATTATGCCATTCTTAAGATAATTCACTATGCGCCGTTGCTGTGGTAATACTCTTGTGTGCCGTTGTTATGATAATACTGTATGTGCCGTTGCTATGGTAATACTCTTGTGTGCCGTTGTTATGATAATACTGTATGTGCCGTTGCTATGGTAATACTCTTGTGTGCCGTTGTTATGATAATACTGTATGTGCCGTTGCTATGGTAATACTCTTGTGTGCCGTTGTTATGATAATACTCTATGTGCCGTTGCTATGGTAATACTCTTGTGTGCCGTTGTTATGATAATACTGTATGTGCCGTTGCTATGGTAATACTCTTGTGTGCCGTTGTTATGATAATACTGTATGTGCCGTTGCTATGGTAATACTCTTGTGTGCCATTGTTATTGTAATACTGTATGTGCCGTTGCTATGGTAATACTCTTGTGTGCCATTGTTATTGTAATACTGTATGTGCCGTTGCTATGGTAATACTCTTGTGTGCCGTTGTTATGATAATACTGTATGTGCCGTTGCTATGGTAATACTCTTGTGTGCCGTTGTTATGATAATACTGTATGTGCCGTTGCTATGGTAATACTCTTGTGTGCCGTTGCTATTGTAATACTGTGTGTGCCATTGTTATGGACATACTCTTGTGTGCCGTTGTTATGATAATACTGTATGTGCCGTTGCTATGGTAATACTCTGTATGCCGTTGCTATTGTAATACTGTGTGTGCCGTTGCTATTGTAATACTGTGTGTGCCATTGTTATGGACATACTCTTGTGTGCCGTTGCTATTGTAATACTGTGTGTGCCGTTGCTATTGTAATACTCTGTATGCCGTTGCTATTGTAATACTGTGTGTGCCATTGTTATGACAATACTCTTGTGTGCCGTTGCTATGGTAATACTCTTGTGTGCCGTTGTTATGGTAACACTCTTGTGTGCCGTTGCTATGGTGATACTCTTGTGTGCCGTTGCTATGGTAATACTCTTGTGTGCCGTTGCTATGGTAATACTCTTGTGTGCCGTTGCTATGGTGATACTGTGTGTGCCGTTGCTATGGTAATACTCTTGTGTGCCGTTGCTATTGTAATACTCTTGTGTGCCGTTGCTATTGTAATACTCTTGTGTGCCGTTGCTATGGTAATACTCTTGTGTGCCGTTGCTATGGTGATACTCTTGTGTGCCGTTGCTATGGTGATACTCTTGTGTGCCGTTGCTATGGTGATACTCTTGTGTGCCGTTGCTATTGTAATACTCTTGTGTGCCGTTGCTATGGTGATACTCTTGTGTGCCGTTGCTATTGTAATACTCTTGTGTGCCGTTGCTATTGTAATACTCTTGTGTGCCGATGCTATTGTAATACTCTTGTGTGCCGATGCTATTGTAATACTGTGTGTGCCATTGTTATGACAATACTCTGTGTGCCGATGCTATTGTAATACTGTGTGCCATTGTTATGACAATACTCTGTGTGCCGTTGCTATTGTAATACTGTGTGTGCCATTGTTATGACAATACTCTGTGTGCCGTTGCTATGGCAATACTATGTGTGCCGTTGCTGTGGCAATACTCTGTGTGCCGTTGCTATGGCAATACTATGTGTGCCGTTGCTATGGTGATACTGTGTGTGCTGTTGCTATGGTGATACTGTGTGTGCCGTTGCTATGGTGATACTGTGTGTGCTGTTGCTATGGTGATACTGTGTGTGCCGTTGCTATGGTGCTACTGTGTGTGCTGTTGCTATGGTGATATTCTGTGTGCCGTTGCTATGGTGATACTGTGTGTGCCGTTGCTATGGTGATACTGTGTGTGCCGTTGCTGTGGCAATACTCTGTGTGCCGTTGCTATGGTGATATTCTGTGTGCCGTTGTTGTGGTGATATTCTGTGTGCCGTTGCTAAGGGACCAATAAGTGCAAGATTTGGCAACAGCGAGGTTTGGTTTCCAACCGTTAACTTTGGAAGAAGAGTGGGACAGGGCAATCACATTCTGAAAAATACTGCAGTTAAAAAGGACTCAAGTGAACCAAAATTCCCAGCCCTTGCTTCTGAAGGACGCCAGAAGCTTGGGAACTGTAAAACAGGGTCGTTCCGTTTTACAGTAACACGCTCTGTCCATAAAAGATGTCGTTGTTTTTCTGGAATTAACTGTCCCCTGCCCGCGCGGGAGTCATCCCAATCCTCTTATCATGAGGCCAGCTTGTATACGCTGAATAGTCAATGTTTCTGCAAAGTTCGCCTCCAGCCAAACAAAATACATGAGGAAGGGTTTACTCAGAACGAGATTCGGGACTTGCTTGTTGTTTATGTTAGGATTCTGCTGCGTGGAGAGCAGGAACACACTGATTTCGTCGTCGTGGAGGAGAGGGATTTACTCTCTCGCAGTCTTAGAGACGGGCTCACAAAGATATGAGATCTGCAAGCTTTTGTCGGAGCGGCGGAGCGAGCGAGGCATTGATCTTCTCCAGACACGAGAAATGTTTGTCTTGCCTTCCTCTGCTTTATGGCGACAGTAAAAATTAACGCGCGAAATGATATCCAGCATGTTTGTCCTAGATAACGCCGTTAACATATCAACAAGAACATCGTAATTCATTCAAGAGCTCTAGCTTCAGCGATAACAAGGGAAAGTGGGAACGAACACGTGTGCGACACCATGTTAGTAAAAAATGTCGAGTTTTCGTTTTTTAGCGCAAAAAATACACCAAAATTTAAAGTACATATTTGCAATTAATACTTTCTCCACACGTACTATTACATGATGCATAGAGAAGGTATTGCATTGCAAACAAAAATTCGATACCGAGATTTCTCCGGAAATACATCTTTTGCGTCCACCTGAATCCAAAAGAAAGCATTTTTAGACAAATTTCCGGTGTGAGTGTCAGTGTATCTGTCTATCAGTAAAAGTGTGTTTCTCTGTGTGTGTGTGAGTGTGTGTTTGGGTATTATAGTGAAAAAACGAAACATTTACACGGAACATTTTTGAAAAACTTTAATTTATTCAAAAGGACTAATGATTTTGATTAAAATATTATATATCAAAAGATAATTACATAGCAATTAAAATGTATATCTTTTATTTTCTGGGCCGATTCATCCTAGCTGAGTTTTGTACATCTGACAAACCGTAAGAGATACACAAAAATGTAGATATAATTAAAAAACACAACTTATATTATAACTATTTTTGAGGAAAAAAATGTAAATAGCGTGTTATTTATGGACGCTCTTTAACTACTGTGGTTCGCAGCGTCCCATTCTAAACTGGGAATGAAAGACCGCTTAATTTTGCTCAGAGGCCTCTCTATCAGGCTTGAGGTTCTTTTATGTGCCGTAAATCTACTACACGGGACCAACGGCTTTACTTCCCTTCCGAAGGAAGTCATGCTAAGAGTATTTACACCCGAAAAAATCCATCGACCTCCGCCGGGTTTGAACCCGCGACCTTGGGTATATGAAGTTAGCATGGTAACTACTACACCACAGATGGCGTATTTTTGAAGAGTTAACCGTTTTCGAGATATTTCGGATTATTGATTTCAGGTTTAAGCCAAATAAATTTTATTTTAGTTTCTCGTTTGTTTAGTCCTGCCAAACAAAGAGATTGGAATTTAAGTTGCTTCACATGGCGACCGTTTTTAAAACAGATACTATCCTTTAGGCTGTGTATTTTCTTAATTCCCCTCATGTTTTTCTTGATATAGATAATAGAATAAGTCTTTTGTTTGCTGAACAGCTAGAGGGGGTCATGTGAATGGAACACATTAGGTTTTTACCTTCAACTTACAAAGAACTAAGTAATAAAGACAATTTCTGCTAATGTTTATCTCGATTAACATGATGTAGATGGAAGTATCAACTTTTTACCTTCTCTATACAGAAGGTATTGCATTCCACCAAAAAAATCGATACCAAGATTTCATCGGAAATATATGTTTTGGGTCCCCCTAGATAAAAAAAAAAAATACAAAAAGATCCGTGTGTGTGTTTGTCTGTGGACAGCATACTCAAAAACAAAAAGGCCGTTAAATACCAAATTTGGTATTTAAGTTCAGTATCGTCCAAGGATGTGTCACGAAGATTTTCAAGAAAATACCCCCACCCCCAACCACCCTTTACATAGAACATTTTTCAAAAATGTTGATTCACTCAAAATGGCTCTAACGATGTTGATAGGAATATCGAATATTAAAGATTTTACATGACAAATAAAATGTATATCTTCAATTTTCTGGGAATAGCTTCTGAAGACTACTTTATTCTGGGTGACTTCTGCATAACTCCTAAACCGTATAAGATACACAAAAACTTACCGCACAAAGAATGTAAAGCATATTATAACACACAATTTATGTTACATACATTTTTTTCGTGGAGTTGATCGTTTTTGAGATATTCCTTGTTTAAGGTTTCAGCTTTGAAAAAACTTATGCTTTTCTCATCCAGTAATTTGTCAACTCAGGTCCACTCAAACAAAGGAACTTCAGTCACATAGCAACCAGCTTTTGACTATCACATAACCTTATTTCCCTTCTACTTAAATGAAGCAAGTAATAAGACTATTTCTGCTATTTTTTCTCTATTAGCATGAAGTAAATAGAAGCGTAAGCTTTTTAACAATAATTTGTTACAGAGATGTAAGGAAAGCCATGCGAATGGAACACATTAGCTTTCTTTTCTAGTAAGACTCTTTGTTTATTCAGGAGAATCTACCACGTGTATTTCCAGTGAAATCGTGGTATCGAATTTTGGGGCGGAATGCAATAGCCTAAGGAGAATGTACACTCAAAGACATTAAAAGTGTGCCTGGAAATACTTATCGTAAGACAGAGTTTTTTTCAGTATCTCCGCAAATGCCTTCCACCTGCGTGTGCGCTGTTTATGCTGCTTTCTGATAGACCTCTCAAATAACCTTGCTATGCTCTTAAACCGTATTGGACAAGCCACGTTACTCAAGGGGAAAGGGGGGGGGGGTGTGCACATGAAACGTAACTTGCCACAAATGAATTTCTGAGCTGCGAACTGATGAACCCTAAACTTTCTGGTTGGACAATACTCCACTCCTCTGTGTTACATACTGAAGTTCTGATGCCAAGGCATTAAGTGCACGTGGTGGACTAAATTTATACACTACTTATACAAGTGAACCTGTTCTGAGGGAGCGTCGAGTCGGCTTGAGTGATGAAGGGGTAGATTGACCAATTGGTTTTGCCTTTTCTTGCTCAGCTAGTATGTTATGTCAGAATGTCACCAATGAAAATCGTCCTAAGACCCGAGTCCCCGTCAAACGATCACATTTTCAGTTAATCAGCCCTCAGGCGTAGTTTTAATGTACGTTAGGATAAGTAAACTTGTTTCAGTGATAGGACATTTTTTGTAAATTATTGCTAATAACCTTGTTCTTCTATTTAGTCCTAAAACATTATCAGAAGCGATCTTATTATTTAGTTCTTTATAAGTAGGACGGAAATAAAGGAATACACTAGGTTAAACCGACAGTCAAATGTTTTAAAATGTGGGTGCTATAGGATTGAATTCCGTTTCTTTCCATGGCCAAGCGTTGACAAGTTCCAGTATGAGAATATTTTAAGTATTGAAATCAATAACAAGACTATCTCGGAAATGGTTACCTCCACAACAAAAACATAAAGGACATAAACTGTGTGTTTTGACGAGATCCACATTTTTATGTAGTAAGTATTTGCCTATACTTTACGGTTTAACATTTAAGCAAAATTCGGCAAATTTCATCTAGAATAAAGGGTTCTTCAGAGGCCATTCCCAAAAAATTCAAGATTTACATTTTATTTGTCGTAATTATCTCTAATATACGATATTTTAATCAAAATCTTAGAGTCACTTTTGAGAAAATCAATATTTTCGACATTGTTTCCATGTAAAGAGTAGTTTGGGGTGGGGCGATTTTCTTGAAAATATTCGTGTCGCGTCCTTGGTAGGTGGTGACTTAGTATTTAACCAACTTCTCGTTTTAGACCTATGCTGTCCACACGGACCTCTTTCTACTTTTTTTTCGACACAGGCGGACCCAGAAGATGCATTTTCGATGAAATCTCGGTATCCAATTTTTGGGTGGAATAAAATACTCCTTCTACACACTTTGTACACAGTAAGTGTAGAAAAAGTAAAAAAAAAAAAAAAAAATTCTGATGTGTTACACTCACATTACTTTCTCTATCTGTTCTACAAACTTCTTGCAAAAGATTACTCTTCCTTCTGCACCTTGTTAATCGAGGTACTCATTAGCACAATGTTCTTATTATTTAGTTCCGTATAAGTAGGAAGAAAATAAGGGAATACACTAGGCTAAACCGATAGTCAAATGTTTTAAAAGCTGTGGTTATGTGATTGTATCAGCAAAAGAAGTAGAACAGGAGTAGAACAAAAGAAAAACAGACACTCCCGTCTGAGAAAAGTATAAGTACTTCACAGCCGAAACTAATAACAAGGAATATCTCGAAAACGGTAAGCACCACGAAAAAAAAAATGTAATTGACATAGCTTGTGTATTTTAACAAGACCTACATATTTTGTATAGTAAGTTTTTGTCTATCTGTTACGGTTTACTGGTTATGCCAAATTAAGCTAAATTCATCCAGAATAAACAGGTCTTTAGAAGCTATTCCCAGAAAATTCAAGATATACATTTTATTTGTCAGGTAAATATCTTTAATATAAGATATTTTAATCAAAATCGTTAGAGCCATTTTTAAGATAATCAACATTTTCGAAAAAAGTTTCATGTAAAGGGTAGTTTGGAGTGGGGGGATTTTTCTCAAAATCTTCGTGTCGCATCCCTGGAAGATAACTTAAATACCAAGTTTGGTACTTTAGCTACTTTTCGTTTTTGAGTTATCGTGCTCACAGACACACACACACGCGGACCTTTTTCTGAAAATGCCTTTTTTGGATACAGGGGGTCCTAAAACATGTATTTCCGGTAAAATCTCGGTATCGAATTTTTGAGTGGAATACAATACTTCTCTATCCCTATGTACATACGGGGCTAGGGAAAGTAAAAAAAACAAAGGATAGTAGGTAGAGAAAATAATGTGGATCAACATTAGATTTGGGGAATAAGGAATTCGCTAAAGGTTCTGGTGTTCTAAAGATAAATTGTTGGGACATATTGTTACATATAATATTGTGTGTATATTGCAGTGCGTAAATTTAATGTCCGTACAACAGTATTATTTACAGGAGCCGCAACTGCCAGTGGATAATTGAATTGTTCTCCCTGTTGCTAATAGAGGACACATGGTGTACTTCTACTCGCAGTTATGGGGCACAGAACCCAAAGCCCACATCTCCCATGACAAAACAGCGATGCATTCATTACCTTCAGGCGAATTGCCTTAATGTACGTTTCCAATGGATTCTTTTCAAGTACAATGTGACGCTATTCGTAACATAAATTATCACATTCGGGGTTGCTGCGATTGTGCAGGGTTGCACCCCCCCCCGGGTTACTTCGCAGCTGGGACCATCCAGAACAATTACAATTTTAATGGATGAAATTAGCTCGAAATGGAACAGGCCCTTGGGAAGAATAGAAACACAAGAGTAATGGAATTGAAAATCAATTTTCTACTTATGCTACTTCGAGATTGTTTCCTGCTGCAAATTGACGAAGCTGGAAAGAAAGTAACGCGGCGCACCTGCATTTTTGCTCATCGATTTTGACCTGTCCGCTGCAATGGCGACAATGTAATTACTGGACGTTGAAGAGAATGCTTATATCCGTGCTATTAAAGTGTTGACGCCGTCCGGGTCCAGCAAGTGGATTATTGCGGAAATGGATCCTCCGTTCTGTGCACAGGAAGCATTTAAATTATCGTCCAGCTAATGCCAACTTTCGTTCTCCGTGAACGTTTCTCTCTTTCTCAGCTGTAGAGGAAACATTTTATTAAGCCTACAATGACTATTTACATTTTAAATTCGATTATCCTTTTTTACATTCTCTACACGTACTATAAACATAGTGTATAGAGAAGGTATTGTATTCCACCCAAAAATTCGATACCGAGATATCACCGGAAATACATGTTTTGGATCACCCTGAATCCAAAAAAAGCATTTTTACAAAAAGGTCCATGTGTGTGTGTGTGTGTCTGTGGACAAGCATAGCTCAAAAACGAAAAGATCGTTAAATACAAAACTTGGTATTTAAGTTTGGCATCTTTCAAGGATGCGTCACGAAGATTTTCAAGAAAATCCCCCCACCCCAACTACCCTTTACATGAAACATTTTTCGTAAATTTAAATTTTCTTATAATGGCTCTAACGATTTTGATTAAAATGTCAAAATTTGAAGATATTTACCTGACAAATAAAATGCATATCTCGAATTTTCTGGGAATAGCCTCTGAAGCTTATTCTTTATTCTGGATGAATTTTACGAATTTTGCATAACTGCTAAACCGTAAGAGATGGACAAAAACTTACCACACAAAAAATGTACAGCATGTTAAAACACACAATGTATGTAATATACATTTTTTTCGTGGTTGATAGTTTTTTAGATATTCCTTGTTTTTGGTTTTAGTTTTGAAAAACTTTAACTTTTCTCATACAGGAATTTGTGAACTCCTCTCCATACAAAACAAAGGAAATTCAGTCACATAGCAACCAGCTTTTGAATATCACTTTAATCTATGTTACTCCTTCATTTGCCTTCCACTTCCAAGGAAGTAAGTAATAAGACCAGTTCTGCTAATTTTACTAAATTAGCAAGAAGTAAACAGAAGGATAAGCTTTTTAAATATAATTTGTGGCAGAGATGTAGGGAAATGCATTTGAATGGAGCACATCAGATTTTTTAGAAAAAGATCCTTGTGTTGTGTGTCTCCACGTGTCTGTGAACACGATAACTCAAAAACGAAAAGTTGGTAAAATACCAAACTTGATATTTAAGTTCATTATCTCCCAAGTATGCGAATCGAAGATTTTCAAGAAACTCCAACCCCAATTTCGAAAATTTTAATGGCTATAACGATTTTGAATAAACTCTCTTATATTTAAGTATATGACGAATAAAATGCACATCTCGCATTTTCTGGGAATAGCGTCTGAAGACCTCTTTATTCTGAATTTAGCGTAACTGGAAAACCGTAAGAGATAGATAAACTTATTACACAAAACATGTAGATCTCGTTAAAAGACATTATTTATGCCTGAATCAAAAAAAAAAAAAAAACATTTTTTAGAAAAAGGTCCGTGTGTGTCCATGTGTCTGTTAACACGATAACTCAAAAACTACCAACTTGATATTTAAGTTCAAGAATGCGACACGAAGACTTTTAAGGAAACCCCCCACCACAACTACGCTTTTCATTTTCTCAAAAAATGGCTGTAACGATTTTGATTAAAATATCATATATTAAAGAAATTTAACCCACAAATAAAATGTTTTTTCCTGAATTTTATGTAGCTGGTGAACCGTAAGAGATAGATAAAATGTAGATTTCGTTAAAATACACAATTTATGTCATATCGCTTTTTTCGTGAAATTGGCAAACTTTTAGATATTCCCTGTTATTTTTTTTTCTTTCAGGTTTAGAATACTTTTCTCACACGAAAATTTCTAAACTACTGGCAACCACGTGACAACCGGTATTTAAAATAGTTGAGTATCGTTTTAACCTAGTGCATTCGCTTATTTACCTTCTAGTTACATGGAAGCGAGTACTACAATTTCTGCTAATGTTTATCTTAATTATCATAAAGTAGATAGAAGAATATACTTTTAACAATACTTTGCTATAGCGAAGAAGAGAAAGTCATGTGAATGGAACACATAAGATTGTTTACTTTCTCTACACGTAATATGTAGAAGCTATTGTATTGCACTCAAAAATTCGATACTGAGATTTCACCGAATTGAACCCCTGATTCGAAAAAAAAAAAAATGATATGTTACACTCACATTACTTTCTCTAGCCGTTCTCCAGACTCCTTCCATAAGATTATTCTTCTTTCTGCACCTTGTTAATCGAGGTATTCAGCACAATGTTCTTATTACATAGTTCCTTATAAGTAGGAAGAAAATAAGGGAATACACTAGGCTAAATCGATAGTCAAATGTTTTAAAAGCTGTCGTTATGCGATTGTCATTACAAATCGCTTCTTTTGTCGGCCAGGAGTAGAACAAAAGAAAAACGGACACTCCCGTCTAAGAAAAGTGTAAGTACTTAACTGAAACTAATAACAATGAATACCTCGAAAACGGTAAGCTCCACGAAAAAAATGTAATTGACGTAAATTGTGTATTTTAACAAGACCTAGATTTTTTGTATAGTAAGTTTTTGCCTATCTCTTACGGTTTATTAGTTATGCCAAATTAATCCAGAATAAACAGGTCTTTAGAAGCTATTCCCAGAAAATTCAGGATATACATTTTATTTGTCAGGTAAATATCTTTAATATACGATATTTTAATCAAAATCGTTAAATTCATTTTTAAGAAAATCAAAATTTTCGAAAAATGTTCCATGTGAAGGGTATTTTGGGGTGGGGGATTTTTCTCAAAATCATCGTGTCGCATCCCTGGAAGATACTGATGTTAAATACCAAGTTTGGTATTTTAGCTACTTTTCGTTTTTGAGTTATCGTGTTCACAGACACACGGACACACACACACACACACACACGGACACACACACACACACACACACACACGGACCTTTTTGTGTAAATGCTTTTTTTGGATATTGGGGACTCTAAAACATATATTTCCGGTGAAATCTTGGTATCGAATTTTTGGGTGGAATGCAATACTTCTCTATCCCTGTGTACATTGTACACACGGGGCAAGAGAAAGTAAAAAAACACTTTTAGAAAATGGTCCGTGTGTCTGTGAACACGATAACTTAAAATCTATCAAAGTTGATATTTAAGTTCAGTATCTTCCAAGAATGCGACACGAAGATTTTCAAGAAAATTTCCCACCCCCAACTACCTTTTACCTGGAAAAGGCTACGAATTTTTTATTTTCCTAAAAATGGCGCTAACAATTTTTATTAAAATATCGCATATTAAAGATATTTAATAACAAATTCAAATGTTATATTTTGAATTTGCTGGGAATATCCTCTAAGGATTACTTTATTCTGGATGATTTTTTTTTTTAATTTTACATAAATAATAAACCATAAGAGGTAGACATAAACGTACTATACAAAACATGTAGATGTCGTTAAAACACACAATTTATGTAATATACTTTTTAGGTGGAAGTGACCCATTTATGAGTTATGGCAAGTTATTTGTTTCAGATTTAAAATATTTAAACTTTTCTCACGGATTTGAAGCATATGGCAATCAACTTTTATGAGATTTGTTACTCTAACTTCAGCCTAGTGTATTCCCTTATTTTCCTCCTACTTACAAAGAAGCAAGTAATTAAGAGAATTTCTGCTAATGTTTAGCTTGATTTTCATGTAGTAGATAGAAGAATTAGCTTTTTAAAAATAGCGTGTTACAGTGATATAGAGAAAGTCATGTGAATGGAACACATCAGAATTTAGTTTCTCTAGCTAGTATGTACAACACACAGAGTAGTAGTAGCAATATTAGAAGTAATATTTTCTAAGAGGAGCAAAAGACATCGTAATAATGTTTCCTGATCGAATTTATATTTACAGTTCGTAAGATCTGCTGCTATACGCAACGGTGACGAGGGATCAGCTCGTTGCCAACAGATGGCACTGCAAATCGACATCACGACTTGCGGACGCTAAATGGCGGGAAATTTTGCCAGGAATCGTATTCTTTCAAGGTATTTTTACTTTCTCTATACGTACTATGTACATAGTGTATAGAGAAGGTATTACATTGTACCCAAAAATTTCGATACTGAGATTTCACCGGAAATACATGATTTGAGACCACCTGAATCCAAAAAAAGCATTTTTAAAAAAATGTCCGTGTATGTGTGTCTATGAGCAGCATAGCTCCAAAACGAAAAGACTGTTAAATACCAAAATTGGTATTTAAGTTCAGTAACTTCCAAGTATGCGACACGAAGATGTTCAAGAAAATACCCCCACTCTCAACTACGCTTCACATGGAAAAATTTTCGAAAATTTTGATTTTCTAAAAAATTACTAACAATTTTGTTTAAAATACCCTATACTAAAGATATATACCTGACAAATATTACGTATATCTTGAATTTTCTGGGAATAGCCTCTGTAGATTTCTGGATGAATTTTACGGAATTTTGTGTAACTGGTAAACCGTAAGAGATAGACAAAAACTTACCAAACAAAAAATGTAGAGCACATTAAAACACACAATTCATGTTATACACATTTCTTTCGTGGAGTTGATCGTTTTTTAGAATACTCCTTCTTTATTGTTTCAGCCTTATAAAACTTAGGCTTTTCATATACAGAATTTTTTCAACTCCTGTCCATACAAACAAAGGAACATCACTCACATAGCAACCAGCTTTTGGCTTTCACTTTAACCTATGGTACTCCCTTTCTTCGCTTCTACTTATAAGGAAGATAGTAATAAGTCTATTTCTACTATTTTATTCTCACTTAGCATGAAGTAAATAGAAGAATAAGCTTATTAACAATAGTTTGTTGCAGAGATGTAGAGAAAGTCATGTGAATGGAACACATCAGTTTTTTTTTTACGTGCAATAAACATTACAGGTTTACTCCCCTTCCGAAGAAAGCCAATCTAAGGATTTTTAGAAGGTCATTTAACCAGCTCAATGCTTAAAAATGGCGTCTCAAAACATGTGCTATATGCGTACTAGAAGAATAAAACATTGAAAATATGTGCTTTAAAGCATGTTGGACTTTTCGTGACCAGCATCCAAAATTACTAAAAAGCACGTGAGTCGCCTAAGGAAACTATTGTCCCTAAATAAAAGGTCAGTTCTTTTAAGCAAAACAATAGCGATAGGATAGAACCTAAAGTTTGAGTGTTAAGGACAAGCATACACGATTCCGTTTACTGTGACAGTCAAGTAAACCTGCGAAAAGCGTATTTCAAACATATAATTTTGCATAGTGCTACCGTACTGAAGGAATTATCTGCTCATGCCACCTGAAATATGTACATACATTAACAAGCTTTCGACTTAATAGTTTGTAGAGTGTACTGCAGAGGGATTCATGTAACTGCAGCAAACAAATATTTGGTCGATAAAATAAATAAATTGAGTTTTATTTATGGGTTGAATGAAATTGGGGAAAATACGCTCAAATGATCTCAGGGTCCACGGAGCTTAAAGTTACCTGACATTCGTCTTCTCAGTATAAGGAAAAAACCCGAAAGAATCTTATCCGGGTAAGTCACCCTAAGCGAGATTTGAGCTCGCGACCTATTGAATGTGAGGCAGACCACACTACCCTGGCGGGCTTTATCAGACTTAAGGTTCTCTTATGAGTCATAAATCCACGACACGGGACCAATGGCTTTACTTCCCTTCCAAAGGAAGCCTTGCCCAAAAAATATCGTCCTCTGCTGGGATTGAAGACGTGACCTCTGGAACCAGAAGTAGCTTGTAACTTTTAGAGCATGAAGAACTAATTTTTGGCTCATTTCATTGGTTCAGACTCCCGTTATAGATCCTATATCATGTTGACTTTGGATTTTTACTTTCTCTATACCTGCTATGTACATAGTGTATAGAGAAGGTATTGCACTCCACCAAAAAATTCGATACCAAGATTTCATCGGAAATATGTTTTAGGGTCCCCTGTATCCAAAAAAAAGTATTTTCAGAAAAAGGTCCATGTGTGTGTGTCAGTGTGCCTGCAAGCACGATAACTCAAAAACGAAAAGTCGGTAAAATACCAAAGTTGGTATTTAAGTATAGTATCTTCCAGGGATGCGACACGAAGATTTTGAGAAAAATCCCCCACCCAAAACTACCCTTTACATGGAACTTTTTTCGAAAATTTTGATTTTCTAAAAAATGGCTAACGATTTTGATTAAAATATATTAAAGATGTTTACATGACAAATAAATGTATATTTTGAATTTTCTGGGAATAGCCTCTGAAGACTACTTTATTCTGGGTCAATTTTACGGAATTTTGCATAGCTGCTAAACCGTAAGAGATGGACAAAACTTACCACACAACAAATGTAGAGCACCTTAAAACACACAATTTAGTTACATACATTTTTTTCGTGGAGTTGATTGTTTTTGAGATATTCCTTGTTTTTGGTTTTAGATATAAAAACTTATACTTTTCTCATACAGGACTTTATGAACTCGTGTCCATACAAACAAAGGAACTTCAGTCGCAGAGCAACCAGCTTTTGACTATCACTTTAACCTATGGTACCCCCTTATTTCGCTTCTACTAACAAGGAAGCAAGTAATAAGATTATTTCTGCTAATTTTTGCTCCATTAGATGAAGTAAATAGAATAATTTGTTGCAATGATATAGAGAAAGTCATGTGAATGGAACACAGATTTTTTTTTCTAGATCTCGGTATACAGGATGTTTAAAAAATACGGGGCATAATTTCAGGTATGTATTTCCCATATGTAGACAATCAAATTAGTTCATTATAACATGTGTCCAGAAATGCTTCATTTAGGAGTTATGGCCTTCACAACATTGAAATTCACTGGAACGTTTTTCTTATCGCAGGTTGTTGTCATTACAGAAGATGTTCAAAATGTCCACCTCCTGCTTGAATACAGACCTCACATCGATGTCTCATTGACCTGCGAACACGATCCCAAACTCCAGGAGTATTGCGTATGTCCTCACATCTTGCCACAATTCGATTCTGAAGGGATTCCAAATCCGGCACCGGAGACGAATAAACCAATGATTTTAAATGGCCCCACAAGTAGAAATCGAGAGGGTTCAGATCAGGTGAGCGTGGAGGCCAAGCAATTGGGCCACCTCTACCTATCCATCGATCAGGAAACCTTCGATCCAAGTATCGGCGAGCCGTAAGACTGAAGTGTGCAGGAGCACCATCATGCAAGAAGTGAATGTGTTGATGATTGATCAGTGGAGTGTCTTCGAAAACGTCAGGTATGGTGTTTTCCAGGAAGTTTGTGTACGCCTGCCCCGTAAGTCTGTTTACAAGTACATGGGGTCCAACTAATCGATCACCAATGATACCGGCCCACATGTTGAGGGAGAACCGCACCTGGTGATGAGATACAACAGTTGCACGTGGGTTTTCATGCGACCGTACATGCTGATTGTGGAAATTTGTTATGTCATCTCTTGTGAACTGTGCTTCATCTGTAAATAATACAACGGCAGAAAAGTTCGGATTTACACCACACTGCTGCAAGAACCACTGACAGAACCTAACTCGTGCAGGGTAATCTGCTGGTGACAGGGCCTGTACACGTTCCAAATGATAAGGATACAATTGACACTCGTTCAACAGTCTCCAGACAGTCGTATGAGGAACATTGACTTGCAACGCTAACCGTCGTGTGCTGATAGGAGTCCTGTCCACAGCCTCCGGAATCTCCTCCTGTACTTCTGGAGTTGTCGATCTTGGTCGTCCCCTTCCCAAACCAGGAGAGGTGAATATTCCATACTCGCACAGACGGGAATGGAGACGTACAAATGTCTTCCGATCTGGACATTGTCGCTGTGGGTACCTCTCCTGGTACAAACGACGAGCCAGCGCAGCATTGCCGTCCGCCTTACCGTACATGAAGTGTATCTCTGCCAGCTCTTGATTTGAATACATGTCGCACAGTCTTAACGTCTAAAGAACACTGAATGTAAACTTCCTCTGAATGAACTATCAGAGAGCCGTCCTAATGTCTCCTTTGACGGCAGAGACCTGCGGAAAGAAAAACGTTCCAGTGAATTCCAATGTTGTGAAGGCAATAACTCGGAAATGAAGCACTTCCGGACATGAACTATTTTGATTGTCTACAGGTGGGACTTTCAATGTTGTAAAGGACATAACTCGGAAATGAAGCATTTCCGGACATGAACTATTTTGATTGTCTTCATGTGGGAAATACATACCTGAAATTATGCCCCGTATTTTTGAAACACCCTGTATATTTGTGGCTATGGATCAATTTCACTGAGATTAAGTTAAAATAAAAGTTATTTCGCGGTAGAAATAGCATTAAAAAGTGGCATCACGTGACACTAAATGTCTTGACAGAATGGAGAATACGTTGAGAAATAGAGTAAGGTGCTGTAACTTTGTAAATAACGTTTTGTGTTGATATGATTCGTTTTTACTTTCTCTACACGTATTATGTACATAGAGTATAGAGAAGGTATTATAATGCACCCAAAAATTCGATGCCTAGATTTTACCGCAAATACATGTTTTGAGACCCCTAGAACCAAAAAAGGTGTTTAGAAAAATGTCCGTGTGTGTCAGATTTTCACTTTCTCTATACGTACCAAGTACATAGTGTATAGAGAAGGCATTGCATTGCACCCAAAATTACGATACCGGGGTTTCACCGGAAATATATGCTTTGAGACCATCTGAATTGAAAAAAAAGCATTTTTAGAAAAATGTTCGTGTGTATGTCTGTCTGTCTGTGTGTATGTGTGTGTATGCCTGTGGGCAGCATAGCTCAAAAACGAAAAGAGCGTTAAAAACCAAACTTTGTATTTAAGTTCGATATCTTCCAAGGATGTGACACGAAGATTTTCAAGACAATCCCCCCACCCACAAATACCTTTTATATGGAAAAAAAAAAATCGAAAGTTTTTACTTGCTTAAAAATGGCTCTAACGATTTTTGTTAAATTCTCTTATAAATATAAATGTATAAAATAAAATGTATATCTTGAATTTTATGGGAATAGCCTCCGAAGACTACTTTATTCTGGATGAATTTTACGGAATTTTGCAAAATTGCTAAAACGGAAGAGATGGAGAAAAACTTGCCACACAGAAAATATAGAGCACATTAAAATTCACAATGCATGTTATATATATATTTTTTTTTTTTCGTGGAGTTGATTCTTCTTGAGATATTCCTTGTTTTTGGTTTCAGCTTTTAAAATCATATCTTTCTCATACAGGAATTTGCCAGAAGCAAATAAAGTATAAAATAATAAATAAATATCAGCTTGTAAACGTTCTGGTTGATATCCCAGTTCATATTGATGCAGGACTGAAGATAAACTTAGATCCATATATTGTTGCGAGTCAACTAAAATGTTTAATTCCGGTTGGAAGACCATGAAATCCAGTTGCTACAAAAAAAGATGAACCAAATACTGAATCTGCAATGGTGAAAGGTGCTCCTGCCCATTCAAACAAAGGAACTTCAGCACATAGCAACCAGCTTTTAATGATCAGCTTAGCCCATAGTACTCCTCTAATTCACTTCTACTTCAAGGAAGCAAGTAATAAGACTATTTCTGCCATTTTTTTTTTCTCGATTAGAATGAAGTAAATAGAAGCATAAACTTTTTAACATTACTTTGTTGCAGAGATGTAGAGAAAGTCATATGAATGGAACACATCATATTTTTACTTTCTCTACACGAACTATGCACATAGTGTATAGGGAAGGTATTGTATTGCACCCAAAAATTTGAGACCGAGATTTCACCGGAAATACATGTTTTGGGTCCCCTGAATCCAAAAAAAAAGCATTTTTTGGAAAAAGGTCCATGTGTGTGTCTGTGGACAGCATAGCTTAAAAACGAAAAGACCGCTAAATACCAAACTTGGTATTTAATTTAAGTAACTTCCAAGGATGCGACACGAAAATTTTCAAGAAAATACCCCCCCCAACCACCCTTTACATGTAACTTTTTTCGAAAATGTTGATTTTCTCATAAATGGCTTTAACGATTTTGATTAAAATATGTATATTAAAGATATTTACCTGACAAATAATATGTATATCTTGAATTTTCTGGGAAAAGCTTTCTGAAGAATACTTTATTCTGGATGAATTTTAGGGAATTTTGCATAACTGCTAAACCGTAAGAGATGGATAAAAACTTAACTTACAAAAAATGTAGAGCGCATTAAAACACACAATTTATGTTATATACATTTTTTCCGAGGAGTTGATCGTTTTTGAGATATTCCTTGTTTTTGGTTTCAGACTTGAAAAACTTGTACTTTTCTCATACAAATATTTATCAACGCGTTTGCATACAAACAAAGGAACTTCTGACTTCACTTTAACCTATGATACTCTCATATTTCGCTTCTACTTACAAGGAAGCAGGTAATGAGATTATTTCTGCTATTTTTTTCTCGATTAGCATGAAGTAATAAGAAGAATAAGCTTATTAACAATACTTTGTTGTATCCTGGGTGTTCTGGTTCGTCTAATCCACGTTAATATTGCTACATTATTGTCTAATCATTGAAGAATGGATTGTTTGTGTGTATTTATAACAAGCTAAGCTCCATGGTTACGCGTGTACTCTCAGGTATGATACATAAAACGCGAGTGTGTTCCTTTTTCACAAAACCGCACTCATTGTTAGAGCTACACTGTTGCTACTCTGCATTACTCAGGGAATTTGTGGCTTTTTAAGCCTCTGACCAAAGCGTATAAATTACAAGAGAGTGCTAAGCTCGGCACGGCAGACTACAGCGCCACTCCCCAGGCGCGGGGAACTGCGGAAGCTTTAATATGATTACTGGTTTCCGGTTTAATCTGATTATTTATCTCAAATCCCGTAGACAGTTGTTATTGCGTTTTAGCAATAGAGATACTTCCTCCTGCCGTCTACAGCAGCACCTTCGTTCTGCTAGTTTGTGAAGCTTGTTATAAGGTGTCTGGCTAAAAACGGGGCAGTAAAATGTCTTAGCAACACTAATTATAAGTAACTACAAGGGACACTTAGAAAGTAACGAGCGATTTGGCATAACTAAATAAAAAATCTGATGTGTACCATTCACAGGACTTTCTCTACATCTCTGTAACAAATTACTCTTAAAAAGCTTATGCCTCTATTTACTTCATACTACTCGAGAACAAATTAGCAAAAATAGTCTTATTACTTGTTTCCTTGTAAGTAGAAGCGAAATAAGGGAGTACCATAGGTTAAAGTGATAGTCAAAAGCTAGTTGCTATGTGAGAAGTTTCTTTGTTTATATGGACAGGAGTTGACAAATTCCTATATGAGAAAAGTAAGTTTTTCATAGCTGAAACCAAAAACAATGAATATCTCAAAACGATCAACTCCACAAAAAAATGTATATAAGATAAATTGTGTGTTTTAAAGTGCTCTACATTTGTTGTGTAGTAAGTTTTTATCTAAGTCTTACGGTTTAGCAGTTATGCAAAACTCCGTAAAATTCGTCCAAAATAAAGTACTCTTCAGAGGCTATTTCCAGAAAATTCAAGATATACATGTTGTATATTATATTTTAATCAAAATCGTTAGAGCCATTTTTGCGAAAATCAAATTTTTCGAAAAAAGTTCCATGTAAAGGGTAGTTTCTCAAAACCTTCGAGTCGGATCCCTGGAAGATACTAAACTTAAATACCAAGTTTGGTATTTTACCGACTTTTCGTTTTTGAGTTATCGTGCTCACACACACACACACACATACACACACACACGCGGACCTTTTTGTGAAAATGCTTTTTTTGGATATATGGGACCCTAAAACATATATTTCCGGTGAAATCTCGGTATCGAATTTTTGGGTGGAGTGCAATACCTTCTCTGTACACTATGCACATAGTGCGTGTAGAGAAAGTAAAAATCTGATGTTTTTCATTCTCTACATCTCTGCCAAAAAAAAAAAAAAAAAAAAAATGATTTAAAAGCTTATGCTTCTACTTACTTCATGCTAATCGAGAAAAAAATAGCAGAAATAGTCCTATAGGATAAAGTGATAGTCAAAAGCTGGTTGCTATATGACTGAAATTCCTTTGTTCGTATGGACAGGAATTCACAAATTCCTGTATGAAAAAAGCTGAACCAATAACAAGGAATATCTCAAAAACAACCAACTACACGAAAAAAATGTATATGGTTTAAAGTGAGCGTTTTAAAGTGCTCTACATCTTTTGTGTGATAATTTTTTGTCCATCTCTTACGGTTTAGCAATTATGCAAAATTCTGCAAAATTCATCCAGAATAAAGTAGCATTCATAGGCCATTCCTAGAAAAATCAAGATATACATTTTATTTGGCATGTAAATATCTTAAATATATGAGATTTTAATCAAAATCCTTTCTGACATTTTTGAGAAAGTCAAAATTATCGAAATGTTTACATGTATAGGGTAATTTGGGATGGGGAGATTTTCTTGAACTTCGTGTCGCATCCTTGGAAGATACCAAAGTTACAATACCTTCTCTATACACTATGTCCATAGTACGTATAGAGAAAGTAAAAATCTGATGTGTTCTATTCATATGACTTTGTCTACATCTCTGCAGAAAAATATTATTTAAATGGTCATGCTTCTATTTACTTCAGGCTAATGGAGTTAAAATTAGCAGAAATAGTATTATTACTTGCTTCCTTGTAAGGGAGTAACATAGGTTAAAGTGACAGTTAAAAGCTGGTTGCTATATGACTGAAATTGCTTTGTTTGCATGGACAGGAGTTGACAAATTCCTGTATGAGTTATGCAAAATTCCGTAAAATTGACCCAGAATAAAGTAGTCTTCAGAGGCTATTCCTAGAAAATGCAATATATACATTTTATTTGTCAGGTAAATATCTTTAATATACGATATTTTAATCAAAATCCTTAGAGCCGTTTTTCAGAAAATCAACATTTTCGAAAAAAGTTCCATGTAAAGTGTCGTTATGGGGGGGAGGGATTTATCTCAAAACCTTCGTGTCGCATCACTGGAAGATACTAAACTTAAATACCAAGTAGGTAAGGGATGAATTGGATCAGTAGGTAAGGGATGAATTGAGTATTTGGCCCAAAATTCAAACTTTTAAGAATGAAGGAAAACATTGCTTCCATTTTGTATTTGGTATTTTACCGACTTTTTGTTTTTGAGTTATCGTGTTCACAGACACACGGACACACAAACACACGGACCTTTTGCCTAAAATGCATTTTCTTTAGATAAAGGGGATCCTTAATTATATATTTCCGGTGAAATCTCGGTATCGAATTTTTGGGTGTAGTGCAATATTTTCTCTATTCACTATGTACATAGTACGTGTAGAGAAAGTAAAAATGTTTTTTTTCTGGATTCAGGGGAACCCTAAACATGTATGTCCTGGGAAATCTTGGTATCTAATTTTTGGTGGAATGCAATACCTTCTTTATTCACTATGTATATAGTACGTGTAGAGAAAGTAATAATACTGAAATTATTATTATTATTATTATTATTATTATTGTATTATTATTATTAATTACTGAAGATAGACTGAGTGTGTACTATAGCGATTGTTTAGCGGTATTTGTTACAAGCAGCTAAAAGATAAGCTCGCCGGAGACACTGCAGGTCGATGTGGTAATGGATTAAGCTTGAGACAGAGGTAATCAAGTTGAAGCTGGCGCGGTCTGATTTACATGTACAAGGAGGCAACCAACCGCCTGACAATCAGACTTATCTCGAGTAGTAACAAGAATCGCCGTTAGCAGCGCCATTGTCTGCTTCAGTAAATTAGCGGCTGGCTAACACACAAGAAACAACGACATGCTGCCTAATGTATTCACAGTTGCCTATCTTACAGGAATCCTAATACGTGGTTTTCTTGTTGCCAGATTTCAATACATAATGTTACAATAACATTCACATGACTTTCTGTAACTATTCTTCAATAAACTAATCTTACAAAAGCTAATTCTTTTATCTACGTGTGTGTATGTGGGGCGGGGTCAGCGTAGCTCCAAAAAGAAAAGACCGTTTAAATACCAAACTTGTACAGGAAGATTTTCAAGAAAGCTATTTACCTGAGAAATAAAATGTATATCTTGAATTTTTTGGGAATAGGCTCTGAAGACTACTTTATTTTGAATGAATTTTACGGAATTTTGCATAACTGCTAAACTATAAGAGATGGACAAACACTTATCCCACAAAAAATGTAGAGCACATTAAAACACACAATTTTTGTTACATACATTTTTTTCGTGGGGTTGATCGATTTTAAGATATTCCTTGTTTCTAGTTTCAGCTTAAAAAAAAGCATACTATTCTCATACAGGTATTTGTCAATTCCTGTCCATACAAACAAAGGAACTTCAGTCACATAGCAACCAGACTATCACTTTAACCAATGGTACTCCCTTATTTCGCTTCTACTTACAAGGAAGCAAGTAATAAGACTATTTCTGCTAATTTTTTCTCGATTAGCATGAAGTAAATAGTAGAATAAGCTTTTTAAAAATAATTTATTTCAGGGATTTAGAGAAAGTCATGTGAATGGAACACATCAGATGTACATAGTACGTGAAGAGAGAGTGCAAATAATGTCCAGAAACCGCGATGATATTAAATTAAGTTACGGCTCTACCCAGAAATGTATGGAGAGGAAAGTTTGACTACTTTACATCACAACAGACTCACAAAAACAAGGTATCGATTTTCATTAACGATGTTTAAGTGCCGTTAATTGCCAGTCATATCAATAGCAGCACCGATACACGCATCGGCAGCTGGTAAAGAACGGTGGCAGTGGTGTATAAAATGTAATTAGGTACTCTCATAGGCATTGCATTTTTTATGAATTCATCGCATAACACAAACAACGGATTTCTCGCTCCTTCCTCTTTTACAGCCGCAATTAATTTTCATGTTTTAAATATTTCACGTGCATGATATAATGCTGATAGCTAAAATAGTCTGGCTTAATGTGTTATTTTATTTATTGTGTGATAAACTAACTTCATATTGTAACAATTGAGAACACTAGTTTCTGTTAAATTCACTTTGTCACTAGAGCGCTACACATAATACGAGGTACGTCCAGAAAGTAAGTTCCGCTTCAATTTATTTCCGCTGCAGCGCTGCGATCGCAGTTCCGCACATGCGCGGTAGACGCACTGTATCAAGGTGAAGAAACGTGCTCCATTTTGAGATCGCTGTCAGCCACCTACGCTTTGTTGTGCTTGTTTACAGTGTCGGTGTTGATTGAAAATCACGCCGCTTGTGAAATCAGATCTGTGATTCGTTCTCTGAATGCTAGGAAAGTGAAACCAATTGAAATTTATCGGCAAAGTTGCGAAGTTTACGGACAAAATGCGATGAGTGATTCAATGGTGAGAAGATGGGTCCGACAGTTCAATGAAGTGCACGATGAAGAACGAAGTGGGCGTCCATCTTTGGTTACAGAAGGACTGGTTCACGCGATTGATGACAAGATCCAGGAAAACAGCAAGTTTGCAATTAGTGCTCTCGCTATGGAATTTCCCCCAAATCTCACGATCACTAATTCATGAAATTGTTACCGAAAAACTGAAACTTCGTAAACTTTGCTCACGTTGGGTACCAAAGATTCTTACTGAGCAACACAAAACAAAACGGATGGGTAGTGCACTTCAGTTTTTAACCCGTTATGATGAAGACGGCGAAGAATTTCTGACACAAATAGTCACAGGAGATGAGACTTGGGTTTCTTACGACACCTCTGAAAGTAAGCGGCAATCAATGGAATGGAAGCACACTTCATCCCCAGCAAAGGTCAAGCCGAAACAAATCTTGACACCTCGAAAAATGATGTGCACAGGTTCTGGGACTGGAAAGGCATTTTACTCATTGATTTCTTACCGCGTGGTCAAACAATCAAAGTAGATGTTTATTGCGAGACTCTTAGGAAATTGCGCGACACTTAGGAAATTGCGCCGCGCAATACAGAATAAGCGCCGAGGATTGCTGTCAAAAGCTGTTGTTTTTCTTCACGACAACGCACGACCACACACTGCAAATGTGACGAAAAACCTCCTACAGGGATTTGGCTGGGACGTGTTTGACCATCCTCCGTACAGCCCTGACCTCGCTCCTAGCGACTTTCATCTGTTCTTACATCTCAAGTCTTTCCTTGGCGATCAACACTTCAACAATGACGAAGAGCTGAAAGAAAATGTTTCCAATTTTTTGAAGACACAGGCGGCAAACTTCTATGAGGAAGGTATACAAAAACTTGTGCCACGCTATGACAAATGCCTGCAAAATTTCGGCAGTTATGTGGAGAAGTAGTTTAAGAGTTGTAGAATTTTGTACAATAAATAATTATTCTGTATCTGTACACAATTTAATTTTTATTACCAAACGGAGCTTACTTTCTGGACGTACCTCGTACTTTGCGTTCTCGTCATTGCCATAGCAAGTATCGGTTCATTAGATTGACTTTTAACACATTTCACTTACCGGGAAACATTAGCAGCGAATTAGTTGAGCAATTCAGTGCTATACCGGTATGTTGCCATGGTAGCTCAGTGGTAGAGCAACCGGCTAGAGACCGGGCATTGAATTTTTCAGTCTGGCTCTATTTATCGCTGTTCAGTCCAATGCCTTCTCCATCGCCTGAGTTGCTATTTGTAGTAAAGGCAGATGTTACACACTATCAAAAAATCTGATGTGTTACACTCGCATGACTTTCTCTAGCTGTTCTACAAACTTCATACATAAGATTCTTCTTCTTTCTGCACCTTGCTAATCGTGGTACTAATTAGCACAATGTTCTTATTATTTAGTTCCGTATAAGTAGGAAGAAAATAAGAGAATACACTAGGCTAAAGCAATAGTCAAATGTTTTAAAAGCTGTCGTTATGCTGTTGTTATTACAAATCGCTTCTTTTCTTGGCCAAGAGTAGAATAAACGAAACGGACACTCCCGTCTGAGAAAAGTATAAGTACTTCACAACTGAAACTAATAACAATGAATACCTCGAAACGGTAAGCTCCACGAGAAAAATGTATATGACATAAACTGTGTATTTTAACAAGACCTAAATGTTTTGTATAGTAAGTTTTGGCTTTCTCTTACGGTTTACTAGTTATGCCAAATTAAGCAAAATTCATCCAGAATAAATAGGCCTTCAGAAGCTATTCCCAGAAAATTCAAGATATACATTTTATTTGTTAAGTAAATATCTTTAATACATGATATTTTAGTCAAAATCGTTAGAGCCGTTTTTAAGAAAACCAAAACTTTCGAAAAAAGTTCCATGTAAAGGGTAGTTTGGGGTGGGTTTTTTTTCTCAAAATCTTCGTGTCCCATCCCTGGAAGATACTTAACTCAAATACCAAGTTTGGTATTTTAGCTCCTTTTCGTTTTTGAGTTATCGTGTTCACAGACACACGGACACATACACGCGGACCTTTTTCTGAAAATGCTTTTTTTGGATACAGGGGGTCCTAAAACATGTATATCCGGCGAAATCTCGGTATCGAATTTTTGGGTGGAATACAATACTTCTCAATCCCTATGTACATTGTACATATGGGGCTAGATAACGTTCTACGGCACCGGTCGTCCTCATATATAGTTGGCCTCCGAAAGTTTCAGACTTAGAGATTACGAGAACATTACAGTTTACTCATTAGAAAGAGATTACTCTGGGAGGAGAATGTTCTAGACCGCGTGGTAAAGAAGGTTCGAGAAATCTTGCAAAGAAACACCCCGTTATTGTGTGCGTTTGCTCTAGTGTTGCATTGGGCCAAGCAGCGATCTTTTCAGCGGTCACTCTGTCCTACGCGCCGCCGCAAATTAATGCTTTCTTTAACACCAGCCATGTAGAGTAAGACTGAGAAATTCAATGACTAACCGGGATTTGAACTACTGATCATCTGGTTTCCCTCCAATTACTCTGACAACATGCCGGCACGGCACTAAATTTTTCAACTGACTCGCTGGACAGAAACCAGGAGATACATGGTTCAAATCTCGGCTATTGAATTTTTCAGTGTGACTATCTCCCTGACTGCATATCATCAGAACGATAAGCTTTAAGCTATATTAAGACATGCAAGCGCAGAAGTAACGGAGCATATGCGCAGAAAAATGTACTGGTTGCTAGGAAATCATTCTCAAATCGCTGAACATAATAAATTGCTTTTATATAAGCAATTATTAAAACCTATTTGTATGTATAGCTTGTAGATCTGTGACTTCATAAAGAAATCTAATATCAGAATTATACAAAATTTCAAAATAAAATACCACATGGTGTTTAATGCGCCATTATACATCAGTAATGACAAGTTGCGTAGGGATTTAAAAATGGATGAAAAGCAACTTCACAGCTATTCAAACCTGTTGTGATTCAACTATTGGATACCAGTGTTGTATCAAAAAGGTTAAAAGGACAAAGCCTGAAGACTTAGTGCAGTAAGGTGTATACTCATTGGAATAAATTACTGCCAAACAATGACTAATTATGATACTGAAGCTGCTATATAAGTCTTGTACTTCGTTGTTAGTTGCCCTCCGTGGTGTAATGGTTACCATGCCAACTTCATATAACCAAGGTCACGGGTTCAAACGATGGATTTTTTCAGATGTAAAAAAATCCTTAGCGTTGCTTCCTTCGGAAGGGAAGTAAAGCCGTTGGTCCCGTGTCGTAGATTTACGGCACGTAAAAGAACCTCAGGCCTGAAAGAGAGGCCTCCGAGCAAAATTAAGCGGTGTTTCACGCCCAATTTAGAATGGGACGCTGAGGTAGTTAAAGAGCGTCCATAAATAACACGCCATTTTCATTTACTTAGTTGTTGTATGAATGTAATACTCTAAGCATCCCTAAAACAAAACAAACAAAAAAAAATGGAAGACCATTCACAATGCAGTTGTAAGCCTAACGCAAGAAGTTGTCACGGGTTAATAGATCTGTAAATTACCTGCATATATATTCCAAGTGCTCTACAGTTTTCAAATTGAATAACATAACCAACAATACCATATAAGAAAATTCACTAAATATATTACAAATATATAGGTTATAAAAAGTACATATTAATAACTGACGCTCGCGGCAGTGACAAAGCTATACATTTAATTAACTTTGAATTCTCTCTTTGCGCCTTACGATTTGTGGGAGCCAAGTAATTTAAACGTAGATGGTGAGTACATCCACTAAACTAATAAGACTCCATAATCTACTGAGGAAAATGAGACAGTAAATGTTGAATAGCAGGCAATGCATAGAAGAATAAAGGCAATGTGTGGGCAATGCAAGGATAAAGTTTGAAGTTTGTAAACACAGCGTTGCATTGCACCGCCTAGTGTGTCTATGTGAATGCTTGCATTGAATAACGTAGGTGCAAAGTCTTGCGCCTACGCATTGTGAATGAGGCATCACTCAACACCTGAATTAAATTCGCATATTACAATTCCCTAGTGTATCAATAAAATATTATTTGTATATATCTAAAATACTTAGGGCATACAAATACCTAGGAGGACATGAATTTGTTCGTTCTTTCCAACTTTTACGGTTTGTTCGTCAAATGTAGACATTTTTACATATTTGTGTCCAGTTAGCAAGTGTTGCAAATTTTCACAATTGACGTAATAAAGCATTAAAATGTATTGTTTTGTCTTTATTTTATTGCAATGCAACCGTAAAATATGGAACATCCATAGTACATAAGATATGTTGTTGAAGTTTATACCTGTTACTATGTATAATAACAGTGACATTTATGCCATGTTTCAAAACTCTCACTTGATAGTTATCTAAATAACATTTCACTGCTAAACTCATTATTATAATAATTCTGCTCCTCAAGCCGCATTATTAAAATATTCAGATCAAAGTATCAAGTTTTACAGGAGATCTACAATATCTTTTACTTTTTCAGTCACATATGTATAATGTACATAGTAGGCAGAGAAAGTATTGTATTCCACTCAAGGATCGATACTGAGATTTAATCTAAATACCATGTTTTGAGACCCCTGAACCCTAAAAAAAATTAGAAAAAATCAAACGCGCGCGCGCGCGTGTGTGTGTGTGTGTGTGTGTGCGTGCGTGCGCGAGCATGTGGACAGCATAACTGAAAAAAAAAGTCGGCTAAATACCAAACTTGGTATTTAAAGTCGAATATCTCCCACGGATGCGACACGAAGATTTTCAAGGAAATATCCACACCCTAAATTACTCTTTACACGGAAGAATTTTCGAAAATTCTAGTTTTTTCAAAAATGTCTCCAACAATTTTGATTAAAATATCGTATATCAAAGATATTTATATGGAAAATAAAACGTATATGTTGAATTTTTGAGAATTACCTCTGAAGACCTCATTCTCAAAGATGGGGTAGGGGCTTATATTGAAGATCTTCGTGTCGCATTCTTATAAGACTGTGAACTTAAATGTCAAATTTGGTATTTGACAGGCTTTTTGGGCTATGCCACCCACAGACATACTCAAGGACATTTTTCTAAAAAAAGTTTTTTTTTAAAATTAAAGGGGTCTCAAAACACGTATTTCCGATGAAATATCAATATCAAGTTTTCGGGTGGAAAATACAATAACTTGGCGTTTTACTATGCACTTTTACATGTCCATAGTTGACAAACTAAAAACGCAGAGGTATTATCTTAAACTCCAGAATTAATTTTATTGAAACATAAAAATAAAAAGTTTGTGTTTTTTCTCTATTTTGGTTCAACTGAATGTAGCACGATATTTGGTATATCGTGCTATGATAAACAAAGTTTATCTATAGGTGTATCCTTTTTCACAAAATTCAACTTTATTTATTGAGGTTCTGTAACAATTATGGTTCTTATATTTTGCTCATAAGCCTCTGTATCAGGCTTGGGCTTCTTATACGTGCGGTAAATTTACGACAGGTGAGAGCGGCTTTCTTTCCGTTATGAAGGAAACCATACCGTGTTTGAACCTACGAACTAGAAGCTAGTATCCATAGGTCACTTTTTTCTAACGAGCATACTCCTTCACTGGACTACATCGAAACTCATAGCGTGCGGATATGAAACCTAATTGCACCCTAGTGACTACCAGTAACCAGCAGTACATGGACATGAAGATTCAGTAACAAATTCACGAGGACTGTAAATTTCAGTCCCTCGTATAAATTTACCGTATTCTCTTACTATGATAGGAGGATACGTTTCCCATTTTTGTAACTGTTTATTTATACTTATGAACTGTAAAATATAAACTAGAAATCTTCTTCCATCGCAACAGGTAGTAAAAATAGGTATTACATTCACATGAAGTTTCACGGATGTTCTGCAACGAATTATTCTTATAAAATAGTTTTATTACACATTTACTTGCATGTAAAACGGAAATATTACGTTAACTCTATCTTTTAAAAACTGGTAACTATGTGATGACTTCAAAATTCCGTTCGCCTTGCATTACTAGATATTAAATGGTAATAAAACGAATGATGACTTTCCCTATGACAAAAGTGTTAGTGTTGCTAATTTTAAACCAATAATAAGGAATACCGCAATGTGATTAACTCCAAAAATAATATATTTGACTAGACTGCATTCCTTAACGAGATCTATATTTTTGTATATCTCTTTACTTTTTATCAGTAGTATCTTCAACACGAAGATTTTTAGGAAAATCCTCTAACCCAAACTACCCGTTATTTGTAAAACTTTTGATTTTCTCAAAAATGGCTAACAAATTTGATTAAAATGCCGTTCGTATATTAACGATATTTACACAACAAATAAAATTTATATCTTAAATTCTCTGGGAATAGCCTTTGAAGACCTCTTCATTCTGGATGAATTTTGCTGAATTTTGCCTAACTAGTAACCCGTAAGAGATAGACAAAAACTTACTACACAAAATATGCAGATCACGTTGAAGCACATAGTTTATTTAATAGACATTTTTTTTCGTGGAGCTCACTATTTTGGAGATATTCCTTGTTATTGATTTGAGTTTTAAAATATTTGTAAAAGCTTTTCTCATACGGAAATTTGTCAACTCCTGGCAATGCAAAGAAACGGATTTCATCCACACGGCAATCAGCTTTTAAAACATTTGTTTTAGCCTGGTGTATTCCCTTATTTCGCATCTACTTAAAAGAAAGTATTTCTGCTAATGTTTATCTCGAATAGTATGAAGTAGATAGAAGAATAAGTTTTTGAACAATAATGCAGAGAAAGTCGTCTGAACAGAACACATCAGATTTTTTGTTAGGTTGTTCACAGTCACGCATGGATCTATTTCTTAAAATGTTTTGTTTGTTATTTCTTCTTTTGAAATCAGCGGTCTCAAAATATATATTTCGAGTGAAATCTCAATATTGAATTTTTGGGTGAAATACAAGGTACCTCCCCTACTTAGTATAGGTAGTAGAGAAATAAGTAAGTAATCTAAATTAAATAAAAACGTTCTGGCTTCCTTTTACTAGATTTAATGGAGAAAAGACTGTAATTTGTCAACGCTTGGTTGTCATTTTTTTTTTTCGCATTATACACTCATTTAGTGGTGTCCATAATGAGAAACCCTCGTAAACGTGAGGAATGCGACGTTTTCCCCACCCGTTTTACCGCCAGACAAAGCCTTAAAGTTTGTTTTTTCACTCGGACGTGACTTCCTTTTTCTCCTTGCTACGTGGCACCAAAGGAACGAAAATATTGAATTAAACAAGGAACCTGTTGATTCAGGGCATGAGAATGTCCCTTGGCCTTGAGATAGTGTTTGAAATATAAAATACCTGTGTATCGCCATTTCGTGATCGTTTGGGGCAAGGCTCACAATATATGTAGTACGAACCAGAACGGCAAATATGAAGTAGTAACACGCGCGTTTTATGATACAAGTTTTCACAAATTCGCGGCAGCGGCGTCAAAATAATAGTTTATCCAAAAATATTGAAAATAATGCAAGCATAGAGACTGCAGAAGGTGACAAAGCTGCACATTTAATGAACTAAGAATTACCTCTTTGTGCCTTACCTTTTATGAGAGCCAATAAATCTAGAGTAGATGATGTGGACGTCCATTAAAGGGAGTCGAAATGCCCTATCTTACCTATGTTATGGTTTTACCCAATATCTCAGCAACTATTTCACATAATGAGTTAATTTTACTTTCTCTACACGTGCTATGCACATAGTATATAGAGAAGGTATTGCATTCCACCCAAAAATCTCGATACCGAGATTTCACCGGAAATACATGTTTTGGGTCCCCCTGAATCCAAAAAAACATTTCAGTAAAAGGTGCGTGTGTGTCTGTGGACAGCATAGCTCAAAAATGAAAAGACCGTTAAATACCAAACTTGATATTTCAGTTTGCCATCTTCCAAGAATGCGTCACGAAGATTTTCAAGAAAATTCCCCACCCCCAACTACCCTTTACATGGATTTTTTTCGAAAATGTTGATTTTCTTAAAAATGGCTCTAACGATTTTGATTAAAATATCGTATATTAAAGATATTTAATAAAATGTATATCTTGAATGTTCTGGGAATAGCCGCTGAAGACTACTTTATTCCACAGGAATTTTACGAAATTTTGCATAACTGCTAAACCGTAAGAGATGGACAAAGACTTACCACACAAAAATGAAGAGCATTTTAAAGCACTCAATTTATGTTATACATTTTTTTTTTCGTGGAGATGATTGTTTTTTTAGATATTCCTTGTTTTTGGTTTTAGCTTGGAAAAACTTTTCTCACACAGGAATTTGTCAACTCCATACAAACAAAGGAACTTCAGTCACATAGCAACCAGCTTTTGACTGTTACTTTAACCTATGGTACTCCCTTATTTCGTTTCCACTTAAAGGAAGCAAGTAATAAGACTATTCCTGCTAATTTTTTCTCGATTAGCATGAAGTAAATAGAGGCATAGGCTTTTTAACAATAATTTGTTGCAGAGATGTAGAGATAGTCATGTGAATGGAACACATCAGGTTTTTTTCTTTGTGTGCATATTCAGAGTTTTACCGACAATGCCTTAAAGTTTGTTTTTTCACTCGGGCGTGACACATTTTTTCTCTTTGCTACTTGAAAATATTGAATTAAACAAGGAACCAGTTGATTCCGGGCATGAGAATGTCCCTTGTCCTTGAGATAGTGTTTGAAATATAAAATACCTGTGTACCGGCGTTTTGTGATCTTTTGGGGCAAGGGGTTACTTGTAGAAAGGCTCACAATAAATGTAGTGTGAACCAGAACAGCAGTGATTAAGCTATAACACGCGCGTTTTGTGATGCAAGCTTTTACAATTAACGGAAACAGTTAAAGATCTCGAACCTGTACTGCAACTTTATGATTGCTAGTGAGTCACAAGGTTATCCACTGTCTCTTTCAAAACCAAAAGTTGGTCAGCCCGTAAAAACTGTTTCACTTGTGTTTGTTTATATTCAGGATCTTGTGGAAAACAAAACCGCTAGTCCCCTACTTCCCAGTTCAGTCTTTCGAAATTAGCTTAATTTTACTTTCTAATAAAATATAAACAATACTTATTTATATTCATATGACTTTCTCTACATCTCTATAATATATTATAAATATGCTTATTCTTCTAGCTATTTAATCATAATTGAGATAAACATTAGCAGAAACGGTCTCATTAGTTAGTTCCTTATAAGTAAAAGGGAAATGAGGGAATAACCTAGGCTAAACTGACAATCAAATGTTTTAAAATATGTATGCTATTGGATTGAAATCAGGTTCTTTGCGTGGCCAGGAGTTGACAAGTTCCCGTATGAGAAAAGTTCTGAGTATTTTAAAACTGAAACCAATAACAAAGAATATCTCAAACATGCTCAACTCCACGAAAAAATGTATATGATATAAATTGTGTTTTAATGAGATCTACATTTTTTGAGTAATAATTTTTGTGTATCTCTTAGGTCCCCCAGTTACACAAAGTTCATCTAGAATGGAGATTTCGTCAGAGTCTATTCCCAGAAAATTCAAGAAATACATTTTGTCATGTGACTTCCTTAAACATAACATATTTTAAACAAGTTCCTTAGTCATTTTTGTGAAAACCAAAATGTTCGATTTTTTTTACTTTCTCCATACGCACTATGTATATAGAGTATAGAGAACGTATTGCACTCCACCCAAAAATTAGATACCGAGATTTCAACGGAAATATGTGTTTTAGGGTCACCTGTATCCAAAAAAAGCATTTTCACAAAAAGGTTCGTGTGTGTGTGTGTGTGTCCGTGAACACGATAACTCAAAAACGAAAAGACAGTAAAATACCAAACTTGGTATTTAAGTTCTGTATCTTCCAGGCATTCGACACGAAGATTTTCAAGAAAATCCCACTTCCAACTACCCTTTACATGGAACTTTTTTCGAAAATGTTTATTTTCTTAAAAATGGCTCTAACGATTATGATTAAAATTTCGTATATTAAAGATATTTACTTGACAAATAAAATGTACATTTTGGATTTTCTGGGAATAGCCCCTGGATGAATTTTACGGAATTTTTAATAACTGCTAAACCGTAAGAGATGGACAAAAACTTACTGCACGAAAAATGTAGAGCACATTAAAACACACAATTTATGTTATATACATTTTTTCGTGGAGTCATCGTTTTTGAGTCATTCCTAGTTTTTTGTTTCTGCTATAAAAGCTTATATTTTTCTCATATAGGAATTTGTCAACTGCTTCCATACAAACAAAGGAACTTCAGTGACATAGCAACCAGCAAGGAACAAAGCAAATATAGCATCAAGGAACCAAGTAATAAGACTATTTCTGCTATTTTAGTCTGATTAACATGAAGTAAATAGAAGTATAAGCTTTTTAAGAGTAATTTGTTTCAGAGATGTAGAGAAATTCATGTGAATGGTACACATCAGATTTTTTTCCATGTAAAGGGTAATTGGAGGTGGGGGATTTTCTCTTCTTTTACATTACAAATAAAATGTAGTATATTTTGAATTTCCTCAGAGTAACCTCAGAAGATCTCTTTTTACTTTCTCTACACGTACAAGTACATATTGTATAGACAAGGTATTGCATTCCACCCAACAATTTGATACCAAGATTTCGCCGGAAATATATGTTTTGGGTCTTCCTGAATCCAAAATAAACTTTTTTGGAAAAAGGTTCGAGTGTGGTTGTGTCTGTGACTATGGACAGTATAGCTCAAAAACGAAAAGACTGTCAAATACCAAACTTGGTATTTAAGATTGATATCTTCCATGAACCCGAAGGCTTTCAAGAAAATCCCCCCAAACTAAATTGCGCTTTACATGGGGAAAATTTCGATTTTTTTTTATTTTCTCAAATTGTCTCTTAACGATTTTGATTAAAATCTCATATATTTAAGAAACGTATATGCCAAATAAAATGCATATCTTGTATTTTCTGGGAATATCCTCTAAAGACCTCTTTGGTCTCGATGATTTTTATTGAATTTTGCATAACTGGTAAAGTGTAAGAGATAGAGAAAAGCTTACTACACGATAAAACACAATTTATGTCATATATATTTTTTGTGGAGTTGAGTTTTTTAAGTATTGCTTGTTATTGGCTTCAGCTTTAAAAACTTATACCTTTCTCATACAGGAATTTGTCAACTCCTGTCCATATAAAGAAAATAACTTGTCACATAGCAACCAGCTTTTGACTATCACTTTAACCTATGGAACTCCCTTATTGCGCTTCTACTTACAAGGAAGCAAGTAACAAGACTATTTCTGCTATTTTTTCTCGATTAGTATGAAGTAAATAGAAGCAAAAGCTTTTTAACAAACATTTGTTACAGAGATATAGAGAAAGCCATGTGAATGGAGCACATCAGATTTTCATTTGTAATTTTAGCCACTTTTAGCTGTTTTAGAAGTAGTTTAGAAACTTTTTATTTTTACAAGTTGGCAACACTGGTGTTTGCCTCACCAAATACAATACACAGAGTTATCTCGACTGGACTATTATTTGGATGAGTTATATGGCTTCTGTTTCCGAGGGTCGCTTATGAAACACTTGAATAGGGGCGACGACAAAGAATAGCCCTGAATCAAAACCGGTGAGTTGATTATCGAGCCAATATAAATCAAAGGGCTTCTTGCCAACTTAGCCAAGTTTGTAAAGCCCTAGAACGTTATGTAACTGATCTGATGAAACCTTAGAGGGAATCGTGCACCATGTCTGGTGCGCACTGACCACGTAGACAAGAAACAGTTTTAACGTAGGCTTGTGGTTGAGAATTGTCACGGTCTTGAGTAAATCGTGCAGTTAAAGGAAAGGGTACGATTATTCCACAAGTACACACTGAAAATAAATATGGTGCTACGTTGGTGTACATCTATAACCAACTCAGCTTGAGAATTTAGAAATTAGAATAGCATCTGCTCCATAAAGTTTGTGATTAGGTACCAGTTGATAAAACTGCTCCTATCACAATTATAATAAGTTTTCGTACTAAAAAAATCGGATGTATACCATTCACATGACTTTCTCTACATCTCTGCAACAAATTATTCTTAAAAAGCTTATACTTCTATTTACTTCATGCTAATCAGAAAAAATTAGCAGAAATAGTCTTATTACTTGCTTCCTTGTAAGCAGAAGCGAGATAAGGGAGTACCATAGGTTAAAGTAATAGTCAAAAGCTGGTTGCTATGTGACTGAAGTTCCATTGTTTGTATGTACAGGAGTTAACAAATTCCTGTATGAGAAAAGCATAAGTCTTTTAAAGCTGAAACCAATAACAAGGAATATTTCAAAACTATCATGTCCACAAAGTAATATATATAACATAAATTGTGTGTTTTAACATGCTCTACATTATTTGTGTGGTAAGTTTTTGTCCATTTCTTACGGTTTAGCAGTTATGCAAAATTCCTTAAAATTCATCTAGAACAAAGTAGTCTTCAGAGACAAATCCCAGAAAACTCAAGATGTAAATTTTATTTGTCAGGTAAATATCTTTAATGTTTGATATTTTAATCAAAATCGTTAGAGCCATTTTTGAGAAAATCAAAATTATCGAAAAGGTAGTTGGAGGTGGAATTTTCTTGAAAATCTTCGCGTCGCATCCTTGGAAGATACCAAACTTAAATACCAAGTTTGGTATTTAATGGTCTTTTCGTTCTTGAGTTATGCTGTCCACAGACACACACACATACACACGGACCTTTTTGTAAAAATTTTGTACTATGTACATGGTACAGGTAGAGAAAGTGAAAAGTAACACATCATTTATTAAAATACAGGGTTACTACAAAAGAAGTAGACAACTTCAACTGTCTGTAAAACAAAAACTATTAGAGATAGCAACCTAATTATTTTAGAGGTATGTTGAGAAACTCTCAAAGTTTTGTTTGTTACTATTGGTAACGCTGTAGTGTTTTGTTTGTTCTTGCAGAAGCTGAAATGGCGGAAAATTCTGTGGAAAAGGCATATTGCGTGTTGGAATTTGCTAGAACGCAATCAGCAACTGTTGTCCAACGACATTTTAGAACACGTTACCCCAAAAATGAAATGATGCGCTCACAAAAACCAGCATCGTCTTCATCATGTCGCAACATGCCGATGCAAAAGTCACGCCGTATGACCTTATCTTCTTCACTCAGAAACTGCAACATCTGTAATCTGTAAGGCATCATGTGCAGTCGCTTCCGCAAGATTTTCCATACAGTTTGCTGTGGAATTTGTAATTGCATGCTTGCCCTAGATGTCGATTTCTGTGGGCTTCTTATGTAGGCAGAACGAACACGTTCAACGTTTTCTTCCGAAACTCTTGGTCTTCCCGAGCTCTTCCCTTTGCACAAACATCCCGTTGTCTCGAATTTTCTATACCAGTCGTAGATTGACTGTCTAGTCGGTGGCGTTTTGTGGTAACGTGTTCTAAATGTCGTTGGACAACAGTTGCTAATTGCGTTCTAGCAAATTCCAACACGCAATATGCCTTTTCGACAGGATTTTCCGCCATTTCAGCTTCTGCAACAACAAACAAAACACTACAGCGTTACCAATAGTAACAAACAAAACTTTGACAGTTTCTCAACATACCTCTAAAATAATTAGGTTGCTAACTCTAATAGTTTTTGTTTTACAGGCAGTTGAAGTTGTCTATTTCTTTTGTAGTAACCCTGTATATGAAGCTCTCAGCCGGCATCAACAAATGATACTGACCAGTTTAAGAATTGGACATACTAAACTAACTCCTAACTATGTATTCACCAAAGAGCAACCCCGTTTCAGAGACTTATCAGTCAAGTACGTCATAACGGAATGTGCTCACCAAGTACAGAACCAGCCATCATATTCCTCCAGATCTTCAGGCAGCACTCGACGAACCAACGAATATCATCATTGTTCAAATACATAAAAATTGTAAACTTACTACTGCACTGCAAAATATTGTATACTTTTAATACACTGCTGTATGAAACGCAACATAATATATAAATATTATTATTAGAATCCCAATAGTTAATGTTAAAATCTAAATACAATTATTAAATTAATACTAAATATTGTGTTAAAGTTGTTATTGCTATATGCTGTTGCTACAAGACCTATGTAGTTAGGCGACATTATATAAAATTATAAATAAAAACAATATTTTACGCAGTTTTACTTTCTCTACACTATTATGTACATAATCTATAGAAAAGGTATTGCATTCCACCCAAAAACTGTATTGCGAGATTTCACCGGATTTACACACCTTAGGGTCTACTGTATCAAAAAATCTGATGTGTACCATTCACATGACCTTCTCTATTTCACTGCAAAAAATTATTTTTAAAAAGCTAATGCTTCTATTTACTTCATGCTAATCTAGAAAAATTAGCGGAAAGTAGAAAGGAAATAAGGGAGTAGCATAGGTTAAAGCGACAGTCAAAAGCTGGTTACTATGTGACTGAAGTTCCTTTGTTTGTATGGACAGCAGTTGACAAATTCCTGTATGAGAAGAGTTAAGATTTTCGACCCTGAAAACAAAAATCAGGAATATCTCAAAAACGATTAACTCCAAGAAAAAATGTATTCAACATAAATTGTGTGTTTTAATGTGATCTGCATTTTTTGTGTGATAAGTTTTTGTTTATCTTTTACGGTATAGCAGTTATACAAAATTCTGGAAAATTCACTCAGAATAAAGTAGTCTTTCAGAGGCTATTCTCAGAAAATTCAAAATATACATTTTATTTGTCGGGTAAATAACTTTAATATACGATATTTTAATCAAAATCGTTAGAGCCATTTTTTAGAAAATGAAAATTTTTGAAAAAAGTTCCATGTAAAGGGTAGTTTGGGGTGGGGGATTTATCTCAAAATCTTCGTGCCGCATCCCTGGAAGATACTAAACTTAAAAACCAAGTTTGGTATTTTACCGACTATTTGTTTTTGAGTTATCGTGTTCAAAGGCACACGGACACACACGGACCTTTTTCAGAAAATACTTTTTTTTTTGGATACAGGGGACTCTAAAGCATATATTTCCGGTGAAATCTCGGTATCGAATTTTTGGGTGGAGTGCAATACCTTCTCTATACACTATGTACATAGTGCGTATAGAGAAAGTAAAAAAAAAAGCATGTCTGTGGGAAAAAGAAACGAAATATCGGTTAAATATCAAACTTAGTATTTAAGTTGGCTATCTTCCAAGAAAGTGACACGAAGATCTTGAGGAAAATTTCCCCACCCCAAACTGCCCTTTCATTATAAAATTTTCAAAAATATTGATTTTCACGTCTCGAACGATATTGAGCAAAATATCGTATATTAAAGATATTTACATCCTAAATAAAATGTTTATATTGAATTTTCTGGGAATAGTCTCCGAGGACCTCTTTATTCTCGATGAGTTTTGTGTAACTGGCAAACCGTAAGAGATAGACAAAGACTTACTACACAAAAATGTAAATCATTAAGTAACACAACTTATGTCATTTATTTATTTATTTATTTTTTTGTAGAGTTACTGTTTTCAAGATATTCCGGATTATTGGTTTTAGTTTTAAGTCACTTAAACTTTTCTCAAGCGGGAAGACATCTTTCTTCTCGTTTCTCGTGTGTTTACTTCTGGCAAGCAAAGAGATTGGAATTTCGATTATTTTGCATAGCTTTTAAAGGACGAGACTATCGCTTTATCCTGTGCATTTTATTATTTGTCTTCAATTTTCAAGGAAGCTAGTAATAACACTGATTCTGCTTATGTTTGTCTTGATTAGCATGATGTAGATAACAGATTAATGTTTTGAATAAAACGTTTGTTTACCGAACAACTAGAGGACATTATATGAATGGTACACATTAGATTTTGTTTCCTTATACTACAAGAAAGCATGTAATAAGGACAATTTCTAATGTTTTTCTTGAATAGTATTAAGTAAATAGAAGAATAAGCTTTTTAACAATAAATTGTTACACAGATGTAGAGAAAGTCATGTGAATGAAACACATCAGATTTTTTTTATCCAAACCCGTAGTTAATTTTCGGACACGTATAGACAGACAGACAGACAGACAGAGTTTATTTTCAGTCATTAAATATAAAACATACATAGGCTATGTCATTAGAGAATAAAAAGTAATTAAACATTCTACATACAATAGTATTACAAGAATACTTTTAAAAAAAATCTTAAGTTTTCCATTCACATGACTTTCTCTATATCTCTGCAAAAAATATTAAAAACCTTATTCTTCTATTTACTTCATCCCAATCGAGAAAAGATTAGCAGAAATTGTCTTATTACTTGCTTCATTGTAAGTATAAGCGAAATATGGGAGTATCATAGGTTAATGTGATAGTCAAAAGCTGGTTGCGTGTATTTGAAATTCCTTTATTTTTATGGACACGAGTTGACAAATTTCTATCTGAAAAAAGTATAGGTTTTTTAAAGCTGAAACCAATAGCAAGGAATATCTAAAAAAACAATCAACTTCAAGAAAAATATGTATATAATATACATTGTTTGTTTTAACATTACTGTACATTTTTGTGAGGTAAGTTTTTGTCCATCTCTAACGGTTTAGTAGTTATGCAGAAATCCGTAAAATTCATCCAGTATAAAGTAGTCTTCAGAGACTAATCCCAGAAAACTCAAGATATACATTTTATTTGTCAGGTAAATATATTTCATAAACGATATTTTAATAAATATCGTTAGAGACATTTTTGATCAAAATTTCGAAAAAAAGTTCCATATAAAGGGTAGTTAGGGGTGGTGGGATTTTCTTGAAAATATTCGTGTCGCATCCTTGGAAGATACCAAACTTAAATACCAAGTTTGATATTTAAGGAACTTTTCGTTTTTGAGCTATGCTGCGCGCAGACACACACGGACATTTTTCTAAAAATGCTTTTTTTTGTTTCAGGGGTCCCAAAATATGTATTTCCCGTGAAATCTCGGTATCAAATTTTTGGGTGCATTGCAATATCTTCACTATACACTATGTACATAGTACGTATAGAGAAAGTAAATAAGATAATATTAATACCAGTTCATAAATTTCTGAAATACTATAAAGAGGATTTGCCAACAAGGTTGTTCTTATCCTGATATTAAGCGAACAAGACTGGACTTAATCGCATACTTTCCGCAGCGTCATCTTGCTGAGTACTGTTTTATTTCACGCAAACGTAGAAAATGCATTTTCTATCACCTCTGGCTACAAAACAAAAGCAAGCAAGTAATTCAGATCTTGCTGAAGCAGTCACATTATCGTATCTTTAGTATCCTACATTACGAATGAACCATTTACATTCTCCTCCAGCACGCACATAATCTCGCGACTTGCTCTGCATTACCCGCCCTGTCGGTGTTGAGTAAACAAGCAACAAAAGACGGTGGCGGCGCGCACCATTGCAGCTGTAATGAGAAGCAATGCACCAGAAGCAGAGTTAATGAGAAAACGGTCTCAGCATGGTGTTCATGGCGTTATTTGTCTCCTGTTTGAACGGTAGATAAGCTAAAGAGTACCTTTGTTTGAACATCATAATTGGCAATTAATTTAGATAGGTGCATAAAACTGGGTAGGTAATGCGTGTGCGAAGAACAAGCTGATAAATATCATGTTATACAGCGACGATATTACTCTATGTTTTTGATAGAGGCTCTAGTTGTTCCAACTGTTAGACAAAGTAAAACATTCATTCATTTAGAGCAGTAAAAGTGGCCAATTGCACTAAATCGCAGTGGCTTTTTCCTTTCTCTATACGCACTATGTACATAGTGTATAGAGAAGGTATTGCACTCCACTCAAAAATTCGATACCAAGATTTCACCGGAAATATATGTTTTAGGGTCCCCTAAATCCAAAAAAAGCATTTTCGGAAAAAGGTCCGTGTGTGTGAGTGTGTGTCTGTGAACACAATAACTTAAAAACGAAAAGTTGGTAAAATACCAAACTTGGTATTTAAGTTTAATATCTTTTAGGGATGCTACACGAAGATTTTGAGAAAAATTCCCCCAACCCAAACCTTCCTTTACATGAAACTTTTTTAGAACTTTTTTATTTTCTAAAGAATGGTTACCGATTATTGTTAAAATTTCGTATATTGAAGATATTTACCTGACAAATAAAATGTATATCTTGAATTTTCTGGGTATAGACTCTGAAGAGTACTTTATTCTGGTTGAGTTTTACGGAATTTTGAATAACTGCTAAACCGTACGATATGGACAAAAACTTACAACACGAAAAATGTAGAGGACGTTAAAACACACAATTTATGATATAAACATTTTTTTCGTGGAGCTCATCGTTTTTGAGACATTCCTTGTTTTTGGTTTCAGCTTTGAACAACTTGTACTTTTCTCATACCGGAATTTGTCAACTCGTATCCATACAAACAAAGGAAATTCAGTCACCTAGTAACCAGCTTTTGACCTAACTTTAACCTAAGATATTTCGCTTCTACTTACAAGGAAGCAAGTAATAAGACTATTTCTGCTAATTTTTTCTCGATTAGCATGAAGTAAATAGAAGAATAAGCTTATTAACAATAAGTTGTTACACAGAATTAGAGAAAGTAATGTGAATGGAACACATCAGATTATTCCTTCCTTGATGGTGCTCTGTACGAGAAAAGAATAATCTTTCATATTTACCATCTTTCTACAGCGTACATAGTATTGCATTACACCCAAAATTCGATGCGAAATTTTACTTGAAATACACGTGGGTTCCTATATCAAAGAAAAAATCTCCTGTGTTACACTCACATGACTTTCTGTAGCTGCACTTCAAACTTCTTACAAAATATTCTTCTTCTTTCTACACCATGTCAATTGAGATAAACATTAGCAGCATATTCTTATTACTTAGTTCCTTATAAGAAGAAGGGAACTAAAGAATACGCAATGCTAAAGTGATAGTCAAATGTTTTAAAAGCTGTCGTTATGTGATTGTCGTTGAAACTCGCTTCTTTGCTTGGCTAGCAGTAGAACAAAAGAAAAACGGACACATCCTGTCTGAGAAAAATACAAGTACTTTACAATTGAAACCAACAACAAGGAATTTCTTGGAAACGGTTACCTCCACAAAAAAAAAAAACGAAAATAATATAAATTGTGTGTTTTGATAAGATCTATATCTTTTGTGTAGTAAGTTTTTGTCTCTCTCTTACGGTTTAGCAGTTAAGCAAAATTCGGCAAAATTCGTCCACAATAAAGAGGTCAACACAGGCTATTCCCACTAAATTCAAGACATACATTTTATTTGGGATGTAAATAGCTTTAGTATACAACATTTTAATCAAAATCGTTACAGCCATATTTTAGAAAATCAATTTTTTCCATGTAAAATGTAGTTTGCACTCAGAGGATTTTCTTGAAAAGCTTCGAGTCGCATCTTTGGAAGATACAAAACTTAAATACCAAGTTTGGTATTTAAAAGTCTTTTCGTTTTTGATCTATGCTGTCCTAAAACATACACACACGGACATTTTTCTAAACATGCCATTTTCGGACTCAGGGGGAACCCAAAACATATATTCCCGGTGAAATCTCGACATCGAATTTTTGGATGGAATACAAGACTTCTCTATCCCTATGTACATATATATGCGAGTTAGAGAAAGTAAAAAGAATAAAATAAAAATCCTGGTGTGTTTCTGTCCGTGTGTTACGAAAAGTATGTTTAAAAAACTAACATTAAAAATATTTACAGGAAAATTTAAAATATGTCTTGAATGTTCCCGTAACAGCTTCTTAAGTATTCTTCTTTCTGTATAACTTTTGCATAATTGTTATACTGGAACATCTAGATTAATATTTACTAGTAAAACAAAATTGATGTGTAAATTCACATGATCTCAGTAACAAATTGTTATAAATAAGCTTATTTTTCTACCTACTTCATGCTAATCGAGATACATTTTAACAGAAATTGTCTTTATTAATTGCTTTTTTTTGTAAATAGAAGGGAAATAAGGGCGGACACTAGGCTAAAGCAATAGTTAAACCTTTTAAAAACTGGTTGTCATGTGCATTGGCTGGAGGCTACAAATTCCCCTCCGAGAAAAAAATATTTTAAAACTGAAACCAATAATAAGGAATATCCCAAAATGATGAACTGCATGCAAAAAATGTATGATAAATTGTGTGTTTTAAGGAGCTCTATATTTTTTTTGTAGTAAATTTTTGTCCATTTCTTACGGTTTACCAGTTATGCAAAACAAAACAAAACAAAATCTGATGGGTTCCATTCACATGACTTTCTCTACATCTCTGCAACAAATTATTGTTAAAATGATTATACTTCTATTTACTTCATGCTAATCCAGAAACAATTAGCAGAAATAGTCTTATTATTTACTTCCTTATAAGTAGAAGCGAAATAAGGGACTAGCGTAGGTTAAAGTGATAGTCAAAAGCTGGTTGCTATGTGACTGAAGGTCCTTTGTTTGTACATATGAACAGTTGATAATTTTTTGTATGAGAAAAGCTTTAAATTGAAACAAAAACAAGGAATATCTCAAAAACCACCAACTCTACGAAAAAAATGTGTATGACAAATTGTATGTTTTATCGTGATTTACATGTTTTGTGCAGTAAGTTTGTGTTTCTCTCTTACGGTTTACCAGATATGTAAAATTCAATAAAAATCATCTAGAATAAACAGGTCTTTTGAGGCTATTCCCAGAAAATTCAAGATATACATTTTATTTGGCAAGTAAATTCGTTGAGTATAAGAGATTTTATCAAAATCGTTAGAGCCATTTTTGAGAAAATCGAAATTTTTTCAAAAGGGTGGTTTGGGGTGGGGGTATTTTCTTGAAAATCTTCGTGTCGCATCCTTTGAAGATACAGAACTTAAATGCCAAGTTTGGTTTCTAATGGTGTTTTCGTTTTTGAGCTATGCTGCCCATACACACACACGGATATTTTTCTAAAATGCTTTTTTTGGATTCAAGGAGTGTCTCGCTATCGATACCCGAATTTTTTAAAAGATGTTTGTAGTCCCGTTTCTTTGCACTGCCAGAAGTTGACAAAAGTCATCGTATAAGAAAAGTTTAAGTAATTTAAAGCTGAAGCCAATAATAAGAAATATCTCGGAAATAGTCAACCTCACGAAAGAATGATGCGACATAAATTGGGTGTTTTAATGAGATCTATATTTTTTTGCGTTCTTAGTTTTTATCTGATACGGTTTACCAGTCATGCAAAATTCATCCAGAATGAAGGGTCTTCACAGAAAATGCTAGATATACATGTAAGCATCTTTAATATACGAAATTTTAACCAAATTAAATTTAATCAAAATCGTTAGAGCCTTTTTAATTAAATCAAACATTTCAAAAAAAGTTTCCATGTAAGGGTAGTTTGGGGTGGGGGAATTACTTGAAAATCTTAGCTTCTTGGAAGATATTAAATACCAAATTTGATATGTATCCTTTTTTGAGCTTTTCTGCCCGCACACACACATATTCTGATATTTTTCTACACGTGCTTTTTTATTCGGGGGGGGGGTTCAAAATATGTATTTCTGGTGAAACTTCGACATTAAAATGTTGGGTGTGGAATACAATAACAACTTCTATTCAGTATGTGCATAGTGCGTGTAGAGACAGGGGAAATTATTGACGCCGTCAGTTGCCATGATTTTCTCGGTGCCACCGGTGTGACGGAATTTTGTCCCGCAGGTGGTTTGTCAAATACCATAAAAATTTGGAGTCGATGGCCAACACCCAACTGACATAAGCAGAGCGACAACATATACCAACATTTTTTTTAGACATTTAGATAAATAAAATCGAATGTGTTCCATTTACATGGCTTTCTCTACATATTCTGTAACAAAATATTGTTACAAAAGTTTATTCTTCTATTTACCTTATGCTAATCGAGTTTAACATTAGCAGAAACTGCTTTATTACACAGTTTCTTATAAGTAGAAGGGAAAGAAGGGAGTACACTAAGCCAACGCGAGAATCAAATCGTAATCGGTAGGTGATCGAAATTCGGCTCACTAAACATACATCATAAATTACATTTAAGAAAAATAAAGTTTTTTTTTTTTTTTAAAAATGAAGACAATAATGAAGTTTTCACCATAAATATGTGTTGCTTTTTTTTCTAGTAAATATTAGTCTATCTCTTCCGCTTTAGCAGTTATACAAAAGTTATCCAGAATGAAGCATACTTCAGAGGTTTTTCCGAAAATTTAGGACATATTTTAAATGTTTCTTGTTAATATTTTTAATATAACATATTTAGTCAAAATTTTTAAACTGACTTTTCGATTGTACTTTCTCTGCACATACTATGTGCATAGTACATGTATCCAAAAAATCGATACTGTGATTTACACGGAAATATATGTTTTGGGTTACCCTGACTTAAAAAAAAGTATCTTTAGAAAAAGGTCCGTCTATGTATGTGTCCGAGTGTTTGTAAACACGATAACTCAAAAATAAAAAGTTGGTAAAATACCAAACTTGGCATTTAAATTTAATATGTTCCAGAGATGCGACACTAAGATTTTGACGAAAATTCCCCCACCCCAAACTATCCTTCATTTGGAAAAAAAATTCGAAAGTTTTGATTTTCTCAAAAATGGTTAAAACAATTTTTATTGTCATTACATATCTTTATTTTAAATACAATTAATAATTTGAATTTTCTGAGAATACCCTCTGAAAAGCTCATTATTCTGAACTAATGTTGATGAATTTTGCATAATTAGTAAACCTTAAGAGATAGACAAAAATTTACTACTCAGAAAATTTAGAGCTCCCTTAGTCATATATATTACCTTCTCTACACGTACTATGTACATAATGCATAGAGATTCAATACCGAAATTTCACCGGAAATACATGCTTTAAAATCCCCCGAGTCCAAAAAAAGCATTTTTAGAAGAATGTTCAGTTTGTGTGTGTATGTGTGTGTGTGGGCAGCATAGCTCAAAAACGAAAAGTCCATTAAATACCAAACTTGGTATTTAGGTTCAGAATCTTCCAAGGATGCGACACGAGGATTTTCAAGAAAATCCCCTCACCCCAAACTATCCTTTACATGGAAAAAGTTTAGAAATTTTTTATTTTCTCAAACATGGCTCTAACGATTTTGATTAAAATGCTGCTTATTATATATGCTTATATATATATATATATATATATATATATATATATATATATATATATATATAGATTTGTCATATCTTTAATCTTATATGAATTGCCAAAATGTATTTCCATACATCAATTCCAAACTATTGTATCAAATTGAACAACTGCTTTTTTGTTGTTCCCCCCCCCCTTCTTTCTTTATTGTCACGACATGGTGTGTATGAACAATAATAGTGTGAAGAGAAATACATTTCGGTTGGTAGCCGCCAGATGGCAGTGGTACCGCGTTTATTTGTTGCTAAATGGTCGTAGTACTGCTACATTTTCCCATTCAATGTTAAGGTAACGTATCAATTCATCGAGACAATGACGCAGCGCAGCAGTAAAATTCAATTCATTTTATATGTTAAATGTCCTTTCCTTACTCCTATCATTTAAAATAAAGAAGCAAAAAAGTTTTCTTGGCGACGAACACCTAAACTGCGTATTTATTTATTTACCGCTAGATGGCGTTAGTACTACTCTATTCTCCTTCCCCGTTCAATACTAAGGGAGTGCATCCGGTTATGAAGTCAATGACACAAAATATCGGTGAAAAGTAAATATATTTCTTATGTGTTAACTATCGTTCCCTTGGTCACATTGTTTAAATAAAGAAATAAGAAATACCTATAGTTTTGTTGTAATCCTTTAGAATGAACAAGTTATAAACTATGCACATAACAAATAATCCTTCTTGGAATCCGAAAACAGCTGAGAAATGGCGGGACCCGGATAGTAAACCGTTTTAGGTTAACTTCCTATTGCGATGTTGGTTATTTGAGGTTATGTGTACATGAGCTAGCTAAAAGTGATTTCATCAGAACATGAAGATACCCTATTCACCATCATACTGCAATTGCGGTGCTCTTAATACATTTTATTAAGTAATGATGTGCTTAATCGAAGAATACCACTAATGCCAACCGACTATCTTTTTGAATTGAAGCGTATTCAGTTTCCGGTGCGTTTTGCGTTCGCAAAACAACAAATCCCAAGGTAAATTGTTAGGAGTCTGTGGAATATATCTTAATTTACCGTGTTTTTTGCATGTGCAGTTGCACGTTGCGTGCTCGAGAGTCGGCAAACCATCGGCACTATTTGTGCATTACAAGACATTACAATAAAGCATTGTCAAATTATTTAATGTGAATTTTATTTCTAAAATGGTCGTACTGTAAACGGAAGATTTTTTCTCAGTCTTTTCATTAGGTACACCACCCGTACGAAGGCTAGTAAAATCTATATCTTGAATTTGTGGCACTAGCCTCTGAAGATACACATGAATGAATGAATTTTGCATAACTGTTAAAACGTAAAACATGTTGTGTGTTTAGAGACATTCTTTGCTATTTGCTATAGTTTAAGCCTAGTGTATTGCCTTATTTTCGTTCATCTTCATAAAGAACTAATACGACCATTTCTGCTAATGTTTATCTCTATTAGCCTGAAGTAGATAGAAGAATAAGTTTATTACAGAGATGTGAAAGGGACACATTAGATCTTTACTTTCTCTATGCGTACTATGTATATAGTGTATAGAGCAGGTATTGCACTATACCCAAAAATTAGATACCGAAATTTCACCGGAAATACATGTTTTAAAACCACCTGAATAAAAAAAAAGCATTTTTAGAAAAATGTCCGTGTGTATGTCTGTCTCTCTATGTGTATGTGTGGCTTTGGGTAGCATAGCTCAAAAACGAAAAGACCGTTAAATTCAAAACTTGGTATTTCAGTTCAGTATATTCCAAGGTTGCGACACAAAGATTTTCAAGAAAATTCCCCACCAGCTACCCTTTACATCGAAAAAGTTTCGAAAATTTTGATTTTCTAAAAAATGGCTCTAACGATTTTTATTAAAATATTATATATTAAAGATATATACATGACAAATAATATGTAGATATATCTTGAATATTCTGGGAATAGCCTCTGAAGACTAATTTATTCTGGATGAATTTTACGGAATTTTCTGTAACTGGTAAACCGTAAGAGATAGACAAAAACTTACCACACAAAAATGTAGAGCACATTAAAACAGACAATTTATGTTATATACATTTTTTCGTGGAGTTGATCGTTTTTTAGATATTCCTTGTTATTTGTTTCAGCCTTAAAAAGACTTACACTTTTCTCATACTGGAATTTTTCAACTCCTGTCCACACAAACAAAGGAACTTCAGTCACATAGCAACCATCTTTTGTTATCACTTTAACCTATGTTACTCCCTTATTTCGCTTCTACTTACAGGGAAGCAAGTAATAAGACTATTTCTGCTATTTTGTTTTTGTCGCTTAGCATGAAATAAATAGAAACATAAACAAAAGTTTGTTGCAGAGCTATAGAAAAATGTAGTGTTTATATGGTGAATGTGACGAGAGACTTTCAAAGGCGTTGTCTCTCAGTATTACCCGAATATAATTAACTTAAGCAAACATTTATCAGGATGTGTTCAAAGCATTATATTGGTTATTCCTTGTTATAAAGTTGGGCTAGAATATCGAATATTGACAGAACCGGAGCAAATCTTTTTACGTGAAAAGTCTGCCAGGTACATTGATAAACAACTGACTGACGCTGTGTCCTCCAGATAACACGGAATTCATGTAACGTAAAACAGCCTAATGCATTTGCTAACTGCAGGTGAGTGACGTATTTAGGTGTTGTGGCAGACAAGAGGTAGAGTTTCGTATTCCAAGAGTCGTCACGTCACAGTCCGGTGACCGCACACTGCAAAACGTTGTATTCACGTTCTGCAGCATTAGCTGCAAATGTCAGGACGTGGTGCGACCCGAATAGGGCTCCTCAATTGTATTCAATACCTGCTTCTGCACCATCACTGCTTTTTCCCTCACTTCTCAAAAGGTCTGATGTGTTCCATTCACATTACTTTCTCTACATATCTGCTATAAATTATTGTTAAAAAGCTTAACTTCTATTTACTTTATGCTAAACGAGAAAAAATTAGCACAAAAAGTTTTATTACTGGCTTCCTTGTAAGCAGAAGCGAAATAAGGGAGTATCATAGGTTAAAGTGAAAGCCAAAAGCTGGTTGCTATGTGACTGATGTTCCTTTGTTTGTATGGACAGGAGTTGACAAATTCCTGTATGAGAAAAGTATGTTTTTCAAAGCTGAAACCAGAAACAAGAAATTGTTTAAAAACGATCAACTCCATGGAAATAAAATCTGATGTGTTGCATTCACATGACTTTCTCTACATCTCTGCCACAAATTATTGTTAAAAAGCTTAACTTCTATTTAGTCATACTAATCGAGAAAAAAAAATAGCAGAAATAGTCTTATTATTTGCTTCCTTGTAAGTAGAAGTGAAATAAGGGAGTACCATAGGTTAAAGTGATAGTCTAAAGCTGGTTGCTATGTGACTGAAGTTCCTTTGTTAGTATGGACAGGAGTTGACGAATATCTGTCTGAGAAAAGTTTTTCAAAGCTGAAACTAAAAACAAGAAATATCTTGAAGACCATCAACTCCACGAAAAAAATGTATATGATATAAATTGTGTGTTTTAATGTGATCTAGATGTTTTGTGTGTTAAGTTTTTGTCTATCTCTTACGCTTTAACATTTATGCAAAATTCAATAAAATTCATCCAAAATGAAGAGGTCTTTAGAGGTTATTTACAGAAAATTCAAGATATACATTTTATTTGGCATGTGAATATCTTAAATATAAGAGATTTTAATAAAAATCAATACAGCCATTATAGAGAGAGTCAATATTTTCGAAATGTTTTCCATGCAAAGGGTAGTATGGGTTGGGGGGATTTTCTTGAAAATATTAGTGTTACATCCCTACAACCAAACCTATATACCAAGTTTAGTGTTAAACGGTCTTTTCGTTTTTGAGCTGTTCTGTCCACAGACACAAACACGAAAATTTTTATAAAATGCCATTTTTCTGACTCAGGACACCCTAAAATACATATTTCCGGTGAAATCTCGTCATGGAATTTTTGAGTGGAATACAATATTTCTCTATCCACTATGTACACTATACATGCGGGCTAGAAAAAGTAAAAATCTGATGTGCAACATTCACATGCCTTTATCCAGCTGTTCCACAAACAAACCTTTTATTCAAAAGATTATTATTTTATCTACATCAAGCTAATGAAGATAAACATTAGCAGAATTATTAGTCTTACTTGCTTCCTTGTAATTAGAAGCGAAATAAGAAAATGCACAGTGAAATCCTTTAAAACCCGTGTTGGAGAACATATCACATGTACATAAATCAATAACAAAAGCAGAATTGTACAGAATATTATAATATTAAGGAAAGCGATGTTAAAAATAGATGAGAATATTAAGATGTAAAAAGATGTACGAAACCAAATTGTAACCTAGGTAATTAAGGAATAGGCGAGCTAGCTTAATTCCAGGTAGCAGTCCGCCAACCACCACTTGGCTAAGTAACGAAAAAATGAAAAGAGAAAAAGATAGGAAAGGGAGAGACAATAGTGACTTGAATTTCAGGAAAAACAGGGATTTGTAAAATAGAAGGAGAGAAATAAAGGAAGGATGGAAGCATTGGGTTTTTCCAGTCGCGTCTTGAGGACGCGGCACTAACAAATTTTGGCGCAATTTATTTTCATAGTATGCAGTGTGATGCAACCAAGGGACCAATCACAAGTGTTGTTATATTTTATGGCGCGAAAATTTGCGTCACCCTGTGGCAGTACATAAGGGGAGCATGCCCCAGGGTTTTACCCTTCTCAATCTTAATCAGTGTTAATATTTAGTTGAGATCAGAACGTGCTTAGAGATTAGGCCCTTTTTAATTTGTTGAAGTGGTTAATAATCTATACGCACTATGTACATAGTGTATAGAGAAGGTATTGCACTCCACTCAAAAATTCGATACCAAGATTTCACCCGAAACATATGTTTTAGGGTCTCCTATATTAAAAAAAAAAAGTATTTTCACAAAAAGGTCCGTGTGTGTGTGTGTGTGTGTGTGTGTGTGTGTGTATGTGTGTGTGTCTGTGAACACGATAACTCAAAAACGAAAAGTCGGTAAAATACCAAACTTGTTATTTAAGTTTAGTGTCTTCCAGGGATGCGACACGAAGATTTTGAGAAAAATCCCCCCACCCCAAACTACCCTTTACATGGAACTTTTTTTTTTTATTGTTTCATTTATATAGCCCCCTTTAAGATCTAAGGTCATATTTTAGGAATTTGCATCAGAAACAACTCGTTGTCTGTACTTCGTATACACACACATTAACTCTCACATTCATACTTCCAGACTCAGTGGGGGATAGGCAATAATTCTGGTCTAAAGAAAAATTCCCCGCACCAGCCTGGAATCGAACCCGGGATCCCGGGTGAAAAGCCAGCTCGCTGACCACTCGACCACGGAGGCAGTCTGTAAATACATTGTAAGGAAACAAAACTAGCAGATTATTAATGTTTGAAGAATTTTCAGAGAGAAATAAAATCAAGTTTAAAGGGGAAATGTAGTGTTTATTACAAGCTTGTCTCACCTACAAAAAGAATCTTGAGATAATTAGCTGGGTAATACTAGGAGTGGAGTTTTCATCAACTGCTGAGCCGAGGACGCCGGAGATCGGACCACTACATTGGTGATTCCACCATCTGTAGAATAACCCCGCTACACACGGTCGCTGTGTGAAACAACTGAAATACCATTCTCTGCTCTTTCCAGGAGTAAACAAATGAGAAACGAGAAGACATGTCTTCCCGTTCGAGAAAAGTTTATTGATACCGATAATCCGGAATATCTCAAAAACTCTACAAAAAAAAGCTGACGTGTTCCATTCACATGACTTTCTCTATATCTCTGTAACAAATAATTGTTAATAAGCTTATCCTTTATTTATTTCATCTTAATCGAGGAAAATTAGCAGAAATTGCTTTATTGTAAATACAAGCGAAATAAGGGAGTACCATAGGTTAAAGTGAAAGCCAAAAGCTGGTTGCTATGTGACTGATGTTCCTTTGTTTGTGTGGACAGGAGTTGACAAATTCCTGTATGAGAAAAGTAAGTTTTTCAAAGCTGAAACCAAGAAAAGGGAATATCTCAAAAACGATCAACTACACGAAAAAATTGTATATAACAAAAAAAGTGTGTTTTAACGTACTCTACATTTTTTGTGTGTTAAGTTTTTGTCCATCTCTTACGGTTTAGTAGTTATGCAAAATTCATCCAGAATAAAGTAGTCTTCAGAGGCTATTCCCCGAAAATTCAAAATATACATTTTATTTGCCAGGCAAATATCTATAATATATGATATTTTAATCAAAATCGTTAGAGCCATTTTTTAGAAAATCAAAATTTTCGAAAAAAGTTCCATGTAAAGGGTAGTTTGGGGTGGAGGGATTTTTCTCAAAATCTTTGTGTCGCATCCCTGGAAGATACTAAACTTAAATACCAAGTTTGGTATTTTACCGACTTTTCGTTTTTGAGTTATCGTGTTCACAGACACACGGACACACTGACACACGGATGCACACACACACACACACACACACACACACACACACACACACACACACACGGACCTTTTTGTAAAAATGCTTTTTTTAGATAAAGGGAATCCTAAAACATATATTTCCGGTGAAATCTCGGTATCGAATTTTTTTGTGGAGTGCAATTCTTTCTCTATATGCACTATGTACATAGTGCATATAGAGAAAGTAAAAATGGTATATAACATTAATTGTGTGTTTAATGAGATTTACATCTTTTGTGTAGTAAGTTTTTGTTTATCTCCTATGCAATTTCCAGAAAAATCAAGATATATATTTTATTTGTTGTGTAAATATCTTTAAAATACGGAATTTTAATCAATAGTCACTTTTGAGAAATAAAATTTTCGAAAGTTTTTCCATGTAAAGGATAGTTCGGGGTGAGGAGATTTTCCTCAAAATCTTCCTTGGTAGATACTAAACTTAAATACTATGTTTGGTATTTTACAGAGTTTTCGTTTTCGAGTTATCGTGTTCACAAACACACGGAAACACTGACACACGTGGACCTTTTTCTAAAAATACTTTTTTGTATACTGGGCACCCTAAAATCTCGGTATAAATTGTTGAATGCAATAACTTCTCTATAAACTATGTATATAGTATGTGTAGAGAAAATAAAAATATTTTATTGAAGTTTTTGGGTATAACTAGAAGTCTTTTCATTCTGGATTACTTATGCATAACTGGTACACAATCAGCCATAGACAAAAATCGTATTACATAGAACATGTAAATTTCGTTAAAGTTCCCAATGTGTCACATACTTTTAACTTCCTGTATCCGTATGTATATAGAATGCATATAATAACTAGAGATGTTATTATATTGCACCCAAAAATTCGAGATCCAGATTTCACCGGAATATGTTTTGAGGTCCGTGTGTGTATGTGGGCAGCATAGCTAAAAAAATCTGATGTGTTCCATTTACATGACTTTCTCTACATCTCTGCAACAATATTGTTAAAAAGCTTATGCTCCTATTTACTTCATGAAGTTCCTTTGTTTGTATGGACAGGAGTTGACAAATTTCTGCAAGAGAAAAGTATAAGTTTTTAAAGCTGAAATCAAAAAGAAGCAATATTTCAAAAACGATCAACTCTACGAAAAAAGTATATGACATAAATTGTATGTTTTAACGTGCTTTATATTTCTTCAGGGTAAGTTTTCGTCCATCTCTTACGGTTTAGCAGTTATGCAAAATTCCTTAAAATTCATCCAGAATATACCCAGAAAATTCATTATATACATTTTATTTGTTAGGTAAATATCTTTAATATATGATATTTTCATGTAAATTGTTAGAGCCATTTTAAAGAAAATAAATTTCGAAAAAAGTTCCATGTAAAGGGTAGTTTGGGGTGGAGGGATTTTTCTCAAAATCTTCGTGTCGCATCCCTGGAAGATGCTAAACTTAAATACTATGTTTGGTAGTTTACCGACTTATCGTGCTCACAGATACACGGACACTCACACACACGGACCTTTTTCTGAAAATGCTTTTTTACTAAAACATATATTTCCGGTGAAATCTCGGTATCGAGATTTGGGTGGAGTGCAATACTTTCATTATCCTTTACATGGAAACAGTTTCGAAAATTTTTACTATCTCAAAACTGGCTAACGATTAATATCTATATCTTGAATTTTCTAGGAATAGCCTCTGAATACCTGGATGAATTTTACTGTATTTTGCATAACTGATTGACAAAAACTTACCTTACAAAACATATAGATGTCGTTAAAACACATAATTTATGTCATATGCGCTCTTTTTTGTTTCTGAGATACTATTTGTTATTGAGTTCAATTTCAAAATACTTAAAATTAATCTTAAACGGGACCTAGAAAGCGAACCGAAGCTCACTTGTTTCATAACGACGAAATTTTAAAGGATTTGACTATTGCTTTAGGTTAAAGTATTCCCTTATTTCCCTTCTACTTAATACGAAGCAATAATGTTAATATTTATCGAACTAGCATGATGTGGTTAAAAGAAGAATCTTTTGTAATAATAGGTTGTATTAGAATGGCTAGAGAAATTGAGTGCAGCGTATCAACTTTTTAGAAAAAGTTCTGTGTGTCTGTGGACATCATACCTCAAAAAAATCTTATGTGTACCATTCATATGACTTTCTCTACATCTCTGCAACAAATTACTCTTAAAAAGCTTGTACATCTATTTACTTCATGTTAATCAGACTAAAATAGCAGAAATAGTCTTATTACTTGCTGGTTGCTATGTCACTCAAATTCCTTTGTATGGAAGCAGTTGACAAATTCCTATACGAGAAAAGTGTAAGTCTTCATAGCAGAAACCAAAAACAAGGAATGACTCAAAAACGATGACTCCACGAAAAAAAAGTATATAACATAAATTTTGTGTTTTAACGTGCTCTACATTTTTCGTGCAGTAGGTTTTTGTCCATCTCTTACGGTTTAGCAGTTATTCAAAATCCGTAAAATTTATCCAGAATAAAGTAGTCTTCAGAGGCTATTCCCAGAAAATTCAAGATATACATTTTATTTGTCAGGTAAAGATCTTTAATATACGAAATTTTAATCAAAATCGTTAGCCATTTTAAAGAAAATGAACATTTTCCTAAAAGTTCCATGTAAAGGATAGTTTGAGGTGGGGGCATTTTTTTGAAAATCTTCGTGTCGCATCCCTGGAAGGTACTAAACTTAAATACCAAGTTTGGTATTTTATCGAATTTTCATTTTTGAGTTATCGTGTTCACAGACACACGGACACATGTACACACACACCTTTTTGTGAAAATGCTTTTTTTGGATACAAGGGACCCTAAAACATATATTTCCGTTGAAATCTCTTTGGGTGGAGTGCAATACCTTCTCTATACACTATATACATAGTGCGTATAGAATAAGTGAAAATTTTATATGTTCTTTTGCTTTGTGCACAAATCGGAATCACTAGAGGCACGATTAACTATTCTGTGTTCCTTTAATTAGAAACGTTTTGATGTCACTCTGCGATTTTTTTTTTTTTTTTTTTTTTGAAACAAGTCTCGTGACAGCATGTTTGCTTCGTTGTGATGCTATAAATATATAAAATCAGATGTGTTACATTCACATGACATTCTCTAGCTATTTTACAAACAAAAACTATTCTTACAAAATATTGTTCTTCTATTTGCATCATACTAAACGAGATAAACCTTAACACAATTAGTCTGCTATGTATTTCCTTATAAGTAGAAGGGAAATAAGAGATACGCCAGGCTGAAGCGAGTTTACTCTTTTAAAAGCCGATCGATATGTGAACAATTGAGCTTCATTTCTATAAAAACGACACGAAGATTTTTAAGAAAATACCCCACCCTCCTTAAACTACCCTATACATGGAAAGGGTTTCCAAAACTCGATATTTAAATACAGTATCTTCCAAGGATGCGACACGAAAATTTGCAAGAAAATCCGCCCACTCCAACTACCCTTTATATGAAACATGAAGTTTCTTCATTCTGGTTTACATTTGTATAACTGGTAAACATTAGGCATAGACAAAATCATAGTAAATAGAGCATTTAAATATTGTCAAAGCACCCAATATTTACTACGCGCATGTTTTGTGGAATTAACCAATTCCGAGATATTTATGATATTTGTTTAATTTTGAATACTTACACTTCAAAAATGGGTAGCCGCTACATTTTCCTCTCGTGATCATCTAAAAAGAACTGAATTTCAATATCGTCACGTGGCGTCCAGCTATTAGAAGTCGCTTTAGCCTAATGTATTCCTTAAATGCCCGTCTGCTTACAACGAAGTAAGCAATAAGGCTATTTCTGGTAATGTTTACCTTGATTATCATATGCAAGATAGAAGAATAACATTTTATAAGAATAGATTGCTGCATAATAGGCAGCGAAACTCATGTGAATGTAGCACCTTAATTTTGTTTTAATCTGCAGATAATGTGTAAGTAGTAGTGCAGTCAGAGTCTTAAATTTGATTTCTGGGTACAAAAATGTCTTAATGTAAATTTTCCTATTATTTTCTCTACACTTACTATATACACAGTGTATAGAGAAGTATTGTAATGCACCCAAAAATTCGATATCGATATTTCACCGGAAACAAATGTTTTGAGATCCCCTGAATCCAAAAAGAAACAATTTTAGAAAAGTGTCCCTGTGTGTGTGTGTGTCTCTCTCTCTCTGTCTGTCTGTGGGCAGCATAGCTCAAAAACGAAAAGACCGTTTAAAACCAAACTTAGTATTTAGGTTTGATACCTTCCAAGGATGCGACACGAAGATTTTCAAGAAAATCCCCCCCCCATCAGCAACTATCCTGTACATGGGACTTTTTTTCGAAAATTTTGATTTTCTCAAAAATGGCTCTAATGATTTTGATTAAAATATCATATATTAAAGATATTTACACGACAAATAAAATTATATCTTGAATTTTCTGGGAATAGCCTATGATGATTACTTTATTCTGGATGAATTACAGACCTTTGCATAACTGCTCAACCTTAAGAGATGGACAAACATTTACCACGCCAATGATGTACACCTCGTTAAAACACACAATTTATGTTACATACATTTTTTCGTGGAGTTGGCCGTTTTAGAGATATTCCTTGTTATTGGTTTCAGCTTTAAAGACATACTTTTCTCATACAGGAATTTGTCAATTCGTGTCCATACAAACAAGCTTCAGTCATAGAGCAACCTGCCTTTGACTATCACTTTAACCTATGGTAGTACCTTATTTCGCTTATACGTACAAGGAAGCAAGTAATAAGACTAGTTCTGCTAATTTTTTCTCGATTTGCATGATGAAGAATAATTTGTTTGCAGAGATGTAGAGAAAGTCATGTGAATGGAATACTTCAGATTTGTTTACTTTCTATATACGTGCTATGTACATAGTGTATAGAGAAGGTATTGTAATGCACCCAAAAATTCGATACCGAGATTTTACCGGAAATACATGTTTTGAGACCTCCTGAATCCAAAAAAAAAGTATTTCTAGAAAGATGTGCGTGTATGTGTCTGTCTGACTCAAAAACGAAACGTCCGTTAAAAACCAAACTTGGTATTCAGGTTTGGTATCTTCCGAGGTTGCGACACAAAGATTTTCAAGAAAATCCCCCACTCCCAACTACCCTTTACATGCAACTTTTTTCGAAAATTTTGACTATCACAAAAATGTCTAACGATTTTGATTAAAATGTCGTATATTAAAGATATTTACCTGACAAATAAAATGTATATCCTGAATTTTCTGGGAATATTTTCTGAAGACTATTTTATTCTGGATGAATTTTACATAACTATTAAACCGTAATAGATGGACAAAAACTTACTACACAAAAAATTATAGAGCACGTTAAAACACACAATTTGTGTTATACAGATTTGTTTCGTGGAGTTTATCGTTTTTGAGATATTCCTTGGTTTTGGTTTCAGCTTTGAAAAACGTATAGTTTTCTCATACAGGAATTTTCCAACTCGTGTCCACACAAACAAAGGAACATCAGTCACATAGCAACCAGCTTTTGGCTTTCACTTTAACCTATGGTAGCCCTTATTTCGTTTCTACTTACAAGGAAGTAATAAGTCTATTTCTGCTATTTTTTTCTCGATTAGCATTAAATAAATAGAAGCATAAGTTTTTTGACAATCATTTGTTGCAGAGATGTTGAAAAAATCATTTGAATGGAACACATCAGATTTTTCTTGAAAGAATCTTCCGTTCGACAAGTTGTGAGGTAAGCTGCGTGGCAAAAGGCAAAGCAACACGCTCTCCCTCCCCCAAAAATCGACACGGATCACAACGTGCCCCGCCATATTGCATCATCTGATCCGAAACATCCCCCACCCTTCTTGCTCTGAATGTCACCTCGATCAGAAGACGTACATGCAATATTAACATTTCGCAGGAAAATGTCAAGTATTCCATCATGGCACTAAAAGGGCACGGTAGCTTTTTATTACCTCACCGCAACTTCCAAGATAAGAAAACGAAGGCAATGTAGCGCGTCTTCAAAGGTCTTACCGGAGTGACGTAAACGGTACATTACGTTATAAAGCTGACAAGTAAGGTTAACAAAAAGGAGCAAACCAACTATAAGCCAGCGGAGTGAGTTATTAGTGGCTCTAAGAGTATGTATAATATTTAGTAGTAATAGCATGTTGCTATTAAGTTTACAAGAATACAATATTTGTATCACAGTCGCATGAGTCGGGTGACCGTACATGCTGTCTAAAAATACTTGAATTTAAAATATTACCTACATATCTATTTTATACACAGAGTGTTTCAAAACGACACCAAACGAAGATAAAAACTGCCATAAAATCACCTGGATTAGGCAGTCATACATAACCAAATGGCACGCGCCTGGCCCACTCCAAGTGAGATGCCGGTTGGTAGCGAAGGTCCCAGTCGCGTGGTGTAGGCGTGGTTTGATACGCGCCGGCGCGGTACAGGTCACCTTAGTAATGGAAAACGTAGCATGTGGGTGTGGCGTATGACAAACGTTGTTCCTTCGCTGCCTAATCCCAAATGTGTGCGATTTTTAAACACACATAAAACTTAAAATAGAACAATTTGAAAGTTGCGACATCAAGTTTTGGACAAGTCAAAGTGTAAGCTATTCGACTGCTATCTTCGTTTGGTGTCGTTTTGAAACGGTTTGTGTATTTACAACATTGGAAATACACACCCACAGACACATACACACGCTCGCGCACTACAACAGAACCACAGAACAATAAAAGAAAGTACGTTCTGATATCACACACACACACACACACACACACACACACACACACACACACACACTCATAACTACACCTCGTATTCACACATATAGATTACTCAAACACCAAATAAGTCTATGCAATATTTACAAAAATATTTTATCTATTAGAGCACCTACTTCCATTAAGTATGTGCCCAGGCTTGGCCAGTTTTGGTTGTTTAGAATCAAATCTCAGAATGCTGTCCTCCGTCTGTTTGAAGTTAAGAATACTTCGGGCAATACTTTTTACTTTCTCTAGCCCCATATGTACAATGTACATAGGGATAGAGAAGTATTGTATTCCACCCAAAAATTTGATACCGAGATTTCACCGGAAATACATGTTTTAGGACCCCCTGTATCCAAAAAAAAAGCATTTTCAGAAAAAAGTCCGTGTGTGTGTGTGTGTGTGTGTGTGTGTCCGTGAACAAAATAACTCAAAAACAAAAAGTAGTTAAAATACCAAACTTGGTATTTAATTTTAGTATATTCCAGGGATGCGACACGAAGATTTGGAGAAAAATACCCCCACCCCAAACTATCCTTTACATGGAACTTTTTTCGAAAATTTTGATTTTCTTATAAATGCCTAACGATTTTGATTAAAATATCATACATTAAAGATATTTACATAACAAATAAAATGTATTTCTTGAATTTTCTGGGAATAGCTTCTGAAGACCTGTTTATTCTGGATGAATTTTGCATAATTTGGAATAACTAGTAAACCGTAAGAGATATACAAAAACTTACTAAACAAAAAATTTAGGTCTTGTTAAAATACACAAGTTGTGTCATATACATTTTTCTCGTGGAGCTTACCGTTTTTGAGGTATTCATTGTTATTAGTTTCAGTTGTGAAGTACTTATACTTTTCTCAGACGGGAGTGTCCGTTTTTCTTTTGTTCTACTCCTGGTCAAGAAAAGAAGCGACTTGTACTGACAATCGCATAACGACAGCTTTTAAAACATTTGACTATTGGTTTAGCCTAGTGTATTCCCTTATTTTCTTCCTACTTATACGGAACTAAATAATAAGAATTGTGCTAATGAGTACCACGATTAGCAAGGTGCAGAAAGAGGAAGAATCTTATGTATGAAGTTTGTAGAACAGCTAGAGAAAGTCATGTGAGTGTAACGCATCAGATGTTTTCCTAACATCCTCCATCTGCACACAATCCGCCAAAATATGCGTCTAGTCTCCCTGTTACCCGCACAATGGACAAATCAGCAGCATCAACCACAAAAATGTTAAAACTTTCGATTATGCAGGTTAGGATCTGACATGGCAGGAAAAGGGCCCAAGAACATTGGCCAACTTGCTGAAATATTGAAGCTATTGACCCGGATACCAGATATACCAGTAAAAACATAATATTTTAGAACGTCAGTATATTTGAAAATTATTCCCAAAATTACATAAAACTCTCTCAAATGCCTTGTTCTAAATATTCTGAAACAAAATTGTCTCACAAAATCTTATTATTGCTAATCGAGATAAGCATTGGCAGAATGTTTTTATTACTTAGTTCCTTGTAAGTAGACGGAAACTAAAGGAATGCACTAGATTAAAGTGATAGTCAAATGTTTTAAAAGCCGTCGTAATGCGTATGTCATTGCAAATCGCTTCTGTGCTTGGCCAGGAGTATAACAAAAGAAAAATGGATACTTTTCAATTGAAACCAATAACAAGGAATATCTCAGAAACGGTTACCTCTACAACAAAAATGTAGAGGATATAGATTGCGTGTTTTAAAGAGATCTACTTTTTTCCTATAGTAAGGGTTCGCCTATCTCTTACAATTTACCAGTTACGCAAAATTTAGACAAATTTATTCTTTAGAGGCTATTTCCAGAAAATTCAAAACATAAATTCTATTTACCATATTAATATCTTTAATATACGATATTTTAATTAAAATATTACAGATTTTTGAGAAAATAAAAACGTTCGAAAATTTTCCATGTAAAGGGTAGTTTGAGGTGGGAAGATTTTTCTCAAAATATTCGTGTCGCATTCCTGAAAGATTCTATACTTCTATATTTGATATATTATCGATTTTTTGTTTTTGAGTTATCATGTTCATGGACACACAGAACTTTTTCGATTTTTTTTTTTTTTGGATACAGGGCACCCTAAAACATACATTTCCGGTGAAATATCGGATTCGAATTTTTGGGTGGAATGCAATACCTCTCTATACACTATTACATAGTACGTGTAGAGAAAGTACTTTTGGATACAGACTCTAAAACGCGCATTTTCAGTGAAATCTCGATATATAATTTTTGGGTGGAATGCAATACCTGGTCCATAAACTGTGTACATAGTACGTGTAGAGAAAGCAAAAATCACACGATTTGTTCTGCACAAAAATATTCTTACAAAAGCTTATTATTGTATCTATTTCATGTTAAACAAAATAGTCTTATTATGTAATTCCCTTTAAGTAGGAGGGAAATCAGGAAACACACTAGTTTAAAACGTCAGTCAAATTGTTTAAAAGCAATCGTTACGCTAGGTGACAAGAAAAGAGTTTTAAATTAAAACCAATAAATATCAGCGAATATTTTTAAAATAATTAGCTCCACAACAAAAATAAAATCTGATGTGTACCATTCACATGACTTTCTCTATATCCCTGCAACAAATTATTCTTAAAAAGCTTATACTTCTATTTACTACATGCTAATCAGAAAAAATTAGCAGAAATAGTCTTATTGCTTGCTTCCTTGTAAGTAGAAGCGAAATAAGGGTGTACCATAGGTTAAAGTGATAGTAAAAGGCGGTTACTATGTCAATGAAGTTCCTTTGTTTATATAGATAGGAGTTGACAAGTTCCTGTATGAGAAAAGTATAAGTTTTTCATAGCAGAAACCAAAAATAAGGAATGTCTCAAAAACGACGAACACCACGAAAAAAAATGTATGTAACATAAATTGTGAGTTTTATTGTGCTCTACATTTTTTCTGTAGTAAATGTTTGTCTATCTCTTAAGGTTTAGCAGTTATTCAAAATTCAGTAAAATTCATCCAGAATAAACTATTCTTCAGAGGCTATTCCCAGAAAATTCAAGATGTACATTTTATTTGTCAGGTAAATATCTTTAATATACGAAATTTTAATAAACATCGTTAGAGCCTTTTTTGAGAAAATCAAAATTTTCGAAAAAAGTTCCATGTAAAGGGTAGTTGGGGGTGGGGGATTTTTCTCAAAATCTTCGTGTCGCATCCCTGGAAGATACTAAACTTAAATACCAAGTTTGGTATTTTACCGATTTTTCGTACATAGTGCGTATAGAGAAAGTAATAAAGCATATAAATTTGACGAAATCTATATTTTCTGTGTAGTATGCTTTTGTTTATCTTTAACGGCTTGCTAATTTTGCAAAAGTCAGGCAAAATAAAAAGGTCTTCAGCGACTATTTTCAGAAGAAATTTTCATTTGTCATATAAATATATTTTAATCAAACAAGAAGCGTTCTTGAGAAAATCAAAGCCTTCTAAATATGCCCCATAGGACTTTGAAATGCATGACAGCAAAGGTGATGTTAAAGAAATTGGAAGATGAATGGAGGGAGAAAGCGGAGAACCCCACGAAACCCTCTTAGACTCCACTACGTCGACCACAAATTACATATTCCCTTGGATCGAACACTAGACAAGAGGCGAGCGTCTAACCACTAGGCCAAGGCGCTCAAAATAAAGAAATAAATAGTAATAATAATAATAATAATAATAACAACATTATTTCTGTGTATAAGTATTGGTACAGACTATTAGTTTTTACTTTTTCTACACGTATTATGTATATAGCATATGGAGAACGTCTTGCATTGCATCCAAAAATTCCATACCAAGATTTCACCTAAAGCAGATGTTTTGGAGCCCCTGAATCCAAAAAGAACATTTTTAGTAAAATGTCCGCATGTGTGGGATAGGATAGCTCAAAAATGAAAAATCTGTTAAATAGCAAACTTGATATATAAGTTCAATATCTGCCAAGAATGCGACCGAACATTCCCAAAAAAAATCCCCCACCCTTAATTATCCTTTACATAGAAATTTTTTTGAAAATATTGATTCTTTCAAAGATGACTCTTAAAGATTTTGATTAAAATATTGTATGTTAAAGATAATTACATGAAAATAAGATGTATATCATGAATTTTCTGGGAAAAGCCTCTGAAGACTACCTTATTCTGGATGCATTTAACGGATTTTTGCTTAAGTGCTAAACCGTAAGGGATGGACAGAAACTTATCACACACAAAATGTAGAGCACATTAAAAGACACAATTTATGTTATATGCATCTTTTTCGTGGTGTTGATCGTTTTTAAGATATTCCTTGTTTTTAGTTTCAGCTTTGAATAACTTACACCCTTCTCATACAGGGATTTCTCAATTCCTGTCCTTACAAATAAAGGAACCTCAGTCGCATAGCAACCAGCTTTTGACTATCACTTTAACCTATGGTACTCCCTTATTTCGCTTCTACTTTCAAGGAAGCAAGTAACAAGACTATTTCTGCTAATTTTTTCTCGATTAGAACGAAGTAATAGATGCATAAGATTTTTAATAGTAATTGTTGCAGAAATGTAGAGAAAGTTATGTGAATGGAACGCATCAGATTTTTTGGGGGATACAAGGGACCCTAAAACCTGTATTTTCGGTGGAATCTAGCTATCGAGTTTTGGGTGGAATGCAATACCTACTCTATACTCTATTTAGATAGTACGTGTGGAGAAAGTAATAATAAATTCTGGTCTTTGTGTATAAATACTGGTATAGACAACTGGTTTTTCTGATGCATATAACGACGACGAAAGGCTGGTACGGTTTCGCGCATGCGCTGTGTGGCTCAGAACACTCTGGATAGTTAACAATGCACATGCATACGTACTCTACAGGAGAAAACACTCGCTGTCAATAAAAATGGCGTATCCTGTCACTCCAACTGTAACGGCTTCACTCCAGAGCCAGCAGAAGCGAAGCGAAACCGGATGGAAAAACAATAGGGCTTGAAAATAAATCCATTACAAAACAGCGAAAGCGACAAGAGAGAGAAAAGGAGAGACCCAAGTTTGAAATTTGACAGACACCGCAGCATGCAGGAAACCACTTTGAACGTCACTTGAACGTAAGAGCCGTGTGTTATATAATACATGAGCAGACATAAGCATATTACGCTGTCACACACGTTTCCATCTTCCTGCCAGGCACAGAGTAATCTCGGGCACCAGCTACTTGTCGAACTTTTCACTATTGGATCTTTCTAACAGAGTTTACAACTTGTCGCTACTTCCTCACAAGAAACAACTTTTATTTCTAGCGAGACACCTGCGGCAGAACTGGGGCTCCAAAAAGGAGATATTACCTCACTAGAGATGCTCCTGCTCTCCGACATACGTATCCATTTTTACTCTCCCTACTCGTACTAAGCACATAGTATGTAAAGAAGGTGTTGTATTGCACATAAAAAAATATGTTTTGAGATCTGATGTGTTCCATTCACATGACTTTCTCTACATCTCCATAACAAATTATTGTTAGAAAGCTTAATGCCTCTATTTCCTTCATGCTAATTCAATAGAAGTTGACAAATTCCTGTATGAGAAAAGTATAAGTTATTCAAAGCTGAAACTAAAAATAAGAAATATCTCAAAAACAATCAATTCTACGAAAAAATGGCATTAACATATTCGTGTGTTTTAAGGTCTTCTACATATATTATAGGGTAAGTTTTTCTCCATCTCTTACGGTTTATCAGTTATGTAAAATTCTGTAAAATTCATCCAGAATAAACTAGTTTTCAGAGGCAATTCCCAGAAAATTCAAGATATACATTTTATTTTTCTGAAAAATATCTTTAATACGATATTTTAATTAAAGTCGCTAGAGCCATTTTCGAGAAAATCAAACTTTTCGAAAAAATTTCCAAGTAAAGGGTAGTTTGGGGTGGGGAATTTTTCCCAAAATCTTCGTGTCGCATCCCTGGAGGATATTAAACTTAAATGCCAAGTTTGGTATTTTACCGACTTTTCGTTTTCAAAGACACACGGACAGTGACACACACAAGGACCTTTTTTGAAAATGCTTTTTTTGGATACAGGTGATCCTAAAACATATATTTCCGGTGAAATCTCGGTATCAAGTTTTTGGGTGGAGTGCAATACCTACTCTATACACTCTGTATATATTACGTGTACAGAAAGTAATAAAAAACATTTTTAGAAAAATGTTCGTGAGATGTGTGTATGTCTACCGTTTAATACCAAACTTGGTAGTTGTGTTTGGTATCTTCCAAGAATACGACACGACAATTTTCAAAACATTTCCCCAGCTACAAACTGCACCTTACTTGGAAAATTGTTTGAAAACTGTTTTTCTCAAAAATGGCTTATCTATCTTGATAAATCGTACGAAAAATAAAAGATACATCTTAAATTTTCAGGAAATATCCTCTGAAGACATCTTTATTCTGGATCAATTTTGCTGACTTGTGCATAGCTAGCAAACCATAACAAATTGTCAAAAACTTACAGCAGAAATGTAAATTTTGTTAAAACACATAATTTGTGTCATATATGTTTTTACCTAATCTACATGTACTTGTACATGTACGTGTATAGAAAAAGTATTGTATTGAATCAAAAAATTCGATACCGAGTTTTCACCGGAAGTATATGTTTTGAGATTAAATACCAAACTTGGTTTTTGTGTTTGGTATCTTCCAAGAATACGACTCTATAATTTTCACAAAAATCTCCCCACATGAACTGCCCTTTACATGGAAAATGTTTTAAAATATTTGTTTTTCTCAAAAATGCCTATAACATTTTGATAAAATGTATATTAAGATATTTATATGAAAAATAAAATATACATCTTAAATTTTCCTGGAATATCCTCTGAAGACCTCTTCATTCTGGATGGATTTTGTTGAACCTTAAGAGCGACTCAAAACGTTACAGCACAAACAACTTATGTCTTTGCTTTCTCCACACGTAGATACTATGTACATAGTGTATAGTTATTGTATTGCACCCTAAACTTCGATACCGAGATTTCACCCGAAATACAGGTTATGTCTCTTCATGAATTAAAAAAAAAACATTTTTAGAAAAACGTCCGTGTGTGTCTATCTGTGTGTGTGTGTGTGGGGGGGGGAGGCAGTCTAGCACAAACACGCAAAAATACCGTTAAATACCAGTTTAGTATCTTCCAAGGATGCGACACGACAATTTAAAAAAGAAAAACACAAATTACCCTTTAAATGGAAAAAATTATGAAACCTTGTTTTTCTCAAAATTGGCTGAAATTATGTTTATGAAAATATCGTATATTAAAGATATTTATTACAAATAAAAGATATCTTGAATTTTCTGGAAATATCCTCTGCAGACATCTTTATTGTAGCTTAATTTTGCATAGCTGGTAAACCGTAAGAGAGAGTCACACACTTTCAGCACAAGTAATATAAGTTTTTAGTTTCTCTACGCGTACTATGCACATAGTGTATAGAGAAGGTATGGTAAGGCACCTAAAAATTCGATACAAATATTTCATGACTTTCTCTATATCTCTGTAGATTATTATTGTTACTAAGCTTATCTTTTATCTATTTCATGCTAATCGACAAAAATTAGCAGAAATAGTCCTATTTCTTGCTTTATTGTAAGTAGGAGCGAAATAAGGGAATACCATAGGTTAAAGTGAAAGCCAAAAGCTGGTTGCTATGTGACTGATGTTTCTTTGTTTGTATGGACAGGAGTTGACAAATTCCTCTGTAGTAAAGTAAGTTTTTCAAAGCTGAATCTAAGGACAGGGAATATCTCAAAAACGGTCAACTCCACGAAAAAATGTATGTAACATAAATTGTGTGTTTTAACGTGCTCTACATTTTTTCTGGGTTAAGTTTTTGTCCATCTCTTACGGTTTAGTAGTTATGAAAAATTCATCCAGAATAAAGTAGTCTTCAGAGGCTATTCCCAGAAAATTCAAAATATACAGTTTATTTGACAGTAAATAACTTTAATATACGATATTTTAATCAAAATCGTTAGAGCCATTTTTTAGAAAATCAAAATTTTCGAAAAATGTTGCATGTAAGAGGTAGTTTGGGGTGGGGGGATTTTTCTCAAAATCTTCGTGTCGCATCCCTGGAGGATATTAAACTTAAATACCAAGTTTGGTATTTTACCGACTTTTCGTTTTTGAGTTATCGTGTTCACAGACACACTGTCACACGGATACACGGACCTTTTTCTGAAAATATTTTTTTTGGATACAAGGGACCCTAAAACATATATTTTCAGTGAAATCTCAGTATCGAATTTTTTGATGGAGTGCAATACATTCTCTATTCACTATGTACATAGTGAGTACAGAGAAAGTAAAAATATCCATGTGTGTGTGAGCAGCATAGCTGAAAAACTGCTAAATGCCAAATTTTGTATTTCTGTTTAGTATCTTCCAAAGATGTGACACAACAGTTTTCAACAACAACAAAATCTCAACGCCTTTAAAAGGGAAAGCTTTTGAAATGTTTATTTTTTCTCAAAAATACTGTATATTAAGATACTTACATCACAAATAAAGTGTATATATTTTATTTTCTATGAATAGCCTCTGAAGACATCTTTATTCTGCATGAATTTTGCTGCATTTTGCGTAACTAGTGAACTGTAAGAGATAGATAACAACTTACAATGCACAAAAAGGTAGATCTCGTTAAAACACACAATTAACGTCATAAACAATTCGTTTTGGTGGATTTGACCGTTTTTGAAACATTCCTTTTTATTGGTTTCAGTTTTAAAGTACGTATACTTTTCTCATACGGGAACTTGTCAACTCCTGGCCAGATAAAGAAACGGAATTCAATCCCATAGCAACCACATTTTAAAATATCTGAATGTCTGTTTAGCCTAGTGTATTCTCTTATTTCACTTCTACTTACAAGGAACTGAGCAATAAAACGTTTCTGCTAATGTTTATTCGATTAGCATGAAATAGAAAAATAAGCTTACAAACAATAATTTGTCACAGAGATGTAGAGAAAGTCATGTTAATGGAACACATTGGAATTTTATTTCTCTACACGTACTATGTACATAGTGTAGAGAAGGTATTGTATTGCACCCAAAAATTCGACACCGAGATTTCACCGAAAGCATATGTTTTGATGCTCCCTAAATCCAAAGAAAAAGCATTTTTAGAAAAAATGTCCATGTGTTTCTGTCTCTCAGTCTATATGCCAGTGTATGTGTGTGTGCGGGTGCGTGTGCGGGTGCGTGTGTGTGTGTGTGTGTGCGTGGGCAGTATAGCATAAATACGTAAAGACCGTTAAATACCAGTTTCGTATCTTCTAAAGATGTGACACGAAGATTTTAAAAAAAATCTTGTGTGTACCATTCACATGACTTTCTCTATATCCCTGCAACAAATTATTATTAAAAAGCTTATACTTCTATTTACTTTATTCTAATCGGAAAAAAAGCAGAAATAGTCTTATTACTTGTTTCCTTGTAAGTAGAAGCCAAATAAGGTACTACCATAGGTTAAAATTATAGTCAAAAGCTGGTTGCGCTGTCAATGAAGTTCCTTTGTTTATATGGAAAAAACAATCCAGAAACGAAAAGTAAGGAATGTCTCAAAGACAACGAACTTACGAAAAAATGTATATAACATAAATTGTGTGTTTTAACGTGCTCTACATTTTGTGTACCAAGTTTTTGTCTATCTCTTACGGTTTAGCAGTTATTCAAAATTCAGTAAAATTCATCCAGAATAAACTACTCTTCAGAGGCTATTCCCAGAAAATTCAAGATATACATTTTATTTGTCAGGTAAATATCTTTAATATACGAAATTTTAATCAAAATCGTTAGAGCCGTTTTTGAGAAAATCAAAGTTTTCGAAGAAAGTTCCATGTAAAGGGTAGTTGGGGGTGGGGGGATTTTTCTCAAAATCTTCGTGTCGCATCCCTGGAATATACTAAACTTAAATACCAAGTTTGGTATTTTACCGACCTTTCGTTTTTGAGTTATCGTGTTCACAGACACACACACACACACACACACACACACACACACACACACACACACAGACGGACCTTTTTGTGAAAGTGCTTTTTTTGGATATTGGGGACCCTAAAACACATATTTCCGGTGAAATCTCGGTATCGAATTTTTGGGTGGAGTGCAATGCCTTCTCTATACACTATGTAGACAGTGCGTATGGAGAAAGTAAAAGATGCCCACCACAAACTACCCTTTACATGGAACAATTTTTGAAATCCATGTTTTTCTTAAAAATAACTATTTTATAAAATGTATGTTTATAAAGATATTTATATGACAGATAAAATAAAATGCATCTTAAATTTCCTGGAAATATCCTCTGAAGAACATATTTATTCTGGCTGAATTTTGCATAGCTGGTAAACCGTAAGGGATAGTCAAACACTTACAGCATAAATGTAAATATGGTTTAAAACACATAATTTATGTCATAATTATTTTTACTTTTTCTACACCACTATGTATATCATGTATACAGAAAGAATTGTATTGGACCCAAAAATTCGATATCATGATTTCACTGGAAATACATATTTGGGACCCCGTGAACCCAAAAAACAAAAAAAAAACATTTTAGAAATATGTCCTTGTGTGTATGTGTGTGTATCTTTGGGTAGCATAGCTCAAAAACGAAAAGACCAAAACTGGTATTTAAGGTTGATATCTTCCAAGGATGCAACATGAAGATTTTCAAAAAATCCACTAAACTACCGTCTACATGGAAAAGTTTTCGAACATTTTTATTTTTTCAAAAATTGTTGTAACGATTTTTATTAAAATACTGAATTATTAAAGTTATTTACATCACAAATAAAATGTATATTTTGAATTTTCTTCGCATACCCCCCCCACAGACACACTCTCTGATTTTTGTTTGTTTGTTTTGTTCGTTTCACATGTCTCAAGATATGCATTTCCGGTAAATATCGGTTTTGAATTTTTGGATGGAATACAATAGCGTTTCTATACACTATGTACGTACAACGTGTACGGAAAGTAAAAATCTTATTACACAAGAATAGGTATAGATCTCGTTTATGCAAAAATTGTTTGTAGCGTTAACCATTTCCGAGGTATTCCTTTTTATTGTTTTGAATTCTTATATAATTAAGTGGAGAGTATATCTACGAATCTAAACTGAGGAGAGGTAGTTTGTTATATATAAAATGCTATAAAAAGAAAATATATTTTAATCTATATCTTGTCTAGTTTATCATGACAAATATTAGTAACATTTTAATGTTATCACATGCATATATGTGAGAGGAACTAAGAGCGTGAAAACGTTACATTGTATGTACGCCAGACGTGGAGAAATAACAGAAAAGAGGCTAAAGGGCAAAATAACAAGTAAGGGAAGTGGCATGAAAGATAAATGGTCGGGGTTGAAATGGAAATGGAAAGGGTCTCCATTTCCAGACCACATGGCCGCAGATAGGCTTACGTCACCACAATCTGCGAAAGAGAACCATCAGGGGAGAGAAAATATAGATCCTCACACAGGTGACTGAGGTGGCTTTGGATCAATTGCAGAAATAGGATTACAGATAGAAAATCATTCGCAGTGTCAAAGATATTTCCTCACGTTTTAGTACATATAATATCGAAGTTTGTTTATCCTGAATTGAGAGCTTAACCCTTTGTTGCCTGTCGGTACCTATAAGTTTCGCTTGTTTTAAGCATAACAACTTACAAACAGGGTTATACTCTAGGACTAATGTCATGCTATACTAACTTCAACCATAAAAACAAATAATCAAGACTGTTTTACACTGTAAAAATGTATACAAACGTTGCCCTAAAATTGCAGTGATTTTTTTTAATAACTAGAAGAGTAAAACCCACATAACTACAGTCAAATATAGCCCTATTAGCTTCCAAGCATCGCACCGATTATTTTACCTGGGCTCTCCCCGTCATTTACTACAGTCACTGGGATGTGAACTTGCAACATTGGACTTTGAATGGATGGCAGTCCATTACCTATCACCTAACAACACTCATGGCCATTTGAACCACTTTTTACTCTCTCTATACGCACTATGTACATAGTGTATAGAGAAGGTATTGCACTCCACCCAAAAATTCGATACCAAGATTTCACCGGAAATGTATGTTTTAGGGTCCCCTTTATCTAAAAAAAAAAAGCAACCTCAGAAAAATGTTCGTGTGTGTGTCCGTGAAAACGATAAATCAAAAACGAAAAATAGGTAAAATGCCAAACTTGGTATTTAAGTTTAGTATCTTCCAGGGATGCGACACGAAGATTTTGAGAAAAATCCCCCCCCCCGCCCAACTACCCTTTACATGAAACTTTTTTCGAAAATTTTGATTTTCTAAAAAATGGCTTTAAGGATTTTGATTAAATTTTGGTATATTAAAGATATTTACCTGACAACTAAAATGTATATCTTGAATTTTCTGGGAATAGCCTCTGAAGAGTACTATATTCTGGATGAATTTTAGTGAATTTTGAAAAACTGCTAAACCGTAAGAGATGGACAAAAACTTACCACACAAAAAATGTAGAGCACGTTAAAACACACAATTTATTATAAATACATTTTTCGTGGAGTTCCTCGTTTTTGAAACATTCCTTATTTTTGGTTTCTGCTATGAAAAACTTATACTTTTCTCATGCAGGAATTTGTCAACTGCTGCCCATACAAGCAAAGGAACTTCAGTGACATAGCAACCAGCTTTTGATTAGCACTTTAACCTATAGTACACCCTCATTTCACTTCTACTTACAAGGAAGCAAGTAATATGGCTATTTCTGTTAAACTTTTACTGATTAGCATGAAGTGAATAAAAGTGTAAGCTTTTTAGCAATAATTTGTTGCAGAGATGTAGAGAAACTCATGTGAATGATACACATAAGATTTTTTGGTATTGCCTTTGACAGTATTATGAAAACTGGTCTAGAAGAATTGAAACTTTAAATTGGGAAGAAAAAGATTAATAAAGAATCTACATTTATTTACATTTCTATTTTCTCTATTATTTCTTGTAATATTTTTGTAGGTTTATTCCCATATATTTTAGTAGAACTCAAGTTTTAAACTTATATTAAAGAAAAACGGCATATGGATTATACTAGTGCAGGCAACTAAAGGTTAAATAAAAATCTGACGGGTTCCATTCACATGACCTTCTATATCTATTTTGCAAACAAGCTAATCTTACAAAAGATTAGCGATATATCTACATCATGCTTGTCATAATTAAATTTTTCATCTTGTCGATAATTCTCGATCGGAGCGAAGCGTCCTATAAGATGAAAACACGAGTTGTATTAGATAAGACAATTCAGCGAAATAGACTATTAACAATTTATAATATTTAGGAAGGAAAATTTTATTAGGTTATGTTTGTAGTAATATCTACATTAGTTCTCAAGTGATAGATGACTCATTCGAAAACTTTTATTTACCGAACTTTTTACTTTCTCTACACGTACTATGTACATAGTGTACAGAGAAGGTATTGTAATGCACCCAAAAAATCGATATTGATATTTCACCGGAAATATATGTTTTGAGACCCCCTGAAACCAAAAAAAAACATTTTTAGAAAAATGTCCGTGCGTGTGTCTCTGTGTGTATGTGTCTGTGGACGCATAGCCCAAAAACAAAAATACCGTTAAATACCAAACTTGGTATTTACGTTCCGAATCTTCCAAGGATGCCACACGGAAGATTTTCAAGAAAATCCGCCACCACACTTTAGGCTCTAATGATTTTGATTAAAATATTGTATATTAAAGATATTTATCTTACAAATAAAATGTATATCTTGAATTTTCTGGGAATAGCCTCTGAAGGCTGGCTGAATTTTACGGAAGTTTGCATAACTGCTAAACCGTAAGAGATGGACAAAAACTTACCACACAGAAAATGTAGCTTACGATAAAACACCAAATTTATGTCATATACATTTTTTTCGTGGAATTGATAATTTTTAAGATATTCATGGTTTTTTGTTTCAGCTTTGAAAAACATACTTTTTTCATATAGGAATCTGTCAACTCGTGTCCACACCAACAAAAGAACTTCAGTCACATAGCAAGCAGCTTTTGACTATCACTTTAACCTATGGTACTGCCTTATTTCGCTTCACTTACAATGAAGCAAGTAATAAGACTTTCTGCTGATTTTTTCTCGATTAGCATGAAGTAAATAGAAGCATAAGCTTTTTAACTACATTTTGTTGCAGAGATGTAGAGAAAGTCATATGAATGGAACGCATCAGATATTTGTAGTAAGCTTTTGTCTCTCTCTTTCAGTTTACCGATTACTCAAAAGTCATTCAGAATAAAGAGATCTTCAGAGGCTATTCCCAGAAAATTCAAAGTATATTTTGAATTCGTATATAATATCTGTCGGCGCCGTTGCAGAGTGGTTAGACCCTCCTTCCCTAGGTGGCCGGGTTCAGTCCCAGTTCACCCTCTTATCTGCATGCTAATCCAGATAAACATTAGCAGAAATTGTCTTAACTACTTGCTTCTTTGCAAGGCTAAAGTGATAGCCAAATCTTTTAAAAGCTGCCACTATGCCATTGATATTGAGTTCTATTCACTCTCTATGATTAGAAGTTGCTTTTTTTACAATGAGAGTGTATTTTGAAAAACTGAAACCAATAACAGGAAAAATCCCGAAAATCTTTAACTCTAAAAACAGTGCAGATAAGACCAAGATATTTTAATTAAAGTCAGTAGAAGACTGGTAGAGTGGACAGCGAACTGACCTCTCACCGCAGACCCAATTTCCGGCTGGGGCGTAAAATTGTTTTTCATACAGAATCTGCATCTCTATCCCCACAAGGTCTGGAAGCATGCATGGCAGAGCAACTGTGCATGTGTTTAATGAATGATAAAATATTATTAAACGAATTTTTAAAAAAATCGGTAGAGCCACTTTTGAGAAAATCAAAATTTTCCATATTTTTGCCAAGTTTCGGATGAGGGATTTTCTTGAAAATCTACGTATGGCATCCTTGAAAGATGCTGAACTTAAATGTCAAATTTGGTATTTAGCTGACTTTTCGTTTTTGAGTTATCGTGTCCATACTCAAACAGCGCACACGGACAGGTATATTTACACATACTATGTTTATTTATTCGTATTTTTATTCAGGGGCACCTCAAAACATATATTTCCAGTGAAATCTTGACATCGAATTCTTTTTTGGAATGCACTATGTACATAGTACTCTAGAGAAAGTAAAAAAAATCTCATTACTCTGCTCACATGAATTTCCCTCTCTCTCAAAAATCTATTCTTATAAAAAGTATTCTTTTATCTACATCATGCTAGTCAAGCAAAAGGAAAATAAGGTGATACACTAGGCTGAAGCGATAGTCAAATCTTTGAAAAGCATGCTGCTATACCGTTCACAGCGAAATCGACTCTCTTCCATGGCTAGAAGTGAAACAAAAAAGATATGAAACGGACAAGGATTTCCTGCAAGAAAGTTTAAGCATTTAAAAATTGAAACCAATAACTGAAATTTCATTATTGTATAAAAATAATAAAACTAAAGAAAAATGTGTATGACAAAGAGTAAAGAGTAGTTTAGGGTTGGGGTTTTTCTTGCAAATCTTTGTGTCGTATCCTAAACATAAATATCAAGTGTTTTCAATTTTGCACCAAAAATTCGGTGTGACAAAGCCTCGGCAAGATGGATACTGCGTTTACTCTCAATGGAGAAAAAATGAAATCGTGTGATGCATTCGGAAGCTGGTTTGGCACTTTTACGGCGCAATCCTGACGAGTTTTTGCGTCGACACATAACTGTGCTTGAAATATGGGAACACTACTACAGTCCAGAGATAAGATTACAGACGAAACACTGGGTTTTTAAAGGCAAACCGTCTCAGAAGAAGGCAAAGGTGATGAAATCTGCCGACGAGTTCATGGCCTCGATTACTTGCAGAAAGGAAGAACGATAAATGGAGAGTACTATGCAGCGTTATTGCAGCGCCCTCATCTAGAAAAGAAGAATATTATCTTCTATCAAGACAACGAAAGAATGCGCACCTGCACAGTTTTGATATCGAAAATTGTACATCCACTATATTCACCAGATTTGGGCCCCAGTGACTTTTCTATTTTCAAACTTGAAAAAGTGGCTCGGCAGAATGCGATTCACGTCTAATGAAGAAGTTATCTTCCAAACAGATGCTTACTCTGAAGCACTTCCTAAACTCTACTTTTTGGAAGCTTAACAGTTGGAGAAACATTGGGGAAGTGTATTGAGCTAAAAGGAGATTATGTTGAAAAATCTGATGTGTTCCATTGACATACCTTTCTCTACAAATTATTGTTAAAAAGCGTATTCTGCTACCTAGTTCATGATAATTGAGACAAACATTAGCAGGAATTGACCTTAATTACTTGCTTCCTTGTAAGTATAAGGAAAATAATGGAATACACTAGCTTAAAACAATAATCAAAGATTTTAAAAGCCAGTTGTCATGTGGATGAGATTCGTTTCTATGCAGGGACAGGAGTTTAAACTTTCCGTGTGAGAAAAGTTTAAATCTGAAAACAATAACAAGGAATATCTCAGAAATGCTTAATTCCACGAAAAAAATATATTACATAAATTGTGTGTGTGTTTAACGTGATCTAATTTTTTTGTGCAGTAAGTTTCTGTCTCTCTCTTACAGTTACGCAAAATTCAGTAAAACTAGTTCAGAACAAAGAGGTCTTTAGAGGCTATTCCAGAAAATTCAAGATATACATTTTCATTGTCACATAAATATGTTTAATATACGGTATTTTAATCAAAATCATTGGAGCAATTTTTGAGAAAATCAACATTTTCGAAATTCTTTCTATGTAAAGGGTAGAATGGGGTAAGGGGAATTTTCTCAAAATCTTCGTCTCGCGGATGAATTGGATGGGTAAGTGAGGGATGAATTGGATGGGCAAGTGAGGGATGAATTGGATGGGCAAGTGAGGGATGATTTGGATGGGCAAGTGAGGGATGAATTGGATGGGCAAATGAGGGATGAATTGGAGGGTAAGCGAGGGATGAATTGGATGGGTAAGTGAGGGATGAATTGGAGGGTAAGCGAGGGATGAATTGGATGGGTAAGTGAGGGATGAATTGGAGGGTAAGTGAGGGATGAATTGGATGGGTAAGTGAGGGATGAATTGGATGGGTAAGTGAGGGATGAATTGGAGGGTAAGCGAGGGATGAATTGGATGGGTAAGTGAGGGATGAATTGGATTGGTAAGTGAGGGATGAATTGGATGGGCAAGTGAGGGATGAATTGGATGAGCAAGTGAGGGATGAATTGGATGGGCAAATGAGGGATGAATTGGAGGGTAAGCGAGGGATGAATTGGATGGGTAAGTGAGGGATGAATTGGATTGGTAAGTGAGGGATGAATTTGATGGGTAAGTGAGGGATGAATTGGATTGGCAAGTGAGGGATGAATTGGATTGGCAAGTGAGGGATGAATTGGATGGGTAAATGAGGGATGAATTGGATTGGCAAGTGAGGGATGAATTGGATTGGCAAGTGAGGGATGAATTGGATGGGTAAGTGAGGGATGAATTGGATGGGTAATTGAGGGATGAATTGGATGGGTAAGTGAGGGATGAATTGAGTGAAATTAAACAAAGGCCCTTCTTCCCAAAAAAAAAGAATTTTAACCAAAATTCAAACTTTTAAGAATAACGGAAAACATTGGTCCCATTTAAATACTTTTTGGTATATTTTATACTCATAGATTCCCTGGAAGGTACTAAACTTAAATACCACGTTTTGGAATTTTCGTTTTTGAATTATTGTGTAATGTATGTACATAGTACGTGTAGAGAATAATACGAGTACAAGAAAACAGACAGCAGCGGAGTATAATAGAGTTTTAAGACCCAGGAATGTTTTTACTTTAATTTAAAGCCAAAATAATATGGAGGGAGATTTATAAGAAGAAGGAATACAAGGTGAAACATAGGAAGAGGACATGTAAACAATGATAGCAAGCCAACCATAAGACAATATTATCGGACCTTAAGTTGAAAGGAGATATAATTAGAGAAGTTAAAAGGTAAAGTTTGCTGGAAGATGCAGGTCGCAGGAAGCAGTGTTTTGGGATGAAGAAGAAAATGGAGGACGGGGATGAAGCAAGAAGATGGTGATATTGGGATGAAGGGGGAAAATGGCAATACCTGGATAAAGGCAGAAGATGGATTCCGGGACGAAGCAGGAAGATGGTGTGTCAGGGACGAAGTAAGAAGATGCAGGGTCAGGGATGAAGTGAGAAGATGTAGGACTAGGGATGAAGTAAGAAACGGAAGAGAGAGGAAAGGTAGAATAAGTGTGATAAGGAGGGGATAAAGAAGTGATGCATTTTAAAGTGCATAATGAAAGTGTATAGTGAAAGATAGTAACAGGAATGTGGAATAAAGTTATAAAATATTTAAAAACAATAATTATAATGAATATAAAATAAATATCAATTGTATAATTAGAATAGATATTACATTTTACTTTCTCTATACGCACTATGTACATAGTGTATAGAGAATGTATTGCACTCCACCAAAAAATTTGATACCGAGATTTCACCGGAAATATATGTTATAGGGTCACCTGTATCCAAAAAAGGTACTTTCAGAAAAAGGTCCGTGTGTGTGCGTGTGTCCTTGTGTCTGTGAACACGATAACTCAAAAACGAAAAGTAGCTAAAATACCAAACTTGGTATTTAAGTTTAGTATCTTCCGGGGATGCGACACGAAGATTTTGAGAAAAATCCCCCCACTCCAAACTACCCTTTACACGGAACATTTTTCGAAAATTTTGATTTTCTAAAAAATGACTAACGATTTTGATTAAAATATCGTATATTAAAGGTATTTACCTGACAAGTAAAATGTTTATTTTGAACTTGATGGGAATAGCCTCTGAAGACTTCTTTATTCTGGATGAATTTTACGAAATTTTGCATAAGTGCTAAACCGTAAGAGAGATACAAAAACTTACTACACTAAAATGTAGAGCACATTAAAACACACAATTTATGTTGTATACATTTTCTTCGTGGAGTGGATTGTTCTTGAGATATTCCTTGTTTTTGTTTAAGCTATAAAAACTTATATTTTTCTCATACATGACTTTGTGAACTCGTATCCATACAAACAAAGGAACTTCAGTCACATAGCAGCGAGCTTTTGACTATCACTTTAACCTATGGTACTCCCTTATTTCGCTTCTACTAACAAAGAAGCAAGAAATAAGTCTAGTTCTGCTACTTTTTTCTCGATTAGCAGGAAGTAAATAGAAGCATAAGCCTTTTAAAAATAATCTATTACAGAGATATAGAGAAAGTGATGTGAATGGAACACATCAGATTTTTGTATATATTTATAATAATAAATACCTAATAAAATAAATCATAATAAACAAAATAATAAATAAATAATAATAAATTAAAATAAAAGTAATTCAAAAAGGATAACAATAAATAATAAAATATATTGATCGTAGTATAATAAAGTGAAGGTAATACTAATTAATAACGAAGGTATAAAAAGAATCTAAATTCTAAATATATATATTACTTTAAATTTTTGGAAAATTAATTATAATTAATATAATACATAAACATTTAAATATTAAATTTAATTTTAATAAATACATAGGCTCAGATCTATAATTTAAGTCATAATCTGGCAAGTGTATATGTATTTTATTTTGTAAAATTTAAAAAAAAAATGTTTGTTAATATATATAATAAGATTTGAGATATTTGCCCCAGTGTAAGCAATTATATACTTGGGTATAGTATACAGATTTTATATTTATTTTTATTTTTAATACGTGTAGAGAAAGTAAAAATCTACCAAAAACAATTTGTTTTTCTATATTTTTGTAAAGCCTTATTGAACGCCCCTCATAAAATGTTATAGTTTCAATATAAACTTTAGAAAGCTTATTAGCAGCTGGAGAATGCCTTATATATTTTTACACCATGCAACTTTTGACAAATGAGAACACTGCAGATATAGTAATTTAAACAAAATTTTATCTCTGTCTGGAGCACACTCCTGCTTCTCAATTTTTATAATGAGACATAATACAAAACCAGCCAACAGCCAGGTTTAGAGTAACTGTGAAAAATGAGTCATACGTTAAATTAACAGGCCAGAAACACTACAATTAGCGGGAAAAGTGGAACAAAACATGCAATAAATATATGAGACTGATGTAAAACAGCTCTGCTAACAGCATCCCTTTTATATTTCCCTTGCCTTTATATAAAAAGGTGGCTAGGAAACAGAAACAAAGTTTGTTTACAGTTAACATTTGCAGTGAAGTTGGAGCTCATCGCATCACTGAACACCAAATAGAAATTAGATCGGTTATTAATGCTTTGCTATTTGAGTAAAGTTTCATCTGAACAAGCTGAGCGTTTAATGTATTCTGAATATTCTGTGAACAATAAACACATCCCAATATTATATACATCTCCCACCTCCCTCTGGAAATTTCAATACCAATACAAAAAATCTGATGTTACACCCACATGACTTTCTCTAGCTGTTCTACAAACTTCTTACATAACATTATTCTTCTTTCTGCACCTTGCTAATCGTGGTACTCATTAGTACAATGTTCTTATTACTTAGTTCCTTATAAGTAGGAAGAAAATAAGGGAATACACTAGGCTAAACCGATATTCAAATGTTTTAAAAGCTGTCGTTATGCGATTGTCATTACAAATCGCTTCTTTTCTTGGCCAGGAGTAGAAAAAAAGAAAAACACACTCTCCCGTCTGAGAAAAGTATAAGTACTTCACAACTGAAACTAATAACAATGTATACCTCGAAAACGGTAAGCTCCACGAAAAAAATGTATATGACGTAAGTTGCGCATTTTAACAAAACATACAGTTTTTGTATAGTAAGTTTTTGACTATCTCTTACGGTTTACTAGTTATGCCAAATTAAGCAAAATTAATCCAGAATAAACAGGTCTTTAGAAGCTTTTCCCAGAAAATTCAAGATATACATTTTATTTGTCAGGTAGATATTTTTAATATACGATATTTTGATAAAAATCGTTGGCAATTTTTAAAAAAATCAAAATTTTCGAAAAAAGTTCCATGTAAAGAATAGTTTGGGGTGGGAGGATTTTTCTCAAAAACTTCGTGTCGCATCCCTGGAAGATACTTAACTTAAATACTAAGTTTTGTATTTTAGCTACTTTGCGTTTTTGAGTTGTGTTCACAGACACACGGACACACACAGACCTTTTTCTGAAAATGCTTTATTTGGATACAGGGGGTTCTAAAACATGTATTTCCGGTGAAATCTCGGTATCGAATTTTTTGGTGGAATATAATACTTCTCTATCCCTATTTACATTGTACATACGGGGCTAGAGAAAGTAAAAAACAAAACCTGATGTGTTCCATTTACATGACTTTCTCTACATCTGTGTAACAAATTATTGTTAAAAAGCTTATGATTTTATTTACTTCATGCTAATCGAGAAACAATTAGCAGAAATAGTATATTTATTTGCTGCCCTGTAACCCGAAGTGAAATAAGGGAGTACCATAGTCAAAAGCTGGTTGCTATGAGACTGAAGTGCCTTTGTTTGTATGGCCAGAAGTTGACAAATTCCCGCACGAGAAAAGTATAAGTATTTTAAAATTAATAAAAATAACAAGGAATATATTAAAAGTGGTGAACTCCACGAAAAAAATTTATATAACACAAATCGTATGTTTTAACGTGCTCTACATTTTTTGTGGGGTACGTTTTTGTCTATCTCTTACGGTTTAGCAGTTATGCAAAATTTGATCCAGAATAAAGTAGTTTTCAGAGGCTATTCCCAGAAAGTTCAATATATACATTTTATTTGTCAGAAAAATATGTTTAATATACAATATTTTAATCAAAATTGTTAGTGCCATGTTTAAGAAAATTTAATTTTTCGAAAAATGTTCCATATATAAGGTAGTTGGGGGTGAGGGAATTTTCTTGAAAATCTTCGTGTGCTAGAACACTCGTGTAATGCACTCTGATTTTCCGCAGAGCCTGTCCAGTGTGACGTAACAGTTAGTGCGAGCGTTCGCCACCAGTGACATGAGGCGCGGTGGGTAATAATATGTGGGAGTGAATGTGCATATATTTGGAGAAAACAAAATGATTAAAAACCCAACGTTCAAGAACCTACACTCAACAAGTTGTTTCTTAAGTCAAAAACAAAGATATGACCATGGATATTAAAGGGGCTATATAAACGAGACAATTTAAAAATCTGATGTGTTACACTCACATGACTTTCTCTAACTATTCTACAAACAGATTTCTTACTAAAATTATTCTTTCTACACATGCTAATTGTGCCTGCCTGGTCGGAATCGAGATGGGTGAGTCTGGGGAATAAATATCTACTTTCACGTACCTTCACCCCACTTTCATCCCTCTGCTGGTCTCTGGAGCATGAGGTCTCGAACGTCGTACTTCTCAGGGCGCGGTGCACATCCAGTTCACGTAAGCTGTAAGTTTATTTTGGGATTTGGGTTTTCCACATACAGACACGTGAACACTTACAATTTCCAGTAATCGTTGATTATTTTGATCCTTATTGAGACCGGCAGTCCGTTGCCAGGGCAGAGCCACACATTTAAGATCTACGCGAATATAAAAATACTAGTTTCTAGTTAGAAATGTTGTTACCGTAGCGTGGTGAACATGTTTTAAAACTGCACTCACTTTTGTAAGCGACAACTGCCCTGTCCTACCTCAGCACTGTTCTGCCGAGTACTGCCCGGGACATTCATACAATATCCAGGTATGCAGGTAAAACCCTGTTATTAACAGTCGATCACACCTGCACCTGGCGAGGCGTAAAAGTTGTTGGTCTGACCATTTCCTGTCCTTTGCAGAACTCCTTATTTACTGCATTTCCATCTTTTTGATCCACAGCATACTTGCCGAAATATAAACTTTTGGTTTTCCTCTCTAACCCTATAATTATGTGCTTCACTTAAATAATAGTACTTAATATTATTAATTTAATATATTAATTATTATCTTCGAATATTAATTATACTCATTGTCTTACTTTTATGGTTGATAAAAACGGGGTCATAATCGAGATAAATATTAGCAGAATGTTTGTATTATTTAGTACTATATAAATCGAAGGGAACTAAAGGAATGCGCTATACAATGCGATAGTCAAATGTTTTATACGCTATCGTTATGCGCTGTCAGAAATTGACAATAACTTTAGATTCCGTTATAGAAATTTCTCGTGTCAATTAACCAGTTGTTTATTAAAGCCATCAGAGGCGCTCTTATGGTGTCAGGTTTATTTACTACGTCCAGGAACACGGTATTCGGGTCCAGAAGGATGCTAATTACTTTCATTACCTCTCAGCGCACGAGGAAATGAGCCTCTTCCTGTTGCCCGTCACACACGCCTCTCACTTCAGCGATGAAATGCATGTTTCAACTTTATGTCCATCTCTCCACACAGTCTCTAACATCTACAGCCAAGAAGAACGGAATATGATCACTGAAATATTTGTAAATATCAATTAAATATTATATTACGTAACTACTATCTAAGCGTAATTATATTACTTTCTCTACAATAGCTAGAAGCATGTTGGACGCTACTGGCAGGCATGGATGACGTGGACGGTTTAAGTAAATTTATACCTAAGCAAGACAGCTGAGATCTGAGAAGGCTGACAATAGAGAAGAGGGGGGGGATAGGAATAGCTAAAAGTGACTGCAATGCTTTTCATACTTATATTTTATGTAATACTTATGTATATATGTTCCTTAAGTATATTTGTCTATTATAATAGGCTACATTAATGCATCTGAATAAGGGATACTCTTGAGTTGTAAACATAAATTGCTGTATTTGAATATCTTTGTCTTTTTATTTTCGTGTTTAGTCTTTTAATTCCTTGTTGTTGTTTTAATACTACTCACTATTTCGTGTATTACAAAAGCACGTGCGGTCTGTGGACCCGTGCTTGTTTAAGCTCAATGTATGATAATGTTATGTCATTCATACTTTCTCACACGTGCTGTGTACATAGTATATACAGAACGTATCTATTGTATTGCACACAAACATCTGTTACCGAGATTTTACCGGAAATGCAAGTTTTGGGACACTCTGAACCTAAAAGAAAAGCAATTTTAGAAAATGTATCTGAGTGTGTGTGTGTGTGTGTGTGTGTGTGTGTCTGTTTCTGGAAGTTGTTATTGAGATAATAGTTATCTTTCAATATATTTATAAAAATCTGATGCGTTCCATTCACATGGCTTTCTCTACATCTCTGTAACAAATTATTGTTAAAAAGATCATGCTTCTATTTACTTCAAGCTAACCGAGAAAAAATTAGCAGAAATAATATTATTACTTGCTTCCTTATAAGTAGGAACGAAATAAGGCAGTATAATAGGGTAAAGTTATAGTCAACAGCTGGTTGTTTTATGACTGAAGTTCCTTTGTTTGTATGGACAGGAGTTGACAAATTCCTGTATGAGAAAAATATAAGTTTTTTTAAAACTGAAACCAAAAACAAGGAATATCTCAAAAACGATCAAATCAACGAAAAAAACGTATATAATATAACTCGTGTGCTTTAACCTGATCTACATTTGTTGTGTGCTAAGTTTTTGTCCATCTCTTACGGTTTAGCAGTTATGCAAAATTCCGTAAAATTCATCCACAATAAATTAGTCTTCAGAGGCTTTTCCCAGAAAATTCAAGATATACATTTTATTTTTGAGATAAATATCTAATGATATGATATTATAATCCAAATCGCTAGAGTGAATTTTGAGAAAATCAAAATTTTTGAAAAAGTTCCATCTAAAGGGTAGTTGGGGTGGGGGGGATTTTCTTCAAAGTCGTCGTGTCGGATCCTTGGAAGATACCAAACTTAAATACCAATTGGTATTTAAAGATGTCTTCGTTTTTGAGCTATGCTGTCCACTGTCACACACACGCGGACCTTTTTCTGAAAATGTTTTTTTTTTGATTCAGGTGGCCCCAAAACATGTATTTCCGATGAAATCTCTCCGGTACCGAATTTTTGGGTGGAATACAATACTTCCTCTATACACTATGTATATAGTACGTACAGAGAAAGTAACATTTAGTTTTTATTTTTGATTAAACATAAAAATTTGAATAACTACAAGTATACTATTTTTGTTAAGTAACAACTCATTTGTTAACTTTGGCAATCTGATTAAGTTCTATACTTTTTGATTGCATTAATAATATTAAACATTTATTTACCCATTATATGAATAAAGTTTTGAGAGTTCTTAAAGGGACACATGTTTGGGGCCAGGAAGCAGGGCTGTCATGCCGTATTGCGCTATGCCAAGCTCTTCAGTAACGGGCGAGTTTAGAACCGACAGGAGCTGGAGCGCATGGAACAGCCTAGAAGCAGTGCGGAAACCGAACCCAGGACAGGGCAGCAAGAGCAGGTAGCCAGTGCATCAGCCCAGCAGGTGGCAGGTCCCTCAGCAGAACTACATCAGATGCCTCAAGTTATGTCGACAGGGAGGGGCAAAGAGGAGAGGTGGGTGAGACAGTCTTCGCCGGAGAAGCCAACAACAACGCCCCTCCGTGCCCTTAGGCTGAAAACAGCTCGACAAAGGGTCAGCCAAGTTGTAGGAAGACCAACAGCAAGGAAACAATAGGACCCAACCCCTTCTCTGAGGATTGTCACATGGAACATCGAAGGCTTCAAAAAAAGGTTGGGTAGCGAGAATTTCTTGTATTTCCGTAGTGATTTTGACGTTGTATGTTTAACAGAAACTTGTTTGAAAAACGGAGAAAATGTAACACTTGCTAATTTCCATAGTTTTAGTAGGGGAAGGGAGACACGGGGAAGGAGGGGAAGGTGGCCAGGAGGGGTATCAGTTTCATTCAGGTCTGAGCTGGAGGCTGAGATCACTAAATTAGAAATCAGTTTGGAAGGGGTGATTGCTGTATCTTTGGCACAGGGGGGGAGTACATATAATAGTTATAGGATTATACAACCAGCCAGCAACGTCCAAGTATGCAAACAGGAATTTCTTCAGTGACTTAACCGAAACGTTAGTACAGTTACAGGAAAAGTTTCCAGGAACTGAATTAATTCTCTTAGGAGATTTTAATGCGAGGTTAGGAGGGGAGAATATTTCTCTAACGGGGGGTCACCAATGGGGGGGAGGAATTCCGCGAAGGTCAACGAAAGAGCAAGGATAGTTTTATTAATGGGGAGGGCCAACAATTGCTTGCTTTCTGCGATGCCTTCTCTTTAGAAATAATGAATGGCAAGTACGGTGAGGATCGAGAGGGAGAACTCACTTTCATAAATGAAAATGGGGGTAGTGTAATAGATTTTATTTTAATAAGTCAGGGTTTAATTGGCAGAATTAGAAATTTTTGGGTGGGGGATCGTATCGAGTCGCATCACTGTCCGGTTGCCCTGGAACTGAATATAGAGTGGGCATGGCGGCGCTAGCACCTGAAGAGGGGCAGGGGACGAAGGGAGATTCATCAGTAAATTTATATGGAAAGCGGTAGAAAAAGAAGTATTTGTTGATAAAGAAGATTAGGGGAAAGGAACGCAGACACAGCGGAGGAACTAACGCATATAATAGCAACGGCTGCGGGGACAATGAAAGTCCAAATGCATGGTAAGTTAAAACGAATCAATGGTTGGTATGACCAGCAATGCAGAGCTGTAAAGAAACAAGCAGAGGAGGCTCTGTCAAAATTCAGAAGGGAGGGGGAAGATGACATTAGGAAATTTTTACATAAAAGCGAAGGGAGTATAAACAGCTCTTACGGGAAAAGAGAACTACGTGGCAAGACAAAATTACTCAGAAAATTAGTAATATCGTATTTTAACGCGGGGGGGATAACGCTGAGATGTGGTAAGTAGTAAAACATTTAAGAGGCAACCGTCAGGCGCCCAACGAAATTTCTCCCAGAAAATGGACAATGCATTTTATGGGAATATTCGGGAAAGGTGAAAGGGAAGGAATTTTTATAAAGGAAGTGCAAATTTTGGGAAATCTTGAGATCCCAATACTGGACGAGGAAATATCAGCACGAGAAATAGCACAGGCGCTGAGGAGTCTGAAGGGAGGCAAAGCTCCAGGGTTGGATGGGCTGCCCCCGGAAGTTTTTAAAGCCGCAACCAATGTTAATGAGTTTGGTAGGAGTATGCTCCAGATATGTAACAGATTGTTTATTGAGGGGAATTACCCTACCTGTTGGGGAAAGGGCATTATTCATCCCATTTATAAAGGGAAGGGAACTATTGGAAATCCGGATAACTATAGGGGGGTTACTCTTTTGCCAATTATGGAGAAAATTTATTGTAGAGTGTTATATAACCGGATAAAGGACTGGGAATCTAAATTTGGCAAACTTTCAAAATTTCAAATGGGTTTCAGAGAAGGACACAGTACCATAGATGCCGCTTTTATATTAGACACTTTAAGGACGAGGCAACTGTTAATTAAGCGGGGAAAGCTTCATTGTGCTTTTGTGGACTTTAAGAAGGCATTTGACTCTATCAATCGAAATGCATTATGGCACAAACTAGGCAGAAAGGAGTTATCAAGTAAAATGGTTAGAGCATTGCAGGCAATGTATCAAAATGTCGAATTCTGTGTGAAGTACGACAGAAACAGGGTGTCCGAGAGCTGCCGAAGCTACAAGGGAGTGAGGCAGGGTTGTATTTTATCTCCCTTGCTATTTAATCTCTTTGTGGATGATATTACTGATACAATGATAGCAGAGAATATTCAGGCGACAGTAGTAGCGGATTTGCAGATCCCTACACTTTTATACGCAGACGATTTAGTATTGTGCTCTACGACAGTAAACGGATTGCAACGAGGACTGGACAAACTTAAGAACTATTGCGATGAATGGCTACTTACAGTTAATGTGAATAAGACTAAGGCAATGACTTTCAAAAAGAGTTGTGTTTATAGCAGGGAGGAGACTTGGACATATGCAGGATAGATACTGGACAATGTTAAATCTTTTGTGTACTTAGGACTCACATTCACAATGAACGGAAAATGGACAAAACACATTGACATTACGAAACACAAGGCAAGGGTGAAAGCGACGGAAGCTCTCCGGATACGCTACAGAATACCGAATAAATCCATAACCTTAATGGAAACTGTATACGGAGCGACAGTTAGATCCACGATGACATACGGGGGAGAAATATGGGGGTGGGAACAAACAGGGAATCTGGATCAAGTGAGGACCCAATTTTTGAAAGGAATTCTGGGTGTAGGGAGGGGTACAGCAAACTGCGGAATAATGAGGGAATTCGGGGCACATAGTGAAACGATAGACTTCAAAATCAGAGCAGTTAAATATTGGCTGAGAATCGTTCACGGAAACCAATCTCTAAATAGGGCAGTCTGCTACCGTGAAGAGTTGCGAATGGAAGGTAATTCGACGTGGGCATCAAAATTAAAGAAAGGGTTGGAAACCATTGGGATGGGAGATATTTGGATGGCGGGGCAGGAAAACAGGCGAAGTATTTGGAGAAAAATTAAGAACCGCCTCTCGGATATTGACAGACAGCAAATGATTGCGCAATGCACAGAGAAGGTGTCATTAGAAGTACAGTCTGGGCTGAAATCGGAGTGGGGTATGGAGCAATACATCAAAACAGGTACCAAACCCATTAGAGAGGGGCTCGCGTGGATTAGACTAGGAGCATGGAGGAGCACGAACATTTCTGACGAGAATGGTACGAGAATCTGTCCCATTTGCGAGGAGGAAGAGTCGTGGACTCACATCTTGGCAAGATGTAGGGGTACGGAGGAATGGCGGGAAAAATATTTACCGCGATTTTTTACCACTGCGAATGTAGGGCTAGAAGCATGTTGGACGCTACTGGCAGGCACGGAAAACATGGACGGGCTAGGTAAATTTATACTTAAGGCAAGACAGCTGAGATCTGAGGAGGCTGCCAATAGGTAAGGGAGGGGGGAAATAAGATCAACTAAACAAAAGTGACTACAATCTTCTACATACATATACATTATATCATACTTAGGTCACTGTTGTGCTATGGTTTTATATATGTTGTATATATTATGTGTATATATGTCTTTTAAGTGTAATTTTCTATTATAAGTGCGTGCATTTATGTAGGTGTACTTTGTGCTGTAAATTTAAATTGCTATATTTGAATATATTTGTCTTTTTATTTTCGTGTTTACTCTTTTAATTCTTTGTTGTTGTTGTTTTAATATTGCTTGTAATGTGTATTACAAAAGCACGTACGGTCTGTGGACCCGTGCGATTGTTGAAATTCTATGTATGATATTGCTATATTAATAAATACACTTATTCATCCATTCACTTAAATCTACCTAATTTAATAACTAATGCATTTGTTCTTAATTGATTCCAATGAATAAAAAATCTCCTAAAAATAAAAAGAAAAATGCAGAAAAAAAGTAAGTGTGCGCGCGCAAACGGTCAGTAGCTCAAAAACGAAACGTTCTTCAATTACGAAACTTGGTTTAAGTTCAGTATCTTCCAAGGATGCGACACGAAGATTTCCAAGAAAACTTCCCCTCCCCCAACTACCTTATACTTGGAAAATGTTCTAAAATGTTTATTTTCCCCAAAAATGATAAACATAAGTGGTTCTAATCAAAATCGTTTAATATATTTACATCGTCATATAAAATGTATATCTTCAATTTTTTGGGAATAGCCTCTGAAAACCTCTTAATTCTGGATAATCTTTTCTGAAGTTTACATAACTAGTAAAGCGTAAGAGATAAACAAAACTTACTGCACAAAAAATGTATAGCTAATTAAAAGACACAATTTATGTCCAACAATTTTTTCGTAGAGTTGACCATTTTCGAGATATTCATTTTCATATTTCCAGTTTTAAAATACTTAAATTTATCTCAAACAGCAATTTGTAAATGCCTGTTCATGCAATACCACCCGCATGGACACGAGCTTTCAAAAGATTTGACTGTCGCTTTAGCCTAGTGTATTCCGTTATTTACGTTCTAATTAAGTGGAAGCGAGAACACAGTTTATCTCGATTAGCATGAAGAGGATTACGGCCGGTAAAGCACAGTCAAGTATTGCTATAAGCATACTTGACATCAAGAAGTGCAAATTTTGGGAAATCTTGAGATCCCAATACTGGACGAGGAAATATCAGCCCGAGAAATAGCACAGGCGCTGAGGAGTCTGAAGGGAGGCAGGGTTGGATGGGCTGCCCCCGGAAGTTTTTAAAGCCGCAACCAATGTTAATGAGTTTGGTAGGAGTATGCTCCAGATATGTAACAGATTGTTTATTGAGGGGAATTACCCTACCTGTTGGGGATAGGGTATGTTTATGTTTTTGTATATTTTAGATAATGGAAAGTAATACAATATTATCAGAGTATATTGCTATCTTTTTCGAGAATATTTACTTTCTCTGCACGTACTATGTACATAGTCTATACAGAAGGTATTGTAATGCACCTAAAAATTCGATACCAAGTTTTCACCGGGAATACATGTTTTGAGACCCCTTGAATCCAAAAAAAAGCATTTTTAGAAAAATTTCCGTTTGAGTGTCTGTGTGTGTATGTGTGGGTGTGTGTCTATGGGCAGCATAGATCAAAAACGAAAAGAATATTTAAAACCAAACTTGGTATTTAAGTTTGATACCTTCCAAGGATACGGCACGAAGATTTTCAGCAAAATCCCCCCACCCCAACTACCCTATACATGGAATAAATTTCGAAAATTTTGATTTTCTTAAAAATAGCTCTTATGATTTTGTTTAAAATCTCTTATATTTAAGATATTTGCTTGTCAAATAAATTGTATATCTTGAATTTTCTGGGACTAACCTCAAAAGACTTCTTTATTCTGGATGTTTTTTTTTTTTTTTTTTTTGAATTTCGCATAACTGGTAAACCGTAAGAGTTAGACAAAAACTTACTGCATGAAAAATCTAGAGAACGTTAAAACACACAATTTATGTTATATACATTTTTTTCGTGGAGCTGATCGTTTTTAGATATTCCTTGTTTTTGGTGTCGGCTTTGAAAAACTTAAAACTTTTCTCATACAGGAATTTGTCAACTCCTGTCTATACAAACAAAGGAACTTCAGTCACATAGCAACCAGCTTTTAACTATCACTTTAACCTATGGTACTCCCTTATTTCCCTTCTACTTACAAGGAAGCAAGTAATAAAACTATTTCTGCTAATGTTTTCACGATTGCATAAAGTAAATAGAACCATAAACTCACTAGCAATAATTTGCTGCAAAAATGTAGAGAAAGCCATGTGTGTGTAACACAGATTTCTTTTTATTTTAACTCAATTTAATACTTAAGGACTATATTTGGAGATTAATGTAAAAAGTGAAAAAGTTTAAATTTTATAAATATTAGACACCTAATTTAGTTTTTATTTTGGATACTTAGGTACGTAGAAGAACTTTTTACTGTAGTTATGTTGAAAAATTCTGAATAAATCCTCACACTTCAAAAATCTTATTTCACACTATGGTCTTCTATGGTTATCTCCAAAAAGCATACGTTTTTTAATTAAGTTCCAAAATCCTCGACATGGCAACCTTCATCTTCTTCATAGAAACTATCTCCTGTTAAATTTATTTATAATAAAGCGAGATCTTCATACAAAGCTTCCAGTGCTACCAACATGTGAATACTATAAAGCGGGGAAATTTGGATAGAGCCTGGAAGAGGTCGATTGGAGATTCAACCCTTTCCATCAAATATAACGTTACGTAAATCTGGATTTTCTCAGCGGCGCACAATCGAATCTTCTTTTCCGTGTGACTGGTTTTCGATAATGGTTGCTCGGCTTGCCATAGCGAGACCTCCATTGGAAATTTTAAGAGGATTAGGTTTAATACAGCCGAGATCGTCAGGTGAGTGCTAACCACGGGTTGTAATTACATTTTATTTATGCTTAAATGCCTGCAAAGTGGTTAGCAAGCCCCTCGCTTCAAGAGCTGCGCTATTAATTGCTTAAGAAAAACGAATGACTGCACGCTTGGCGCGCTGCTGGTATTTATTCCTTCTCACAAACAAAGGATACCAGAATCCTCTTAGAGAATTAACTTTCGGTTGCGTGCAGACCTTTTTAAGTTCTACCATTAATAATATCGGTTCACAGCACCATATTTTCGTAGTATTTTCACTTTCTCTAGCCCCAAATGTACAATGTACATAGGGATAGAGAAGTACTGTATTCCACCCAAAAATTCGATACCGAGATTTCACCGAAAATATATGTTTTAGGACCCCCGTATCCAAAAAAACATTTTCAGAAAAAGGTACGTGTGTGTGTGTCCGTGTGTCCGTGAACACGATAACTCAAAAACGAAAAGTCGGTAAAGCACCAAACTTGGTATTTAACTTTAGTAACTTCCAGGGATGCGACACGAAGATTTTAAGAAAAATCCCCCCACCTCAAACTACCCCTTACATGGAACTTTTTTCGAAAATATTTTCTTAAAAATGGCTCTTAACGATTTTGATTAAAATATCGTATATTAAAGATATTTACCTGACAAATAAAACGTATATCTTGAATTTTCTGGGAATAGCTTCTAAAGACCTGTTTATTCTGGATAAAATTTGCTTAATTTGGCATAACTAGTAAACCGTAAGAGATAGACGAAAACTTACATTACAAAAAATGTAGGTCTTGTTAAAATACACAAGTTATGTCAGATACATTTTTCTCGTGGAGCTTAAGAGTTTTCTAGGTATTCATTGTTATTAGTTTCAGTTGTGAAGTACTTATTCTTTTCTCAGACGGGAGTTTGCAGTTTTCTTTTGTTCTACTCCTCGCCAAGAACAGAAGCGATTTGTAATGACAATCGCATAACTACAGCTTTTAAAACATTTCACTGTGGCTTTAGCCTAGTGTATTCCCTTATTTTTTTCCTACTTATAAGGAACTAAGTAATAAGAACATTGTGCTAATGAGTATCTCGATTAGCAAGATGCAGAAAGAAGAATAATCTTATGTAAGAAGTTTGTAGAACAGCTAGAGAAAGCCATGTGAGTGTAACACATCAGATTTTTAATTTTTCTACTTATAAAAAAAACCAAGTTCGGTATTTAATGGATTATGGTTTTTTTAGCTATGCTGCAGACAGACAGACAGACAGACAGACACACACACACACACACACACACACCGAGATTTTTTTAAAAACACTTTTTTTGGATTGAGGGGATTTCAAAACATTTTTTTTTCGATGAAATCTCGGTATCGAATTTTTGGGTGCAATACAATACATTCTCTATACACTATGTGCATTTTATCTACGTGAAGAGAAAGTAAAAGCATTAACACAATTTGTCTTACTAAATAGGGCCTTATAAGCAGATGGGAAATGGGAATATACCAGGCAAAAACGATAGTCAAATCTTTTAAAAGCTGATCGACATGTAAACAATTGCAATTCGGTTAATTTAGCATGCATTTTCAGAAAAACAAAAGACAGATGAAAAAAATATGACTGTCTGAGAAGATGCATAGTTTAACATCTAAACCAATAGCAAGAAATGTCTCGGAAACGATCAACTCTGCAAGAAAAATGTATATAGCATAATGTGTTTTAACTAGCTGTACATTTTTGTGCAGCAAGTTTTTGTCTATCTCTTACGGCTTAGCAGTTAAGCAAAATTCACCCAGAATAAAGAGATCTTCAGAGGCTATTCCCAGAAAATTCAAGATATACATTTTATTTGGGATGTAAATCTTTAATACACAGGATTTTAATCAAAATATTAGAGCCATTTTTGAGAAAATTCGAACAGTTTTTCGCGTTAAAGGTAGTTTAGTGGTGGGGGGGGGGGAGGATTTTCTTGAAAAGCTTTGTGTCGCATCCTTAGAGGATACCAAACCTAAATACCGAGTTTGGTATTTAACGATAAAGCGATAGTCAAATCTTTTAAAAGTGGGCACTATGTGAAACAGTTTACGTTCAGTTCACTTTGCATAGCCTTGTTTCAGTAAAGTTACGTGGTTTAAAATTGACGCCAATAACAAGGAATGGCGAAATCTTGACATTAAATTTGTGATTGGAATACAATACCTTCTCTAGCTTCTGTGTACATTACACATATGACTGAGAAAGTAAAAATGGTTAAGTTACTGTTTTACTTACCACCCGTGTGCTTTTTGAGTCTCTAACAGTGTTACGATTTCTTTTGTTTCCATAGCAACCACGATACATGTGGGGTTTTAACTTAAATCCAGTACTATCGGTTAGTAGCAGAACTTAGTCATATTGGCCAAAAATTACATCCGTCGCCCTCCACTTGGTTTGAACCCGTGGCCTTTGGAACCAGAGGCTGGTATATTACCCATACACCACGAGGGACACGGCCGCGCCGTGGCCGAGTGTTTAGACCACTATCCTCTCAGCTAAACGGCTTGGGTTCGACCTCAAGCGACTCTATGTGGGATTTGTGGTGGACAAAGCGAGCCGGTGGGGTTTTCTCCGGTTTCCCCGCCGCCCTCCGTGGTGTAATAGTTACCATGCTAACTTCATATACCCAAGGTCGCGGGATCAAACCCGGCGGGGGACGATGGATTTTTTCGGGTGTAAAAATCCTTAGCATGGCTTCCTTCAGAAGGGAAGTAGATTTACGGCAGTACAAGAACCTCAAGCCTGATAGAGAGACCTCTGAGTAAAATTAAGCGGTTTTTCACGCCCAATTTAGAATGGGATGCTGAGAACCACAGTAGTTAAATAACGCCATTCATTCATCCCGGTTTCCCCCGTCATAACACTCCACCGGTGCTCCACCTTCATTTCATGTATCTACCGTGTCATCATCTGCGGTGCCACTTGTAGTTAAAGCGGGTGTTAAACGATGTTAAAAAATCTGATGTGTTCCATTCACATGACTTTCTCTACATCTCTGCAACAAATTACTGTTAAAAAGTGTATACTTCTATTTACATCATACTAATCGAGAAAAACAGCAGAAATAGTCTTATTACTTTCTTCCATGCAAGTAGAAGCGAAATAAGGGAGTAACATAGGTTAAAATGATAGTCAAAAGCTGGTTGCTATGTGACTGAAGTTCCTTTGTTTGTATGGATAGGAGTTGACAAATTCCTGTAGGAGAAAAGTATAAGTTTTCCAAAGCTGAAACCAAAAACAAGGAATACCTCAAAACCGATCATCTCCACGAAAAAAATGTATATAACATAAATTGTGTATTGTGCTCTACATTTTTTGTGTTTTAAGCTTTTTTCAATCTCTTACCGTTTAGCAGTTATGCAAAATTCCGTAAAATTCATCTAGAATAAATTAGTCTTCAGAGGCTATTCCCAGAAAATTCAAGATATACATTTTATTTGTCAGGTAAATGTCTTTAATACATTATATTTTAATCAAAATTGTTAGAGCTATGTTTTAGAATATCAAAATTTTCGAAAAACGTTCTATGTAAAGGGTAGTTTGCGTGGGGGGGATTTTTCTCAAAATCTTTGTGTCGTATCCCTGGAAGATACTAAACTTAAATACCAAGTTTGGTGTTTTACTGACTTTTCGTTTTTGAGTTATCGTGTTCACAGGCACACGGACACACACACGGACCTTTTTCTGAAAATGCTTTTTTTTTTTTTTTTTGGATAAAGGGGACCCTAAATCTCGGTATCGAATTTTTGGGTGAAGTGCAATACCTTCTCTATACACTATGTACATAGTACGTGTAGAGAAAGTAAACAACAAGGGGGACGACTTTTCATAAGTAATACCACGAGGCATTTTCATCTTGTCAATAATTCACGACCGGAGCGAAGCGACGCGAGTCAATTGTCCTAAGAAATGAAAATACGAGTTATATTTGATAAGACAATTCAGTGAAAGAGAATATTTATTAATACTAATTTATAATATTTAGGAAGGGAAATCATTAGTTCTCAAATAGTAGATCAGGCATTCGACCATTTTTATTTACTGTTTTTTTTTTCTTTCTTTCTTCACTGCCTCCTGAATTATCATATGGCCAACCGTGCCTACACTCAATTTACGAACGTTGGTAGCAACAATAAAAATAGGGAACATTTATTTTATTTCAATTTTTAATATGTAATACATGAAAGGAAAAAAAAAATTATTTTATTTGAGGTTATTAAGCTCATCTCATACATAGAGATACAAATAATTATTATTTTCTCTCCTTTTTTGAACAAAATACATTAGAAACTGGATAAAATTTTAAATGAACATTGTAACTGAATTAATTGAAAGTACAATTGTGGAACTGACAGTTATTGAAAGTGAAGTTTGGCTGCCTGGATTGTTACCAATAACCAATAGGAGATTGAACATATGAACGTCAGGTGCAACAACATTTCAAAGAAATGTTTCAACAATATCGCTCCAGGCAGATGACCGCGATTGGTTGAAATTGCCTAATCTCGGCCATACCATTGGCGCTTTAATATTTGGGCTGAATTGTCATTGTAGTGTATGCTGAAGAAGGCGTATCTTTACAGTGGGCCAACTTTATTTTGTGAGGCCGCAATGGTTCACCTCTGAACCTTTACTCGTTTAATTCCAAAATATTTAAGGTCGGAATGCATTTAGGGAAGAGGGAACGCGGTCTGTTCTCTTTCACCATCAGGCATTTCATTAAACAAGTTTTTTTTTTTTCTAGGGACGGGATAGAGGTTACAATTAGCCAGTCGTGACGGGCTGAAGGGACAATGTGGGACGGACGGTCTCTACTTCCACGAAAGAGAAATGACAGAGAGAGAGAGGCAAGCCGTGTTCGGATGCGAACTTCGCCGTGAGAGCCTACTGTTGAATTTTAATCATCAGGAGCATGGACAAGCACAACTGGGAAGTGAAAACACTAACCCCATTGTAAGAGAATCCAGTGGCGTAACTCACCACCATCTTACCTCTTGCAGAAACGAAAAGTTACAAGATTTTAATGGAAAGCTAATATTCTCGGATATGATTAGGAATATTTAATTAAGTTCCTATTTAAATAAAATAATCCTGAAACTACCTCACAAAATATTAATAACTGCATAAATACTAGAGTTGGTCTCAATGAAATCAGCATTTGACTTTTCTTCTTTACTTTATTTCTCAACATGATCTCCAGAAAGGCTAATATATTTGTCATATCGGTGTTCTAATTTAATGAAACCATCTCTGTAGTGCGATTTATCAAGATCCTCAAAATAGCTGTATACCTCCTCGTTGGTGTGAAATTGTCGTCCTCCAAGAAAGTTTTCGAGGTTTAGGATGAAGCATTAAATATGTAGCTTCTATAAGCGCTCGTCAAATGTTGGATTGCAAGTCTACTCGCGCTTATATTTGTCTTTGTGTAGCGTTTGACTCTTCTCAGGGCGTTTTTTATCGGGCTTGTTGGGCTTCACAGACCCAGACTACCTGGTGGCTTCTTAAATAATAAGTCGCTAGGATTTTTGTAGAATCGCAGTTTATTTTTATAGTTATTTTTTACAATTCCAAAAGTAAACTGTAATCGCTCGATGCAATTCTTTTCTTTGTTGAACGCTGTGAATCCATGGGCGCGTATAATTCAACACGAATACATTTTTACGCGTTATCTCTAAACGGCCTTTTCCATTACGCGTGAAGAAGCCTCCTTCTTCATGATAACTTGGCGTCACCAGCCAGAAAATCAACACGTAACTATGCATACTGTTGAAAAACATAATCGCATCGAGAAAATCAAAACACTCATATGCGAAGAAAGCACAAGGAGTAATAAAAAGTTGCATCCAGCGGTTTCAACTTCGGAAGCAAAGAAACTAAAGCAATTGAACATCAAATATCTCAAAAAAGATACAAAACTCATAAAATGTCGGCAGATTTTGTGAATAATATATAAATATTGCCTCAAGGAACAGATGTTAGTCACTGGGATGCTAGGTCTAGCGAATAGGGTGGATGTTCAAGCAATTCAAACTTTAATTTGCACACTTTTCCTTCTTAAAATATTACCTGACGTTCTTTTGACATGTTTACAGCCTCTGCTATCTCAAACAACTTTAACCTGCGGTCTTCCAGTACTAAGCGATGAATTTTTTCAATGATCTCTGGAGTTGTCACTTCTACAGGCGTCCAGAGCGAGGCTCATCACTAGTGCTCGTACGTCCCATTTTAAACTCTGCAACCCACCCTTAATCATTGAATATGAAGGGGCAGAGTCTTTCAATGTATTGCCCATTTACTTCTTGATTTCTTTAGGCGTTAAGCATTTCATATGGAAGTATTTAATCACTGTTCGTTTTTGCAAATCCTCCATTTTCGTGATAACTCTAAAGTTGCCATGTTTAAAATGCTGTCATTCGAAACTTAAATAAGTTATTGACCTGTAACTATGGATACAAGCTAGTCTAGAGTTAAACTATACGATGCTACTGTCTAACTGGTCAAGTGGCGCCATATCTGTGTAAGGCCCGAGACTGATCAGCTGACCCTCGTATGAAAATACAATAAGTATGCTACAAAATTTGGCCGTCAGGCACACGGTCAGTCTCCCGATCAGGTTTTGACACTTGAGTTGTAGGAGCAGTCACCCAGTCACACAAGCGTAGGTGTCAAATAAAATCTCAAATCACATTAACAATTATCAAAATATCAAAACATACCTTATCACAGGAGTAACCTTGAATGGCTTGAGTCTTAAAAGTTTCTTTGCTTTCCATGCTGAATCTTTCGAAATATCAGTTTCTTGTGCAAGATGTCTAAGAGGTTTTCGAGGTCACCATTCTAACCTTTCTCCGATTTCGTCTAATTTCTGCTCCGTAAGCACACACCCGTTTACCTTTCTTTACCTAATACAAATTGATCCCATCTCCCAGAGTTTATTTACAAGCAAGCGAACGCCGTCTCTATTCGGAATACACACCCAGAAAATTTAGTTACATCCCTACAGTGTGACGTAAGCACATACGTATCGTAATAAACAGTCTTTGTGGTACTGTACAAAAGCACTTCAAGAAAAACTAAACATTCCTAATGCCATTCACGTGTTAACTGGACTTGACAGAAGCAAGACTGACGCACATGTGACGATAGAACGGATGTAGGACAAGCGCTCAGGAAACTGAAGTGAAAGCCACGGGCCATTTCCTGGCGGCCAAGCTTTGCAACAAACCCATGTAGTTCTGCAAGCTCCTTTATCACTGTGATTAAAACCTGTCGTAATAATACAGTGCTACTATAAATTATATTTACGATTACAAACTTGAATAACAATCGTTAGGAAGCACTTAGAAATATGATACTGATACCACTGGAAAGAGAAACTCAAATATTAATTTCTCTACATGTACAATGTACATAGTGTATAGAGGAGGTATTGTATTGCACCCAAAAATGCAATACCGAGATTTCACCGGAAATAAAAGTTTTGGGTCTCCCTGAATCCAAAAAAAGCATTTTGGAAAAAAAAAATCCGTTAAGTTTATGTATCTGTGTGTGTATGTATGTATGTATGTATGTATGTATGTATGTATGTATGTATGTATGTATGTGTGTGTGTGCTCAAAAACGAAAAGACGGTTAAATACCAAATTCGGCATTTAAGTTGCTGTTTTCAAGGATTGGATACGAATATTTTCAAGAAAAAACCCCACCCCAAGTACCCTTTACATGGACCTTTTTTTCGAAAATTTTGATTTTCTCAAAAATGGCTCTAAGGATTTTGATTAAAATATCGAATATTAAACAAAATATGTATATTTTGAATTTTCTTGGAAGAGCCTCTGAGGACTACTTCATTCTGGATGAATTTTACGGAAGTTTGCATAACTGTTAAACCGTAAAATAGACAAAAACTTACTACACAAAAAATGTAGAGCACATTAAAACTCACAATTTATGTTATATATTTTTTTTTTTTCTTGGAGTTGATCGTTTTTGAGATAATCCTTGCTATTGGTTTCAGTTTTAAAAAACGTATACTTTTCTCAAACAGGAATTTGTCGATTGCTGTCCATATAAACAAAGGAACTTCAGTCACATAGCAACCAGCTTTTGACTATCACTTTAACCTATGGTATTCCCTTATTTCGCTTCTACTTACGAGGAAGCAAGTAATAAGACAATTTCTGCTGATTTTTTTTTTCTCGATTAGCATGAAGTAAATAGAAGCATAAGCTGTTTAACAATAACTTGTTGCAGAGGTGTAGAGAAAGTCATGTGAATGGAACACATAATATTTTCTTGTTTGTTTGTTAATTGGTGAATTTATTGGATAATTATTAATCTCGTTGCCAGGAGACGATATAACAGAAAAATGACTGCAAACGAAGGCAGGAGGGTAATTTTTGTGTGCTAGATTTTCACACAAATCTGGAACCATCAGAAGTGAGGTTTCTAAGCCACTTACATGGTTGGTGTTGCCTATTTCAGCACAAAAATAAGAAAAGAGTTAGTAATAAGAGGGCTACTACTCAAAAATATGTATTTCCGGCCAAATATCAATTTTTGCCCTCTCTAGTGCATTTTTACATTTTTCTAGTGCATTGGAAGATAGAGAAGGTATTGTATTCCTCCGAAAAATTCGATATCCAAATTTCACCTGAAATATATGTTTTGAGATCCCCTGAATACAAAAAAAGAATTTTTGGAAAAAAAATGTGTCTGTGGACAACATAACTCAAAATTAAAACTCCGTTAAATGCCTAACCTAATAAGTTCAGTACTCCCTAGTATACAATACAAAGATTTTCAATCAAATTCCCCATATAAAACTAAATTTTACATGAAAATATTTTCGATTTTTTTATTTTATATTAAATATATTTACATAACAAACTGTATATCTTGAATTTTGTGGGAATAGCCTCTGAGGTCCTCTTTATTCTAGATGAAATTTGTATAACTGATAAACCGTAAGAGATAAACAAAAGCTTACTATACAAAAAATGTAGATCCCAATGAAACTCATAATTTATGTTGTTTACATTTTTTCTTGTAGTAACCGTTTCCGAGATATTCTTTTTATTGGTTTCAATTGTAAAATACTTATATTTTTATCAGACAGGAAGTCGTCGTTGTTTCTTTGGTTTTTCTTCTGATGAAAGACAGAAGCGAATTCAATGATAATCGCATAGTGACAGATTTTAAAAGATTTGACAGTACATTCCTGTAGTTCCCTTCAACTTACAAGGAACTAAGTAATAAGAATATTCTGCTAATGCTTAACTGGATAAGATGTTTGTAGACCAGCTAGAGAAAGGCATTTGAGAGTAATATGCTGTACTTACCATAGATAAGTAATAGTTAAACCAAAAAGGTCTGAGTATTCCATTCATAGGACTTTCTCTACATCTCTGTAACAAATTATTGTTAAAAAGCTTATTCTTCTATCTACTTCTTGCTAATCGAGGTAAACATTACCAGAAATGGTTTCTTCTAAGTAATAGGGAAATGATGATATACACTACGCTAAAACGATTGTTAAATCTTTTAAAATCTGGTTGCTACGTGGATGAAATTCGTTTCTTTGCACCTCCAGGAGTTAAATAACTCCCGTAGGTGAAAAGTTTCAAGTATTTTAAAACGGAAACCAAGGACAAAGAATATGTCAAATATGGTAAACTCTACAAAAAAAATGTAGGTATATAACATAAACTGTGATCTGCATTTATTTAATGTAGTAAGTAATGCACGCAGGTTTCATTAGAAGTACAGTCTGGGCTAAAATCGGAGTCGCGTATGGAGCAATACATCAAAACAGGTACCAAACTCATTAGAAAGGGGCTCGTGTGGATTAGACTAGGAGCATATCGGAACACAAAAATTGCTGACGAGAACGGTATGAGAATCTTCCCTATTTTTGAGGAGGAAAACTCGTGGACCTATATCTTGGCAAGATGTAAGGAGGAATGGAAGCAAAAATATTTACCACGATTCTTTACCACCGTGAGTGTAGAGCTAGAAGCATGTTGGATGCTTCTGGCAGGCACGGAAGACGCGCACGGGCTAGGTAAAGTTCTACTTAAGGCAAGACAACCGAGATCTGAGAAGGCTGATAATAGGGAAGAGGAGAGGGGGGATAAGAATAGCTAAACAAAAGTGATTATAATCTTTTACATGCATACATTTTATGTCATACTTAGGTCATTGTTGTGTTGTGGTGTTGTATGTTGTGTATATATTTCTCTTAAGTGTATTTGTCTATTGTAATAGGGTACATTAATGCATATGAATAAGGTGTACTCTGTGTTGTAAATTTAAATTGCTGCATTTGAAAACATTTGTCTTTTTATTTTCGTGTTAACTCTTTTAATATTGTTGTTTTTAATATTGCTTACTATTTCGTGTATTAAAAAGCACATGCTCTCTGTGGACCCGTGCCATTGATGAAAGTCAATGTATGATAATGTTATATCAATAAATACACTTATTCATTCATTTTGTCTATTTCTTACGTTTTACCAGATATGCATAGATAATCCAGAATGAAGAAAAATTAGAGACATACATTTGTCAGCTTTTAAAACATTTGACAATCGCTTTAAAATAGTGCATTCCTTTAGTTCCCTTCCACTTATAAGGAACTAAATAATAAGAACATTCTGCTGTGCGTATCTCGATTAGCACGGTTTAGAAAGAAAATAAATCTGATGTGTACCATTCACATGACTTTCTCTACATCTCTGCAACAAATTGTTGTTAAAAAGACAATGATTCTATTTACTTCATGCTAATTGAGAAAAAATTAGCACAAATAGTCTTATTACTTGCTTCCTTGTAAGTAGAAGTGAAATAAGAGAGTACCATAGGTTAAAGTGATAGTCTGGTTGCTATGTGACCGAAGTTCCTTTGTTTGTATGGACAGGAGTTGACAAATTCCTGAAAGAGAAAAGAATATTTTTTTAAAGCTGAAGCCAAAAACAAGGAATATCTCAAAAACGGTCAACTCCACGAAAAAAAGTATATGACATAAATGGTGTGTTTTAATGTGATCCACATTTATTGTGTGGTAAGTTTTTGTCTATCTCTTAAGGTTTAGCAGCTATGCAGAATTCCGTAAAATTTATCCAGAATAAAGAAGTCTTCAGAGGTTATTCTCAGAAAATGCAAGATATACATATTATTTATCAGGTAAATATATACACTGTATTTTAATCAAAATCATTAGAGCCATTTAGGAGAAAATCAACATTTTCGAAAAAAAGTTCCATGTAAACGGTAGTTTGGGGTGGGGGCATTTTCTTGAAAATCTTCATGTCGCAACTTTTCAAGATACCAAGCTTAAATACCAGGTTTGGTATTTAACGGTATTTTCGTTTCTCAGCTATGCTGTCCACACACACACACACACACACACACACTCACACACACACACAACTGTTTTTCTAGATGCGATTTTTTTTTAATTTAGGGTGACTCAAAACATGTATTTCCGGTGAAATCTCTCTATCGAATTTTTGAGTGCAATACAATACCTTCTTTATAGGTACACTATGTACATAGTACGTATAGAGAAAGTAAAAATACTTATTTTTTTCATTTTTGGGAAGTACATTATTACTAATTTATTTTATTTAGTTTGATTTAGTAATTTTACTGTGTTATTTTAATTTATTTTGCTTTAAAAATTGTATTAGGTGAAGTTATCTGAAAAAGTATATATATATATATATATATATATATTGTAACCTTTATGTATTGTGTTTTGGGAAATAAATATGAACTTTGGGTATATGCCCCGGTATGGCAACCAAGGTGCCGGAATAGGATATTCAAATCTTATTTATTTATTTATTTAGTACGAGCAGAGAAAGTAATCATGTTTTATAAGAAGTTTGTAGAACAGCTAGAGAATGTAATGTGAGTTTAATAGATTCAGATTTTTTGGGTGTAATGCAATATTTGATGTACATACTATAGATATGCAATAGAGAGCAAGAAAAGCTTGTCAAATTGTTTTACGAGCTTACTAACCGAGTCACATTACGTGTTACAAATTCATGTATCCACTTTACGAACACACTAGTCTAAGTGGTTAGATTGCTTCCCTTGTGCTTAGCCAATCCCGGTTCTCGAATGTGGGACTTGTGGTAGACAAAGGGGAGCTTGACAGGTTGCTGCCACTCCAGCTAATACCCTATCATTATCCTTAGTCCTCCAACTGATATGTAGATTGAAACATGGGCGAGCCTCTTGTCGGCAACTACTGTCACGTGCGTTTTCAACTCAACACATATTAAAGTGCAAGTCGTGATGTTCTTATTATGATCAGAATCCTCTATCTCAAACTGATATATGTTATATTCCATTATTGTGCTTACTAAGGTATTGAGATTTCACCGGAAATGTAACTTTTACATCCCCCTGATTCCAAAAACAAGTATTTTTAGAAAAAGTTCCTTGAGTGTGTGTGTATGTGTGCGGACACCATAGCCAAAATATCTGATGTGTTCCATTCACATGACTTTCTCTACATTTTTGTAACAAAAGACTCTTAAAAAGCTTATTCTTCTATTTACTTCATGATAATTGAGAAAAATTAGCAGAAATAGCCTTATTACTTGCTTCCTTGTAAGTAGAAGCGAAATAAGAGAGTAGTACAGGTTAAAGTGATACTGAAAAGCTGGTTGCTATGTGACTGAAGTTTCTTTGTATGGACAGGAGTTGACAAATGAGAAAAGTATACGTTTTTTTAAGGTTAAAACCAATTACCACGAAGAAAATGTACATAACATAAGTTGTGTGTTTTATCGTGATCCACATTTTTTGTGTAGTAAGTTTTTGTCCATCTCTATGGTTTACCAGTTATGCAAAACTCAATAAAAGCGTTCTAAAATGAGGAGGTCTTTGGAGGCCATTCTCAAAAAATTCAAGATATATAGTTTATTTGGCATTGAAATTTCACATATATAAGATTTTTTGATCCAAATCGTTATAGCCATTTTTCAGAAAATCAAAACTCTCGAAATTTTTCCATGTAAAAGGTAGTTTAGGTGGGGTGATTTTCTTGAAAATCTTCTGGCCGCATCCTTGGAAGATAAAATACAAAGTTTGGTATTTAACGGTCGTTTCGTTTTTGAGCTATGCTGTCCACAGACACACACACACGGGCCTTTTTCCAAAAGTTCTTTTTTTGAATTTAGGGGGACCCAAAACATGCATTTCCGATGAAAGCTCGGAATCGAATTTTTGAATGCATTACAATATCTCTCTCTACTCGGCTGAGGGCGATGCATTTTTTCGGAAAGGAAGTAAAGTCGTTGGTCCCCTGTCGTACCTTTACGGCACGTAAAAGAACCTCAAGCCTGATAAAAGAGGTCTCTGAACAATATTAAGCGGTCTTTCATGCCCAGTATAGAATGGGACGCTGAGAACCACTTCAGTTAAAGAGCGTTCATAAATAAAGCGCCATTTAATATAATTTTTATAGACTATGTACATAGTACAATTGTCCTTTACATGGAACATTTTTCTAACATTTTGATTTTCTCAATAATGCCTCTATTTTTATTAAAATAACATATGTTTAAGATAATTATATGAAAAACAAAATGTATATCGTGAATTTTCTTCATTTTGGATGACTTTTGTGTAACAGGCAAACCGTATACAAAAATATACAAAAACTTGCTACAGAAAAAAATTAGATCTCATTAAAACACACAATTTATGTTATATAGCTTTGTTTTAGTAGAGCCAACCATTCTCCAGATATTTCGATTATTGGATTCAATTTTAGCACCTTAAACTTTTCTCAGACGGCGAGAAGACATCTTTCTTCTCGTTTCGCGTTTATTTACTTCTGGCAATCAGAGATAATTTAAATTTCAATTGTTTTAAATAGCAATCGCTTTTAGTTCTTTATATATAGAAGGGAACTAAAGGGAGTACAGTAACCTAAAGTGATAGGCAAATGTTTTAAAGCTTTGATGTGCAATTGTCATTGCAATTCGCTTCATTGCTTGGCCAGGAAAAGAAGAAAAGGAAAACAAACGAATCCTGACTGAGAAAAGTATACATATTTGAAATTTTGAGTCGCCCTCCGTGGTGTAATGCTTACCATGCTCACTTCATATACCCAAGGTCGCGGGTTCAAACCCGGCGGAGTACGATGGATTTTTTCTGGCGTAAAAATCCTTAGCTTGACTTCCTTCGGAAGGGAAGTAAAACCGTTGATCTCGCGTCGTAGATTTACGGCACGTAAAATAACCTCAAGCCTGATAGAGAGGCCTCCGAGCAAAATTAAGTGGTCTTTCAAGCCCAATATAGATAGGGACTCTGAGAACCACAGTAGTTAAAGAGCGTGCATAAATAACACGCCATTTAATTTTTTTTTTAATTTGAAATAAATAACAATGAATATCGCAGAAACTTTTATCACAACAACAAAAATGTAAAGGGCATAAATTGTGAGTTTTGACGAGCTTTACATTTTTTTTCTCTCTCTTACGATTTGCCAGTTATGCAAAATTTGGTAAAATTCATCCAGAATGAAGAGGTTATTGCCCGAAAATTCAAGATATATATTTCATGTAAATAGCTTTAAAATAAGATATTTTAATCAAAATCGTTTTAGCCATTTTTCGAAGGGATTTTCTTAAATAAGATTTTCTTAAATAACTTTGCGTCGCATCCTTGGAAGATAATAGACTTAAATACCAATTTTGGCGTTTATTGGTTTTTTTGTTTTTGAGCTTGCCTGACCACTGACACACACAGGAACAGTTTTCTTAAATTGCCTTTTTCGGACTCAGAGGACCTCAAAACATACATTGGGTGAAATTCAATACCTTCCCTAGCTACTATATACATTATATGTACATAAGGCTACAGAAAGTAAAAATGTATATGACATAAGAGATGTGTTTTAATGTACTCTATAGTTTTTGTGTAGTAAGTCTATCTCTTACAATTTAGCCATACGAAAGTCATTTAGAATAAAGAGGTCTTCACAGGCTATTGCCATAAAATTCAAGATATGTATCTTATTTGTCATGTAAATATCTTACATATAACAGATTTTAATCAAAATCGTTACAGCCATTTTCGAGAAAATATTAATTTTTGAAAATGTTTCCATATAGAGGGTGGTTGAGGTCTTTAAAATGTTCGTGCCACATCTTTGGAAGACACAAAACTTAAATACCAAGTACCGTCTTCTAAAGATGCTTTCTTTTGGATTCAAGAGACCCAAAACATGTATTTCCGGTGAAATCTCGGTATCGAATTTTTGGGTGCAATACATTGTACATAGTACGTGAAGAAACAAAAATCGGTAAATAAGCATGGTTGAATGAGACATCTATCATTTAAGATCTAAAGTATTACAATCATAACCTGATAACATCTCCCTTCCTGTATACAGGGTGTTGATGAAATACACCGTAATAAATCGAGAGACTGTGCACGTGACTGATATAAGTAATTTGAGATCGGCGATGCATGGTCCCATAGCGTTAAACGTGTGGGTAGCAGGTGTTAAAGCAAAGCAGGTTGAAGAAATGGCTTAGAATGTCTTTAAAACTGCTGCCCGAGTATATCGAATTTTAGCAGCTCGTTACTAGCGTTCTCAAGATTCAATGTCGCAAAAATCTGTAAAATCTCGAACTAATCACGTGACAGTGCGACACTGAGCATTCTTTAACTACGTTCTTGAGTTACGTAGACGTTTATACTTTCTCTAGCCCCATATGTACAATGTACATAGGGAGAGTGAAGGTATTGTAATATACCCAAAAATTCGATACCGAGATTTCACCGGAAATATATGTTTTGGGGTCCCCTGAGTCCGAAAGAAAGCATTTTTAAAAAAAGGTACGTGTGTGGGTGGGTGTGTGTGTCTGTCTACCTGTCTGTCTGTCTGTGTGTGTGTCTTTGGACAGCATAGCCCCAAAACAAAAAGACCGTTAAATACCAAACTTGGTATTTAGGTTTAGTGTCTTCCAAAGACGCGACACGAAGATTTTTCAAAAAAAATCCGCCCACCACAAACTACCCTTTACATGGAAAAAATTCGAAATTTTTTATTTTTATAAAATGGTTCTAACATTTTGATTAAAATCCCGTATAATAAAGCTATTTATGTCCGAAATAAAATGTATATCTCGAATTTTTTGGGATTAGCCTCTGAAGACCTTTTTATTCTGGATGAATTTTGCTTAACTGCTAAACAGTAAGAGATAGAAAAAAACGCACTACACAAAAAAGTACCGCATGACAAAACACACGATTTTTGTCCTTTACGTTTTTGTTGTGGAGGAAGCCGTTTTCGAGATATTCCTTGTTATTGGTTTCTATTGTGAAGTACTTAAACTTTTCTCACACAGGAAGTGTCTGTTTTTCTTTTGTTCTACTCCTGGCCAAACAAAGAAGTGATTTGCAATGACAATCGCATAACGATAGCTTTTAAAACATTTGACAATCACTTTAGCATAGTGCATTCCCTTATTCCCTTCTACTTATAAGGAACTAAGTAATAACATTCTGCAAACATTTATCTTGATTAGCATTGTGTAGAAAGAAGAATAATGTTTTGTAGGAGTTTTGTAGAGCAGCTAGAGAAAGTCATGTGAGTGTAACACATCAGATTTTTTCAACTACTCTCGTGGCTTAATGCGTAACGCGGGAAGCTGCTATCCCAAAGGTCACGAGTTCTATTTCTGTCTTTGAGTAAATGGTTTTATTATTATTATTTTTTTTCATTCCAGACGAAGCGCCGCGATACATGGCATACTTGCACTTCAGAAACTTAATAGCCGTTACTTCGAAATTTCAATAAACAGGCCATAAGTCTCCTATCTCAAATTATTTAAGTAATCTACTTATTCTGTGAAAATATTTCGGTATAGTTCATTAACATCCTGTATATTAGGAATTGTCGCTTCGCTCCGGTCGTGAATTATCGACAAGAATCGAAGACTCGAGGTATTATGAAAATCTTCGTTGTCGCCTTCGAGAATGACACTGAACATAAATACCAATACCTTGACTGGATTAGGCCAAACTATGTCCTGACGTCAGCACTGTGCAAGGTTTACCTTACAATATGCCAGGGTTGTACGTTTCTGAAACACATACACATGTTTTACGTGTATGATTTTTTTTAGGAACCACATTGCAAAATGCATTGAAAAAAAAAATGCTGAACAATAGGCCTCAGGTTATAGCTTAAGGCTATTTAACCTTTATGAAGGTGTAATGGGCCCCAAGGTGTAATTTACATATTCCACCTGCCATGACATGCGATGTGTCTGTTTTCCAAAACCCTATAAGCATCATACGGTGCACAGAATACCCTAGAACTATTATCATTCATGTATCCATTTCCAATTTATTGGTTTTTGTTCCTGTGAAATACCTAGAATTGAGAAAGCTTTATAACTCCTGTCTGCCCCAAGGCGTACAGGAGAGCCAACTGGATATCAGGGCGCAAAAGTTGATATTTTACATTTACACAAATTTCTCTTATGCTCTACAGTAAATTATTGCCTTCTATCTCCTTCACGTCTATTGATATAAACGTCTGAAGAAAGAGTTTTATAAAAATATTAAAGTATCGTTACCAGGGTAATATCTGCATCGCCGGTATGCCGAATTTTTGTCCCGCAGGTGTTCTTTTACATACCAGTACATCTACTGACATGGAGCTGTAGATACGGCCGTGTTTGAACCCGCGACCCTTAGGATCAGAAAGCTAATACCGAACCAGAGGTTTTACGTACATTTCCTTGTTGACATGTCCTCTGCATACAACAGAAACAAAAAAAGGTGCTTAGCATATTGTAAAATTATGTTATTTCATTTTATAAAATATGTTGTAGTATATATAATAAAAACCTTATGTGTTCCGTTCACATGCCTTTCTCTACATCTCAGCAGCAAATTATTGTTAAAAACGTTATGCTTCTATTTACTTCAAGCTAATTGAGAAAACATTAGCAGAAATAGTCTTATTACTTGTTTCCTTGTAAGTAGAAGCGAAATAGGTTAAAATGTTAGTCAAGAGCCTGTTGCTATGTGATTGAAGTTCCTGTGGACAGGAGTTGACAAATTCCTGTATGAGAAAAGTACAAGTTTTTAAAGCTGATATTAAAAACAAAAACTATCTTAAAAACGATCCACTCCACGAAAAAATGTATATAACTTAAATTGTGTTTTTTAACTTACTCTACATTTTTGTGTGGTAAGTTGAGCAGTTTGCAAAATTCCGCAAAATTCATCAAAAATAAAGCAGTCTTCAGAGGTTATACCTAGAAAATTCAGATATACATTTTATTGTCAGGCAAATGTCTTTAATATACGGTATTTTAATCAAAATCGTTAGAGCCATTTTTAAGAAAATTAAAACATTCGAAAAAAGTTCTATGCAAAGGGTAGTTTGGGGAGGGGGGTTTTTGCTCAAAATCTTCGTGTTGCATCATTGGAAGATACTAAACTTAAGTACCAAGTTTGGTATTTTACCAACTTTTCGTTTTAGAGTTATTATGTCCACAGGCACAGGCACACACACACACGCCCTTCTTCTGAAAATACTTTTTTGGTTACAGGGGACCCTAAAACACATTTCCGGTGAAAGTTCGGTATCAAATTTTTTCTCTATACATTATGTACATTGTACGTGAACAGAAAGTAAAAATTAAGGAGCTTAATCTTTGAAATTTTACTAAAGATTGCAAAATATTAAAGAATATTTTGTTTCATAACAAAATGATATGAATTTTAAACTTTAAGAAAATGTATATGTTTTCCCACTTGTTCAAAATTGGGCTAAAGTTTAAGTAAATCTACAGATAGGTAGTTACATGCTTACTAATAGCCAAATTTAAACATTATTTTCTTACAAAACTCTTTTAACACTTTCCCATAGTCAAAATGCTACGAACGATTCAGTTTTTCATTACTTTGTTTCAAAACATTTGTAGATCCTCTCAAAAGGACATTAAACAAAATGTTCATTTTACGTTTTCGAAATAATACTACAATTTTGACAAAAAATTATTAAATATTGAACAAACAAGAGTTATGAGAGTATGAAAAATAAATTTTCTGCACTAATTGAGAGATGTATTTCTTAATCCATTTGCTATAAAACCGGAATATTTGTTTTAAAAAAATCATCATGTGACCCATTTTACTAGAATAATAGATTTAGAGAGTAAAACTTATTACTTAAACATCTATGTACGTTAGAATTTTGATACAATGCAGAAATGTTACTTTTATAAGGTACAATAACCGATATAAAGTTCAATACGATATCTTACATACCGTAGATTTTCCAAACCTCACAGATGTATCAGGCTAGCTTATTTCTCAAATTGGAGCATTGTCATAAATTCATTTAATGTGCTTTTGAGATGAATTATAAATTCTTTAAACAAATGAATGATAAAGTGCATTGTGTGGTACATTTTGTGCATCGAAAAATATTGAAGAAATGTTGCTAGAAAATAAGGTTTAAATTTGGGAAGGCTATTAATAAGCTTGCTATCTATAGCTTAAGTTAATTGTTGGTTAAAACGGGCTAATTGGGGAAAATGATATAATTTCTTAAAGTTTAGAATTCATATCATTTTATTATAAAATATAGCTGATTTACATAGTAAATAGAGATAGTATTGTATTCTATCTAAAAATTCGATATGAGATTTCACAGGAAGTACTTGATTTGAGACGCCCTGAATCCAGAAAAAATATTTAGAAAATGTCCGTGTGTGCGTGTGTCTGTGTGTGTGTCTGTGTGTATATGTGTGAGTGTGTGTGTGTCTGTGAGCAGCATACCTCTAAAACAAAAAGACATTTAAATACCAAACTTGGTAATTAAGTTTGGTATCTTCCAGGAAAGCGACACGAAGATTTTAAAGAAAATCCTCCTCCTGCCAACTACTCTTTACATGGAAACAATTTCCAAAATTTTGATTTTCTTAAAAATAGCACTAATGATTTTGAATAAAATTTCCTATAATTTACATCTTGAATTTTCTGGGAATAGCCTCTGCGGACATGCTTAATCTTGATGAATTTTGCATAACTGGTAAACCATAAGAGATAGACAAAAACGTACCTCACAGCAAATATAGAGCACCTTAAAACACACAATATATATTATATACATTTTTTCGTGGAGTGGATCGTTTTTGAGATATTCCTTGTTATTGGTTTCAGCTTTAAAATACTTATACTTTTCTAATACAGGAATTTGTCAACTCCTGCCCATATAAACAAAGGAACTTCAGTCACATAGCAACCAGCTTTTAAAAGATTTGACTATCGATTTAGTCTATTGCACTCCCTTATTTCCTGTCTATTGATAAGGAATCAGCTGATAGGACTCTTTCTGCTAATGTTTTCTCGATTAGCATTAAGTAAATAGAAGAATAATATTTTTAACAATTATTTATTGCAGAGATGTAGATTTAGATTTTTTTTTATAATATTTGGCCAAACTTCATAGATGCATCACGTTAAACACAATTAATATAGAGATAGACTATACCCTTTAAAAGTTCTAGTCGATATGTTGCTTTACACCCTTCAGAGAATTTGGTGCAGAGGAATTCGAAACTAGGACTGGTAATTGGAAAGAAGAATCAGCCAACTGTGGTATTTGTCGTGATAACTATGACCTCTGCCTCAACTCGTGAGGCTAATCCACAATCGCTATACTTTTCCGCTCTTTCTGTTAACACATTTCGGGGAAAGCGTTTTCGGTCACTGGTAACCAAATGTTGGAAAGGATTGAGTTATTCCAGGAGGTAGGAGGGAAGAGGCGGGTTAACTTTGAAACGGAAAATTAAAAAAGGGGGAGAGGGGGTGAAACGAAAATGCGTTATTTCCCCTTTCCAATCCTTTATCACCGTGCTCACGTTCGTTTTCTGTTTTAGAAAGTCAGGAATGTGACAGAAGTGCACACTAATTACGAAGAGGGATCGTTGAATACACGAGCAACGTTAGATCAGGAGTCAGTGGCGGACCCCAACAAAAACAATAAGTAAAACATTTAGTGACGAGCTGACACTGTCTTTTTACTTTCTCTACACGTACTATGTACATAGTGTATAGAGAAGGTATTTTAATGCACCCAAAAATTCGATACCGAGATTTCACCGGAAATACATGTTTTGAGTCCCCTGAATCCAATAAAAAACATTTTTGGAAAAAGGTCCGTGTGTGTAACATTTAAGTTTGGTATCTTCACAGGATGCGACACAAAGATTTTCAAGAAAATCCCCCCCACCCCCAACTACCCTTTACATGGAACTTTTTTCGAAAATTTTGATTTTCTCAAAAATGGCTCTAAAGATTTTGATTAAAATGTTGTATATTAAATATATTTAAACGACAAATAAAATATACATATTGCATTTTCTGGGAATAGCCTCTGAAGAACACTTTATTCTGAATGAATTTTGCTGAATTTTGCATAACTGGTAAACCGTAATAGACAAAAAAAAACCTACTATACAAAAATGTAAATCACGACAAAACACACAATTTATGCCATGTACGTTTTTTTTGTGGAGTTTATCGTTTTTGGGATATTCCTTGTTATTGGTTTCAGTTTTAAATACTTATACGGAATTTGTCAAGTCCTTCCATACAAGCAAAGGAACTTCAGTCACATAGCCACCAGCTTTTGACTATCACTTTAATCTATGGCACTCCCTTATTTAGCTTCTACTTACAAGGAAGCAAGTAATAAGACTATTTGTGCTAATTTTATTTCAATTAGCATGAAGTAAATAGAAGCGTAGTTTGTTTAACAATAATTTGTTGCAGAGATGTAGAGAAGGTCATGAGAAATTGAGCAGATCAGATTTTGTATACTGATTAACGCCCGCTTTTACTACTATGGTACTGCATGGTGATGACACTCATGATGCATGGAATGAAGATGGAGCACCGGTGGAATGGATGGCGGGGGAAACCGGAGAAAATCTGCCCCTGTGCCGCTTTCTCCACCACAAATCTCATATGTGGTTGCTTGGGGTCGAACCACTTGAGGTCTAACCATCGGCCACGATGCCGGCGATACTATCTTTGGGAACTGAGCCAGGCATTTCGGGTGGCCGACGTCTCTGATTTGTGGGTTTTTCTGGAGTTCCCGAGTATACTTGACGAATGCTGGGGAAGTTTCTTCATGCCCCCAAATTTCCTGCCCCTTCACATCATCTTCATTTCATCCCAACCAATCTCTTCAAGAGGACTTTGGCAGAGACGCTGGAGATGTCTGCGCAATGGTAATACAGATCTCGGCCGCGGGATGGCGTTAGTGGTTGTCTGTGGACTCAAGTGGTCTATCCGGAACAGCACCTCAGGCTCCTGGTTCTACCCGCGTAGAGATGAACTGCTTGTGTACTGTTAGGGACCCTCCATGGTGGCTCCCTCCCTTTCCGGATGTCAGCCGCTCTATGATATTACACTCATATGAGGTCTGTGGCAGAGGCGCCATTCTGTGGAGGTGTCTGTACTCTGGAAATACAGCTCTCTCGGCGGGATGGCATTAGTGACTGCCATAGGCTACTGGCGCTTGCCGCTTAGAGATAAAGAACTGCTTGTGAACTGTAAGGGACCCTCCACGGTGTCACTCGCTGTGCGGAGGGGTTCTGAAGTACAAAAAAGGATTAACTTTTTAAAAAATAAAATAATAATGTAAATGATTTGAATAAGATTATGTGAATTTAGAATTTCTTATTAATTTAAGGATGTTAAAGTTTAATTTTTTTTTTTTTTTTTTTTTTTTTTTAGAAAAGGTAATTCCTTGATTTCTTGGAGATTACATTTTCAAGGGCAACATTCATAGTCGATGACGTATTTGTTTAATAAGAATAGCATTATGAAGTTGCACATATTAAAATATTGGCTTGAATGTTTTTGGTATTCATAGTAGTACTTTGTTAATTTTTACTTTCTCTATATATACTATTTACACAGTAAGTAGAGAAGTTATTGTACGCCACTAAAAAATTCGATGTCGAGATTTCATCGTAAATGAATGCTTTGTCCAAAAAAGCGTTTTTAGAAAAAGATATGTGTATGTCCATGTGTCTGTGAACACAAATTGATAAATAACTTCAGCTCTTCCAAGGATGGATACGAAGATTTGAAAGAAAATCGCCCACCCTAAACTACGATTTACATAGAAAAAAGTTTAAACTTTTTGACTAACGATTTTGATTAAACTGTCCTCTGTTAGGGATAATTACACGACAAAATGCATTCCTTGAATTTTCTGGTCAATACACATCGTAGATTTACGTCAGATATTCACTGTTATTAGTTTGTTTTAAAATATTTAGTGTTTCTCACATAAGAAGTCCTCATCCGTTAAATTCTCTTTTGCCTTACTCATGGCCAAGGAAAGAAAACTGAATTTCATAGATTATCGCTTTAATCTAGTGAATTTACTTATTTCCCCTTCTACTTACAGTTTGCTAATCTTTGCGTCCATTAGCATGATATGAGTGTGTGTGTGGGGGGGGGGCAACATTGCTCAAAACCAAAACGAACGTTAAATAACTCGGAAGCGGCAGGTAGATTTTTGGGGAAATTTCGCACCCCAAACTACCCTTTATCCTTTGAAATTTGGGTTCTCAATAATTTCTGACAATTTTGATTAAAATGTCGGATATTAAAGATATTTACACAAAGTTCTTTAGTTCTGAGTATAGCCTCAAAAGACCTCTGCTTTCTGGATTAATTTTCATCTATTTTTCATAAGTGCTAAACCGTAAGTGTTTAGCACTGTAAAAAAATGTAGATAGGTAGAGTCAGACTGAAAAATTCAACGCCATAGCCCGGATTTGAATCACGGCTCTCCCGATCTCTAGTCGGCTGCTCTACTACTGAGCTACCATGGCAACTGCCTCGCATGTTTCCCGGTAAACCACAAGGTGATCTCAAATTATTTTGAGATGACAATGTTAAGTCCCAGGATTCATAGTATAGCCAACTATTATGGTCAATTGGTATTCATTTAAAAGTTTTTTTCACACAAGCAGTGTATAGGACAGGAGTTGGATAGGTAGAGTCAGACTGAAAAATACGCCACAGTCGGCGTTTGAACCATGGATCTCGCGGTCTCTGGCCGTTGCTCTACTACTGAGCTACCATGGCAATATGCCGTCATACCATTGATTGTGTGAAAACTCAATTAAATCAATGTAGACCTCGTTAATACAGCCAAATGCCAATTACATTTTTGTAGAGTTGGCTGTTTCTGAGATATTCCTTTCGTTTCTGTTACTACTGGTCATGCAAAGCGAATCAAACTTCAATTGTTCACATATTGACGAGTTTATAAAGTATTTGATTAGTGTATTTGCTTAATTTCATTCTGCTAAACAGTAATCAGTTAATAGGATAATTTCTGCTACTTGTCTCGCTAGGCATGATGCAAATAAAATGATATATTTTGTAGGAATAATTTGTTTTCAAAACGGATAATGTTTTGTTTTACCTAACTTATCACTATACATTTACCTCATGCGTAGAATATCAGTTGGACAGAGAAAAAAAAGACCATCCCCTATATGAGATATAATACAGAAAATATTTAAGGTGTAAAAAGTGGTAGTGCAAATTGCAGTATCCTGCGGCGGACTGTGTTAATTTGTTCTTTTTACAGGTAGGTATTAGCTTAGTGCTGGAAATTTTGAGAGGAAAAATGGGAGCCCGTAATTTAATCAGAACTCTGAACATACCTGCAGGCAGTTGGGCGATGTCGCAGCAAGTTGGGAGTTCATCTACAACTTGGGGAGGGATGCTGTTACTCTTCCCCCTCCTCCAGGATCCTAGTAATTAACAAATTACAACTTAGCAGTGCTCATTAAAATCATACAACGTTTTAGTGATCATAAAGTTATTAGAACACATAGCACAGAACTCTTGTAAAAATACCAACGGCTCATTACAAAGCAAACGCGAACTTCTACTGTATGCTTGTGCTGACTTTTAGGTGCGTTCGCGCCTTCACGACCTCTTTACTGCTAAACAGATCTTTGTCCACCAGGGGAATGAAGGAGGGGAGGTCTGTGCTGGATTGAAAATATAACTGACCTAGCTGGTCTTGTCCTAGCTGTGGACCAACATCGCAGTTCCCTAAGCCTAAAAGGCCTACAGAAAGTCTACAATTTAATTATCTTTAACAGGATTTATTTACAATTACTTTAGAGAATTTAGCATAATTATAGTATACACTTTCCTTTTATTTATGTACTCCTGTATAATAATCTCACTAATTACCGTATGAATATGCAATTAATACCTTAATCTATCTCCTTTATTTAACTACTACAAAGAGATTGTGCAGCATTCTACTAGTCTCAATTAGGGCATTAATTAGAATAAAAGTTGACTTACAAATAATGACAAGTCCCCAACTTTCCCTGACCGAAAAGTACTCTTTAGTACCTTCAGTATAGAGACGTGCACAGTCATCCCTTCGGTGCTACATGCGTTTCCATTCCTGACTTTTGTCATCTGTCTTGGTTAGACCTACTGTCAACTACTCCTGATAGGTGCTGACTTGACCAGTCCTCCTTTTCCATTTGAATACAGCAAAGAAGCCACATGACTGGTTGGTGACAAATATGCTGATGACGTACCCAAACTCTGCTGGTACCAAGTCTATACTTCTATTTACTTCAAGCTAATCAGAAAAAAATAGCAGAAATAATCTTATTACTTGCTTCCTTGTAAGTAGAAGCGAAATAAGGGAGTACCATAGGTTAAAGTGTTAGTCAAAAGCTGGTTGCTATGTGACTGAAGTTCCTTTGTTTGTATGGACAGCAGTTGATAAAATCCTGTATGAGAAAAAAAATATAAGTTTTTTTAGCAGAAAACAAAAACAAGGAATGCCTAAAAAGCGACGAACTCCACGAAAAATGTATATAACATAAATTGTGTGTTTTAGCGTGCTCTACAATTTTTGTGTGGTAAGTTTTTGTCCATCTCTCGGTTTAGCAATTATTCAAAATTCAGTAAAAACCATCCAGAATAAACTACTCTTCAGAGGCTATTCCCAGAAAATTCAAGATATACATTTTATTTGTCAGATAAATATATTTAATATACGAAATTTTAATCAAAACTGTTAGAGCCATTTTTGAGAAAATCAAAATTTTCAACAAAAAAAAATGTAAAGGGTAGTTGTGGGTAGGGGGATTTTCTCAAAATCTTCGTGTCGCATCCCTTGAAGATACTAAACTTATATACTAAGTTTGGTATTTTACCTACTTTTCGTTTTTGAGTTATCGTGTTCACAGACACACGGACACACACATGGATCTTTTTCTGAAAATGCTTTTTTTAGATAAAGGGGACCCTAAAATATATATTTCCGGTGGAATCTCGGTACATAGTGCGTATAGAGAAAGTAAAAAGCCACCATCTTTTGCTTCCAGAGCTCGTACTACTTTTCAATTTTGTGGATGGTTTCTCACCTGCTGGAAAACGCCATACTGAAGACTGCTTCTTCGTTCCGAGGTCAAAACAGTAAACCCATTTTTAGTCACTTGTGACATTTTAAATTATAACTGTCTTTGGCTCATTCTTTTTCCAAGATAATACAACACTAATCCACTTTTACGTCCTTCAGAGCTTCTGTCAGAGAATGTGCTTGGTGAGGCTCAAGGTGTCGCAGTCAATCCAATATTTAGGCTTCCTTCAATGTCACAAAATATGAGATGAGATTATCTTCAATCTATTTGAGTTATACTGATCAGACGTAAGTATAACGCACTCATTATCTTTTTACTTTCTCTAGCCCCGTATTTATAATGTACATAGGGATAGAGAGGTATTGCATTCCACCCAAAAATTCGATGTCCAGATTTCACAGAAAATACATGCTTTAGAACTCCCTGCTACAACCCAAAAAAAAAACCAGAAACCGGTCCGGGTGTGTGTGTATGTGTGTGTCTGTCTGTGTGACTGTGGACAGCATAGCTTAAAAACTAAAAGACCATTAAATACCAAACTTAGCATTTACGTTTGATATCTTCCAAGGATGTGACACAAAGTTATCCAAGAAAATCCCCCACCCCTTACTACCCTTTACATGAAAAAAATTTCCAAAATTATGTTTTTCTTAAAAGTGGCTCTAATGATTTTGATTAAAATATGACACATTGAAGCCATTTCTATCCCAAATAAAATGTGGAACTTGAGTTCTCTGGGAGTAGCTTCTAAAGACCTGTTTATTCTGAATGAATTTTGCTTAATTTAGTACAACTAGTAAACCGTAAGAGATACACAAACACTTACTGTATAAACATGTACAGCTTGCTAAAATACACAAGTTATGTCATACACATATTTTTCGTGAAGCTTACTGCTTTCGAGATATTCCTCATTATTAGTTTCAATTGTGAAGTACCTATACTTTTCTCAGACAGAAGTGTCCGTTTTTCTTTTGTTCTATTCCTGGCCAAGCAAAGAAGCGATTTTCAATGACAATCGAATAACGACAGTTTTTAAAACATTTGACCACCATTTTAGCCTAGTGCATTCCCTTAGTTCCATTCTACTTATAAGGAACTACGTAATAAAATTCTGCTAATGTTTATCTCGATATGCAAAGTGTTGAAAGAAGAATTATCTTTCGTAAGAAGTTTGTAGAGTAGTTACAGAAAGGCATGTGAGTGTAACACATCAGATGTTTTTGTAAATGCCTTTTCGGATTCAGAGCCAAAGGTTTATTTTCAGGGAAATCGGTATAGAACTTTTAAGTGAAATGGAACACCTTCTCTACTCTACTATACACTGTTAGAGAAATTAAAATAAAAAGTGTTCCAGCAAGTTCAGTATCTGTCTGAAGAACCAAGATAGAAAAACGATTTTAACTGCACGGTGTAGCACTGATGTCTACATTATTGGGCGCAATACAGTATTCGCCTTGATAACTAGGCAACTACTTCTACACTGTGTACTGCAGTTAGTCTATCAATGTAGGCGAAATCCGCAGCGCCAGGATATCCAGGCTACTACTTTAGCATGTGTATTGCATTTCGTCTACCTTGTTGGGCGCAGTATAGGAAGCGCTGTTATTCCTAGAGAAACTTCTCCTACAATTTGTCTAAATGTTGGAGGCAATACAGAGATACTCAGGGTTGACTGCTAGACTGGGGTTACCTATTATTGGACAGGTAGACAGATTGAAAAATTCAATGTTGGAGTCTTTTGAATTTGATCTTTAAACCGCACACAAAAAATCTGATAAGTGTTCCATTCACATGACTTTCTTTACATCTCTGCAACAAATTGTAGTTAAAAAGTTTATGCTTCTATTTACTTCATGGTAATCTAGCAAAATTAGTGGAAATAGTCTTATTACTCTCTTCCTTGTAAGTAGAAAGGAAATAAGGGAGTAGCATAGGTTAAAGCGATAGTCAAAAGCTGGTTACTATGTGACTGAAGTTCCTTTGTTTGTATGAACTTGAGTTGATAAATTCCTGTATGAGAAAAGTTAACAATTTCGAGCCTGAAAACAAAAACAAGGAATATCTTAAAAACGATCAACTCCAAGAAAAAAATGTATCAAACATTTTTTGTGTGGTAAGTATTTGTATATCTCTTACGGTTTAGAAGTTATGAAAAATTCATCCAGAATAAAGTAGTCTTCAGAGGCTATTACCATAAAATTCAAAATATACATTTTATTTGTCAGGTAAATAACTTTAATATACGATATTTTAATCCAAATCGTTAGAGCCGTTTTTTAGAAAATCAAAATTTTCGAAACAAGTTCCATGTAAAGGGTAGTTTGGGGTGGGGGGATTTTTCTCAAAAGTTTCGTGTCGCATCCCTGAAAGATACTAAACATAAATACCAAGTTTGGTATTTTACGGACTTTTCGTTTTTGAGTTATCGTGTTCAAAGGCACACGGACACACACACGCACCTACACGGACCTTTTTATTTTCTCTATACTCACTATGTACTTAGTGTATACAGAATGTATTGCACTCCACCAAAAAATTTGATACAGAGATTTCACCGGAAATACCTGATTTAGGGTCTCCTGTATCAAAAAAAAAAAAAAGTATTTTCAGAAAAAGGTCCGTGTGATTTTCTAAAAAATGGCTCTAAGGATTTTGATTAAAATATCGTATATTAAAGTTATTTACCTGACAAATAAAATGTATATTTTGAATTTTCTGGGAATAGCCTCTGAAGATTACTTCATACTGGATGAATTTTTCATAACTACTAAACCGTAAGAGATGGACAAAAACTTAACCCACAAAAATGTAGATCACGTTAAAACACACAATTTATGTTATATACATTTTTTTCGTGGAGTTGATCGTTTTTTAGATATTCCTTTTTTCTTGGTTTCAGCTTTGAAAAACATATTTTTCTCATACAGGAATTTGTCAACTCCTATCCATACAAACAAAGGAACATCAGTCACATAGCAACCAGCTTTTGGCTTTCACTTTAACCTTTGGTACCCCCTTATTTCGCTTCTACTTACAATAAAGCAAGAAATAAGACTGTTTCTGCTAATTTTTCTCGATTAGCATGGAATAAATAAAAGATAAGCTTATTAACAATAATAATTTACAGAGATATAGAGAAATTCATGTGAATGGAACACATCGGATTTTTTAAATACTTTTTTTAGATAAACGGGACCCTAAAACATATATTTCTGGTGAAATCTCGGTATCCAATTTTTTGATGGAGTGTAATACATACATTGTCTATACACTATGTACATAGTTCGTATAGAGAAGGTAAGAATGTACGTGGTGTAATTACAATAGTTTTAATTACTGAGCAATGAGGATATATTTAAAACTTATAAAGTTTGATAGTTAAGCTTAACCATTTTCTCCATAAAACACATGTGTTTTAAATTACTCTTAGTGTTAGGATAATTTTCCTGCCCGTAATTTTAAATAGATATTTCCACACACTATGCAAAACGTTAGTTGTACGTATAGTTAAAAAAAACTGGGATACGTGGAACATCGTAGGCGTTAAAATGTAGTTTTGAGAAAACCGTATATCTCTAGGTAAGCATTAACAGATAAATATTGACTCTGTAAAAACCTAAAGGTTTCGAAACCCATATAATATTAAAAGAGAAATTAGATTTTTTGAGTAGCTGCAGTCAAAATATCACTCTTAGTGTTCCTTAAACATATATTATAATCCAATATTTAAGAGCCCTTTTCCAAAAAAAAATCAAAATTTCTCATGTAAGGAATAGGAATGAGTGGATGAATTTCTCTGATTAATGCTGAAATTAAATACAAAAAGTTGGTTAGTAACATTAGCTTTCATTTTTACTTTCTCTACACGCACAATGTACATAATTGATAGAGAAGGTATTGTACTACACCCAAAAATTCGATACCGAGATTTCACCGAAAATATATGTTTTAGGATTCCCTGTATCCAAAAAAAGTATTTTCAGAAAAAGGTCCGTGTGTTTCGGTGTGTCTTTGAACACGGTAGCTCAAAAACGAAAAGTCAGTAAAATATCAATTTTGATATTTAAGTTTAGTATCTTCCAGGGATGCAACATGAAGATTTTGAGAAAAGTCCCCCACCCCAAACTACTCTTTACATGGAACGTTTTTCGAAAATTTTCATTTTCTAAAAAATATCTCTAACGATTTTGATTAAAATATCGCATATTAAAGGTATTTACCAGACAAATAAATGGTATATCTTGAATTTTCTGGGAATAGCATCTGAAGACTACTTTATTCTGGACGAATTTTACGAATTTTGGATAACTGGTAAACCGTAAGAGATGTAAAAAAACTTACCACACAAAACACACCTTAGCATCTCAAAACACACAATCTATGTTATGTGCATTTTTTTATGGAGGTTTTTTTTTTTTTTTTTTTTTAGATATTCCTTGTTTTTCATTTCAGCTATAAAAAATTGTATTTTTTCATACAGGACATTGTCAACTCCTGTCCATACAAACAGAGGAACTTCAATCACATAGTAACCAGCTTTCGACTTCACTTTAACGTATGGTACTCCATTATTTCGCTTCTACTTACAAGGAAGCAGGTAATAAGACTATTTCTGCTAATTTTTTCGATTAGCCCTAAGTAGATATAAAAATAAGCTTTTTAATAAGAATATGTTGCAGAGAAGTAGAGAAAGTCATGTGAAAGGAACACATCAGATTTTCACTTTCTCTACACCTAATAGTGTATAGAGAAGATATTGTATTCCACCCAAAAATCGATACTGAGATTTCACTGGAAATACAAGTTTTCGGGTCCCCTGTATCCAAAAATGTATGCTTGGAAAAAGGTCCGCGTGTGTGCGTGTGTCTGTGAACACGATAACTCAAAAAAGAAAAGTCTGTAAAATACCAAACTTGGTATTTAAGCTTAGTATCTTCCAGAGATGCGACAGGAAGATTTTGAAATACATGTCACCACTCAAAACTACTCTTTACATGGAAAAATGTCTAACATTTTAATTTTCTCAAAAATGGATTTAACAATTTTGATTAAAATGCCGTATATTAAAGATATATGTAAATAAAATGTATATCTTCAATGTTCTGGGAATATCCTGTAGACATCTCTTTATTTTGATTGAACTTTACTGAATTTTGTGTAACTGGTGAACCGTAAGAGATAGAGAGAAACTTACCACACAAAAATGTAGATCATGTTAAAACACACAATTTATTTTATGTCCTTTTTTTTGTGGAGTTGATTGGTAGAGATATTTCTTGTTTTTTATTTCAGCTTTGAAAATCTTATATTTTTATCATATGGGTATTTGTCAACTCCTGTCCAAAGAAACAAAGGAACGTCATTCATATAGCAACCTGCTTTTGACTATCACTTGAACCTATTGTACTGCCTTATTTCTCTGCTACATACAAGGAAGCAAGTAATAAAAATCTTATGTGTTCCATTCACATGACTTTCTCTGTATCTCTGCAACAAATTATATTTACTTCATCTAATGGAGCAAAAATTAGCAGATATATTCTTATTACTTGCTTCCTTGTTAGTAGAAGCGAAATAAGGGGGTACCATAGATTAAAGTGATAGTCAAAAGCTGGTTGCTCTGCTTCTGACGTTCCTTTTCTGTATGGACACGAGTTCACAAAGTCCTGCATGAGAAAAGTATGTCTTTATAGCTGAAAAAAAAAACAAGGAATATATCAAAAATAATTATCTCCACGAAAAAAATGTATGTAACATAAATTATGTGTTTTAAAGTGCTCTACATTTGTTGTGTGGTAAGTTTTTGTCCATCTCTTACGTTTAGCAGTTATGCAAAATTCCATAAAATTGACCGAGAATAAAGTAGTCTTCAGAGGCTATTCCCAAAAAATTCAAAATATACATTTTATTTGTCATCTAAATATCTTTAATATACGAAATTTTAATCAAAATCGTTAGAGCCATTTTTTAGAAAATCGAAATTTTGAAAAAAGTTCCATGTTAAGGGTAGTTGGGAGTGGGAGATTTTTCTAAAAATATTTGTGTCGCATCCCTAGAAGATAGTAAACTTAAATACCAAGTTTGGTATTTTATTGACTTTTCGTTTTTGAGTTATCGTGTTGACAGACACACGAACACACGCACGCACACACATCCACGGATCTTTTTCCGAAAATGCTTTTTTTTTAGATAAAGGGGTCCCTAAAACATATATTTCCGGTGAAATCCCGGTATCGAATTTTTGGGTGGAGTGTAATACCTTTTCTATACACTATGTACATAGTGCGTATAGAGAAAGTAAAAATCAGTTTTTGTGGGTATAAACCCTTAACTCTCTGATCACAATTATGTGTGAAGTGTAAAGAGAGGTGATAACAGCTAGCTAGCAGTTTAACCTGCCTGCCTGCCGTTCAGCAGCACCATCGTTGTTTGCTCTGCAGCAGTTCCTGCAGCGGGTGAATTATAACGAGACAGTGTTGAGAAAGTTTTCCTTCCAAAATGTGGATCATAAAACATGTGTCTTCTATCTCTCAGCTAAATGATGGCAAACTCAAATATTTAGCTCTGCTGTAACACATTCACCAGTTCCGGGAGCTTTCCACGCGGAGAAAGAAACGTATCACCGATAAATGAGGTGGGGAAAACCAAACTAAAACTCTCTTGTGCTAAATTCACATAGCCTTCTCTACCTATGCTAATATTCTACTTCTTTTTACTGTCTCTATCACGTACTATGTATATAAGGTATTCCACCAAAAATTCGATACCGAGATTTCACCGGAAATATATGTTTTAGGGTCCCCTGTATCAAAAAAAAACATTTTCAGAAAAAGTTCCATGTGTGTATCCCTGTGTCTGCGAACGCGATAACTCAAAAACGAAAAGATATTAAAATACCAAACTTGGTATTTAAGTTTACTATCTTCCAGGGATGTGACAAGAAGATTTTAGGAAAAATCCCCCCAACCCAAACTACAATTTGCATGAAACATTTTTTGAAAATGTTGATTTCCTTAAAAATGGCTCTAACGATTTTGATTAAAATACCGCATATCAAAGATATTTACCTGACAAATAAAATGTATATCTTGTATTTTCTGGGAATAGCCTCTGAAGACTAGTTTATTCTGGATGAATTTTTTGGAACTTGCATAATTGCTAAACAGTAAGAGATGGACAAATATTTACTATACAAAAATGTACAGCACGTTAAAACACACAATTTAAGTTATATGCATTTTTTCGTGGAGGTTATAGTTTTTTAAATAATCCCTGTTATTGATTTCAGCTTTGAAAAACTTATACTTTTCTCATTCAGGATGTTGTCAACCCCTGTCCACACAAAGAAAGTCACTTCAGTCACATAGCAACCAAATTTTAACTATCACTTTAACCCAGGGAACTCCCTTATTTCGCTTCTACTTGCAAGGAAACAAGTAATAAGACCATTCCTGCTAATTTTTCTCGAATAGCCTGAAGTAAAAAGAAGCATACGCTTTTTAACAATAACTTCTTACAGCGATGTAGAAAAAGTCATGTGAATGGAGCACATCAGATTTTTAGAAAAAGGGCCATGTGAATGTGTGTGTATGTGTGTAAACACATAACTCAAAAATCTGATGTGTTCCATTCACATGACCTTCTCTACATCTCTGCAACAAATTATTGTTAAAAAGCTTAAACTTCCAACTACTTCATTCTAAGATAAATATTAGCAGAAATAGTCTTATTACTTGTTTCCTTGTAAGTAGAAGTGAAATAATGGAGTACCATATGTTAAAGTGATAGTCGAAAGCAGGTTGCTATGTGACTGAAGTTCCTTTGTTGACAAACTTGCTTATGAGAAAAGTAGAAGTATTTTAAAGCCTGAAACTAATACCAAGAATATCTCAAAAACGATCAACGTAACGAAAAAAATGTATATAACTTAAATTTTGAGTTTTAGATATCTTTAATATACGATATTTTAATTAAAATACCCACCCCAAAATACCCCTGGAAAAAAGTGGCCAGGCTGTGGCCAAGAAGTTAAACCACTCGCCTCTCACCTAGACGGCCCGGGTTCGATCCGAAGCGACCGCATGTGAGATTTGTGGTGTACAATGCGGCGCAGGGGTGGGTTTTCTCCGGTTTCTCCCGCCATCGCATTCCACCAGTGATTCAACTTCATTCTATGCATCACCAGTTCCATTGCGTGCGGTGTCTTGGAGTTAGACGATATAAAGAATGGAAGAATTTTCGAAATGTTTGATTTTCTCAAAAATGGCTGTAACAATTTTGAGTAAAATATCATATTTTAAATATATTTACACGGGAAGTAAAATGTATATGTTGAATTTTCTGGGAGTAGCCTCTAAAGACCTCTTTATTCTGGATGAATTTTGCGAAACTGATAAACCGTAAGAGTTCGACCAAACCTATTGCACAAAAATGTGTAACTCGCCAAAACACACTTTTTATGTCCTTTACGTTTTTGTTGTAGAGGTAAACGTTTCCGAGATATTTCTTGTTATTGATTTCTGAAGTACTTATAACTTTCTCGGACAGGAGGTGTCCTTTCTTCTTTTGTTCTACTTCTGCCCAAGTAAAGAAGCGATTTGCAATGACAATCGCATAACGATAGCTTTTATCACTTCATCCCGGTGCATTCCTTTAGTTCCCTTCTACTTATAACGAACTAAGTAATAAGAACATTCTGCTAATGTTTATCTCGATTAACATTGTGTAGAAAGAAGAATAAGCTTTTGTAAGAAATGTGTAGAGCAGCTAGAGAAAGTTATGCGCGTGTAAAACTTCAGATTGTTACTTTCTCTATACGTACTATGTATATAGTGCATAGAGAAGGTGTTACATTCCACCCAAAAATTCGATACCGAGATTTCACCGCAAATGAAGGATTCTCTGTATCCAAAAAAGAATATTTTCAGAAAAATGTCAGTGTGTGTGTGTCCATGTATCTGTGAACATGATATCTCAAAAACAAAAAGTCATTAAAGTACCAAACTTAGTATTTAAGTTTAGTATCTTCCAAGGATGCAATACGAAGATTTCGTGTGAAAAATCATCCTCACAGGACACTACCCTTTACATATAAAACATAATAAAAATGTTGATTTTCTCAAAAATGACTAACGATTGTGATTAAAATACGGTGAATTAAAGATGTATATGAGAAATAAAATGTGTTATTGTTGCTAGGCGTTTGACAATAAAGTAATTTGTCTTTTTGAACTCCAATATTTTTCAAAGATATTTTCATGGTCAGCCACTGAAGCACTGATTTTGAGATGCTCCGAATCCATGCCTTGATCTGAGTTACACAGTGGACAGTTGGGAGATACATTTTTTATCTTGAATTTGCTGGGATTAGCCTCTAAAAATCTCTTTATTCTGGATGACTGCTAAGCCTTAAGAGATCAATAAAAACTTACTACAAAAAAAACTTTAGATCTCGCCAAAACACACAATTTATACCCTTTATGCTTCTGTTGTGATGTATTTTTTTTTTTAGATATTCCTTGTTGTTGGTTTCAGCTTTGAAAAACGTATACCTTTCTCACACAGGAATTTGTCGACTCCTGCCTATACAAACAAAGGAACTTCAGTTGCATAGCAACGAGCTTTTGACTACCACTTTAACCTATGGTACTCCCTTATTTCGCTTCTACTTACAAGGAAGCAAGTAATAAAACTATTTCTGCAAATTTTTTCTCGATTAGCATGAGGTAAATAGAAGCACAGGCTTCTTAACAATAATTTATTGTAGAGATGTAGAGAAAATCATGTGATTTTAGATAAGGTCCGTGTGTATGTCCGTGTATCTGTGAACTCGATAACTCAAAAACGAAATGTGGGTAAAATACCAAATAAGCTTAGTATCTTCCAGGGATGCGACATAAAGATTTTCAAGGAAATCCTCCAACCACAAACTACTCTTTTTATTGAAAAATTTTCGAAAATGTTGAATTTTTCTCAAAAATAGCTCTAACAATTTTGATTAAAATATTGTATATTTAAGATATTTACGCGAGAAATAAAATGCATATCGTGAATTTTCTACAAATAGCCTATAAAAACTACTTTATGCTGGATAGATGTTGCTGAATTTTGCATAACGCTAATCCGTAAGTGATAGACAAAAACTTGCTGCACAAAATATGTAGATCTCGTCAAAACACACAATTTATGTCATATGCATTTTTGTTGTAAAGTTAACCGTTTTTGAGATATTCATTGTTATTGGTTTCTGCTTAAAAATACTTATACCTTTCTCGTACAGGAATTTGTTTATTCCTGGTTATACAAACAAAGGAACTTTAGTCACATAGTAACCAGCTTTTGAATATCACTTTAACCTATAGTACTCCCTTTTTCATTTCTACTTACAATGTAGCAAGTAATAAGTTTATTTCTGCTGATTTTTTCTCGATTAGCATGAAGTAAATAGAAGTATAAGCCTTTTAACAATAGTTTTGTTGAGAGATGTAGAGAAGTTCATGTGAATGGAACGCATGAGATTTTTTTCGTTGAGTTGTGCAACTCTTGGCAGGCGTGAAATATAACGCTTATGTCTGATAAAGTTTAAGAGATCAGATGGTTTTGTTCCCATTCTGTGATGTATTAGTGAAATTCTGCCCTGCAGTTCCATCGATTGAATATAGCGAACTGCCATTATCATTACATCACAAGTGAATCAAGACGCGGTGTTTTATTATTACGCCTCCCATGGAATGTGACTAATATTTTCTAATTCTAGAACTACGGGTATGAGGAAAGCAGACATGTGACATCTAAGGCGTTTAGTTTGTTGACGTGCGACTAGGAAATTCACTCTAACACACGTCAGCCCACGTCTGTCAGCCTGGGCTTGTTTTTAAAACTCCCACTCGCATGTTTTATTTTGAAATACACGCTCTGTCGAGAATAATGAAAGACAAAACAATGTCGGAATCCTTTCGCCAGTCCTCAAGCTGTATCCCTTAGCACTTCTGAGTGCTACGACTCTTGATATATTTTAGGAACGTTCGCTTATCCCTCTCTGACTCAGATATAGAGAGACATTAGTTTGGAAATGCTCTTTTCTTATACATTGTGATTGGTGAAGCAGCATTTTCACGTCGCCATAGTTACCCACTACACTTTTAAGATGCGTGTGGTTTAAATGTGCATCTAAAAATAAGATTTTGTGGTGTTAAATCTGCAAATAAGCAGTAAATTTAGAATACATTTGAAATCAGTATAATAGTCGGTACGTGTGTGGTATTAGGCTGTAGTTTCCCGAATAGCAGAAGCAAAATTCAAGGAAAAGAAAATATTTCAATACACAGATCAGTGTACTTATTTAAGTGATTTAGTGATATACTTAGTGAAAGTGGTTATCTCTTTAGCGCGGTGGTAGCGCAGCTTAACAAGAGGGAGACTTGGGTTCGATTCCCGGTACCGGCGTGGGGATTTTTTCCCCCACTGAGAGACTTCGTCTGGGGTGCAGTCAGCCCCGTGAGGTCCCTGAAGACTTACTTGATGGAGAAGTAGCAGCTCCAGCTCAAGGGGACCGCATTAATCGGCCGGGAGGGACTCGAGGCGCTGACCACATCTCACCCTCGAATACTGCAGCAGCCGGGCGGTAGGCCAAGGTTCCTTGTGGACTGCCGTATCGTGGAGTTATTATATTTATTGAATTGTGTTATCCATTATAAACGGAACGATTCTGTACTGTTTGTCAGCTTGGAATGTTAGGGAAGTAATTGTTTCAAAAATGCATTGCCAACTACAAGAACCATACGCTCTTGGTACATAAAAATTAACTGTGAACCAGGATTATGTGTAGAATGCTTCATGCAATCAAAATAAATCTAATGTGTACCATTCGCATGACTTTCTCTTCTAAACACACTAGGCCTAACCGACACTCAAATGTTTTAAAACGTGGTTGCTATGGGATTGAAAGCCGTTTCTTTGCGTGGCCAGGAGTTGACAAATTCCCACAATGAGGAAAGTTTTAAGTATTTTAAAACGGACATCAATAACAAAGAATATCTCGAAAACGGGTAAATCCACGAAAACAATGTATATGACATACATTGTGCGTTTTGAGGAGATCTACATTTTTTGTGTAGTAAGTTTTTGTCTATTCCTTGCGGTTTACTAGTAATGCAAAATTTAAAAAAAAAATCATCCAGAATAAAGAGGTCTTCAGAGGTTATTCCGAGAATATTCACGAAATACATTTTATTTATCATGTAAATGTGCTAAATATAAGAAATTTTAATGAAAATCAATAGAGCATTTTTGAGGAAATCAAATTTTTTAAATGCTTTCCATGTAAATGGTATTTAGGGGTGGTGGAATTGTTTTGAAAACCTTCGTGTTGCATTCTACTGAATTTAAATATCAAGTTTGGTATTTAAAGGACTTTTCGTTCTTGAGGTATATTGTCCACAAACACACACTCACATACAAGGGCATTGTTTTAATTTATTTTTGATTCAGAGGTTCCCAAAACATGTATTTCCGATGAAATCTCGGATTCGAATTTTTAGGTGCATTACAATACCTTCTCTATGCACATGTAAATAGTATGTGTAGAGACAGTAATGATATTTTGTGGTGTTAAATGTTCAATTGAGCAGTAAATTTAAACTGCAAGTTTTGGTCAATACGTGTGTGGTGTTTGGCTGTAGTTTCTCGAATAACAGAAGCAAAAAAGAAGGAAAAGGAAATGTGTCAGTGTACAGTTTAGTGTGCTTGGTTAAATGATTTTTCAGTGGTATACTTAATGAAACATATTATTCATTTTCAACAGAACATTTCTGCATTGTTTGTTAATTTTGAATGATAGGGAAGTAATTAATTCAATAATACTTCAATGATGCATTTAAACTACAAGAACTATCACATTCACAGACATTTTCTAAAAAGTCTTTACCTTGATTTAGGGGGTTTCAAAACATGTATTTGCGGTGAAATGTCGGTACCGAATTTAAGGGTGCAATACAATGCCTTCTGTATACACTATGTACATTTTATATGTAGAAACTAACACCCTGTTCAGACGTGAATTTGTTGGTAGGCATTTTAATGTTTTTTAATATTTTAATCAAAAACGTTAGAGAAAATCAAAAATTTTGAAAAGGTTTCCATGTAAAGAATAGTTGGAGATGGGGATTTTCTTGAAAATGTTCCAGTCACCTCCTTGGAAGACACTGAACTTAAACACAAAAAGTTTGACATTTAACGGATGTTTCGTTTTTGAGCTATGCTGTACACACACACACACACACACACACACCTCACACATCTCACCTAGGTGGTCCGGGTTCTCCTGTTTCCCTGCCATCGAATTCCTCCGGTGCTCCATCTTCATGCCATTTATCACCAGTGTCATCGCCTGCGGTGCCACAAATACTAAAAGTGGGCGTTAAACATTACCAAAAAACACACACACACACACAAACCGTTTTCTAAGAAGACTTTTTGACTCACATGTATTTCCGGTGAAATTTCTGTATTGAATTTTAGGATTTAATACAATACATTTTCTATACACTATGTATATTTCATGTGCAGAGAAATTAATATGTTGGTAGGTATTTCCGAAGGCTAATAAGAGAATATGAATGCTAAGGTAATCACACATAGCATACGTACTGTCGAAACACTTCACAACACGAAGATAAATCAAACGACTGAGACAGCTTGCAGTTGATAAGCCCACCCTTGATACGTCCTGCGCTGCCTCTGCGCACTGACACAATACCAGTTTGTCTTGGGCGATACGCATTTAAGGTCTTGGCACTGTAAATATACGTATATGAATGTATAAGTGTATTTATTGACATAACAATATACATAGAATTTCAACAATCCCACGGGTCCACAGACCGTACGTGCTTTGTAATACACACTAAAAAGCAATATTAAAACAACAAAGAATTAATAGAGTATACATGAGAATAAAAGACAAAGGTAATACACAATTAAAGGCAATATTAAAAGAATAAACCCGAAAATAAAGATCTACAGATATACAAATATAGCATTTAAATTTACAGCACAGAGTGCACCTTCATAAATGCACCCTCTTATAATAGATAATTACACTTAAAAGAAATATATACGCAATATATAGAAACATTTCGCAACGGTGACCTAAGTATAACACATATAAAACATTGTAGCCACTTGTGTTTGGTTGTTTTTATCCCACCCCCCCCCCTTTCTCTATTCGCAGCCTTCTCAGGTCTCAGCTGTCTTGCATTAAGTATAAATTTACCTAGCCCGTCCACGTCTTCCGCGCCTGCCAGTAGCGTCCAACATGCTTCTAGCTCTACATTCGCGGTAAATATTTTCCCACCATTCCTCCGTACCCCTACTTCTTGCCAAGATGTGGGTCCACGACTCTTCCTCCTCGCAAATGGGACAGATTCTCGTACCATTCTCGTCAGCAATTTTTGTACTCCTCCATGCTCCTAGTCTAATCTGCGCGAGCCCCTCTCTAATGAGTTTGGTACCTGTTTTGATGTATTGCTCCATACCCCACTCCGATTTTAGCCCGGACTGTACTTCAAATGAAACTTTCTTTGTGCATTGCGCAATTATTTGTTGTCTGTCAATATCACAGAAGCAGTTCTTAATTTTTCTCCAAATACTCCGCCTGTTTGCCTACCCCGCCATCCAAATGTATCCCATCCCAATGGTTTCCAACCCTTTCTTTAATTTTGATGCCCTCGTCGAATTACCTTCCATTCGCAACTGATCGTTCACGGGATTGGTTCCCGTGAACGATTCTCATCCAATATTTGACTGCTCACTGTAAATATATAATGCAATAGGGACAAATGGCTATGTCCCAAAATGTGCGCAAATCCATAGTTTTACTAGTTCACAAACTGGTATATCGGTGTAAGTAAAACATGACTTAGCATTGGTTATGTGTGCACAGGGTCGAGGTTAGGAAGTTCCCAGGTACATGCTCACGTCCCTGGCTATTTATCACACAAAAACTGCAGCGCGGATATTCTGTTAGGCAAGCAGCCTGGCCTAGCGCATTAATTAACGCGAAAAATTACGTGCAGGAAATAGGTTATCGTGTGCATGATGGTGCAATTCGTTATCCAATTTGTTGCCATGTTTATCGTGCATCAGCAAACTAGAATTTTGCCGCCCTTTTGTGAAATATAAATATTCTACTCAACTTTGGTACAGTCACCGGAAACCGAAACGGGCGCCTTTAGAATTCGAGAGGTTCCGCGACATTCACAACCACAATTTCAATTAAGGCTTTCATTCTAGTACACAAATAGTAAAGCAATCACCATAGGATTTAAAGTACAGGGTTACTACAAAAGAAATAGACAACTTCAACTGCCTGTAAAACAAAAACTATTAGAGATAGCAACCTAATTATTTTGGAGGTATGTTGAGAAACTCTCAAAGTTTTGTTTGTTACTATTGGTAACGCTGTAGTGTTTTGTTTGTTGTTGCAGAAGCTGAAATGGCGGAAAATCCTGTGGAAAAGGCATATTGTGTGTTGGAATTTGCTAGAACGCAATCAGCCTGTTGTCCAACGGCATTTTAGAACACGTTACCACAAAACGCCACCGACTAGACAGTCAATCTACGACTGGTATAGAAAATTCGAGACAACGGGATGCAAAGGGAAGAGCTCGGGAAGACCAAGAGTTTCGGAAGAAAACGTTGAACGTGTTCGTTCTGCCTACATAAGAAGCCCATAGAAATCGACATCTAGGGCAAGCATGCAATTACAAATTCCACAGCAAACTGTATGGAAAATCTTGCGGAAGCGACTGCACATGATACCTTACAGATTACAGATGTTGCAGTTTCTGAGTGAAGAAGATAAGGTCATACGGCGTGACTTTTGCATCGACATGTTGCGACATGATGAAGACGATGCTGGTTTTTGTGAGCGCATCATTTCATTTTTGTGGTAACGTGTTCTAAAATGTCGTTGGACAACAGTTGCTGATTGCGTTCTAGCAAATTCCAACACGCAATATGCCTTTTCCACAGGATTTTCCGCCATTTCAGCTTCTGCAACAACAAACAAAACACTACAGCGTTACCAATAGTAACAAACAAAACTTTGAGAGTTTCTCAACATACCTCCAAAATAATTAGGTTGCTATCTCTAATAGTTTTTGTTTTACAGACAGTTGAAGTTGTCTATTTCTTTTGTAGTAACCCTGTATTGAGAAATATTTTTTTTTAATTGTTTCAGTTATACAGCCCCCTTTAACAGCTAAGGTCATATCGGGGGCTTTGCATTTGAAACAACTCGTTGTCTGTAGGTTCTTTACGTTGGTTTAAATCGTTTTATTTTTCTCAAATACACACATTCACATACATACTTCCAGACTCTGTGGGGGATAGGGAATAAATCTGGCCGGGATTCGAACCCGGGACCTCCGGGTGAGAAGTCAGCTCGCTGACCACTCGACCACGGAGGCAGTCAAAATAATTCTTTCTTCCGTGACAGGAATTGGAATGGTAGAGTCACACTGAAAAATGTAATTCTATAGCCGGGATTTGAACCATGGATCTCCTGGTTTCTGTCTAATTCTAATTGCTCGAGCCACTGAGCTATCGTGGTAAAATTCATGCCCCAACTGTTTCGCATTTTTACTTACTCTACACGTATGGTGTATAGAAAAATTAATATATAATACTTAACGTCCTTTAACCTGTTGGTCATATCGGACGATGGATGAAATTGGTGAAATCATGCTCAAATTATCTCGGGGACCCTGTAGCTTAAAGTTAGTCGACATTCGTCTTCTCAGGACAAGGGGAACCCCTGAATAAAAAAAAACCTTATCCGGGTAACTCCCCCTAAGCGAATTTGTACCTCGCGACCTTTTGAATATGAGACAGACACTCTACCACCGCACTACCCAGCGGGCTTGACAGAAAGTACCTAAAAATTCTATCTGGATTAACATGAAGTAGATAGAAGAATAAGCTTTTTAAAAATAATTTGTTACAGAGATGTAGAGAAAGTAATGTAAATGGAACACATCAGATTTTTTAAAATATTCCTTTTTTAATAGTCATATTTTTTAAAAAAATCTGATGATACATTCAAACTACTTTCTCAACCCATTTCATAGCAAAATATTATTTTAAAATATGATGTGTTCCATTCGCATGACTTTCTCTAAATCTCTCTGCAACACTTTTTTTTATTGTTTTATTTATGTAGGCCCCTTTAACATCCAAGATCAAATTGGGGCTTTGCATCACAAACTACTTGTTGTCTGTAGGTTCTTTACGTTGGATTTAAATCATTTTATTCTCCTTAAACACACACATTCACTCTCACAAACCTACTTCCGGACTCTTTGGGGGATAGATTCCCCGCCCCAGTCGGGAATCGAACCCAGGATCTTCGGATGAGAAGTCAGCTCGCTGATCACTCAACCACGGAGATAGTCAACAAAGTATTGCTAATAAACCTATTCTTCTAGTTACTTCATGCTACTAGAGATAAACATTAGCAGAAACGACCTTATTGCTTAGTTTCCGAAGTAGCAGGAAAATACGAGAACACACTAGGCTAAATCAGTAGTCAAATGTTTTAAAATGTGACTGGTGTGGCATTGAAACCCCTTTCTTTGCGTGGCCAGGAGTTGACTAATTCCCATGTGAGAAAGGTTTAAGTATTTTAAAACTGAAACCAATAACAAGCAATATCTCGACAACAACTTCACGAAAAAAATGTATGTGTTTTGTGTACTAAATGTTTTTCTGTCTCTTACGGTTTAACCGTTAAACAAAATTCTGCAAACCTCAACAAGAGAGAAGAGATCTTCAGAGGCTATTCATATAAAATTCAAGATATACATTTTATTTATCGTGTAAACATATTAAATATAAGAGACATTTTTGAGAAAATCAACAATTTCGAAAAAATTTTCATGTAGAGGGTAGCTGGGGGGCGGGTCTTGTAAATCTTTGTGTCGCATCCTTGGAAGATACTGAACTTTAAAATCAAACTTGGCATTTAACGGACTTTTTGTTTTTGAACTATGCTACCTACATACAGACAGACAGACAGACAGACAGACTCACACACACAGACACACACGAACCTTCTTTTAAAACTGCTTTTTTTGTAATCAGAGGCCTTAAAATATATATTTCCGGTGAAAACATGCTATCGAATTTTTGGTAGAATACAATACCTTGTCTATACACTATGTACTATATATACCTACTCCAAGTTAATCTACAGATTTATTTTTATTATATACTCCCATTTTCTTATAGACACAACGAAATTAGAGGAATTTTGTAGGCTTTAGCACAGTCGAATTTTAAATAGCTTGTCGCTATTTAACTGGTACGTTCGCTTTTTTGACCAGCAGAAAGAAAAATGTATAACGATTTTCCACTTTAGAAAACATTATATTATACATTTTATTTTTAAAATATACATTTTATCTGGTATGTAAATATCTTTAATACACGGGATTTTCATCTAAATCTTTAAGAGCCGTTTTTTAGAAAATCAAAATTTTCGAAATTTTTTCCATGTAAAGGGTAGTTGGGGATAGGGAATTTTCTTGGAAATCTTCGTGTCGCATCCTTGGAATATACCAAACATAAATACCAAGTTTAGTATTTAACGGTCTTTTGGTTTTTGAGCTATGCTATCCACAGACACACACACACATACACACGGACCTTTTTCTGAAAATGCTTTTTTTGGATTCAAGGGGTCCTAAAACATGTATTTCCGGTGAAGTCTCACTATCGAATTTTTGGGTGGAACACAATACTTTCTCTATACACTATGTACAAAGCACGTATAGAGAAAGTGAAAACTTATCCGGATAACTCACCCTAAGCGAGATTCAAGCTTTCAGATTTTTACTTTCTCTACACGTACTATGTACGGTGTATAGAGAAGGTATTGCACTCCAACCAAAAATTCGATACCAAGATTTCACCGGAAATATATGTTTTTGGGTCCCCAATATCCAAAAAAAGCATTTTTACAAAAAGGTCCGTGTGTGTGTGTGTGTGTGTGTGTGTGTCCGTCCGTGTGTCTGTGAACACGATAACTCAAAAACGAAAAGTCGGTAAAATACCAAACTTGGTATTCAGGTTTAGTATCTTCCAGGTATGTGACACGAAGATTTTGAGAAAAATCCTCCCACCCCGAACTACCCTTTACATGGAACGTTTTTCGAAAATTTTGATTTTCTCAAAAATGGTTCTAACGATTTTAAAATTTCGTATATTTAAGATATTTACCTGACAAACAAAATCTATATCTTGAATTTTCAGGGAATAGCCTCTGAAGAGTAGTTTATTCTGGATAAATTTTACTGAATTTTGAATGACTGTTAAACAATAAGAGATGGACAAAAACTTATTACACAAAAAAATGTAGAGCACATTAAAACACATAATTTATGTTATATACATTTTTTTTTTCGTGGTGTTCGTCGTTTTTGAGACATTCCTTATTTTTGGTTTCTGCTATGAAAAACGTATACTTTTCTCGTACAGGAACTTGTCAACTCCTATCCATATAAAGAAGAGGAACTTCATTGACATCAACCAGCTTTTGACTATCACTTTAACCTATGGTACTCCCTTATTTCGCTTCTACTTACAAGTAAGCAAGTAATAAGACTATTTCTGCTAATTTTTTTCTCTGATTAGCATGAAGTAAATAGAAGTATAAGCTTTTTAAGAATATATTTGTTGCAGGGATGTAGAGAAAGTCATGTGAATGGTACACATCAGATTTTTCTAAACTTGCATTTGCGACTGTCGTTTGAATGTAGACTTTTGAATTATTGTCCTATCTATTACGTTTTTAAGTACGTTAATAACTTGTAGAAGAGTTTGATAAATATCCATGATTTGCAAAGTTTCCGTTACTATTCTGGGCTAGAAGCTATGCAAAAAGAGAAAAGCGAGCAGGGCAAGCACGGAGTTGCATCGGGAAGATGTACGATCTGGCCGCATGGAATGTCTTCCGCCAGCCGCACGACAACAGAATTATCGCTGGAACGGGATCCAAAAATTACAAGAGGAGGCCTTGGCTCTCAAGAATTTTAATTGAAATATGTAGACGGAAAACGATGATGGGGGTCATTACACGGCCTGTTCTCCCTCACCCCATTTCATGCCATGGAACGTTATTTTCAGTCTTCCACGCGCGAGCGCTTTTAAAGAGGTCCTCTCCATCTCAACGTCCCACACAACTTCAAAACAATGGCAGCGTTTAAAGTTTTTATTTCATAATTGAGGCGCTACAACGGCCCTTCGCCGAAATTAAGTTTAGAGAAAAATCTGATGTGTTCCATTCACATGACTTTCTCTACATCTCTGTAACAAATTATTGCTAAAAAAGCTTATGCTTCTATTTACTTCATGGAAATCGAGAAAAAATTAGCACAAATAGTCTTATTACTTGCTTCCTTGTAAGTAAAAGGGAAATAAGGGAGTACCATAGGTTAAAGTGATAGTCAAAAGCTGGTTGCTCTCTGACTAAGTTCTTTGCTTGTATGACAAATTCCTACATGAGGAAAAAAACAAGGAATATCTAAAAAACGATCAACTCCTCGTAAAAAATATATATAACATAAATTGTGTGTTTTAGACTGCTCCACATATTTTATGTGGTAAGGTTTTGTCCATCTCTTACGGTTTAGCAGTTACGCAAAATTCCGTAAAATTCATCCAGAATAAAGTAATCTTCAGAAGCTATTCCCAGAAAATTCAAAATATAAATTTTATTTGTAAGGTAAATATCTACAATATACGGTATTTTAATCAAAATCGTTAGAGCCATTTTTAAGAAAATCACAATTTTCGAAAAGTGTTCCATGTAAAGGGTAGCTGGTGGAAGGGGGATTTTCTTGAAAATCTTTGTGTGGCATCCTTGGAAGATAAACTTAAATACCAAGTTTGGTATGCAACGGTATTTTCGTTTTTGAGCTATGCTGTCCACAGACACACACACACGCGGACCTTTTTCTGAAAGTGTTTTATTTGGATTCAGTGGACCCAAAACATACATTTCCGGTAAAACCTAGGCATCGAATTTTGGGTGCATTACAGTACCCTCTGTATACACTATGTACATAGTACGTGTAGAGAAAGTAAAAATGAAGAGTACTCTTCTATCTACGTCATGCTATACGAGATAATATTATCACATTGGGTGTTACTACTTAATATCTTATAAGCAGAAGGAAAATAAGGGAATATACCACGCTAATGCAATAGTCATATATTTTAAATGGCGATTATATGTGAATAATTGAAGTTCGATTAGCTTTGCGTTCCCAGAAATACAAAAGAGAGAACGAAGGGTGATCCCGTTAGATGTCTAATTTACAATAGAAACCAATAAAAAGGAATATCTCGGAAACGGTCAACTCTACGAAAAACTATATGACATAAATTGTGTGTTTTAACGGGATGTACATGTTTTGTGTAATAAATCTCTTACGGTTTACCAGCTATGAAAAACTAGGTAAAATCATTCAGAATAAAGAGGTGTTTAAAGGCTATTCCCAGGAAATTGATTATATATACAGGTTTTATTTGTGATGCAAATATCTTTAATGTACGGTATTTTAATCAAAATCGTTACAGGCATTTTTGGGATAACCAAAACTTACGACAATTTTTCCATGTAAATGGTAGTTTAGGGAGAGGGGATTCTTCTCAAAATCTTGGTGTCACATCCCTGAAAGATACTGTTTGGTATCTTACAGACCTTTCGTTTTTCAGTTATCGTGTTCAAAGACACGCGGACACATACACACACACACACACACACACACACACACACACCTAGACTATCCGGGTTCGATCTCAAACAACTGTATTGAGAGATTTGTGGTGGACCAAGCGGCGCTGGGGCGGGTTTTCTCCCGTTTCTCCGGTTTCCCTCGCCATCGCATTCCACCGGTGTCCCATCTTCATGTCAGTGTATTACAATACCTTCTCTATACACTACATAGTACGTGTAGAGAAAGTAAATATTGTAGCTCATTATCTCAAATAGTTGCCGAGATAATGGGTCAAACTTTAACATTGGTTTCGACTCCCGTTAAGCGCCAATATAGAAGTGGTAAACCTCAACAGAGTGCTTGGGTTTTGCAAATTTCAGGCCCTCTGAAAGACGTCGTGACCGGGGCTTGATCAGAAACCCGCAGACAGTTCGTTTCTTAGCCTCCGCTGCTAGCGGGACCTATTGATCTGATTTAGACATTATGATGCAGAAATTCAGCGCTCTTAAAGCTGCCTCCGCCGCTAATCTCAAAGTCATTACGCTGTAATTAGGCAAACATATTAACGAGATTTCCGCACGGGAAGTTTTCGGCGATTGGTCATCTCCGGGTAATTAATGAACTACGGAATCCGATAGAGCGAGCGAGCGGGTCCTTCGCCTCCTCTAATAGTAATTACATCGCCGCCATTATTCTGTTACAATCCGATAAAGCTGCAAGTTTCGGCAGCACAACATGTGAATTAAGTTCACCAACTTGGAAGCCAGATAGCCCCCACACGCAACTTTCTAACGATAAAACAATCACTGAGCTATCTTCAGTCGTTTCTTCCCCGCCTCTAGCAGATTATCTTTCTAGAATTAACGTGAAGTAGAACCACCCAATCAAGATTTTAGTAACACTTAAAGTAATTTGCACAAACAGTTTCCTTTTTACTTTCTCTAGCCCCGTATGTACAATGTACATAGGGATAGAGAAGTATTGCATTCCACCCAAAAATTCGATACCGAGATTTCACCGGAAATATATGTTTTAGGACCCCCTGAATCCAAAAAAAGACATTTCCAGAAAAAGGTCCGTATGTCTGTGAACACGATAACTCAAAAACGAAAAGTAGCTAAATTACCAAACTTGGTATTTAAGTTTAGTATATTCCAGGGATGCGACACGAAGATTTTGAGAAAAATTCCCCCACCCCAAGCTACCCTTTACATAGAATTTTTTCGAAAATTTTGATTTCCTTATAAATGGCTCTAACGATTTTGATGAAAATGTCGTATATCAAAGAAATTTACCTCACAAATAAAATGTATATCTTGAATATTCTGGGAATAGCTTCTAAAGACCTGTTTATTATGGGTGAATTTTGCTTAATTTGGCATAACTAGTAAACCGTAAGAGATAGGTGAAAACTTACTATACAAAAAATGTAGGCCTTGTTAAAATACACAACCTACGTCATATACATTTTTTTCGTGGAGCTTACCGTTTTCGAGGTATTCATTATTTGTTTCAGTTGTGAAGTACTTATACTTTTCTCAGACGGCAGTGTCCGTTTTTCTTTTGTTCTACTCCTGGCCAAGAAAAGAAGCGATTTTTAATGACAATCGCATAACGACAGCTTTTAAAACATTTGACTATCGATTTAGCCTGGTGTATTCCCTTATTTTCTTCCTACTTATAAAGATATAAGTAATAAGAACATTGTGCTGAATACCTTGATTATCAAGGTGCAGAAAGAAGAAGAATCTTATGTAAGAAGTTTGTAGAACGGCTAGAGAAAGTCATGTGAGTGTAATACATCAGATTTTTTGTTTCCTGCTCTGTAATTACTCAATTATTAATAACAATATGATTACTCGTTACTGAATTTTTGTGAATATTTCCAAAACATTTTTATTTACTATTACGAGGGTCGGATGATAAGTCCCGGGCCGCACACAGATGTGGCGCCAGTTAAACGGTACCACCGTTTAGCCTAACTCCAGGCTAGCTTGTATCCATAGTTACAGGTCAATAGCTTGATTAGTTTTCGAATGACAACATTTTAAACAAGACAACTTTAGAGTTTTCACAAAAATAGAGGATTTGGAAAAACAAGCCGTGATTAAATACTTCCATTTGAAAGGCTTAACGCCTAAAGAGATCAAGGATAAAAGATACAGTACATCTGCTCCTTCTTATTCAATATTAAAAGGTGGGTTGCAGAGTTTAAAATGGGACGTAAGAGCACTAGTGATGAGCCTCGCTCTGGACGCCCTGTAGAAGTGACAGCTCCAGGGATCATTAAAAAAAACAATAGTTTAGTACTGGAAGACCGCAGATTAAAGTTGTTTGAGATAGCAGAGGCTGTAAACATATCAAAATAACGTGCAGGTAATACTTTAAGTAATTTTTTTGACTTTCACAAGGTCTGTATAGGATTCTTTTAAGAATGTGGAGCTCCACCATAAATATCCCAGTGAATTTTTGAGACGGCTTATTACCATGGATGAAACTTGGGTACATCACTACACTCCAGAAAGTAAATCACAGTCAAACAGTGGATTGCGCCAGGTGAACCAACTCCAAAAACAGGCAAAGTCAATTTTGTCAGCTAACAAGGTTATGGCTAAAGTTTTCTGGGGTGCACAGGGAATTAATTATTTTTATTGATTACTTGGAAAAGGGTAAAAGTATCACTGATGACTACTACGCAAGCTGACTGCAACATTTGGGTGATGAGGTGAAAAGAAAAAGACCTCATTTGGTAAAACAAATCTTGTTTCATCATGACAATGCTCCGGCCCATCGTTCAGTCCTTGCAATGGAAAAAAATTAACAGAAATAGTCTTATTACTTGCTTCCATGTAAGTAGAAACGAAATATGAGAGCACCATAGGTTAAAGTGAAGTCAAAAGCTGGCTACTAGGTGACTGAAGTTCCTTTGTTGGTATGGACACGAATTGACAAATTCCTGTATGTGAAAAGTACAAGTTTTTAAACCTGAAACCAAAAACAAGGAATATCTCAAAAATGATCAACTCCTCGAAAAAAATGTATTTAACCTAAATTGTGTTTTTAATGTGCTCTACATTATTTGTGTGGTAAGTTTTTGTCCATTTCTTACGGTTTAGCAGTTATGCAAAATTCCTCCAGAATAAAGTAGGCTTCAGGGGCTATTCCCAGACAATTCAACACATATATATTATTTGTCAGGTAAATATTTTTAATATACGATATTTTAATCAAAATCGATAGAGCCATTTTTGAGAAAATCAAAATTTTCAAAAAAAGTTCCATGTAGAGGGTAGTTAGGGTTGGGGGGATTTTCTTGAAAATATTCGTGTCGCATCCTTGGAAGATACCAAACTTAAATACCAAGTTTAGTATATTACCTACTTTTCGTTTTTGAGTTATCGTGTTCACGGACACACACACACACACACACACACACACACGGGCCTTTTTGTTTGTTTTTTTTTTTTTTTTTGATACAGGGGACCCTAAAACATATATTTCCAGTGAAATCTCGGTATCGAATTTATGGGTGCAATACAATACTTTCTCCATTGACTATGTACATACTACGTGTTGAGAAAGTAAAAACCTGATGTGTTCCAATCACATGACTTTCTCTATATCTCTGTAAAAAATTATTGTTAGTAAACTTGTCTTTTATTTATTTCATACTAATCGAGAAAATAGTCTTATTTCTTGCTTTATTGTAGTAGAAGCGAAATAAGGGAGTACCATAGGTTAAAGTGAAAGCCAAAAGCTGGTTGCTATGTGACTGATGTTCCTTTGTTTGTATGGACAGGAGTTGACAAATTCCTGTATGAGAAAAGTGTAAGTTTTTCAAAGCTGTGACCAAGAAAAGGAAATACTTCAAAAACGATCAACTCCTGGAAAAAATATACATAACATAAATTGTGTGTTTTAACGTGCTCTACATTTTTTTGTGTGTTGAGTTTTTGTAAATCTCTTACGGTTTAGTAGTTATGCAAGGTTCATCCAGAATAAAGTAGTCTTCAGAGGCTATTCCCAGAATATTCAAAATATACATTTTATTTGTCAGGTAAAATTACTTTAATATATGATATTTTAATAAAAATCGTTAGATCCATTTTTTAGAAAATCAATTTTTTCGAAAAAAGTTCCATGTAAAGGGTAGTTTGGTTTGGGGGGATTTTTCTCAAAATCTCCGTGTCGCATCCCTGGAATATACTAAACTTACTTGGTATTTAATCGACTTTCGTTTTTGAGTTATCGTGTTTACACGCGGACCTTTTTTTGAAAATACTTTTTTTGGATACAGGGGATCCTAAAACATATATTTCCGGTGTAATCTCGGCATCGAATTTTTTGGTGGAGTGCAATACCTTCTGTATACACTATGTACATAGTACGTATGGAGAAAGTAAAAGTAATATTTAGAATATTTACAAAGTTAATGATGTTTTACCAAGTGAGAGTACAGGAAAGTTCTAAAAAAATCTACTATGCAGAATTATTTTCCTTAACGTACCTGTATGAAAGTTATAGCAATTAAAACATGAAAATGGAACAAAATATTGAAAATCCAATTTCGACTCCTCATAGGTTTACATATGTTGTAATGTTTATAACTTTTGGAACTGTATAAGTAAATTTGTCATTTCTGAGCTTTCATGAGCCATTAATTTTGTTTAATAAGAAACCTTTTGTTCAGAATCTTAATTATTCACCTAATCACCTCTAGCTTGTGCCTCAAGTGAAGTAATTTTAACTTTCTGTATTTGTAGACCCTGGTTTTAATAAAGCAAAATTTCCCCGTTTTAGAAAACCAATAAATTTAACATCATATTCCCTGAGTTATATCATAAACTTTAAATTTTCCTTTTCCTCTAGGTTTAATGTGTAGGTTTTATGAATTTTTATTAAACATTTATACCGATAGATGAGAATTAACATTGAATCAAGGATTAATTCGCGCACTCGCCTTAAAAAATCTTATGTGTTCCAATCACATGACTTTCTCTACATCTCTGCAGCAAATTATTGTTGAAAAGCTTATGTCTCTATTTATTTAATTTTAAACGAGAAAAAAATAGCAGAAATAGTCTTATTACTTACTTCATTGTAAGTAGAAGCGAAATAAGGGAGTACTATAGGCTAAATTGATAATCAAAAGCTGGTTGCTATGTAACTTAAGTTCTTTTGTTTGTATGGACAGGAGTTTACTAATTTCTATATGAGAAAAGTATAAGTTCTTCAAAGCTGAATACAAAAACAAGGAAAATGTCAAAAGCGACCAACTCCACGAAAAATGTATATAACATAAATTGTGTGTTTTAAGGTGCTCTACATTTTTTGTGAAGTAAGTTTTTATCTAACTCTTGCGGTTTAGTAGTTATGCAAAATTCCGTAAATTTCATCCAGAATAAAGCAGTTTTCAGAGGTTATTCCCAGAAAATTCAAGAGATACATTTTGTTTGTTAGGTAAATATCTTTAATATTTGACATTTTAATCAAAATTGATAGTCATTTTTGAGAAAATCTAAATTTTCGAAAAAAGTTCCATCTAAAGGGTAGTTGGGGGTGGGGGGTCTCTTGAAAATCTTCGTGTGTATCCTTAAAATATACCAAACTTAAATACCAAGTTTGGTAGTTAACGGTCTTTTCGTTTTTGAGCTATGCTGTCCGCGCGCGCGCACACACACACACACACACACACACACACACACACACACACACATAGACCTTTTTGTAAAAATGCTTTTTTTTTTGGATTCAGGGGAACTCAAAACATGTATTTTCGGTGAAATCTCGATATCGAATTTTTGGGTGGAATGCAATACCTTCTCTATACACTACGTACAAGTACGTGTAGAGAAAGTAAAAAAAGGCTATCAGAACATAAAATTCAGGGTCAACAAAATTTAATTATAACTTTATATATATTTTTTCTTGAAATTAGCTTAACTATTAAAGCGCCAGCCTAATGGCCGAGATTAGGCAATTTCAACCAATCGCGGTCATTTGACTAAAGCGATATTGTTGAAACGTCTTAGATCAGCTGATGTTCATTTCTTTGAAATCTTGTCGTATCTGACGTTCGTTTGTTTAATCTCCTGTCTTGGTAACAAGGTGATAATCCAGCGAACCAAGCTTCACTTTTAATAACTGCCAATTCCACAATTGTAGTTTCAATTAATTCAGTTACAATGTTATTAAAAGTTTTATTCAGTTAAAATAAAAGGTAGTGAAAATGAGCATTATTTTTATTTCTTATGTATGAAATGAGCGCAATAACCTCAAAAAGATAACGTTTCTTTGTATTTCACGTACTGGTTATTAAAAGCAGAAATAAAATAATTGTTCCTTATTTCTATTGTTGCTATCAATATTCGTACATTGGGTGTAGGCACAGTCGGCCATATAATTCAGGAGGCACTAAAAAACGAAGAAAAAACGTTTTGTAAATAAAAATTGTCGAATGCGTCGTGTAGCATTTGAGATCTAATTCAAGTATTACAATCATAACTCCCTTCCTAAATATTAGAAATTATTAATAGTCTCTAGTCGCTTCGCTCTGGGTATATTACTTATGATAATATTATCATTAAACGAAGATTAGATCTCACCATAAAATATTCATTCCAAAGTCACGAAGCTTTGATACTTCTCATAAAAACACGACAGCAAATAATCTTGAGTTACGTCTACTTTATTATCCACAAAGCAGTCTAACTACATAACTAGAACTTTCTCGAAGTATATTGTAATTACATTTTGGACATTTTTTAACATTTTCCTGATGAACTATGAAAATCACATCTTCGCTCATTTTTACTTTCTCTACATAGTACATTCTAAGTATGTAGAGAAGGTATTTCACCCAACCAAAACTTCGATATCGAGAATTTCACCAGAAACACAGTTTTAGAGACACCTACATTAAAAAAAAGTATTGTTATAAAAAATGTGTGTGTGTGTGTGTGTGTGTCAGTGAACACGATAACTCCAATAGGAAAAGTCGGTAAAACACCAAACTTGGTATTTAAGTTTAGTATCTTCCAGGGATGTGACACGAAGATTTTGAGAAAAATCCCCCACCCCAAACTACTCTTTACATGGAACAAATTTCGAAAATTTTGATTTTCTCAAAAATGGCTCTAACGATTTTGATTAAAACACCGTATATTAAAGATATATTTATCTGACTGAATTTTGCGTAACTGGCAAACCGTAAGAATAGACAAAAACTTACTACACAAAAAGAAAATGTAGATCACGTTAAAACACAGAATATATGTCATACACCCTTTTTTCATGTAATTTACCATTTCTGAGATATTCCTTGTTATTTTTTGTTTCACTTATATAGCCCCCTTTAACATCTAAGGTCATATCGGGGGCTTCGAATTAGAAACAACTCGTTGTCTGTAGGTTTAAGTAGGGTTTAAACCATTTTATTTCCTCAAACACACACACATTCACTCTCACATACATACTTCCAGACTCTGGATAAAGAAAAATTCATCGCCCCAGTCGGGAATCGAATCCGGGACCTCGTCCACCTCGTCCACTCGTCCACGGAGGCAGTCATTCCTCGTTAATTGTTTCAGGTTTAAAATACTTTTCTCGCCCGAAAAGTTGTAAACTCCTTGCCCTGCATTTCAACCACATGGTAACTAGCTTAAAAAAGACTTGACTATCTTTCTAGCGTAATGTAGTTTTATTCTATTTACAAGGAAGCAAGTAATTAAACTAATGTTTATCTCGATTATCTAAAGAAGATAGAGAATTGAGCTTTTCTACAATAATTTGTTGTAAATATGTAGAGAAATTCATAAGAATGGAACACACAGTTTTTTATTCTCTTGCAGGCGTGTTTTGATTGTTTCGCGAGAAAAAAGAGGTATTGTAGCCTCAGTTGTGCATATTTGGAGTGCCCTAACGAACCACATTAAGAGAGCTGGTCACTCGATAAGGAACATGCATGTTTGTTTCTTCACACAAAAGAGCAGCGTAAGGCCAAATAAAGGAAAAAGCAGAATGAAAGCTCCCGGCACATAATAGATCGCTGGACGGCTGCCGGTCTGGCGGCGCTGAAATCGCGTTATAAGTTTAGAGGGGCCAGCAAATGCAAATTCAAACACTTTTCCCTCTGTTCCACTGGGAATCTGTTTAATCCTCTGATCTTCAGGAGAGCAAGCTTCCATTTCACGGCCCACGTGATGATTCCGACCGTTTTTATAGAATAGTGTACGATAAACCATTGGCATTTACATTTTAATGTGACAAGTGTAATACTGTAAAACTGGCGAGGGATTCGACTCCCAAGAACACATTCTTTCGCTTTTTACTTTCTCTACACGTAGTATGTACATAATGTATGGAGAAGTAATTGCATTGCACATAAAAGCTCGATACCGAGATTTCACCGGAAATAAATGTTTTGACACTCTCTGAATCAAAAAAAAAAAAAAAAAAAATCTAATGTGTTCCATTCACATAACTTTCTCTACATCTCTGTAACAAATTATTATTACAAAGCTTATTACTTTTTCTAGCCCAATATGTATAATATACACAGGAATAGAGAAGGTATTGTAATGCACCCAAAAATTCGATACCGAGATTTCACCGGAAATATATGTTTTGGGGTCCCCTGAGTCCGAAAAAAACATTTTTTAAAAATCTTATGTGTTACACTCACATGACTTTCTTTAGCTGTTCTACAAACTTCATACTTTAGCACAATGTTCTTATTATTTAGTTCCGTATAAGTAGGAAGAAAATAAGGGAATACACTAGGCTAAACCAATAGTCAAATGTTTTAAAAGCTGTCGTTATGCGATTGTCATTACAAATCGCTTCTTTTCTTGGCCAGGAGTAGAACAAAAGAAAAACGGATACTCCCGTCTGAGAAAAGTATAAGTACTTCACAACTGAAGCTAATAAAAATGAATACTTCGAAAACGGTAAGCTCCACGAGAAAAATGTATATGACATAACTTTGTATTTTAACAAGACCTAAATGTTTTGTATAGTAAGTTTTTGTCTATCTCTTACGGTTTACTAGTTTTGCCAAATTAAGCAAAATTCATTCAACATAAACAGGTCTTCAGAAGTTATTCCCAGAAAATTCAAGATATAAATTTTATTTGTTAGGTAAATATCTTTAATATATGATATTTTATTCAAAACCGTTAGAGCCATTTTTGAGAAAATCAACATTTTCGAAAAAAGTTCCATGTAAAGGGTAGTTTGGGATGGGGGGATTTTTTCTCAAAATCTTCGTGTCGCATCCCTGGAAGACGCTAAACTTAAATACCAAGTTTGGTATTTTAGCTACTTTTCGTTTGTGAGTTATCGTGTTCAAAGGCACACGGACACACACACACGGACCTTTTTCTGAAAATGCTTTTTTTGGACTCAGGGGGTCCTAAAACATGTATTTCTGGTAAAATTTCGGTATCGAATTTTTGGTTGGAATACAATACTTCTCTATCCCTATGTACATTGTACATACGGGGCTAGAGAAAGTAAAAAAGGTCCGTGGGTATCAGTCTGTGTGTGTATCTGTAGACAGCATAGCCCCAAAACAAAAAGACCGTTAAATATCAAACTTGGTATTTAGGTTTAGTATCTTCCAAGGATGCGACACGAAGATTTTCAAAAAAATCCCCCCCAACACAAACTCCCCTCTACAGGAAAAAATTTCGAAAATTTTGATTTTGTTAAAAATCGCTCTACATTTTGATTAAAATCCCGTATATTAAAGCTATTTATGTCCGAAATAAAATGTATATCTCGAATTTATAGGAATAGTCTCTGAAGAAATCTTTATTCTGGAGGAATTTTGCTGAATTTTCCTTAACTGCTAAACCGTAAGAGATAGAAAAAAAACGTACTACACAAAAAATGTACCTCATGACAAAACACACAATTTTTGCCCTTTACATTTTTGTTGTGGTGGTAACCGTTTTTGTGATATTCCTTGTTATTGGTTTCAATTGTGAAGAAAAGCTTTTCTCGCGCAGGAAGTGTCCGTTTTTCTTTTGTTCTACTACTGGCCAACAAAGAAGTGATTTGCAATGACAATCGCATAACGATAGCTTTTAAAACATTTGACAATCACTTTAGCTTAGTGCATTCCCTTATTCCCTTCTACTTATAAGCAAATAAGTAATAACATTCTGCAAACATTTATCTTGACTAGCATTGTGTACAAAGAAGAAGAATCTTTTGTAGGAGTTTTGTAGAGCAGCTAGAAAAAGTCATGTGAATGTAACACAACAGATTTTGCTTCTATTTACTTCATGCTAATCGAGAAAAAATTAGCAGAAATAGTGTTATTACTTGCCTCCTTGTAAGTAGAAGTGAAATAAGATAGTACCATAGGTAAAAGTGATAGTCAAAAGCTGATTGCTATGTGATAGAGATTCCTTTGTTTGTATAGATAGGAGTTGACAAATTCCTGTATGAGAAAAGTATACGTCTTTTAAAGCTGAAACAAATAATAAGGAATATGTTAAAAACGATCAACTCTACGAAAAAATGCACATTACATAAATTGTGTTTTAACACGCTCTATATTTTTTGTGTGGTAAGTTTTTGTCCATTTTTTACGGTTTAGCAGTTATGCAAAATTCCGTAAAATTGACGCAGAATAAAGTAGTCTTTAGAAGCTATTCCCAGAAAATTCAAAATATACATTTTATTTGTCAGGTAAATATCTTTAGTATACAATATTTTAATCAAAATCGTTACAGACATTTTTTGAAAATCAAAATTTCTAAAAAAGTTCCATGTAAAAGGTAGTTTGGGGTGGGGGGATTTTTCTAAAAATCTTCGTGTCGCACCCCTGGAAAATACTAAACTTAAATACCAAGTTTGGTATTTTACCGACTTTTTGTTTTTGAGTTATCGTGTTCACAGGCACACGGACACACACGGACCTTTTTCTGAAAATATTTTTTTTTGGATACAGGGGACTCTAAAACATACATTTCTGGTGAAATCTCGGTATTGAATTTTTTGGTGAGGAGTGCAATACCTTCTCTATACACTTGTACATAGCACGTATAGAGAAAGTAAAAAATGTCCATGTAAAGTGTAGTTGGGCGTAGAGAATTTTCTTTAAAATCTTCTAGCCGCATTCTTGGAAGTTACTGAACTTAAATACCAAGTTTGGTACACATAGTACGTGAGGAGAAAGTAATAAGAGACAGCAGTAGAGTAGATGAGGAAGGCCTTGTGTTTTAAAAAACTTTTAATCAGTCGCATTATGGTAGGCCCCCACGCTTCACAAGAAGCAGAATAAGTTATGCGCCTTCCCCTTTGTTCCTTTAATTTGGAAATTCCTGCTTTATAGGTTCTTATAAGATATAACGGATAAAATATTAATGGAAATGGAGTTTTATTTATGGACTCTCTTTAACTACTGTGGTTCTCGGAGCTTAATTTTGCTCAGAGGCTTCTTTATTAGGTTGAGGTTATTTTAAGTGCCGTAAATTTACAACACGGGACCAACGGCTTTACTTCCCTTCCGAAGGAAGTCATGCTAAGGATGTTTACGCCCGGAAAAATCGATCGTCTTCCGGGTTTGAACCCACGATCTGGGTACAGGAGGCCTAGCAACGCGCCTTGAAGAGTGACATGTATGAAATAATTACACTACCTCAGTAGATGGCAAAGTAAAAGTTTCTTTTGGATAGGTAGAGTCAGACTGAAAAATACAATGACATAGCTGGGATTTGACCCACGGATCTGCCGGTCTCTAGCCGGTTCCTCTACCACTGAGCTACCATGGCAACATACCGGCATAGCATTGAATTTCTCAACTGACTCGCATGTTTCCCGGTAAACAACAAGGTGTTATTTTGAGATGACAACCCCAATGGCGACTTACAATGTCTTAAGTACTTTTAAGTCTCAGGATTCATAGTATAGCCAAGTATTATGGTCAAGGGGTAATGGTTTAATTGTTGCTTTTTTTTCTCACACAAACCGTGTGTAGGACCGGAGCTGGAGAGGTAAAGTCAGACTGAAAAATAGCCGGGATTTGAATCACGGATCTCCCAGTCTCTAGCCGGTTGCTCTACCACTGAGCTACCATGGCAACATGCCGGTATAGCATTAAATTTATCAACTGACTCGCATGTTTCCCGGTTAACCACAAGATGCTCTCAAATTATTTTGAGATGACAACCCCAATGGTGACTTACAATGTTGTAAGTACTTTAATTCCCAGGATTCATAGTATAGCTAACTATTATGGTCAATGGGTATTGGTTTCAGTCTGACTCTACCTATCCAACTCCTGTCCTACACACGGATTGTGTAAAAAAAAATCTATTGCTAATAATTTATTGTTTTTCTCCACCATTATCAGATTCAATACATTCCATTCGTATTATTTTCGGCTAGGGCTTGTAGGAGGGGAAAGGGTGCCGCTAGATGCAGGAATCGGTCCTTTAACCTCTTTCTAATCTGCTGGCCGAAAAGAATGCGCGTATTGGAGACAGGTGCTGGCTATAATTCACTGAGGCAGAGTAATTATTTTATGTAGTGTCGAAAATACACCCATGGGTTTGGAAAGCACATCTTCAAATGTGATTGATTGTTACGGAACATAATAAACAAGAGAATACAAAAATGGAAAGCATTCAGCTTCTACCAACAACACAATGATATTAATACCTTTACAATCTATGATGGCAGATTGATGCGTGAAAGTAAGAATCATCATAAACGGTGCTGATATTTGCTGATATTTCAGTACAAAGAGCTCGATTGAATAACAGAATTAACTTTGTCTTGCTTTGGCTTCAAGTATTGATTGGATTCGGTAACTGCTACACGTTTTCCAATAACATGAGTATAGGAAAATCAGGTAAGCTTGTTCTGTTGTATGCGTGTGCCTGTGATCTGCTTCAAACGTAAATGCTTTTTGGAAGCATCCTCTGTTCTGTGTAATACGGGATCTTACAACACGACCTCATGTGTACACTGAAGCAAAATTTGTTTTCCCGTAGTTGCCAGCATTGAACACATGTCCTTTATTTATCACAGAATTACATTGATAGGTTATATGAGTCAAATGGAAATGGCGTTTTATTTATGGACGCTCTTTAATTGCTGTGGTTCTCAGCGTCCCATTCTATCTCTCTATTACGCTTGAGGTTCTTTTACGTGCCGTAAATCTACGACACGGGATCAACGGATTTACTTCCCTTCCGAAGGAAGCCATGCTAAGGATATTTACGCCCGAAAAAATCCATCGTCCTTCGCCGGGTTTGAACCCGCGACCTTGGGTATATGAAGTTAGCATGGTAACCATTACACCAAGGAAGGTGATTTATATGAAAAACAACATAGGGCAATTTTTCAATGTATCTACAAGTAAGTACATTAGTACTTAGGCAGAGAAGGTATTCTATTCCACCAAAAATTCGATTCCGAAACTTCTCCCCCCCCCCCCCGAGTGGAGGGGAAAAATCCACTTCCAAGTACTAACCCGAGCTGGCTAGCCCGGAGTGTCGGGGTCTCCCAGATGGGCCTACCACTAAAAAAAACCCTCCACCGGAACTATAGAACTGATTGTGAGGTCCCGCATGTAGCACCCGCATAATTATAGGTGAAGTTGACTGGTCCACATGGGGTCCAGTGGATACAGGGAGTGTTACGAGGAGACCGGCTTGACCAAAGCCCAGCCGGTCCCCTGCGGAGTGGAGTTATGTGGTGTGTGGAACGGAGTGCAAGGAGAGTGCCTCTCTCTCCCTGTGGAGACGGTAAGCCGAGTCCCAGCGGAAAGTCTTGGCGTAGATGCTGCTTCTGTGAGCACGTGTGTGGTGCGTTTGCTTAGTAGAGGTCTCTTCGGTACGTAGTGAGTGAGCCCCGGTATTCGGGTAGTTTGGAGGTCCCTCTGTCGGGAGATTGGTTGTGTCGAGGCTGAAGTCGCTGAAGTCGTGTTGCTGGTGCTGTTGTTCTGGTTGGTGCAGAGTTGGTTGAGCTGGTTTTCTGGTGGGTAGTGTTCATGGTGTCGGAGTGGCTGAGTCCTGTTCAGGTGGTGAATGGGGGCGACAGTGATGTCAGTCAGGGTTGTTGTAGCAGATTTGTTGGTTGGTGCTGTTGGCGATAGCTGGAGTGTGTTCACTATCCGGGTTAGTTTCCGGTGTAGACTGTGAATTATGTCAGTATGGTCAGGTGGTTGTCTGTCAGTTCAACGGAGGTACGAGGGCTGTCCCAGAAGAACCCGACCTAACAAAGAAAGCACAAACATTTTGGGGCAAAACACTTTATTTCTCTACATAGTCTCCTTTCAGTTCGATACACTTTTCTTAGCGATGTTCAATAGCTTCGATACCCTGTTTATAGTGAGAACTATCCAGCTCTGCAAAATAGGCATAAACTGCAGAGACCACCTTTTCATTGTTGGCAAATTTTCTATCGCCAAGCCATTTCTTCAAGTTTGGAAACAGAAAATAATCAGAGGGGGCTAAATCTGCCGAATAGGGTGCATGAAAAAGAAATTTGAACTTTAACTCATTGATTTTGGCCATGGCGATAATAGACGAGTGAACTGGTGCATTGTGTTGATGAAATAAAACTTTCCTTTTTCGCTAAATATGGTCGTTTTTGCTCGATTTCATCACTCAAACGCCGTAACAAGTTCGTATAATATTCACTAATGATTACCTTTCCTTTTTTGAGAATATGAATTAAATTATCCCCACAAAACTGACGCCATGAGGTTACCTGCAAATGGAACTGCCTTCGCCTTCTTTGGAGCCGATTCTCCCCTTCCAATCTGCTGTTTTGATTGCTCCTTTGTCTCAGGTGTGAAGTGATGGATCCAGGTTTCATCAATTGTTATGAATTGACAAAAGACTCAGTTTTATTGTAGCGAAACATTGTCAAACACTTGACTGAAACATCCTCACGACGCTGTTTTTATTCTATTGTGAGCAAACGCGGCACCCACCTTGCACACAACTTTCTCATATTCAAATTGTTAGTCAATATGTGATACTTTTAAAAATGCCTGCAATGTCTCCTAGCTCACGAACTTTCAATCTACGGTCATCCCATATCATTTTTGGATTTTCTTTACAATTTCTGGACTAGTAACCTCATTGCTGTCTTGGCAGCTCGTACGGCCAATATTTCATTGATGTAAACGAAGGAGCAGATTCCCCTAAAGAAGAATCTAGCTCAGATTTAATATTAGTTGGCCTAAGACCTTTCAAATGAAAGTATTGTATGACATAACAATGACCAGTTTTATCCATGTTTACAAATTCGCTGAGAGTATTCAGTAATATTGGCTGCCAAACAAATGCTAAACAATGTAAAATCGTCAAACTTCAAACTTAAGTTTTCTAAAGTTGGTACTTTTTATCATTGTTGTTTGAAACAACAACCGCTATCTATACATCAGGTAGGGTGCTTCTGGAACAGCCACTGTACATGTTTTGAGGACCCCTGAATTTAAAACAGCCATTTTTACTTTCTCTAGCCCCCTATGTACAATGTACATTGGGCTAGAGAAGTATTGCATTCCACCCAAAAATTCGATACAGAAATTTCACCGGAAATACATGTTTTAGGAGCCCATGTATCCAAAAAAGGCATTTTGAGAAAAAGATCCGTGTATGTGTGTGTGTGTGTGTGTCCGTGTGTCCGTGTGTCTGTGAACACGATAACTCAAAAACGAAAAGTAGCTAAAATACCAAACTTGGTATTTAAGTTTAGTATCTTCCAGGGATGCGACACGAAGATTTTAGGAAAATCCTCCCACCCCAAACTACCCTTTACATGGAACTTTTTTCGAAAATTTTGTTTTTCTTAAAAATGGCTCTAAAAATTTTGATTAAAGTATCATATATTAAAGATATTTACTTAACAAATAAAATGTATATCTTGAATTTTCTGAGAATAGCTTCTGAAGACCTGTTTATTCTGGATGAATTTTGCTTAATTGGGCCTAACTAGTAAACCGTAAGAGATAGACAAAAACTTACTATTCAAAACATTTAGGTCTTGTTAAAATACACAAGTTCTGCATATACATTTTTCTCGTGGAGCTTACCGTTTTCGAGATATTCATTGTTATTAGTTTCAGTTGTGAAGTACTTATACTTTTCTCAGACGAGAGTGTCCGTTTTTCTTTGGTTCTACTCCTGGCCAAGAAACGAAGCGATTTGTAATGACAGTCGCATAACGACAGCTTTTAAAACATTTGACTATTGGTTTAGCCTAGTGTATTCTCTTTTTTTCTTCCTACTTATACGGAACTAAATAATAAGAACATTGTGCTAATGAGTACCACAATTAGCAAGGTGCAGAAAGAAGAAGAATCTTATGTATGAAGTTTGTAGAACAGCTAGAGAAAGTCTTGTGATTGTAACACATCAGATTTTTTAAAAAGTGTTTTGTGTGCGTGTGTGTACAGTATAATTCAAAAACGAAAAGTCAGTTAAATAGTAAGCTTGGTATTTAAGATTAGTATCCCTCCACGGATGCGAAACGAAAATTACCCTTTATATGGAATATTTTTCGAAATTTTCGAGTTTGGTTAAACTGCCATATGCTAAATGGCAATTATAATATATAACCACATTTTTGGGGGGGAATAGACCCCAATAATCTTCTTCATTTTGAATAACTTTTGTAATAGCGATAACCTGTTAGAAATAGAGAAAGTCTTAATACACAAAAATATAGACCCTGTTAAAACACACAATTTATATCATGCAGTGTTTAATTGTTTTTATTTATTTATTTTCTTTTTTGTAGAGCTAACTATTTCCAGGTATCACCTGATGGTTTCAATTTTAAAATATAAAAAATATTTCTCAAATGGGAAGTCCTCATCCGTTTCACACCTAAACTTTTCACTCCTGGCCCAGAAAGCAACCCACTTTTAATGATAAATAATCGCATGGCAACAGATTTTAAATGTTGTAACTTTCATTTCAGCTAGTGCATTCCCTTATTTGTCTTTTACTCACAAGGAAGCAAGTAATAAGATCATTTTTGTAATGTTGATCTCGATTAGCATGAAGTAGAAAAAGGAATAACATTTTGTAACTATAGTTTATTATTTTTAGAACAGTTAGAGAAAGCCACATCAACGGAACACAATATTTTTACTTTCTCTACAGGTACTATGTACATAGTGTATAGAGAAGCTATTGCATTCCACCCAAAAATTCGATACCGAAATTTTTAGAAAAAAAACTACCTGTCCCTGTGTGTCCTTGAACACGATAACTCAAAAACGAAAAGTCGATAAAATACTAAACCTATATACCAAGTTTGGTATCTTAACGGATGCGACACGAAGCTTTTGAAAAAAAAAATCCCCCCACCCCAAACTACCATTTACATGAAAAAATTTACGAAAATTTTGATTTTCTCAAAAGTAGCTCTAATGATTTGATTAAAGTGCCGTGTATTTAAAATATTTACACGACAAATAACATTTATATTTACAATTTCCTGGGAATAGCGTCTGAAGACTCTTTATTCTTGATGAATTTTACGTAACTGGTAGAGCGTAAGAGAGAGACAAAAATTTACTACACAAGAAATGTAAATCTTGTTGAAACACACAATTTATGTCACATACATATTTTTGGTGGAGTCGTCCAGTTTTTAGATATTCCTTGTTATGCCCGGTTATGAAATACCAAAAGCTTTTCACTTAACGGGAACTTGCCAATGCTGGCGATGCATAGAAACGCCTTTCATTCACATGGCAATCAGCTTTTAAAACATTTGACTATCGTCAGATTTCGTTTTTCTTTGTAGAGTTAAGCGTTTTCAATATATTGCAGATTATTGGTTTCAATTTTAGCCACTCATAACTTTCTCAAACGGGAAGTCATGTTTCTTCTCGTTTGTTTACTCCTGTGAAGCAAAGAGATTGGATTATCAATTGTTTCTTGAGTAAGCTTGGTCGGGTTCACGAAATTGCCGGATCGAGTTTCGGTGCACACAAGACTATAACTATGACAATATGGAGTAGGTGTGTCTTCCACAGTCCGTTTCGAAACACATTACACTATCTAGCATTGCTTAATGCATAGCCTCGTTCCATTCCTGCTAGTAGATAAAGCAGTGAACATTAAAAGAGCAGGTTTAAAAATGTCGAAAATATGAAAGGGTAGGCGTTTTACACTGAAAAAACTTGTGCATGATACAATCATATTTTGAATGGCAGGAGGAGAGCCCTCTCTTTCGATACAGTAAAGATGCATCTTGCAATTCACTGCATAAAATTCAGTGTCAATTTGGTTGATTTATGTTTATTGTATTTTCAAAGCTATGCACATTATTATCCTGAATTTTCTGTATCAACCTATATACTTTAATTTGTAAAAGTTCAAGGCGTTTATATTCACTAATCATATTATGAAATAATTGTTATATTGTGTTACTTTATGAATTAGAATGATGCATATAATATCAACACTGATAATGAGTTACTTTTGGAACAGATTATACCTGAACGTGCATGTTTACGCTACAAATCCCTCCACGCTACCCTCTCTTTATACCGGTGACCGTTCTGTGTTGTTCGTAACTGTTTGCACTTCGAAATCTAAAATCGAGCTCCAGTTATGAGTGATTGAAGTGTTAGCGCACAGTGGCGTGTAAGCCGTTAACTTAGCGTCGAAGCGACGAGTGAATTATTTGTAGCAGTGAATCAAGTACTTTATTTATAACCAATTTTTAGTCACTAATGTGACGGTATCTATGACATAAATATTACATTTTGCCAAGTCAGTGAATAGACCAGATCAAGGTTTTACTCAGGGACTTCAAAATATGTATTTCCGGTGAAATCTGAATATGTAATTTTTGGATGGAGTTCAATAATTTCTCTGCCTATTAAAGGTAGTGACAAGGATGTAAAAGAATTTGATGTGTTCCATTCACATGACTTTCTCTATATCTCTGTTACAAATTATTGTTAATAAGCTTATTCTTTTATTTATTTCATGCTAATCGAGAAAAATTAGCAGAAATAGTCTTATTTCTTGCTTTATTGTAAGTAGAAGCGAAATAAGGGAGTACCATAGGTTAAAGTGAAAGCCAAAAGCTGGTTGCTATATCACTGAAGTTCGTTTGTTTATATGGCAAATTCCTTTATGAGAAAGGTATAAGTTTTTCAAAGCTGAAACCAAAAACAAGGAATATCTCAAAAACGACCAACTCCACGAAAAAAAGTTGTATAACATAAATTGTGTGTCTTAATGTGTTCTACATTGTTTGTGTGTTAAGTTTTTGTCCATCTCTTACGGTTTAGTAGTTATGCAAAATTCATCCAGAGTAAAGTAGTCTTCAAAGCCTATTCCCAGAAAATTCAAAATATACATTTTATTTGCCAGGTAAATATCTTTAATACACGATATTTTAATCAATCGTTAGAGTCATTTTTAGTAAATAAAAATGTTTGATAAAAGTTCCATGTAAAGGGTAGTTTGGAGTGGAGGGATTTTTCTCAAAATCTTCGTGTCGCATCCCTGGAAGATACTAAACTTAAATACCAAGTTTGGTATTTTACCGACTTTTTGTTTTTAGGTTATCGTGTTCACAGACACAAGGACACACGGATCTTTTTCTGAAAATACTTTTTTGGATACAGGGAACACTAAAATATATATTTCCGGTGAAATCTAGCTATCAAATTTTTGGAGGAGTGCAATGCCTTCTCGATACACTATGTACGTGTAGAGGAAGTAAAAATTTATATAGTGTTGGCCACGTGTTTTGGGGCTCATGACACCATTAAATTAATTTATGGCACTGTTGTCGACAGAGAGGATGAAGGGAAAACATTGAGGAGGCGAAACAGCTACGACGTTCATCATGACGATAAAATATGAGAGTGAAGGAGCACTGTGGGTGAAAGAAGAGAGAATCCTTGCCGAGGAAGCGTCTAAATTACAGCAGAGCGCCTGTTTTATTTTAGCTTTTTAGCTGCAATTTCAGGAGAATGAACTCAGGAGTTAACAATTTTCCGCTACACTAAACGCTTACAGATTTCAGCAATTGTCCCCTGGGCCGGATGAGAGGCAGGTGCGTGTGTCAACCTGCTGCCTAGACCCGCAATATGGCTTCCCCACAAATGTCAAAACTCTGTTGCATTTCTCTAGTTAATTTGCTTGCTGGACATACGATACAAATTAAACAACTTGTCATTTTTACTTTCTCTATACGTACTATGTACATAGTGTATAGAGAAGGTATTGCACTCCACTCAAAAGATCGATACAAGATTTCACCGGATATATATGTTTTCGAAATCCCTGTATCAAAAAACATTTACTTGGTATTTAAGTTTAGTATATTCCAGAGATGCGAGCGAAGATTTTGAGAAAATCCCCCCACCCTCAACTACACTTTTCATGGGACTTTTTTCGAAAATTTTGATTTTCTCAAAAATAGCTCTCACGATGTTGATTAAATATCTAATATTAAAGATATTTACCTGACAAATAAAATGTATATATTGAATTCCCTGGGAATAGCCTCTGTAGACTACTTTATTCTAAATGAATTTTACGGAATTTTCCAGAACTCCTAAACCGTAAGAGATGGACAAAAACTTACTACACAAAAAATGTACAGCATATTAAAACACACAATTTTTGTTATATACTTTTTTTTCGTGGAGTTGATCGTTTGTTAGATATTTTTTGTTTTTGGTTTCAGCTTCGAAAAACCTATACCTTATACAAACTTATACAACCCCCGTCCATACAAATAAAGGAACATCAGTCACATAGCAACCAGCTTTTGACTACCACTTTAACCTATGGTACTCCCTTATTTCGCTTCTACTTACAAAGAAGCACATACTAAGACTATTTCTGCTAGCGTTTTTCGATTAGCATGAAGTAAATGGAAGCATAAGTATTAACAATAATTTGTTGCAGATATGTAAAGAGAGTCATGTGAATGGAACACATCAGATTTTGGTGTAGTAGGCTTTTGTCTAGCTCTTAATGTTTACCAATTATGCAAAAGTCATCCAGAATTTAGAGGACTTCAGAAACTGCTCCCAAAAAATTCAAGACATGTATTTTATTTGCCATGTAAAGGATAGTTTGGAAGCGGGGTATTTTTCTGAAAATCTTCGTTTCGCATCTTTGGAAGAATGCTGCCCACAGACACACAGAGAGACACACACGCGGACATTTTTCTAAACATCTGATGTGTTACATTCACATTACTTTCTCTACATCTCTGCAACAAAAAGCTTATTCTTCCATTTACTTCAGGCTAATCGAGAAAAAATTAGCAAAAATAGTCCTATTACTTGCTTCCATGCAAGTATAAGGGAGTATCATCGGTTAAAGTGATTCTCAAAAGCTGCTTGCTATGTGACTGATGTTCCTTTGTTAGTATAGACACGAGTTGACAAATTCCTGTATGAGAAAAGTGTAAGTTTTTCAACGCTGAAGCCAAAAAAAGGAATATGTCAAAAACGATCAATTTCAAGAAAAAAATGTATATAACATAAATTGTGTGTTTTAATATGCTCTACATTTTTGTGTAGTAAGTTTTTGTGTATCTCATACGGTTTAGTAGTTATACAAAACTCCATAATAAAGCAGTCTTAAGAGTCTATTCCCAAAAAATTCAATATGTATATATTATATGTCATGTAAATATCTTTAATATACGATATTTTAATTAAAATCATCAGTCATTTTTGAGAAAATCAAAATTTTCGAAATGTTTTCCATGTAAACGGTAGTTGGGGGTGGGGGAGTTTCTTGAAAATCTTCGTATCGCATCCTTGGAAGAAACCAAACTTAAATACCAAGTTTGGTATTCAACGGTATTTTCGTTTTTGAGCTATGCTGTCTACACATACACACACACACTAACACACATACATACATACATACATACGGACCTTTTGGTAAGAATGTTTTGTTTTTTTTATTCAGGGGGACGCAAAACATGTATTTTCGGTGAAATCTCGGTATCGAATTTTTGGGTGGAATTCAATATCTTCTCTATACACTATGTACATAGTACGTGTAGAGAAAGTAAAAACGTAGATCTTGACAAAACGCATAATTTATGTCCTGTACATATATAATGTACCGCTTCCCAGATATTCTTTGTTATTTTTTTTTTCAGTTTTAAAATACTAATACTTTTCTGAAACAAAAATCAGCTCGAGCTAACTTCTCACCCGGAGGTCCCAGGTTCGATCCCCGGCTAGGGTGGGGAATTTTTCTTTAACCAGAATTATTCTCTATCCCCCACAGATTCTGGAAGTATGTATGTGAGAGTGAATGTGTGTGTGTTTGAGAAAATAAAATGGTTTAAACCCAATGTAAACCTACAGAAAACGAGTTGTTTCTAATTCGAAGATATAAATGAAACAAAACAAAAAAGTCAGCTGTGTTTCGTTGGGTTACTCCTGACCACGCAAAGAGAATGGAATGCCGAGACAATCCCATAATGACGACTTTAAAAAGATTTGACCGTCATTTTAAGCTAGTGCATTCCTTTAGTTCTCTTCGGAATGAATGAATAAGTGTATTTATTGATATAACAACATCATACATTGAGTTTCATCAATGGCACGGGTCCATAGACCGTACGTGCTTTTTAATACACAAAATAAAAAGCAGTATTAAAACAACAAAGAATTAAAAGAGTAAACACGAAAATAAAAAGACAAAAATATTCAAATACAGCAACTTAAATTTACAGCACAGAGTATTCAAATGCATTAATGTACCCTATTATAATAGCTAAATACACTTAATTGAAATATATACACATAATATATACCAATATATAACACCATAACACACAATAACATAAGACACAAAATATATGCATGTAAAATATTATAATCACTTTTGTTTAGCTATCCTTTATTTCCACCCGCTTCTCTATTGTCAGCCTTTTCAGATCTCAGCTGTCTTGCCTTAAGTATAAATTTACCTAGCCCGTCCACGTCTTCCGCGCCTGCCAGTAGCGTCCAACATGCTTCTATCTTGCATTCGCGGTGGTAAAGGTGGCAGTAAATATTTTTCCCTCCATTCCTCCGTACCCCTACATCTTGCCAAGATATGGGTTCACGACTCTTCCTCCTCGCAAATGGGACAGATTCTCATATCATTCTCATTAGCAATTTTTATGCTCCTCCATGCTTCTAGTCTAATCCACGCGAGTCCCTCTCTAATGAGTTTAGTACCTGTTTTGATGTATTGCTCCATACCTCACTCCGATTTTAGCCCAGACTGTACTTCTAATGAAATCTTATCCGTGCATTGCGCAATTATTTGCTGTGTGTCAATCTCACAGAGGCGGTTCTTAATTTTTCTCCAAATATTCCTCCTGTTTGCCTGCCCCGCCATCCAAATGCATCCCATCCCAGTGGTTTCCAACCCTATCTTTAATTTTGATGCCCACGTCGAATTACCTTCCATTCGCAACTGTTCACGGTAGCAGACTGCCCTAATTAGAGATTGGTATCTTTGAACGATTCTCATCCAATATTTGGCTGCTCTGATTTTGCACTCTATCGTTCCACTATGTGTCCCGAATTCTCTCATTATTCCGCAGTTGACCGTACACCCAGAATTCCTTTCAAGAATTGTGTCTTCACTTGGTCCAGATTCCCTGTTTGTTCTCACCCCTATATTTCTCCTCCATATTTCATCGTGGATCTAAATGTCTCTCGGTATACAGTTTCCATTAAGGTTATAAAGTTATAAGGAACTACGTAATAAGACCACTCTGCTAATGTTTATCTGAATTAGGATGTAGTAGATAGAAGAATAGCCTTTTTTTAAGACGTTTGCTTGCCGAATAGATAGAGAAACTGTGTGTTTGGAATACTATGATTTTTCTCATAGTAAATATTAGGCTGTCCTATAAGTAGAGTCGTGTTTTAATTGGGTTTATATGTACGTGTATATACGAGGGTCGACTGATTACTTCCAAATATGGCGCCACTAGGCCAGTTAGACATTAGCATCGTATAGTTTAACTCTAGACTAGCCATAGCTACAACAGCTTGTTTAATTTTCTAATGACAGCATTTTAAACAAGACAACTTTAGAGTTTTCACGAAAATGGATGATTTGGAAAAAACGAGCAGTGTTTAAATACTTCCATTTGATAGGCTTAACGCCTAAAGAAATCAAGGAGGAAATGGACAGTACATTGAAAGACTCTGCCCCTTCATACTCGATGATTAAAAGGTGGGTTGCAGAGTTTAAAATGGGACTTACGAGCACTAGCGATGAGCCTCGCTCTGGGCGCCCTGTAGAAGTGACAACTCCAGAGATCTTTGAAAAAATGCATCGTTTAATACTGGAAAACCGCAGAATAAATATGTTTGAGATAGCAGAGGCTGTAAACATATCAAAAGTACGTGTAGGTAATATTTTAATATGTTTTGGGATTTCACAATGTCTGTGCAAGATGGGTGCCGCGTTTAATGACACCTGATCAAAAGTTACAAAGAAAAACTGTTTCTGTTAAGAATGCGAAGCTCTACTGTAAAAATGCCGGTGAATTTTTGAGACGGCATATTACCATGGATGAAACTTGGATATACCACTACATCCCAGAAGGTAAATTACAGTCAAAATAGTGGATTGCGCCCGGTGAACCAACTCCAAAAAAGACAGTCAATTTTATCAGCTAACAAGGTTATGGCGAGCATTTTCTTGGATGCACAAGAAATTATTTTTATTGATTATTTGGAAAAGGATAAAAGTATTACTGGTGACTACAACGCAAACTTACTGCAACGTTTGAGTGATGAGGTGAACAGAAAAACACCTCATTTGGCAAAAAAAAAAAATCCTGGTTCATCACGACAATGCTCTGGCTCATCGCTCAGTCATTACAACGGGAAAGATGTGCGAATTAAAGTTGAAATTACTTAAATATGCACCCTATTCGCTAGATATAGCACCCAGTGACTACCATCTGTTCCCAAATCTCAACAAAGTTCTTGAAGGGCAAAGATTTCACAGCAACGAGAAGGTCATTGATGCGATAAACAGCTATTTTGAGGAGCTTGATAAATCGCACTACAGAGATGGTTTAATTAAATTAGAACACCGATATGACAAATGTATTTAGCCTTTCTGGAGATTATGCTGGGAAATAAAGCAATTTTTTTTTAAATGTTGTTTTCATTGAGAGCTCCGGGACTTATCAGCCGACCCTGTTATACATATACATAATGCTTTTATTTGTGCCAATACTACCTGCATTGACTACTATTTGTTCCGTTTTGTTACCAATGTTGATAGCAACATTTTAAAATGGATGCAACAAATTTTGAGGTTAGAGTCCTTCTAAAACACTGCTTCAAACAAGATTATAAAGCTATTGCCCCGGCTCAAAGAATATGTGAAATTAAAGTTAGTGAGGAGACAAAAACAGTTCAAAATTTACAACGTTCTGGATCATGCAAATTATGGAATATTGAGAATACCTCAGAGCTTTGGAAGAAAATACACAGATAAGCACTCCGGGGTTGCCAGAATAACTTGGCGTTTCAAACGGTACCATACACCACCATATAAGACCTTAAAAATCGTTCAGAAGCTGTAAATTTGCACCACATGAACTGATACTTACTCAAGCTCAAGATATCTGTCGTTAGATTATCAATAATTCTTGTGATGATAGATTGTAATATATGATGAACATTGGGTGTATTATCGCAATCAAAAAAGGGCCGCTCTATGGCCGAGAGGTTAGACCACTCACCTCTCAGCAAGGCATCGATTCCTAGTGCCCAAATGTGAGATTTATGGTGGGCGAAACGGCGCCTGTTTTTTTTTTCTGGGTCATCCTATTTTCCCCGTCAATCAACCCACCAATTACTCCATGATCACCTTCCTATTCTCCACTTCACTTCATCTCATATCTAACTGCGGGCCAACCATTCGTTCCAGGTTCTTCATACTGTGGTTAAGTGCCGTTGACTGCACGATCCCCTAGGCATCCGCTTGCAAGTCCTAGGGAGGTTTCAGTCTTACGTACGGAGAGAGTAAACCGACTATTTAACGTTACGTAAAGGCTAGTTTCGGGTGGAGGAATTTTCTTGAAAATGTTCGTGTCGCATCCTTGAAAGATACTAAATTTAAATACCACATTTGGTATTTTACGGTCTTTTCGTTTTGAGCTGTCTATTTTTACTTTCTCTACACGTACTATGTACATAGTGTGCAGAGAAGGTATTGCACTACACTAAAAATTCGATACCAAGATTTCATCGGAAATGTTTGTTTTAGAGTCCCTTGTATCCAAAAAAAAAAAAAAAAAAAAAAAAAAAGCATTTTCAGAAAAAGTCCCGTGAACACGATAACTCAAAAACTAAAATTCGGTAAAATACCTAACTTGGTATTTAAGTTTACTATCTTCCAGGGATGCGATACGAAGATTTTGAGAAAATCCCTCCCACCCAAAAATACCCTTTACATGGAACTTTTTTTTTAGAAAATTTAGATTTTTTCAAAAATGGCTAACGATTTTGATTAAAATATCGTATATTAAAGATATTTACCTGACAAATAAAATGTATATCTTGAATTTTCTGGGAATAACCCCTGAAGACTACTTTATTGGCGTTTTGCATAGGTAACTGCTAAACCGTAAGCGATGGACAAAAACTTACCACACAAAAAAGTAGATCACATTAAAACACACAATTTATGTTGTATACATTTTCTTCGTCGAGTTCTTCCGAGTTATTCCATGTTATTTGTTTCGGATCTAAAATTTTTAAACTTTTTTCATCCAGAAAGTTGTGAATTCCTGGCCCTGCATAGAAACGGATTTCATCCACAAGGCAACTGGCTTTTAAAATATTTGACTGTCACTTTAACCTATTGTATTCCCTTATAATACCTTACAAGGAACCAAGTAATAAGGAATATTTCTGCTAATGTTTATCTCGATTATCATGAACTAGAATAGGCTTTTCAACACTAATTTGTCACAGAGATGTAGAGAAAGTCATGTGATTGTAACACTTCAGATTTTCTTTACAGCTGCTTCTTTTGGATTCAGCATCCTCAAAACATGAACTTCCAGTGACATCTCGGTATCTATACACTATGTAGATAGTACGTTTAGAGAAAGTGAAAATGAGTAAGCACATGTGTCTGTAAAGCCCAGAATTCTTTTTGAATAACTTAGCCGAAGTACTTACTGCACAACCGCATCCAAAGTAAAGGTATTTTGTCCACAATACTTCAATTGTTATAACCGAGCACACTAACCTGTGCATGAGTTGTTTATTAAACCAACGCAGGTGACAAATGAATGCAGGCTGCCAACATTTGCAATTCGGGGAACTGCACATTCCAACTAGCTTGCCAATCCAGGTAGAATATTCCAAATATTCCCATTTTTACCTTGTAGAATAAACTGTGCCAAGCTAACTCATTATACATAAAACAGTGTTGGCAACTGAGCGAATATTTACTTTGTATGAAATTATTAACATTGTGCTATTCTCAGCGACACGACACGTCACCATTCACTGCCAAACTATTGAAAAATGAAGAAAAATTCTGATGTGCTCCATTCACATGACTTTCTCCACATCTCTACAACAAATTGTCAAATTATTGTTAAACAGCTCATGCTTCTATTTACTTCATGCTAATCGAGGAAAAATAGTAGAAATAGTCTTATTACTTGCTTCCTTGTAAGTAGAAGCGAAATAAGGGAGTACCATCGGTTAAAGTGATAGTCAAAAGCTGTCGCCCTCCGTGGTGTAATGGTTACCATGCTAACTTCATATACCCAAGGTCGCGGGTTCAAACCCGGCGGAGGACGATGGATTTTTTCGGGTGTAAAAATCCTTAGCATGGCTTCCTTCGGAAGGGAAGTAAAGCCGTTGGTCCCGTGTCGTAGATATACGGCATGTAAAAGAACCTCAAGCCTGAAAGAGAGGCCTCTGAGCAAAATTAAGCGGTCTTTCACGCCCAATATAGAATGGGACGCTGAGAACGACAGCAGTTAAAGAGCGTCCATAAATAACATGTCTTTTTTGTCAAAAGCTGGCTGCTATGTGACTCAAGTTCCTTTTCTATTTATGTATTTATTCTTTTTTGTATGGACAGGAGTTGATAAATGCCTGTATGATAAAAGTATGAGCTCTTTAAAACGAAATCAATAACAAGGAAAATCTCAAAAAAGATAAATACCACGAAAAAATGTATGACATAAACTGTGTGTTTTATCGCAATCTACATTTAGTGTGTAGTAAGTTTTTGTCTACCTCTTACGATTTAGCAATAAAAATCATTCAGAATTAAGGGTTATTTAAAGGCCATTCCCCAAAAAATTCAAGATATACATTTTATTTGACATGTAAATATCTTAGAGCCATTAGAGCCATTTTTTAGAAAATCAAAATTTTCGAAAATTTGCCCATATAAAGGCTAGTTTGTGGTGGTGGGATTTTCTTGCAAATCTTCCTGCCGCATCCTTGAACTTAAATACCAAGTTTGGTATTTGACGGAATTTTCGTTTGTAAGCTATGCTGCCCCCCCCCTACACACACACACACATACACACACAGACATTTTCTAAGAATGCTTTATTTGGATTCAGGGGACTCAAAACATATATTTCCGGTGAAATCTTGGTATCGAAAATTTCCGTGCATTACAATACCTTCTCTATACACTATGTACATATTACGTGTAGAGAAAGTAAAAATCTGATGCATTCCATTCACATAAAATTCTTTACAAACTATTCTTACAAAAGATTTTTTGTTTGTTTCATTTGTATAGCCCCCTTTAACATCAATGGTCATATCGCGGGCTTTCACTTGTGAAACTGTAGGTTCAGAACATTAGGTTAAACTTTATATTACTAAACACACGCACATTTACTCTCACATTCATACTTCCAGAGTCTATGGGGGATAGGGAATAATTCTGGTGAAAGAAAACTTCCCCACCCCAGCCGGGAATCGAACCCGGGACCTCCGAGTGAGAAGTCAGCTCGCTGACCACTCGACCACGGAGGCAGTCAAAAGATTATTCTTTCATCTAAATCATGCTAATCGAGATTAACATTAGTAGAATTTATCATATTACTTGTAAGGAAAGGGAGATAAGCAAATACATTAGACTAAAGTGATAGTAAAATATTTTAAACGCTGCTCAATATCTGAAACAATTGAGGTTCGAATCACTTTGCGTAGTACCGTTTGAAAAAATCTTATGCGTTCCATTCACATGACCTTCTCTACGTCTCTGCAACAAATTATTGTTAAAAAGTTTATGCTTCCTTTTACTTCATGCTAATCGAGAAAAAAATAGCAGAAATAGTCTTATTACTTGCTTCCTTGTAACTAGAAGCGAAATAAGGGAGTACTATAGGTTAAAGTGATAGTCAAAATGGGTCGTCTCCTTAGCGCGGTGGTAGCGCAGCTGCCTACCAAGCGGGAGACCTGGGTTCGATCCCCAGTACCGGCGTGGGAATTTTTCCCCCACTGGGAGACCTGGACCGGGGTGCACTCAGCCTCGTGAGGTCCCTGGGGGGCCAATTGAGGAGCTACTTGATGGAGAAGTAGCGGCTCCAGGTCGTGAGGACCGCATTAACCGGCCGGGAGGGGCTCGAGGCGCTGACCACGTCTCACCCTCCAATACTGCACCCCATCCATGACGTCTGTAGTGGACCGAGATGGGGGACGCAGCGGCCGGGCGGTAGGCCAAGGCTCCCCGTGAGCTGTCGTGCCATGGAGTTATGATAGTCAAAATCTGAAGTTCCTTTGCTTGTATGGACAGCAGTTGACCAATTCCTGTATGAGAAAAGTATTTTGAAGATGAAATCAAGAATAAGGACAAACTCAAAAAGATCAACTCCACGAAAAAAATGTATATAACAAACTATGTGTTTTAACGTGCTCTACATTTTTTGCGTGGTAAGCTTTTGTCCATCTCTACGGTTTAGCATTTATGCAAAATTCATCCAGAATAAAGTAATCTTCAGGGGCTATTCCCAGAAAATTCAAGATACATATATATTCATTTGTTAGGTAAATATCTTTAATATACTATATTTTAATCAAAATCTTTACAGCCATTTTTGCAAAAATTTAAATTTTCGAAAAACGTTCCATATAAAGGGCATTTTGGGGTAGGGGGATTTTTCTCAAAATCTTTATGTCGCATCCCTGGAAGATATTAGTTTAAATACCAAGTTTGGTATTTTACCGACTTTTCGTTTTAGAATTATCGTGTTCACAGACACACTTTTTCTGTAAATGCTTGGACCCTAAAATGTATACTTTCGGTGAAATCGCGATATCCAATTTTGGGTGGAGTGCAATACCTTCTCTATACACTATGTACATAGTATGTGTAAAGAAAGTAAAAATTAAGTACTTTAAAATTGAAACAAATAACAATGAATATCCCTAAAAACTGTCAACTCTACAGGAAAAGCATATATAACATAAATGATGTGTTTTAAAGAGATCTATAATTCTTGTACAGCAAGTTTTTTCTATTTCTTACGGTTTAACCGTTGTGCAAAATTCTGCAAATCTCATCCAGCTTAAAGAGGTCTTCAGAGGCTAATGGCAGAAAATTGTAAATAAAGCATTTTCGTTTTGATGTAAATATATTTAATCTACGATATTTTTAAAAAAATGGCCAACAAACAAAACAAATTTTCAAATAAGTTTTCTTGTAAACGATAGTTTGTGATACTCTTCAAAGATTAATAACAAGTTGCGAGCTATGCTGCACACAGACATACATACACACGGACCTTTTTCTAAAATTGCTTTTTCTGGACTCAGGGAACCTCAAAACATATTTACGGCGAGATCTCATCTCGAGTTTTTGGGTGGAATAAAATACTTTCTCTAGTTACTATATACATTCTATGTATATACGGACTAGAGAAAGTAAACATTTTCCGATCTTAGCCGGGAATCAATTCTGGCGCTTGGGACAGTAGAGCTCTGATCTAGCAACTACGTCACGAGGTCATTCTGTAACAAACCACTCTTACAAAATGTGAAGAGGCAGAGTCAGACTGAAAAATTCAGTGTCATAGCCGGAATTCGAACCGCGGATCTCCTGGTTTACATCCAGTTGCTCTAAACACTGAGCTACTATAGAACACCAACTGTTTTCATTTTCTCCCAATAAATCACAAGGAGATCTCAAACTATTACTTGCTCTAGCTCACACACACACACACAGACCGTGCCGTGGCCGAGTAGTTAGACCACTCGCCTCTCACTTAGACGGCTCAGGTTCGATCCCAAGCGACCGCATGTGCGATTTTTGGTGCACAAAGCAGCGCAGGAGCGGATTTTCTCCGGCTTCCTCCACCATCGGATTCCACCGGTGCTGTATCTTCATTCCAGCGTCATCGTCCGCGGTGCCACAAGTAATAAAAACGGGTGTTACATTACCAACACACACGCGGACCTTTTTCTAACAATATCTACTGACTCAGGGAAACTCAAAACATATATTTCCGGTCAAATTTTTGGGTGGAATACAATGCCTTTTCTAGCTGCTATGTGCATTCTATATAGGAGGGCCGTTTTTTTTTCAACCTCCGATAGGCTATGCATAAAAGACAATTAGAAAACAATTACTTTATTGCTAAAAGTTTTGTACACTTATGGTTACTTTTCAACATAATCACCATAAATATTGAGACATTTATCGTACCTGTGCACAAGCTTTGCAATTCCCGCTTCAAAAAATGTTACAGCCCGGAACCACTATCAATGCAGCCTTTTTATTGTGAAACTTTACGATGTTTACGGAGAGCCATTCAAAACAAACGAAGAGGAATGCTGACTTCAGTAATTGTGTTGATCCATGACAACGCTCGTCCACACACTGCTGGGGCCGCGCCGTGGCCGAGTGGTTAGACCACTCGACTCTCACCTAGACGGCCGGGGTTCGATCCCAAGCGACCGCATGTGAGATTTGTGGTGGACAAAACGGCGCTGGGGCGGGTTTTCTCCGGGTACTCCGGTTTCCCCCGCCATCGCATTCCACCGGTGCTCCATCATCATTCATGTATCATCAGTGTCACCGCCTGCGGTGCCATTAGTAGTTAAAGCGGGCGTTAAACACTACCAAAAAAAAAAAAAAAAAACACACTGCTGGCACAACCCATCGGCTCCTTGAACAATTTCAATGGAACATTTTCGGTCATTCGCCGTGCAATCCTGACCTGGCACCCAGCGACTTTCACCTTTTCCCTGAACTGAAGACGTGGCTAGGAGGGCAGCAACTTTCAAACCAACAAAGATCTTCAAAACAACGTCAATGCTCATTTGAAAGCGAGTATTGCAAAGCTGGTGCACAGGTTCAATAAATGTCTGAATCTTTTCGGTGATTATGTTGAAAAATAACCATAAATGTACAACATTTTTAGTAATAAAATAATTATATATAGAATGTACATAGTAGCTAGAGCAGGTATTGCATTCCACCCAAAAATTCGACCGGAAATATATGTTTTGAGTTTCCCTGAGTCAGTAGATATTGTTAGAAAAAGGTCCGCGTGTGTGTTGGTAATGTAACACCCACTTTTATTACTTGTGGCACCGCAGACGATGACGCTGGTGATATGTGAAATGAAGATGCAGCACCGGTGGAATGCGATGGTGGAGGAAGCTGGAGAAAATCCGCTCCTGCGCTGCTTTGTGCACCACAAAATCTCACATGCGATCGCTTGGGATCGAACCCGAGCCGTTTAGGTGAGAGGTAAGAGGTTTAACTACTCGGCCACGGCACGGCCTGTGTGTATGTGTGTATGTGTGTGTGTGTGTGTGTGTAAACGTAGTTTTATTTATGGACGCTCTTTAACAACTGTGCTTCTCAGCGTCCCAATCTATACTGGGTGTGAAATACCGCTTAATTTTCTTCAGAGGCCTCTTTATCACGCTTGAGGTTCTCTTACGCGCCTTAAATCTACGACACGGGACCAACGGCTTTATTTCCTTTTGGAAGGAAAGCCATACTAAGGATGTTTACACCGGAATAAAGCCATATCATCTGCCGGGTTTGAACCCGAGACCTTGGATATATGGAGTTACCACGGAGGGCGACGCGTGCCTCTGTGGACAGAATAACTCAAAAACGACAAGTCCATTAAAAAAAAAAAAACTTGTGTTTGTGTTTAGTATGCTGCAAGGATACGAACCGAAGATTTTCAAAAAACTCTCCCCACCACAAACTACCCTTTAGGTTTAAAAGATGTTACGTTCCGCCTAGCTAATCATCGTTTTCAGTTTTTTCTTGCTAATACCTGAGATGCACTGCAAGTAATGAAGCGCTCAACAATATTAACGACAAGAGGGTAGCAAGCCGCGATTTGTTTATACCAGGCACCGGATTAGGATAAATTGTTTACGTGGCAGAGGGGAATATTCCCCTACAATCACGTGACGAACTCTCATTTCTCTACCCTTGTAATTTCATTCATCCCCTTCTTCAACTTGCACTGTTTCTTGGCCTCTCCCCCAAGCCTTATTTTTTCACTCCATTTCTCTTTTCATATTGCCCGCGTTGTGTATTTCCCGTGAGGAAGGCCGACACTGCTGTTGCACTTACCTATGCATTAAAGTGCTCCACTGCCCCCCCCTGGTCCAGAGTAAAATGAGAAAATGCTGAAAATGAGTGAAGCGCGCTGGGATAAACTGACTACGTAAACAAGCACGAGCTACGCGCTCAAACTGCTAATTTCTAAAATCTGATGTGTGCCAGTCACATGACTTTCTCCTCAAACTTTCGCTACAAAAGAGGCCGGTGCCCGTGGCCACACTCGCTGAAATGCCTCGCTTTGGTGCTTCGCGGCGCACGGGACCGCGGGTTCGAGTCCCACCTTGGGCACGGGTGTTTCAGTGTTTGTAAAATGTGTATTGTCTATCTAAAAGGAAAACGTTAAACATTAATAGGTCAACTAAGGAAATATAAGAAACTGGAAAAACAAGAACAAACAGGAAGTCCTGACAAGCCTTGGAACTGTATTTTCTTTATTACAAAAAAAAAAAAAAAAAAAAAAATATATATATATATATATATATATATATATATATATTCTTTTATTTACGTCATGATAATCAAGATAAATATTGACAGAATTGGTCTTATTATTTGATTCTTAGTAAGTAGAAGGGGAATAAGGGAATGCTATAGGCTAAAGCGATAGTTACATCTGCTCAGTGAAGCAATTGAAACGGGCTGTCTTTAGTTGCTATGAATGTACAACGGAGAGGCAAAAACAAAGATGTCTCCCGTTTGAGAAAAGTTGAACACCTTAAAACTGAAAATAATAGCTCGAAATATCTCGAAAACTGTTAACTCTACAAAAAAAATGTATATGACATCTTTTACTTTCTCCACACGTACTATGTATATAGTGTATAGAGAAAGTATTGTAATGCACCCAAAAATTCAATACCGAGATTTCACCAGATATACATATTTTGGGTACCCCTGAATCCAAAAAAAGCATTTTTGGAAAAAGATCCGTGTGTGTATGTGTCCTTAGACAGCATAGCTCAAAAACGAAAATACCGTTAAATACCATACTTAGTATTTAAGTTTGGTATCTTCCAAGGATGCGACACAAAGATTTTCAAGAAAATCCCCCACCTCCAACTACCCCTTTCATGGAACTTTTTTCGGTTTTTTTATTTTCTCAAAAATGGTTCTAAAGATTTTGATTAAAATAACGTATAAATTGTATATCTTTAATTTTCTGAGAATAGCCTCTGAAGACCACCTTATTCTGGATGAATTTTGCGGGATTTTGTATAACTGCTAAACCTTAAGTGATGGACAAAAAGTTACTGCACAGAAAATGTAGAGCACATTAAAACACACTATTTATGTTATATACATTTTTTCCTGGAGTTGATCATTAAGATATTTCTTATTTTTAGTTTCAGCTTTGAAAAAATTATATTTTTCTCATACAGGAATTTGTCAACTCCTGTCCATACAAACAAAGGAACTTCAGTTGCATAGCAACCAGCTTTTGACTAAGTTTAACCTATGGTACTTCCTTATTTCGCTTCTACTTAAGGTAGGAAATAATAAAACTATATTAACATGAAGTAAATAGAAGCATAAGTTTTTTAAAAATAATTTGTTGCAGAGATGTAGAGAAAGTCATGTGAATGTAACACATCAGATTTTTTTCCATCTTTATAGCCCCCGTTAGCATCTAAGGACATTGACTCTCACATTCTAACAGGCTCTGTGGAGATAGGGAATAATTCTGGCTAAATAAAAATCCCCCGCCCCAGCCGGAAATGGAACCCGAAGTCAGTTTGCTGACCACTCGACCACGGAGGGAGTCTTCACATAAATTGTGTGTTTAATGGGTTCTACATTATTGTGGAGTCAGTTTCTGTTTATCTATTACAGTTTACCAGTTATGCAAAAGTTATACTAATGTAACCCAGAATAAAGAGGCCTTCTGAGGCTCTTCTCAGAAAATTCAAGACAGGCCTTGAAAATATCTTAAACATATGACATTTTAATAAACATCGTTAGATGTCTTTTCTTAAAAATTTTAAGAAAATTAAATGAAGTGTCTTGAACATTATCAATACCTAAAAATAAAATATCGTATAATTGTATGTGCATTAAAGAGAAAATAAACAATCCCAAGCACTTTTTGAATCTAGGGTTATAACTAGCGACACAAATATAGGAGACCGAACTGCAAATACGTTTTCTTGAGTAGGCGCCTGAGCTAGGCTATCGTAGGGCTTAAACTTTTAACGCAATATCTGCTAGGTATCAGTTAATTCTCTTACACAAATAAACGTTCTGTATATAAAATAATAATTAATATAGAAACAACTTGTAGGAGACAAAACTAGAAACAGTCGAAAGTTTCTTAGAGGAATTGCAGGAATAGCTCTAAGAGACCAAAAGGAGGGCGAAGATATCAGGAATGAATTAAATATTTTAAATTAAATTATAAGATAAAGGCAAATAAATACAATTGGTTTCAACATGTAACAAGAATAAATGAAGATTTCCAAAAAGGATTTAAATTACACACCAGTAGGTCGTAGAAATATTAGAAGACCTAAAAAACGTTGGAAAGATCATGTGCCATAATTTCACTGCGGAAAGGAACGGGTCAATAGGTCCATGTCATCATGAAGTTGATGATGATGATAATAAATAATACTTGGAGGGGGGATCTCTCAAAGTATGAAAGCTAAATTGTTAAAACTGGTGACTATGCAGTAAAATTTAAGATATATTAAATCTATCTGTTAAAGCTATTGAGGAGAATGTTATTTTTATCCTATCCTATAGACCTCATGTATACATCTCATGTATACATTTCATGTATCCTAAAATCTGATGTGTTACACTCACATGACTTTCTCTAGCTGTTCTACAAACATCTTACACAAGTTTATTCTTCTTCCTGCATCTTGCTAATTGAGATACCCATTAGCACAATGTTCTTATTATTTAGTTCCTTATAAGTAGGAAAAAATAAGGGAATGCACTAGTCAAATGTTTTAAAAGCTATCGTTATGCGATTGTCATTACAAGTCCCTTCTTTTCTTGGCCAGGAGTAGAAACAAAAGAAAACCGCACACTCCCGCCTGAGAAAAGTATAAGTTCATCACAACTGAAACTAACAACACTGAATACCTCGAAAACGGTAAGCTCCACGAGAAAAATGCATATGACATAACTTGTGTATTTTAACAAGACCTACATCTTTTGTGTAGTAAGTTTTGTCTATCTCCTAGGGTTTACTAGTTATGCCAAATTAAGCAAAATTCATCCAGGATAAACAGCTCTTTAGAAGCTATTCTCAGAAAATTCAAGATATACATTTTATTTGTCAGCTAAATATCTTTAATGCACGATATTTTAATAAAAATTGTTAGCCATTTTTAAGAAAATCAACATTTTCGAAAAAAGTTCCATGTAAAGGGTAGTTTGGGGTGGGAGATAATTCTCAAAATCTTCGTGTCGCATTCCTGGAAGATACTAAACTTAAATACCAAGTTTGGTGCTTTACCGACTTTTCGCTTTTGAGTTATCGTGTTCACAGACACACTGACACACGGATCTTTTTGTGAAAATGCTTTTTTTGGATACAGGTGATCCTAAAACATATATTTCTGGTGAAATCTCGGTATCGAACTTTTGAGTGGAATACAATACTTCTCTATCCTTATGTACATTGTACATATGGGGCTAGAGAAAGTAAAAAAAACAACAAAATGAATCTTTACTTAATTGTAAATTATTTTAACTCTTTTGGCAGCTCCCCATAAATTAAATAATGAAAATGCCTTGCTACATAAGCCCTTCAACTTGGCGAGAAACAAACTAAGTATAGACTGTCTCCGTGGTCCAGTGATCAGCGAGCTGTCTTCTCACCCGGAGGTCCCTGGTTCGATTCCGGGGAGAATTTTTCTTTAACCAGAATTATTCCCTATCCCCCATAGAGTCTGGAAGTATAAATGTGAGAGTGAATGTGCGTGTGTTTAGTGATATAAAGTTTAACCTAATGTTCTAAACCTACAGTAATACGAGTCGTTTCAAGGCCCCTGATATGAGCATTGAAGACAAAGGAGGCAATACAAATAAAACAAAAAATAAAATATGATACATTTACATGACTTTCTCTACATCTCTGCAACAAATTATTGTTAAAACGCTTAAGTTTCTATTTATTTCATGCTACTCGATAAAAAATTAGCAGAAATAGTCTTAATACTTGTTTCCTTGTAAGTGGAAGCGAAATAAGGGAGTACCATAGGTTAAAGTGAAAGCCAAAAGCTGGTTGCTATGTGACTGATGTTCCTTTGTTTGTATGGACACGAGCTGAACCAATTCCTGTATGAGAAAAATATAAGACTTTCCAAGCTGAAACAAAAACAGGGAATATCTGAAAGATTATCAACTACACGAAAAAATGTATAAAAACATAAATTGTGTGTTTTAAAGTGCTCTACATTTTTAGTGCAGTAAGTGTTTGTCCATCTCTTACGGTTCGGCATTTATGCAAAATTCCTTAAAATTGATCCAGGATAAAGTACTCTTCAGAGGCTATTCCCAGAACATTCAAGATGTACATTTTATTTGTCAGGTAATTATTTTTATTATACGATATTTTAATCAAAATAGTTAGAGCCATTTTTAAGAAACTCAGAATTTTCGAAAATAGTTCCAGGTAAAGCGTAGTGGGGGGTGGGGGGATTTCCTTGAAATTCTTGGTATTTAACGGTCTTTTCGTTTTTGTGCTATGCTGTCCACAGAAACACACACTGACCTTTTTCTGAAAATGCTTTTTTTGGTTTCAGGGGGACCCAAAACATGTATTTCCGGTGAAATCTCTGTATAGAATTTTTGGGCGGCATGCAATACCTTCTCTATACACTATGTACATAGTACGTATAGAGAAAGTAAAAAGTAAAACTTATTAGCATAATCTAAAATTTCTTCGGGAATGTGCATTTTCATTAATGTATTGATTTATTTGGGGCAGTTTAAACAACCAGAATTGAAACTATTTATTCCGGAGGGGTTAGGCAGCAACGTACAAACAAAACACTATCTAGTCACGACTAAAATTGAAATTCCTTGTAATGACGACTTAAATAATATTAATATTAATAAATATGAGAATATTTCAGTTAATATCAGAATAGGATAAAGCGTTATATATTACACATGGTTTATTAGACTAGTATTTGCTCATGAGAAATTAAAAGAATTGCACTTTACGCGCACGTGCACTAAACATCCCACTCACAAATAAGTCACTTATAACATAAATAACTAATATCTGAACAAAATAAGCATTCTATAAAAGAGAGGTTCAAACTGTTAAAAGGCATACATAGAACTGGCACTCCGCAGACTTTGTCCCAAACGTGCAACTGTTCAAATTAATTACACGCCTACTGCAGTTCACTTGATGTGTTTTCTATTATCAACGTTATTTCAACAACGCAACTCGCATTACGGCTCCGTCGAGCAGAAAAGTAATTTATAAAATAATAAAAATACCTTCGTTTATATAAACTGAAAATCCTCTCAGCGCAATCGATTTTCTGGATCGGCTTCGCTGGGTTTCATTTCCGTCTTTCCCAGTTTTAAAATTAAAGCCCTAGTAGTACTAAATTTTAATACCGATACTGCCCTCTGATGACGTATATATTTTGTGTTTTTACTTCTGTATCTTTGGCATACAGCATCTTTGCTACAGATTACAGAAAGCTGGTGTATATTTGAATAAAATGTAAAGTCATGGTTGTGAAATCTTTCTGTGGACATATATTTCTGAAATATGTTTACTAAATCTGTCCGAGAATTACACATCTCTCGGTGAAATTAAATTAAATTTCTATAATATTTCTACATTTTCGTGGCTGAGTAGAAACACCACTCGCCTGCCATTTAGACGGCCCGGGTTCGATCCCAAACGCCTATATGTGGGATTTGTGGTGGACTTAGCGGCGTCTAGGCAGGTTTTTCCCCGCCACTCATTCCACCATTTGCTCCATCATCACCTTGCCTATTACACACTTTTTTTGCATTTAATATCATCCACTTCCTCACGCTCATGCTTGGCTATGGGCAGACCACTCGTTCCAGGTTCTCCATTCTGTGGTTTTGTGTCGTTGGCTTCCCGACAGACTTCTGACCCGCAGGTATCCGCTTGCAAGTCGTACGGGGTGTCAGTCTTACATACGAAATGAAACGAATTGTTAATTATGTGAACTAATATAGTTTCTTTGCTCATTTCCACAGATGATAACGGCGTTGCGGTTATATTTATTAATTTATTTATTTATTGAGACAAAATTATATACAGCCATTTGGCGTTCTCTATCATTAAAACATATAGAAAAATTATGTACATACATAATATACTGAACAAAATGATGACACAAGTAAAATACAAAAGGAATAATAACAAACTCCAAGGCACGACCGCTCACAAGGAGTCTTGGCCTACCGCCCGGCCGCTGCGTCCCCCATCTCCGTCCATAACAAGACGTTATGGATGGGGTGAAAAATTGGAGAGTGAGCCCTCCCGGCCGGTTAATGCGGTCCTCGTGATCTGGAGCCGCTACTTCTCCATCAAGTAGCTCCTCAATTGACCCCCCAGGGACCTCATGAGGCTGAGTGCACCCCAGTCCAGGTATCCCGCTTGACAAGCAGCTGTGCTAAGGAGACGACCATCAAAAGGAATACAAAACAAAAATTTATTCTGATGCGTTCCATTCACATGACTTTCTCTACCTCCCTGCAAAAAGTTATTATTAAACATCTTATGCAACTATTTACTTTATCCTAATCGAGAATAAAATTAGCAGAAATTGTGTTATTACTTGCTTCTTTGTAAGTAGAAGCGAAATAAGGGAGTAGCATAGGTTAAAGTGATAGAAGCTGGTTGCTATGTGACTGAAGTTCATTTGTTTATATGGGCAGGAGTTGACAAATTTCTGTACGAGAAAGGTATTCGTTTTTCAAAGCTGAAACCAATAACAAGGAATATCTCAAAAACGATCAACTTCACGAAAAAAATGTGTATAACATAAATTGTGTTTTAACTTGCTCTACATTGGTGTGATAAGTCTTTATCCATCTCTTGCTGTTTAGTAGTTATGCAAAATTCCGTAAAGTTCATCCAGAATAAAAATCTTCAGAGGCTATTCCCAGAAAATTCAAGATATACATTTTATTTGTCAGGTAAATATCTTTAATATACGATATTTTAATAAAAATCGTTACATCCAATTTTGAGAAAGCATATTTTTCGAAAAAAGTTCCATGTAAAGGTAGTTGGTGGGGGAGGGGCTGGATTATGCTTGAAAATCTTCGTGTCACATCCTTGCAAGATACCAAACTTAAATACCAAGTTTGGTGTTTAATGGTCTTTTAGATTTTGAGCTATGCTGTCCAGACACACACACGGACACGGACCTTTTTCCAGAGATGCGTTTTTTGGATTCAGGGGGACCCAAAACATGCATTTCCGGTGAAATCTTGGTATCGACTTTTTGGGTGCATTACAATACTTTCTCTGTACACTATGTACATAGTACGTGTAGAGAAAGTAAAGACGTATGCCTTTTTCATACGGGAATTTGTCAACTGCCGTCCATATAAACAAAGGAATTTCAATCACATAGCAACAATTTTTTTGACTATCATTTTAACCTATGGTACTCCCTTATTTCCCTCCTACTTTACAATTTTTTCTCTATTAGCATGAAGTAAATAGAAGCATAAGCTTTTTAACAATAATTTGTTGCAGAGATGTAGAGAAACGCACGTGAATGGAACACATCAGTCAAAGGGTTAAATAAAGACAAACAGTATAGGAAACCAAAAGCATTGGCACGTTTTCTTGCTCCCCAATGTACATAGTGAATATGTTTAGAGAATGACTGTATCCGTTAGCAAGGGTTTATTCCCAGATTATCGGTTTATTCGCTGTTAATCTCAGAGCAGTGCCATGATGATTTCCGTCCTGTAGTATATTAAGTTTGCCAAAACATAGCGCGGGGTGAAAATTTGCAGCTGTGTAAAGGTGTGGGGAGGGGGAGGGGATTCCTGTAAACGTCCCCCCCTCCCAACATAAATTATACGGTAATAAATTACACAGCTACATTCTGTGTGGGTGGGTGGGATGCTTGGTTAGAAAGGAATGCAAACTACACAAAATGGCCTCCATTCTAACTAAAATATGCATACAATCTGCAGTTGAAATAACCTTTCTCTCCCTCCGCTCCACCTCCCCATAAGCTTTTGTCCGCACCTAATGTGTTGCATACCATTACCAGTTCCACACGGAGAGCCTAAAAGTGTGTACATATGTCCATGTGGCACCCCGAGTCTTTCCTCAGGCGCCTAATGAAGTTGCTTTTCATTTGAATATTCCCTGCTCCTTAGTGGAACACACTTCTGTTGTACGACGTTTCAGAGATTCGCCACACATTTAAACAGGTAAAACTGGGTCACATAGCGAAGTCGTTGTGCTTTCTGTGTAATAGTATCCAATCTGCATTATTTCTAGCTGGTAGAGAAGGTAGTGTGTTCCAGTTAAAAAGACTAACAGGTGTCAATAACTCCTTAGAAAAAGATAAGAAATATAAATTTTTACTACATTTCTCTGTATGTGCTATGTATAGTGTATAGAGAAGGTATTGCACTCCACCAAAAATTCGATACCGAGATTTCACCGGAAATATATATATTTTAGGGTCCCCTGTATCCAAAAGAAAGTATTTTCAGAAAAAGGCCCGCGCGCGTGCGTGTGTGTGTGTGTGTGTCCGTGTGTCTGTGAACATAAAAGTCGGTAAAATACCAAACTTAGTATTTAAGTTTAGTATCTTCCAGGGATGCGACACGAAGATTTTGAGAAAAATCCCCCCATCCCAAACTACCCTTTACATGGAACCTTTTTTTTTTGAAAATTTTGATTTTCTCAAAAATGGTTAAAATGGTTTTGATTAAAATATCGTATATTAAAGATATTTACATGACAAATAAAATGCATATTTTGAATTTTCTGGAAATAGCCTCTGAAGACTACTTTATTCGCGATCAATTTTACGGAATTTTGCATAACTGCTTAACCATAAGAGATGGACAAAAACTTACCACACAACAAATGTAGAGCACCCTAAAACACAAAATTTATATTATATACATTTCTTTCGTAGAGTTGATTATTTTTTAGATATTCCTTGTTTTTTTACAGCTATAAAGACATGCTTTTCTCATATAGGACTTTGTAAACTCGTGTCCATACAAACAAAGGAACTCCAGTCGCAGAGCAACCAGCTTTTGATTATCACTTTAACCTATGGTACCCCCCCTAGCAAGTAAGCAAGTAATAAGGTTATTTCTGCTAATTTTTGCTCCATTAGATGAAGTAACTAGAATAAAGTGTTGCAAAGATATAGAGAAAGACATGTCAATGGAACACATCAGATTTTTTTTTTATAGATTTGTTTTAATTACCTTCTCTACACGTACTATATACATAGTGTATAGAGAAGGTATTGTATTGCACCCAAGAACTCAATACCGAGATTTTACCGGAAATACATGTTTTGACACCTCCTGAAGCCAAAAAAAGTATTTTTAGAAAAATGTCCGTGTGTGTGTGGGCAGCATAGCTCAAAACGAAAATACCTTTAAATACCAAATTTGACATTTAAGGTTGGTATCTTCTAAGGATTCGACAAAATTCAAGAAAATTTCGCCACCCCCAACTACCCTTCACATAGAAAACTTTTCGAAAATTGTAATTTTCTCAAAAATTGCTCAAACGATTTTGATTAAAATATCGTATATTAAAGATATTTTATGACAAACTAAATATATAATCTTGAATTTTCTGGGAAGACTAACTTATTCTGAGTGAATTTTAATGAATTGTGCACAGCTTGTAAACCGTAAGAGATACACAAAAGCTTACTGCACAAAAATGTACAGCAGGATAAAACACACAATTTATGTCAAACATTTGTTTCGTGGAGTTCATCGCGTTTTAGATATTCCTTGTTATTGGTTTTAGCTTTAAAATGCTTATACCTACCTCATACGGGAATACTTCAACTCCTGTCCATACAAATAAAGGAATTTCGGTCACATAACAACCAGCTTCTGACTATCACTTTAACCTATGGTACAAGGAAGCAAGTAATAAAACTATTTCTACTAATTTTTTCCTGATTAGTATGAAGTAAATAGAAGCTTAGGCTTTTTAATAATAATTTGTTGCACAGATATAGAAAAAGTCATGTGAATGAAACAATCAGATTTTTTTTAAACATAATCTCCTTTTAGCTCGATACACTTTTCGCAGCGTTTCTCCAACTGTTTTAGGGCTTCCAAAAAAGTAGCATTTCGGAAAGCTAGCCGTGAATCGTTTTCCACTGAGCCACTTGTTCAAGTTTGGAAATAGAATAGTCACTGGGAGCCAAATTTGACGAATACGGTGGATTGTGTCCTAATTCCAACATAAATTCTACAATTTTAGTCTTCGAAACTCCGCAGATGTGCACTCTTGCATTGTCTGAATGGAAGAACATTTTCTCTTTACCAGATGACGGCGTTTTTTCTTGATTTCTCCAATAAACTGATTAAATAACGATGCACAATACTCTCCATGTACCGTTATTCCTTTCTGCAAGTGGTTGAATCCGCGTGCATCCCAAAAAACCGAGGCTCTCACCTTCTCTGCAGATTGCATCACCTTTGCTTTCTTCGGAGCTGGCTCGCCTTTAAAAACCCCACTGTTTCGACTGTGTATCCATATTTCATCCAAAGTTATGTCGACGCAGAAACTCCTCAGAATTGCGACGGAAAAGTACCAAACCAGCTTCCGAATCATCATACGATTATGTTTATTCTCCATTGAGACAGAACGCGAGTGCGAGACCTTTGTCGGACCTAATTTTGCCTGTGACCTATTCTATTTAGCGAATTTTGATTCGTCTATCACTCAAAACCATATCCTGGTTTTTTGTCCACCACTTCGGAGAATGTCACTTCTACTGGAAATCCAGAACCATTTTCATCATTTGTAGATTTAGACCACGTTTAAATTCATTTATCCAATTGTATATTGCTGCAAACGCAGGATCAGATGTGCCATGAACTTCATTCAACTCGACTTTTCTCTCTTTCGGTGTTAAGCCTTTTAAATAGAAGCATTGAGTCACCGCTAAAAACTCTTTTTTACTTTCTCTAGCCCCATATGTACAATGTACATAGGGATAGAGAAGTATTGTATTCCACCCAAAAATTCGATACCGAGATTTCACCGGAAATACATGTTTTAGGACCCCATGTATCCAAAAAAAGCATTTTCAGAAAAAGGTCTGTGTGTGTCCGTGTGTCTGTGAACACGATAACTCAAAAACGAAAAGTAGCTAAAATACCAAACTTGGTATTTAAGTTCAGTATCTGCCAGGTATGCGACGCGAAGATTTTGAGAAAAATTCTACCACCCCAAACTACCCTTTACATGGAACTTTCTTCAAAAATTTTGATTTTCTTAAAAATGGCTAACGATTTTGATTAAAATATCATATATGAAAGATATTTACATAACTAATAAAATGTATACCTTGAATTTTCTGGGAATAGCTTCTGAAGACCTGTTTATTCTGGATGAATTTCGCTTAATTTGAGATAACTAGTAAACCGTAAGAGATAGACAAAAACTTAATACACAAACATTTTAGATATTGTTAAAATACACAAGTTTTGTCATATACATTTTTCTCGTGGAGCTTACCGTTTTCGAGGTATTCATTGTTATTAGTTTCAGTTGTGAAGTACTTATACTTTCCTCAGACGGTAGTGTCCGTTTTTCTTTTGTTCTATTCCTGGCCAAGAAAAGAAGCTATTTGTAATGACAATCGCATAACGACAGCTTTTATAACATTTGACTATTGGTTTAGCCTAGTGTATTCCCTTATTTTCTTCCTACTTATACGGAACTAAATAATAAGAACATTGTGCTAATGAGTACCACGGTTAGCAAGGTGCACAAAGAAGAATCTTATGTCTGAAGTTTGTAGAACAGCTAGAGAAAGTCATGTGAGTGTAACACATAACATTTTATCTTATATTTTTAAAAAAGCACAAGATTATTGATATTGTCGCCTATGGTAACGAAATCACATGATGAATATATCTGAAACTTTTATAATCTAGTAAGAAACGATGGTTACTAAATACAAACCACGAATGTAATTTCTGGGATTTTCTAAGAACTTGTTAAACACCCCTGGTATCCCTTCGTACGTTAAGAGTTACTAAACTCAACGAGGATATTTAAAGTTAAAACCGGCCAGTACAGGACTGGCGAGGGTGATCCTTTTGCTCCTCTCAAGACTCGCGATCAGCTCACCGTCTCCGCTAATAAGCAAGAAGAATAAAACCAACGTCGCCAGATTCCCACAAATAGGTTTTAACTTGAAATTGCTCTATTGAGTTCAGCAACTCTTTTAACGCACGAATTGATATATGTAGATGTCGAATAAGGTACAGTTGGGCCATTTGCTTAAACGAGATTTCACAGATTCCACAAATAAATCCTAAATAAGAAAAATCATTTTCATAAATGCATCCCTGTGTGTCTATGTATTTCTGTATGTATCTACGAATGTATATATGTACGCATTTATGTATGTATTTTTGAGTTTTAATGCCCGCTTTTACTATATTTGGCACCGCAAGCGATGTCATTGATGATAGATGGAATGAAGATGGAGCAGCGGTGGAATACGATGGCGGGGGAAACCGCAGAACCCGCCCCTGCGCCGCTTGGTCAACCACAATGCAACACGATAATGCGCGGCCGCATATTGCCAATGTTGTTGCTGAATATCTTGCAAAAATCAGCTTAGAGAGCATCCCTCACCCTCCCTATAGTCCGGATTTAGCCCCAAGTAATTTTTATCTATTCCCTAACTTGAAGAAACGCCTTCGTGGGAGGCATTATCCATCATCAGAAGCAGTGGTGAAGGCGATTTTGAATGACCACTCAAAAATATCTGATGTGTACCATTCACATGACTTTCTCTATATCCCTACAACAAATAAATCTTAAAAAGCTTATACTTTATTTACTTTATGCTAATCAGAAACAATTATCAGAAATACTTGTATTACTTGCTTCGAATCGAAATAAGGGACTACCATAGGTTAAAGTGATAGTCAAAAGCTGGTTGCTATGTCAATGAAGTTCCTTTGTTTATATGGATAGGAGTTGATAAGTTCCTGTATGACAAAAGTAAAAGTTTTTCATAGCAGAAACCAAAATTAAGGAATGTCTCAAAAACGACGAACTCCACGAAAAAAATGTATATAACATAAATTGTGTGCTTTGACGTACTCTAAATTTTTTGTGTAGTAAGTTTTTGTCCATCTCTTGCGGTTTAGCAGTTATTCAAAATTCAGTAAAATTCATTCAGAATAAACTACTCTTCAGAGGCTATTCCCAGAAAATTCAACATATACATTTTATTTATCCGGTAAATATCTTTAATATACGAAATTTTAATAAAAATCGTTAGCCATTTTTAAGAAAATAAAACTTTTCGAAAAAAGTTCCATGTAAAGGGTAGTTGGGGTGGGGGGACTTTTCTCAAAATCTTCGTTTCGCCTCCCTGGAAGATACTAAACTTAAATACCAAGTTTGGTATTTTACCTACTTTTCGTTTTTGAGTTATCGTGTTCACAGGCACACACACACACACACACACACACACACACACACACACACGGACCTTTTTGTGAAAATTCTTTTTTTGGATATTGGGGATCCTAAAACATATATTTGCGGTGAAATCTCGGTATCGAATTTTTTGGTGGAGTGCAATACCTTCTCTATACACTATGTACATAGTGCGTATAGAGAAAGTAAAAATGGTTTCCAGCATGTCTTTGAAGACTGACAGAAACGCTGAGACAAGTCCATCTCATTCATGGGAGACCATTTTGAGAAAAACTATCAAAATTATGAGAGTGTGTAAAGGTATGTTGGCAAAAAAATATAAGCATTCTTTATTGAACAGACTTCGTAACAGCTGTCAATGTTCTCCCATTTTATGAGGTACTCTTGGTATGAAAATACAGATTTGTATGATGGACAGTAACATTTCTGGCAAGTGTGAGAGAAACCTAGCGATGGTTTCACTCCCTAGTGAAGCATTTTAAGGTTAGGGTAAGTCAAGTTTCCGGAGGCTGGTCTTATAGAGAGGGCAGATTGCGGTAGGAGCCTTACAAGTGTCGCGTATCAAAAAGGAGCCAGCGCTGGAATCGTGTCCTGTAATCACCCCCGTCACGTGACACCGCAGTGCACTGTTACCAACTGTCACAGCGGTACGGCAATTAGACTGCAGAATGCAATTGATTTCCACAGAGATGCTTTTACCAAGTAGATATTCGCTCAGTAATTACATAGTTTCGTGACGCGCTTTGAAGCTTTCTTAGCTATAATAAAGCAACTGTATTACTCCGCCCTTCTCTGAAATTCTCTATAGTCACAAGGAATTATTGCACTACTTCTCTGCCACTTACCTATGGCAGGTAGAGGAAGTACTAGCCTATATGAATAAAATCTGATTATTCTCTAGCCAATCCACAAACTTTCTTTACAAAACCTTAGTTTTAGTTTCTCTACACGTACTATGCACATACTGTATAGAGAAGGTGTTGTAATGCACCCAAAAATTAGACAAGATTTCACCGAAAATACATGTTTTGAGACCCCCTGAATCCCAAAAAAAAACATTTAAGCAATATGCCCGTGTGTGTGTGTCTGTGTGGACAGCATAGCTCAAAAGCGAAAATACCGTTGAATACCAAACTTGGTATTTAAGTTTGGTATCTTCCAAGGATGCGACACGAAGATTTTCAAGAAAATCCCCCACCCCCAATACCCTTTACATGGAACTATTTTCGAAAATGTTTATTTTTCTCTAAAATGGATCTAACGATTTTGATTAAAATATTGTATATTAAAGATATTTACCTCACAAATAAAACATATGTCTTGAATTTTCTGGGAATAGCCTCTGAAGACCACTTTATTCTAGATGAATTTTGCGGAATTTTGCATAACTGCTAAACCGTAAGAGATGGACAAAAACTTACCACACAAAGATGTTGAGCACGTTAAAGCACACAATTTATGCTATACATTTTTTTCGTGGAGTTGATCGTTTTTGGGATATCCCTTGTTTTTGTTTTCAGCTTTGAAGTACTTATATTTTTCTCATACAGGAATTTGTCAACTCCTTTCCATACAAAGGAGCTTCAGTCACAAAGCAAACAGTTTTTGACTATTACTTTAACCTATAGTACTCCCTTATTTTGCTTCTGCTTACAAGGTAGCAAGTAATGAGACTATTTCTGCTAATTTTTCTCGATTAGTATGAAGTAAATAGAAGCATAAACTTTTTAACAATAATTGTGCAGGAATGTAGAGAAAGTCATGTGAATGGAACACATCAGATTTTTTGTGTAGTAAGTCTTTGTCTATCTCTTACGGTTTGCCAGTTATAAAAAAGTCATTCAGAATGAAGAGGTCTTCAGAAGTTATTCTCAGAAAATCTAAGATATACATTTCGTTTGTCACGAAAATCTCTTCTTTTTCAGAAAAAAGGGTAGTTGAAATGAGAAGTTTTTCTTGATACTTTTTGTGCCGCATCCTTGGAAGATGCTGAATTTAACTATCAAGTTTAGTATTTAATGGACTTTCGCTTTTAAGCTGTGCTGATCACAGACACACATACACGCTTGCGCGCGAACCGTTTTGTAAAAATGCTTATTTTGGATGCAATGGGTCTCAAAACATGTATTTCCGGGGAAATATCGGTATCGAAATTGTTGTTAGAATGCAATTCCTTCTCTACTTATTTACTATGTACGTGCTAGAGAAAGTAAAATCTGACGTTTTATTCACATGACCTACCTATTCTGCAACTGAGGAGGTGATTCAGTCGTTTCGTCTGAGACAGGCATTCTGGAGATTGGTGGTTTCGATTCCTATGGCATACCCCTTTGACCCATGGTTTTTCACGGATTTCCCTGGTCACAATGCGAATCTTGGAGAAATTACTTCTTCCCCTGAACCTCCTCACCCTTCATTCCATCTTTTCATACCAACTGGTTTCTTTCAAGGATGTAACTGCCGAATCGACTGGTGGTGTCGCCTTTCTTTGATGGTGTATGCGCTTAAGAAGTACAGCTCTTGGCTGCACGATGGCTCTGGAGTCATCAGCAGGAGTTTGGCAGTTAGGTCAGGCCTAGCTCTCCCCCCTTGAGATGAACTGTTGTTTGAACTATGATAGGAACCTCCACATGGTTCTTTCCACATGATCGGTTTGGCTGCCCGTCGAATGCTCTCATACATCCTATCGTCCTAGGGTCTGGTTCAAAATAAGCCCGTGGAAAATGAAAATAGTTATATTTATGGATGTTCTTTAAATACAGTGATTCTCAGCGTCCCATTCTATTTGGGCGTGAAAGACCGCTTAGGTTGCTGATTTTTTTTTGTAGTGTTTAACGCCCACTTTTACTGCTCTGGCACCGCTCTGATGGTACATGAAGATGGAGCCCCGGTGGATTGAGATGGCGGGGGAAACCGGAGAACCCGGAGAAAACCCGCCGCTTTGTCCACCACAAATTCTAAATGCGGTCGCTTGGGATCGAACCCGGGCCCTCTAGGTGAGAGGCGAGTGGTCTGACCACTCGGCCATGGCGCGGCCTCTTAAATTGCTCAGAAGTCTTCATATCAGGCTTGAGGTTTCACGACTCGGGATCAACGGCTTTACTTACGTTGCGAAGGAAGTCATGGTAAGGATTTTTACGCTCGAAAAAATCCATTGTCCTCCGCCGGGTTTGAACCGGCCACTTTGGGTACAAGAGGCTAGCATGGAAGTATTACACCACGGAGGGTGACAACCTGATGGTGGCTGCAGTGTGGAACCTTCTCTGGAATGCACCTACAAATGCCGGTCCTCGTGGCGCTTGCTAAAGTGCCTACTTTGGTGCTTCGTTGCGCAGGGACTGTGGTTTCGAGTCCCAACTTGGGCATGGGTGTTTGTAAATGTGTATATGTCTGTGTATTTGTAGGTCAACAAAAAAGATGTAGGGAATTTGGTAAAAAGAGTTAAAAAAAATCAACTAATCTGTTTCCCTCATTTAAAACTTGGTAAAAGAGACAGATGGAGAACATCTACCACAACAGTACAGTACTTGCGTATTCGTATCGGGAATATCTGAAATCTGAAAGAGATTTGAAGCCTTGTTCAGTCAAATACAATGAATCTGTATAATATAAAGGTGAGGCGATAACGCAATGTAATTAAGCAACTTTTTATTCAAGATATACCTTGAATAAACTCTAAATTGTCTCCCCTGATTCTTCGTCCCTGTGTGTGGAACTTGCCGAGCCAGGCGGCTCAGGTGTTTCTTCTCTCGGCGGCGGGATGGCGGTAGTGGTCGTCTGAGGACTCAATTGGTCTATCCGGTATGAGCCATGGACATTACCGTGGCAAGCAGTGACCTGAGTACTCAGGTATGCAGGCGACCCAGGGGTCAAGTCCGTGGAGTTTCCATTAGCCTGGTACCTATTTTATACATAAGACCCTCTTGCAAGCAAAGACAGAAGTGACTACGCCGTCAACCCCTGAAGGGGAGCCTACCGAAGACCTCGGTGGGGTGACCCTCACCAGCTTGGGTCTAATAACTTTCCAGGTTAGTAATGTATAAACCCTTACGTAAAATTCATCCTTTTATTAAAATTCCCAACAATGAATTAGTAGATTTACCAACAGCTTCAAATATTTTATCATGATGAAACTTTGGCTCCCTTTTAGAATTATGTTTAGAAGTCACATCAATGTGAGACACTGGAGGAAATTAGGATGATTCCAGGCATCACCACCAAGACGTACCAAATGGCGCTCACCGCGTCTAGTAGAACTGCTTGTGAAATGTTTGGGACCCTCCACGACGGCTCCTTCCTAGCCCGGATGTCGGCCGCCCTGTGAAATAATCATCCTTAATCCAAAGGTCTGACGTACAATAAGCTCACGGCTACAGTATGAAATAATCCAGTGATGTAACACACACACACACACACACACACACACACACCTTGATGTAATGGTTACCATGCTAACTTCATATACTCAAGGTCACAGGTTCAAACCCTGTGGAAGACGATGGATATTTTTGGGCGTAAAAATTCTTCAGAGGGGAAGTAAGGCTGTTGGTCCCATGTCGTAGATTTACGGCACATAAAAGAACCTCAAGCATGATTAAGAGTTTTCTAAGCAAAATTAAGCGGTCTTTCACGCCCAGGATAGAATGGGACACTGAGAATTACAGCAGTTAAAGAACATCCATAAATAAAACGCCACTTCCATTTACATACACACATACCGTCGATCTCCGTGGTGTAATGGTTACCATGCTAACTTCATATACACAAGGTCGCGGGTTCAAATCCGGCGGATTTTTCCGGGGTAAAAATCCTTAGTATGGCATTCTTGGGAAAAGAAGTAAAGCCGTTGGTCCCGTGTCATTCATTTACGGCAATTAAAAGAACCTCAAACATAAAAAAACAACAAATGAAATAACATTACATGTTTTAATAGTTTAAAACTAAAACTTTGGCGTTGTAAACCAATTTATCAATTAATTGACTACGAACTTTTATTGGAATTTTATTAATCCAAATAAAAATGTATAAAATCATTTATGTACAAAAGGAAAAACCCAAATAATTTAAATTATTGTATAAATACGTGATTAAGCAGTATTTCACGCCCAGAATAGAATAGGACGATGAGAACCAGAGTAGTTAAAGAGCGTCCATAAATAAAACTCCATTTCCATACACAGACATTGGATTGATGAAGTGACAAATTCATAAGGTTCTTATATATCAGATTTGTTTGTTTTCACAAAGAATTATAGAATCTAGACAGCCATTAATGTAATGGATATTAGCAGTTGGGCTGAACACTCACCTGTAGTCTGTACTCTGGGTGACATCATTTGCACCTTATTAAAATTCCTTGCAAGCCCTCACAGAGGATCTTGTGCTCCTGAAAGGCTCTCTATAATGAAAGGCATTCCGCTACCGGACACAAAGAGTCTGTCCGCTGCCTCACAGAGTCCAAAGGTTTTATGATTTCGGCCAAGCTGCACGGGATCCATATTAATTGGCGGAGTGTTGTGTACATGCAGAGGCTATATTGAGTGACACAAAAGGCGTATGTGTCTTTGATCAGTTTTCATGTGCCACTGCATTATTATACTATCAAATTCATGTCCATCTCCGTCCTCTACGATGTGCCTTGGTACCAGAACATGGACAGCTTCTCCCAAAGGCAACATACATCACTCCCCGATAATCAACACTGGCACAAACAAGCCAAAAAAGAAATGTAATTAAGCTAATATACTCATGAATAATATTTATTGAACGTTAGGTAATGCAATTTTTATACCGCTTTCATATATTAAAACGGATAGGCTCTGATTGAAGTTTACAGCAGCATGTATCAATAAGATGCATCCATTTACATAATACCTTCCTCGTGTATATATAGGAAAAAATATTATAAAACTAAAACTAATAAAAGGAATGTCTCCAAAACAGTCAACTCCACGAAAAAATGTATATGATTATGTGGCATTATGTGAATGGGGAGATCTTAGTGATACAAGCTGCTGTAAACTTCAATCAGAGCCTCTCTGTTTTAATATATGAAAGCGGTATTAAAATTGCATTACCTAACGTTCAATAAATATCAATATTCATGAGTATATTAGCTTAATTACATTTCTTTTTTTGGCTTGTTTGTGCCAGTGTTGATTATCGGGTAGTGATGTATGTTGCCGTTGGGAGAAAACTTGTTCTGGTACCAAGGCACATCATAGAGGACGGATATGATTTTCTCAAAAATTGCTTTAACGATTTTGATTAAAATATCGTATATTAAAGATATTTACCTGACAAATAACATGTATATCCTGAATATTCTGGGAATAGCCTCTGAAAACCTCTTTATTGTGGATTAATTTTGCTGAATTTTGTGCAACTGGTAAACCATAAGAAATAGACAAAAACTTCTACACAGAAAATGTAGATGTCGTTAAACACACAATTTGCCTACATGTTTATTTTCTCTACTAGTACTATGTAGATAGTGTATAGAGAACGTGTTGAGTTACACTCAATAATTCCGTACCAAGATTTCACCGGAAATACATGTTTTGTGACCCCCCTGAATCCAAAAAACGGCATTGTTACAAAAATGACAGTGAGTGTGTATGTGTGTATAGCTCAAAAAGTCCTTAAAATACCAAACTTAATATTTCAGAAAATTAAGTATTTCCCAAACATGTCACACAAAGATTTTCAAGAAAATCCCCTCACCCCAACTATTCTTTTTGAAATGTTTGATTTTCCAAAAATTTGCTCTAACTATTTTGATTAAAATACCGTATGTTAAAGACATTTACATTTGAAATAAAATGTATATCATGAATTTTCTGGGAATAGCCTCCAAAGACTTCTTTATTCTGGATGAATTTTGCCTAGTTGTTGAACCAAAAGAGATGGACAAAAACGTTCCGCACAGAAATAATAGAGCACGTTAAAATACACAATTTATGTTATATACATTTTTTTGGGGGAGTGTATCGTTTTTGAGACATTCCTTACTTATTTCAGCTTTAATAAACTTACTTTTCTCATATAGAAATTTGTAAACTCCTGTCCATACAAACAAAGAAACTCCCGTCGCATAGCAACCAGCTTTTGACCATAACTTTAACCTATGATACTCCCTTATTTCGATTCTACTTACAAAGAAGTAACTAATAAGACTATTTCTACTAATTTTTACTTTCTCTATAGGCACTATGTACATAGTGTATAGAGAATGTATTGCACTCCACCAAAAAATTCGATACCGAGATTTCACCGGAAATATATGTTTTAGGGTCCCCTGTATCTAAAAAAAGCATTTTCGGAAAAAGGTCCATGTGTGTGCGTGTAATGTGCGTGTGTGTGTCTGTGAACACGATAACTCAAAAACGAAAAGTAGTTAAAATACTAAACTTGGTATTTAAGTTTAGTATCTTCCAGGGATGCAACACGAAGATTTTGAGAAAAATCCCCCCACCCCCAACTACCCTTTACATGGAACTTTTTTCGAAAATTTCGATTTTCTCAAAAATGGCTCTAACGATTTTGATTAAAGTTTCGTATATTAAAGAGATTTACCTAACAAATAAAATTTATATCTTGAATTCTCTGGGAATAACCTCTGAAAAGTAGTTTATTCTGGCTGAAGTTTACTAAATTTTGAATAACTGCTAAACCGTAAGAGATGGACAAACACTTACTACACAGGAAATGTAGAGTACGTTAAAACACACAATTTTTGTCATATTCATTTTTTTCGTGGAGTTCGTCGTTTTTGTGACATTCCTTATTTTTGGTTTCTGCTATGAAAAACGTATACATTTCTCATACAGGAATTTGTCAACTGCTGTCCATACAAACAAAGGAACTCCAGTGACAAGCAACCAGCTTTTTATTATCACTTTAGCCTATAGTACTCCCTTATTTCGTTTCTACTTACAAGGAAGCAAGTAATATGGCTATTGCTGCTAATGTTTTACTGATTAGCATGAAGTTAATAGAATTATAAGCTTTTTAAGAATAATTTGTTGCAGGGATATAGAGAAAGTCATGTGAATGGTACACATCAAATTTTTTCTCTATTAGATGAAGTAAATAGAAGAATAAGCTTTTAACAATAATTTGTTGCAGAATGTGAATGGAACACATCAGATTTTTCACCTAATAAAATATATTTATACAAACTTCATTTCTTGTCAGTGAGGAAGAAAATAATCGGTCTGTGTTGGTCCCGTGTCTACAGATTTCATGACGTGGTTTGCAAGTTTGCCAAGAGTAGCATCTGCTAGACACTAACAAGCACTTTTTATTGCTACGTCGTTTGTAGGTAGTGTAATAGTATTGCAATTTGTTGACTCTCAGCCTGTCAAAGATCCCACCATCTGGTTCCTAGCCGTAATCGCTAAACAACGCGAAAACCAAATTAATTTAAATCTTCAAAAACACGAACCATGTAAGTTAGTTATTTTGTCTTTGTAATATTTATTTTCGGCTGTTTGTTTGCTCTTATAACTATTTTCAGATTCTAAACTGTTACATTACTTTAACACTAACTTTGACTATGTAATAGCCTTGAAATTTCGTTCTACTTGTAGAACCATAATGACTAAAAAGAAAACAAAACAATCTGATGTGTTTCATTCACATGACTTTCTCTACATCTCTGCAACAAATTGTTGTTAAAAAGCTTATACTTCATTTTACTTCATGCTAATTGAGAAAAATTAGCAGAAATACTCTTATTACTTGCTTCCATGCAAGTAGAGAGGAAATAAGGGAGTAGCATAAGTTAAAATATTAGTCAAAAGCTCGTTGCTATGTGACTGAAGTTCCTATGTTGCTATGGACAGAGTTTGACAAGTTACCGTATGAGAAAAGTATTTCAAATCTAAAACCAATAAAAAGAAATATCTAAAAAAAAAAAACAATCCACTCCACGAAAAAGTGTATTCATTTGAGAAAATCGAAATTTTCAAAACATTTTCCAAGTAAAGAGTAGTTGAAAATCTTCGTGTCGCATCCTTGGAAGATACTGAACTTAAATACCAAGTGTGGTATTTAACGGAATTTTCGTCTTTGAGCTATGCTGTCCAAAGGGACACACACAGACATGGACCTTTTTCCAAAATTTTACGTTTGTTTCAGGGGTTCCAAAAACATGTACTTTCGGTGAAATCTCGTTATCAAATTTTTAGGTGCACTACAATACCTTCTCTATACACTAAGTACATAGTACGTGTGGAGAAAGTAAAAATTAAAACGAATGAAAACTTATGTGAGAAAATAAGCACTGAGAAATTTAGACAGTAAAAAGGAATATCTCGGAAATGGTTAAATCCACAAAAATATATTTGTTATGATACATTTTAATGTATATTTTTATATCAATCTCTTACGGTTTATCGGTAATATAACGTCATCCAGAATGAAGAAGCTGTTCCCATATAATTCAAGATATACATTTTATTTATAATGAAAATATCTTAAATGTATAACATTTTAAACAGAATTTTATACCCAGTTTTGAGAAAATCAAAGTTTTCGCAAATTGTTTCCTATAAAGGACAGTAAGGTTTGGGGGCATTTACTTGAAATCCTTCTGTGGCATCTTCGGAAGATACGATAATACAATAGTAGGTAATGCAATAATCATTTTTTTCATAGCCCGCTTACCCTCCTCTGATACCCTTCAAGGACTTACAAACGAATTCCTAGGTCTCAGAAGCCTGTCGGGGAACCAATGGCATGAAACCAAGAATAGAGAACCTGGAACGAGTGGTGGGCCCATAGCCGGGCATGAGAGTGAGAAAATCAATTATATAAAATGAAAGCGAAATGGATGGTGGTAAAGGAAGGATGGAGCAAAATGGCAGAATGGGTGGCGTGGGAAACCTGAGGACCCGGAGAAACATCGCCTAGACGCCGTTTCGTCTATCATAAAACCCACATGCGGGCGCTTGGGATCGAACCCGGGCCGCCTAAGTGGGATGCGAGCGGTCTAACTCTTTAGCCACGGCGTCGCCTCTTCCTGTTAAGTAAGAGAGAAATAATTGGACATGGCCCAACATTTTAATAACATTATTTCATTAGAAATTGTATTATTAGGTCCCTTGAGTTAGAAAAAAAAAATCTGAAGTTTTACTTTTACATGTCTCTCACTACCCATTCTGCTACAAACTATTGTTAAAAAGAGCTTATTCTTTTAAAACTTCGTGCTAATCAAGATGGACATTAGCAGTAATTGCCTGGTGGCGGTGGTGATTTCTTTATGAGTTGAAGGGAAATAAACGAATACAATGGCCTAAAATATTAGTAAAATGTTTTAAAAGTTAACTCTATGTGATGGAAAATCATTTCTCTTGGAATGATAGGGTGTACATCAAAAGAAACAGGAATGATAAACTCCCGTATTTAAAATTGAATTCATTTACAAAAGTTCTTGGAAATGGTTAACTTCACACACAAAGCGTTTATTACACAAGTTTCGTGTGTTAACCAGGACTATATATTTTCGTTTAATAAGTTTTTGTACAACTCTTACTGTTTATCAGTTGTGCCAAATTTATTCGTAATGAAGACATCTTCAGATGTTAGTCCCAGAAAATTCAATATATACATTTTATTTTTCATCTATATGTCTTTAATGTACGATATTTTACTCAACAAAAGCATAGCAATTTTTGTGAAAATAAAAAAGTTCTAATTCTTTACTTTCTGTATACGTGCTATGTACGTGGTGAATAGGGAAGATATTGTAATGCACCCAAAAATTCGATACCGAGATTTCACCGGAAATACATGTTTTGAGACCTCCTGAATCTAAAGAAAGCATTTTTAGAAAAATGTCCGTGTGTATGGGCAGCATAGCTCAAAAACGAAAAGTCCGTTATAAACCAAACTTTGTATTTAGGTTTAGTATCTTTCAAGGATGTGACACGAAGATTTTCAAGAAAATCCCCCCAATCCCAACTACCCTTTACATGGAACTTTTTTCGAAAATTTTGATTTTCTAAAAACTGGCTCTAACGCTTTTGATTAAAATATCGTATATTAAAGATATTTACCTGACAAATAAAATGTATATCTTGAATTTTCTAGGAATAGCCTCTGAAGACTACTTTATTCTGGATGAATTTTGCATAACTACTAAATCGTAAGAGATGGACAAAAACTTAACCCACAAAAAATGTAGAGCACGTTAAAACACACAATTTAGGTTACATATATATTTTTTTCGTGGAGTTGATCGTTTTTGAGATATTCCTTGTTTTTGGTTTCAGCTATGAAAAACGTACTTTTCTCATATAGGAATTTGCCAACTCGTGTCCATACAAACAAACGAACTTCAGTCACATACCAACCAGCTCTTGGTTTTCACTTTAACCTATGGTACTCCCTTATTTCACTTCTACTTACAATAAAGCAAGAAATAAGACTATTTCTGCTATTTTTTTTTTTCGATTAGCATGAAATAAATAAAAGAATAAGCTTATTAACAATAATTTGTGACAGAGATATAGAGAAAGTCATGTGAATGGAAAACATCAGATTTTTAGAAAAAGGCGAGCGCAATCGTGTGTGTGTGTGTGTGTGTGTGTGTGTGTGTGAGAACACGATAACTCAAAAACAAAAAGTCAGTAAAATGCCAAATTTAGTATTAACGTTTAATATCTTTCAGGGATGCGACACCAAGATTTTGAGGAAATCTCCCCACCCCAAACTACCCTTTTCTAAAAATTTTATTTTTTCAAAACTAGAAGTAACGATTTTGATTAAAATACCGTATATTAAAAATATTTACATGGCAAATAACAGGTATATCTTAAATTTTCTGGTAATAACCTTTAAAGACTCCTTTATTCTTGATTTTTTTTTTAATTTTGCAAACCTGGTAAACCATGAGAAAAGGCAAATGCTTACCACTCAAAAAATGTACATCTCGTTAAAATACGCAATTTATTTCATATACACTTTTTTGTAGAACTGACCATTTCTGAGATATTCCTTGTTATTGGTTTCAGATTTAAACTACTTAAACTTTTCTCAAACGGAAACAGACGTTTCATTACATCTCTTGTTTTACTGCAGGTTATACAAAGTGAACAGAACTTCAATTGTTTTACAGAAGACCAGTTTTTAAAAGAGTTGACTATCAATTTAGTATATTGTATTGCCTCAAGTCCTTTTTACTTACAATGAAGCAAGTAATAAGACAATTTCTTCTGATGTTTATCTTAATTAGTTTGTTGTAGATAAAAGAATATTTTGTAAGGAAAGTGGTTTAGGAACGTTATGTGAATGGAACACATCAGCTGTCTGACTATTTCCTGCAACATTATACTGGAGAAAGTTATTTTCAGAGTTAAATACATAAATCATATCATTATCAAGTTTTTCCCTTTTTACTTTCTCTACACGTACTATGTACATAGTATAGAGAAGGTATCGTATTGCATCCAAAAATTTGATACCGATATTTCACCTGAAATATATATTTTGAGACCCCCTGTTTCCCGAAAAAGCACTTTTAGAAAAATATCCGTGTGTGTGTGTGTGTCTGTGGGCAGCATAGCTCAAAAATGAAAAGACCCTTAAAATCCAAACTTGGTATTTAAGTTTGGTATCTTCCAAGGATATGACACGAAGATTTTCAAGAAAATCCCCCCATCCCAAACGACCCTTTACATGGAACAAATTTCGAAAATTTTGATGTTCTTAAAAATGACTAACGATTTTGATTAAAATCTCGTATATTTAAGACGTTTACTTGACAAATAAAATGTATATCTTGAATTTTCAGGGAATAGCCTCTGAAGACTACTTTATTCTGGATGAATTTAACAGATTTTTGCATTAACTGCTAAAGCGTAAGAGATGGACAAAAACTTACCACACAAAAAATGTAGAGCATATTAAATCACACAATTTATATTATATACTTTTTTTTCTTGAAGTTGATCGTTTATAAGATATTCCTTGTTTTTAGTTTCCGCTTTGAAAGACATGTTTTTCTCATACAAGAATTTGTCAACTGCTGTCCATACCTGTCAAAAGCAACCAGCTTTTCGCTTCTACTAATAAGGAAGCAAATAATAAGACTATTTCTGTTAATTTTTCCTCGATTAGCATTAAGTATATAAAAATATTAGCTTTTTAACAATAACTTGTTGCAGAGATGTAGAGAAGGTCATGTGAATGGAACACATCAGATTTTTTTTCTTGCAGTTTCCTACCTGACGTTTAGCCGAGTAGCTTTAAGTGAATGTTTTGCTGGGAGACATTCCAGACAAAAAATCACGTGCGTCGTAGTACCGTGTGAGTGAGGTTGGTTAATTTTAACTGCCGTGTCCTCAACGCTGTGATTCACTCGGTATAAATATAAAGGGGTGCACACCGACATGAACTGCTGACCTAATTCCAAAAGTTACGCTTTCTCGGCTGCTTTACGTCGTGCTCTCCTGTATATTCTTGTCAAAACATGACTAGGGTTTTTAAACTCCGACATATGGACACCTTGATAGAGCAAAGAAACACGTAATGTGATATGAACGTAACATTGGCTTTGCTACTCACAATGCCAACGAAATATTAACCTCAAAACAAGGTAATTCAAATGTGAAATATATTAAATTTGATTCTGCAATGATTATGGACAATGCAACAGCGTATTTTATATCGCTACAAGTGCATTAACCTTTGTTCTATGAAAGAAAAGGGAATAATAATTTAATCACGTATAAACTTTCACATAATGTAGAGACATATCATCGTAATAATAATTAGAGCAGACTTTTCATATATAGGTTAGTTAACAAGATGTTCACAATATTTACCTAGTCTCGCATTCAAAAGATCGTGAGCTCGAATCTCGCTCAGGGTGAGTTACCCCGATAAGGTTCTCTTCGGGGTTTTCTGTTATCCTGAGATGGCAAATGTCGAGTAACTTTAAGCTCCGTAGACCCCGAGATCATTTGAGCATCAATTCACCAATTTCATTCATCGTCCGATATAAGCAACCAGGTTAAAGGGCGTTAAAGTACAAAGAAAAAAGTATTTACTTAGTTTTAAGTATGTTTATTTTATTTTTATATGAATAAATGATCATTTCGTCATTTTTTGTAAAATTTACGCTTTTGGTAATAAAGGGATGATTTACAAATCAAATATTCAATTTCTCATAAACTGACTTCATTTTTACTTTCTCTATACCTGCTATGTATATAGTGTATAGAGAAGGTATTGTAATGCACCCAAAAATTCGATACGAGATTTCACCGGAAATATATGTTTTGGGTCCCCCTGAATAAAAAAATATTTAGAAAAAGGTCCGTGTGTGACCTTGGACAGTATAGCTCAGAAACGAAAAGACAGTTGAATACCAAACTTAGTATTTAAGAATGCGACACAAAGAGTTAAGGAAATCTCCCCACCAACTACCATTTACATGGAACTTGTTTCTCAAAAATGGCTCTAACGATTTTGATTAAAATATCGTATATTAAAGATATTTACTTGACAATTAAATGTATATCTGGAATTTTCTGGGAATAGCCTCTGAAGTCTACTTTATACTGGATGAATTTTACGGAATTTTCCATAACTCCTAAACCGTAAGAAATGGAAAAAAAACTTACTCCACAAAAAATGTAGAGCTTCTTAAAACATACAATTCATGTTGAACACATTTTTTCGAGGAGTTTATCGTTTCTGAGATACTCCTTGTTTTTAGTTTCAGCTTTAAAAACTAATACTTTGCTCATATAGGAATTTGTCAACTCCTGTCCATACAAACAAAGGCACATAGCAATCAGCTTCTGACTATCACCTTAACCTATGGTACTCTCTTATTTCGCTTCTACTTACAAGGAAGCAATTAATAAGGCTATTTCTGCTAATTTTTTCTCGATTAGCATGAACTAAATAGAAGCATAAGCTTTTTAGCAATAATTTGTTACAGAGATGTAAAGAAAGGCATGTGAATGGAACACATCAGAAGAACTTTTACTTTATTTTATTACTATATTAACCTATTAATATACTAACAATTTAAGATACATTTACACGTTCTTACACCAATACTTTTAAATTATTTTTGTGTTGTGTGGCAAGATAAAGTAGGAGATTTTTTATTATAAAAAATTACAAATATTTTCTTAAAACTAAAATATTTTGAAATTTAAAATGTTCCATATTTTTGAAACACTGTAGAATCCATAAAAATACAGATATCCCAGAATTAAATACACCAATTTTTTCTGTACAACTACAATGAGAACGTCAAATATTTGAAGTAAACCAGCGGTTTAAAAAGTTGTGAATTTTTGGATTGAAAATAAGTATTTTTACCAATTAAATTTTGGTAAAAATCTCTACAGAACTGTTCTTTTTTTTTTGGCTAAGGCCATATATGCAAGTTCACATCATTTCCTACTTAATAAGCTTCAAATATATGAATGGGATCTGTAGCTTAATTTTAAGAGTACTATTTTGTGTTTTAAAACAGTAAAAATATTGAAAATTTTAGTTTGGAGATATAGTAAGAAATTTCAACAATGTGATTCACCCATTGTGATGTCATTGCCATTGCCACATTCTCACAGAATATTTTCACTGACAATTTTAGAATGTGAAGCACTACCATTGTTTGTCTTCTCAGAATCACCAAATTCACTAGAGGATTTAACCTTCTTCCTGTGCTGATTTTCCATTAAAACCTCGCCTACTCTTTTCACAAATTCTTTGTTTTGACCCCATTATTATCAGAAAAATCTGATGTGTTCCATTCACATGACTTTCTTGACATCTCTGCAACAAATTATTGTTACAAAGCTTATACTTATGTTTACTTCATTCTAATCGAGAAACAGCAGTAATAGTCGTACTTCCTATTCTTCCTTGTAAGTAGAAGCGAAATAAGCGAGTACCATAGGTTAAAGTGATAGTCAAAATCTGGTTGCTAAGTGACTGAAGTTCCTTTGTTTGTAAGGACACGAGTTTACAAATCCTGTATGAGCAAAGTATATTTTTTTCAAAGCTGAAACTAAAAACAAGGAATATCTATAATAAAAAAATCAACTCTACGAAAAAAAAAACATATATATAATAAATTGTGTGTTTTAACGTGCTCTATATTTTTGTGTGGTAAGCTTTTGTCCATCTCTTACGGTTTATCAGTTATGCAAAATTCTGTAAAATTCATCCAGAATAATCTTCAGAGGCTAGTCCCAGAAAATTCAAGATATGAATTTCATTTGTCAGGTAGACATACTTAAAAAACGATATTTTAATCAAAATCGTTTCCGTAAAATTCATTCAGAATTAAGTAGTCTTCTGAGGATATTCCCAAAAAATTCAAGGTATACATTTCATTTGTTAGGTAAATATACTTTATTCCAATCAAAATCATTAAGACCGTTTTTGAGAAAATAAAAAATTTCGAACATTTTTCCATGTAAAGAGTAGTTTGGGGTGAGTGGGTGGATTTTCTTGAAAATTTTCGTGTCGCATCCTTGGAAGATAAACTTAAATACCAAGTTTGTTATTTAACAGTATTTCGTTTTTAAGCTATGCTGTCGAGACACACACACACACACACACACACACACACACACACACACACACACACACACGGACCTGTTTCTGAAAATGTTTTTTTTTGGATACAGGGGACCCTAAAACATATTTCCGGTGAAATCTCGGTATCAAATTTTTGGATGGAGTGCAATACCTTCCCTATACACTATGTTCAAAGTACGTGTAGAGAAAGTAAAAATGGTGCATGTAGCTGAGTATCTATAGGGGAATATGGATTTTGAATTTCGCTAGTTAAATCTAATAAATTGATATATCCAGAATTAGACCATATTTGATTGAAGCTTGGTTCTTTTGTTGCATTGTAGAGTTACTCTGTAGCGTCCACACAGACACGCACACACGCAAACTCGCCACGCGCGCATGCGCTACACATTTTCTGAGTTTTCGATGAAATCTCGACATTCAATTTTTGGTTGGAATACCTACTGTGTACATTGCACATACGTGCTAGAGAACTTAATTAGACAAAAATTTAGGCTTAAAGTGTAAAAATACGATATAAAATTTATTGGATAGGTTTAGTAAAATACGTCCTGTGAATGAGCAAGAAAAACCAACGAAACCGTCGCGTTCTTTCTGAGGGAAAAATTGACGAAAGCAGAGTTGCCTTGGAATTAGGACAGGAATTTGGAGAGCATCAGAACATAGAACAACAAAATTACTCGAAGCGCTTTGTAATTTCACTCTCTCGCCAATTACAGCCTACAGAGTATAACAAAAGACTTTGCAATTGGATGCCTTCAAAAGTAAATAGTGGGAAAATTGATTTCAGGGAAATATTCTCCTTCGGTGAAGCGTTGTTAGACTAAACGGCCATATAGCCTTACGAAATAACAATTGACCATCAGAGAAGACAGATGCTGTTTGCAAGGCCTACTGTACAACTAAAAGCAATAGAGAGTTTAAGGTGCATGCGTATACTTTTGGAACCATTAAGGAACATATAAACAGCTTATTTTCAGCAGGATAACGCCACAACTCATATTCCTAATGAATCCATAAGGGAACAGAGTAGTATATTTTTCCAAAGACTTACAAAAAAAAGTTTGTGGCCTCCTCGATTCCCAGATCTGACTTGTTGCATTTTTGCTTTCTCTAGCATGAATGTATAATGTACATTGGTAGAGAAGATATTGTATTCCACACAAAAAATTTGATACCGAGATTTCATCATAAATACATGTTTTGGGGACCCCTGAATCAAAAAGAAAGAAAAAAACAATTTAATGTGTGGACAGCGTGGCTAAAAAAGGAAAATTCCGGTAAACACCAACTTGGTATTAAGTTCTTTATCTTCCAAGGAATCAACACGAAGATTTTCAGAAAAAATTCTCCCTTGACTAAAAAAAAAAAAAAAAAAAATGTTTAAATGACGATTTTTTTAAAATTTCGTATATTAAAGATATTTGTAATGAAAAATAAAGTGTAAATCTTTAACATTCTGGAACTGGTCTCTTCATTCTGCACGACTTTCGTATAACTGGTGAACCTAGAGATAGACCAAAACTTACTATACAAAAATGTAGACTTATGTCATATACATTTTTTGATTTATCCGTTTCCGAGTATAATTTTTAATTGTTTAAATTTAAAAATACTTGAATTTTCTTAAAAGTCATCTATCGTTGCAGCACTTCCGTTGTGCTCCTGTCCTTTGCAAAGCAAACCGAATTCCAATTGTTTAAAATATTGACAGCTTTAAAAGGTTTTGGCCTTATGTCTTTAGCCTAAAGTATTCCCTTTTTCCCCTTATCTATAAGGAACTAACTAATTAAATCGTTTGTGTTAATATTTATCTTGTTAGGACGAGTAGATAGAACAATATGCTTTTGTAAGAATAGTTTGTTTCAGAATAGGTAGAAAGTCTTGTGAATGTAACACATAGAAGTTTTATTTCTTGGGGACAGAGAAACACAAATCTGATATGGTGTGTTCCATTCACATAAATTTCCCTGTGGATAGATGACACAGAAATCATAATTACTTTTTGTATACGCACTATGTACATAGTGTATAGAGAATGTATTGTGTTGCAACCTAAAATTCGATACCAAAATATATGTTTTGGGACCCCCTGAATCCAAAAAAGTATTTTTAGAAAAAGGCCCGTGTTTGTGTGTCTGTGGGCAGCATAGCTCAAAACCGAAAAGACCGTTAAGTACCAAACACGAAGATTTTAAAGAAAATCCCCCACCCCCAACTACCCTTTACATGGAACTTTTTTTGAAAAGTTTGATTTACATAAAAATGGCTCTTATGGTTTTGATTAAAATAGCATATATTAAAGACATTTACATGACAAATAAAATGTATATCTTGAATTTTCTGGGAATAGCCACTGAAGACTACTTTTTTCTGGATCAATTTTATGGAATTTAGCATAACTGCTAAACCGAAAGAGATGGATAAGAACTTAGCACACAAAAAATGTAGAGCCCTTTAAAACACACAATTTATGTTATTTAATTTTTTCCTGGCTTTGATCATTTTTTAGATGTTCCTTATTTTTGGTTTCAGCTTCGAAAAACATAATTTTCTCATATTTTGTATTTCTAGTTTTAGCAGAGATTTTCATTCCTCGGGGCGCTGATGGGCGTAGTAGTTGAGCGTCCTTAAACACAAAACATCATCTGTAGGGATAGGGAATGATTCTGATTAAAGAAAAAACCCTGGCCTCAGCCGGAAATCGAATCCTGGTTAGAAGTTAGCTCGCTGGCCACTCAATGAAATGGCCTGTTATTTATGGACGCTCTTTAACTGCTTTGGTTCTCAGCGTCCCATTCTAAATTGTGACCGCTTAATTTTGCGCGGAGGCCTCTCTTATCAGGCTTGAGGTTCTTTTACGTGCCGTAAATCTACGACACGGGACCCACAGCTTTACTTCCCTTCCGAAGGAAGCCATGCTAAGGATTTTTACGCCCGAAAAAATCCATCGTCCTCCGCCGGGTTTGAACCCGCGACCTTGGGTATATGAGCATGGTAACCATTACACCACGGAGTGCGACTTGTTGACCATTCAATAACGTAGGCCATCTCAATAATTTTGTATTACTATAAAAATCTGATGTGTTCCATTCACATGACTTTCTACATCTCTGTAACAAATTATTATTAAAATAATTAGACTTCTATTTAATTCATGCTAATCGAGAAAAAATTAGCAGAACTAGTCTTATTACTTGCTTCCTTGTAAGTAGAAGCGAAATAAGGGAGTACTGTAGGTTAAAGTGATAATCAAAAGCTGCTTGCTATTTGACTGAAGCTCCTTTGTATGTATGGACACGAAATGACAAATTTCTGAGAAAAGTATGTTTTAAAGGTGAAATCAAAAACAACGAATATCTAAAAAAAATCAACTCCACGAAAAAAATGTAAATAACATAAATTGGTTGTTTTAACGTGCTCTACATTTTTGGCGTGACAAGTTTTTGTCCATCTTTTACGGTTTAGCAGTTATGCAAAATTCCGTAAAATTCACCCAGAATAAAGTAGCCTTTAGAGGTTATTCTCAGAAAACTCAAGATTTTAAGTTTTATTTGTCATGTAATTATCTTTAATATACGAAATTTTAATCAATATCATTAGAGCCATGTTTGAGAAAATCAACATTTTCGAAAAAAGTTCCATGCAAAGGGTAGTTTGTTCTCAAAATCTTGTGTCGCATCCCTGTAAGATACTAAACTTAAATACCAACTTACACGTACCTTTTTCTGAAAATGCTTTTTTTGGATACAGCGGACCCTAAAACATATATTTGCGGTGAAATCTCCGTATCGAATTTTTGGGTGGAGTGCAATACCTTCTCTATACACTATGTATATAGTACTATAGAACAAGTAAAAATGACACGAAAGTGAAGGTGTTGAGGTGTAAACTGTCAGCAATGAGACACAAGTCTGCTGACAGAAAGCGCGGCAATACACACAAGCAACCAACCCTCTTGCTGCTCTTTAGAATCATTTCACAAACGAGCTGCGCTGCTGGACACAAATGTCGGGGTTGGGGAGGAGAACGGACGGGCAACACAGACAATAATTACGCTGCTAGTACTGTTCTAATTAAGATCAATCTGAGTACAGCGAAGAGAGGGCAGATTTGCCCTGCATGAAACACAACCCGTATAATTGAGCTAATCCTCTTTCTGATAATTAAAACGAAGCATGATGAATGCAGACAAGCTGACCGCAGAATATTCATCGTTAGTCAGTACGCTCTCCCGAATTTAAAAAAAAGATACCTAGCACAATTTTACCCTTGTTCTACCAGAAAAAAATATACCTTCTTATTTTTATTCTTTGTTTTACTGAAGTTATGTACCGTCCGGAGGTCAGAAGCAATAAACAAATGTTTACTGACTTTTTTGTGGCAATAATGTTTGTCTCTCTTATTCACAAAGCGGGATGCTTTAGTCGGTAACTTTGAAACACTCTTTCGGGAGAGAGGTCCTCGGTTTAAATACCGTGCGCCTAACATGACTGAAATGTTTGTTATTTTTTTTACTTTCTCTATACGTACTATGTACATAGTGTATACAGAAGCTATTGTATTACATCCAAAAATTCGATACCGAGATTATACCGGAAATATATGTTTTAGGGTCCCCTGTATCCAAAAAAGTATTTTCAGAAAAATGTCCGTGATTGTGTGGGTTCTTGGGCCTGTGAACACCATAACTCAAAAACGAAAAAGTCTGTAAAATACCAAACTAAGTATTTAAGTTTAGTATCTTGCAGAGATGCGATACGAAGATTTCGAGAAAAATGCCCCACCCCAATCTAACCTTTACATGGCACTTTTTCTCGAAAATCTTGATTTTTCTCAAAAATGGCCTTAACGATTTTGATTATAATATCATATATTAAAGATATTTACCTACAAAATAAAATTTATATCTTGAATTTTGTGGGAATAGCCTCTGAAGACTACTTTATACTGAATTTTACGGAATTTTACATAACTGATGGACGAAAACTTACCACACAACAAAATGTAGAGCATGTTTAAACAAACAATTTGTGTTATATACATATTTTTCGTGGAGTTGATCACTTTTTGAGATATTCCTTGTTTGTGGTTTCAGCTTTAAAAAGCTCATACTTTTCTCATACAGGAATGTGTCAACTCCTGTTGAGTTGACACATTCCTGTATGAGAAAAATATAAGTATTTCAACGCTGAAACCAAGAACAAGGAATATCTAAAAGACTATCAACCCCACGAAAAACAAATTATATATATACATAACATAAATTGTGTGTTTTAACGAGCTCTACATTTTTCGTATGGTAAGTTTTTGTCCATCTCTTACGGATTAGTAGTTATGTAAAATTGATCCAGATAAAGTACTCTTCAGAGGCTATTCCCACAAAATACAAGAAATACATTTTATTTGTCAGGTAAATATTTTTAATATACGATTTTTAATCAAACTTGTTAGAACCATTTTCAATATTTTCGAAAAAAGTTCTATCTAAAAGGTAGTTGGGAGTGGGGGGGATTTTGTTGAAAATGTTCGTATCGCATCCTTGGAAGATACCAAACCTAAATACAAAGTTTCGTTTTTGAGTTATGCTGCCTACAGACACACACACACACACACACACTCACTCACACTGACACACACGGACATTTCTCTAAAAATGTTGTTTTTTTTTGGGGGGGGGGGATTCAGGAGATCTCAAACAATGTATTTCCGGTGAAATCTCGGTATCGAATTTTTGGGTGGAATGCAATACCTTCTCTATACACTATATACATAGTACGTATAGAGAAAGTAATATGTGTTGCATTCAAATGACTACCCGTTCTGAATACAAACTATTCTTACAGAAGGTTCTTTTATCGAGATTAGCATCAGCAGGAATTGTCTTACTACTTGATTCCTTGTTAGCAGAAGGGAAACATGGCTAAAGCGGTAATCATATCTTTTGAAAGCTGCTCGCTATCTGAGCAATTGAAGTTCCGTTCGCTTTGGAAGGCCAGCAGTAAAAAAAAAAAACAAACCAGATATAACAAAAGGTTTGAGAAAAGTTACGTAGTTTAAACTTGAAACCAATAACAAGGAATAACTTGGAAACAGTCAGCTCTACAACAAAGCTGCTTATAACATAAATTGAGTGTCTCAACGAGATCTACGCATTTTGTGCTGTAAATGTTACGTTTTGCTATCTATGCAAAATGCTGAAAAATGTATCCAGTACGACCAGATCTTCAAAAGCTAACCCCAGAAAACTCAAGATACACATTTTATTATTTGTGATATAAATGTGTATAATATACGGTATTTCAATAAAAAGTGTCTTGACATTTTTGAGAAAAACAAAATTTTCAAAAAAAATTTAGTTTCTTATAAAGAATACGCTATGCTAAGCGATAGTCAAATGTTTTAAATGCTATCATTGTGCAACTGTCACTGAAATACAGTGTGTCAGTGTGTCTGTGAACACGATAACTCAAAAACGAAAAGTCGGTAAAATACCAAACTTGGTATTTAAGTTTAGTATCTTCCAGGGATGCGACATGAAGATTTTGAGAAAATCCCCCCACCCCAAGCTACCCTTTACAAGGAACTTTTTTCGAAAATGTTTATTTTCTAAAAAATGGCTCTAAAGATTTTGATTAAAATATCGTATATTAAAGATATTTACCTGACAAATAAAATGTATATTTTGAATTTTCTGGGAATAGCCTCTGAAGAGTAGTTTATTCTGGACGAATTTTACGGAATTTTGAATAACTGCTAAATCGTAAGAGATTGACAAAAACTTACTACACAAAAAAAGTAGAGCACGTTAAAACACACAATTTATGTTATATAAATGTTTTTCGTGGAGTTCGTCGTTTTTGAGACATTCCTTATTTTTGGTTTCTGCTATGAAAAACTTATATTTTTCTCATACAGGAACTGGTCAACTTCCATCCATATAAATAAAGTAACTTATTGACATAGCAACCAGCTTTTGACTATCACTTTAACCTATGGTAGTCCCTTATTTCGCTTCTACTTACAAGGAAGCAAGACATAAGACTATTTCTGCTAATTTTTTGTGATTAGCATAAAGTAAATAGAAGTATAAGCTTTTTAAGAATAATTTGTTGCAGGGATATAGAGAAAGTCATGTGAATGTAACACATCAGATTTTTTAGATAAAGGGGACCCTAAAACATATATTTCCGGTGAAATCTCGGTATCGAATTTTTGGAGTGCAATACCTTCTCTGTACACTATGTACATAGTTCGTATAGAGAAAGTAAAAATGTGAATGGAATATATTTGATTTTTATTTACCGGACCTCAAAACATGTATTTCGGATGAAGATATCGAATCCTTGCTATAGGTGTGCTGTGTGAAAAGTAATAGGTGTATTTCATTTGTTGGTAGGATCATTGATTTCTGTGAACACACAACCAGGGAACACTATCTTATACTTTAATGTTTCTCTGGTGTTTTACCAGCAATACGGCGGCGGGTTCTAAAGAAGATTAACTTTGGGGCAGGATTAAAGGTGACACGGATAAGGCACCGGGACCTGTGTACTCCTTCTCGGACATAATTTCTCCTTCGCTGCCCCCGACATTTTTTGTATATATTCTTTCTCAGACGTGGCCACTTTATCTTCACCAGTCACCTTTTCTCTTTTCTGCCATTTGCTCCCTCTTTTCTTTGCCAACAACCTCGTACATTGAGGAGGACTATCTACATTTAGTTCCTTATTCTTTTCCCCACACCGTCGTCATTCGTTCTTTTCGACCTATTTCTACCTTATGTGACTCTAGAAGGAATATTATGTGAAAAACAATACCGCTTCTAAAAAAATCCTGAGTGAAAGCGAGAATAGCATCAGTTATTTTATGTGTATTCTAAAGCAATTTTCACATTATGAAGACACGCCATTTATGGAGAATCCGCGCAATGTTGCCACATATGTTCCACCACCAAGAATGCAGGTTTTCCTTGACCACCATTATTGCTTCATTTGTATAGCCCCCTTTAACATCAATGGTCATATCGGGGGCTTTCACTTGTGAAACTGTAGATTCAGAACATTAGGTTAAACTTTATATTACTAAGCACACGCACATTCACTCTCACATTCATACTTCCAGGCTCTATGGGGGATAGGGAATAATTCTAGTTAAAGAAAAACTCCCCGCCCCAGCCGGGAATCGAACCCGGACCTCCGGGTGAGAAGCCAGCTCCCTGACCACTCAACCACGGAGGCACTACTATTGTTTTTTATTATTATTACTATTTTATTATTTTTATTGTTATGTTCATTATTATTATTTTCATTATTATCATTATCATTATTATCATTATTGTTGTAAATACAGCCACTACTGTACCTGTATTACTACGATTATATTAGGTTGTTAGTTATTATATACATATTTCACTATTCTTAAGTAATGTTTACATATATATTTTTTATATTCTTTTGATAATTATCAGTGTTTTACTGTTTCACCTAAGTATAATAAATGTATAGTGGTGCAGGCTTGTAATTCGACGCAAAACTATGAACAATTAAAAATATTTAAATTGTATGAATTTTAAACTTAAAAATATGTAATTTTTCCCTCTGTCGCAATTAACTACCAACTAGCTAAAGCTATAAATGGCTACGCGCATGCTTATTAATAGGCACCTTATATAATCGAAAGCATTTTTCCAACACCTTACGTTACTCAGAATACTCCACAGGATGTATTCTTTTGCGAATTTGTTTCAAAATGTCTATACTGCCTCTCAAACTACATCACGGAAAACATGACTACAGAATAGTTATATACTTTCCGAAATGATGCTCCAATTTTAAGAAATAAATTATGATATTTTGAGAACTCTAGAGTTTTGGAGAGTACGAAAAGTAATAATTTTTCAACAATAGTTGTGAATATTATATATATATATACATAAACATGACATATTTATTAGTAAACTCATTTAGTGTTAAACTTGTATTTATAAGAGAATATTTTTAAAATGAATCACATGGCTCATTTTTATTACAATAATGAATTTAGTGAGTAAACTATTACAATGCAAATTAGTATGCAAGTTAGAAATTAGCTAAAATCTCACTATTGAAGTATATAATAACTGGTATAGACTGCCTCCGTGGTCGAGTGGTCAGCGAGTGGTATAAATTTCAATAAAATATCTTGCATGTAATGGATTTTCCACATTTCAAAGATGCATCGCCTTACTTAATGCCACGTTATTCGAATGTTGGTTGTTCTATTTACTGACCTTTTTATGCGATCCCTGCACTCTGATCACCTAGTAATTGCACTGTACTTAGATCTTGTAAAAATCGCATACACCTCAGATTACCGAAACCTTGAAACTGAAAACATCCACTGAAGTGCGACCGATTACGTTCCGTTGAATTGCCATACCTCATTTGATCTTTATTATGTTCAGGACACCAGAGCCAGGTGGGCGCTGCTTCTTACCCGCTATAAATGGTTGCATTAAACTATTAACTCATGGTTCATCGGTTTTCGTGACTTTCGTATACAGAAAAAAAAAAAAAAAAAAAAAAAGTTATCTACTGTATAATTAATCAGATGCCTTAGTTCTTAGTTACTATGCAATAAAACTTATATTTCAGACAGCAAAACCCTATCGAAACATAAAATAAAGATTCAAAAACAGTAAAATACACGTTAATGATGATCGCCTGTTTCATTATCCACATTCCAATCCTTGAATTTAGTGTAGGTACACACAGAAACTTTCCCTTGATTTTTATGGAGATATATGTTAATAGTTGCATCTGCTTTTAAAATGTTTCCTAATGAACCGCTAAAATCACGTTCTTCGCTCATTTTTACTTTCTCTACACGTACTATGTACATAGTGTATAGAGGAAGTATTGTATTCCACCCAAAATTCGATACCGAGATTTCACCGGAAATACATGTTTTAGGACCCCCTGAATACAAAAAAAAATCATTTTTACAAAAATGTCCGCGCGCGTGTGTGTGTGTGTGTGTGTGTGTGTGGACAGTATAGCTCAAAAACGAAAAGTCCGTTAAAAACCAAACTTGGTATTTAGGTTTGGTATCTTCCAAGAATGCGACACGAAGATTTTAAAGAAAATCCCCCCATCCCCAACTACCCTTTACATGGAAAAAATGTTCTAAAATTGTTATTTTCTTAAAAATGGCTCTAACGATTTTGATTAAAATATCGTATTTTAAAAATATTTACCTGACAAATAATATGTATATCTTGAATTTTCTGGAAATAGGCTCTGAAGACTACTTTACTCTGAATGAATTTTACGGAATTTTATGTAACTGGTAAACCGTAAGAGATAGACAAAAACTTACCAACAAGAAATGTAGAGTACATTAAAACAACCAATTTATGTTATATAATTTTTTCGTGGAGTTGATATTTTTTTAGATATTCCTTGTTTTTGGTTTCAAATTTGAAAAACTTGTACTTTTCTCATACAGGAATTTGTCAACTCGTGTCCATACAAACAAAGAAATTTCTGTCAAATAGCAACCAGCTTTTGACTATCGCTTTAAAATATGGCACTCCCTTATTTCGCCTCTACTTACAAGAAAGCAAGTAATAAGACTATGCTGCTATTTTTTTCTCGATTAACATGAAGAAAATAGAGGCATAAACTTTTTAACAATAATTTGTTGCAAAGATGTAGAGAAAGTCGTGTGAATGGAACACATCAGCTTTTTACTTCAATTTGCATATGAAAATAGCATCCAAAATTGCAGAATATAACAAAAGTATGTGTTGATTTATCGTGTATTTTTTCCAAAGCCCACATTAATCTTTCGTTTCTGCATAAAATAAAGTTAATTAAACATACTAAATGTGCAACCTATACAAAAATACTCTGAACGTGTATAAACACGTTACAAAATTATGTTTAGTAACCAGCAATTCTTGGAACACTTTGCGCTGCAAATGTTTACGTGGACTTGTAGAACGAGAATTTTCCACTGCATAAATGAAGAACCTCTATGAAATATTTTAGTTCACAATAAATAGAATCCGAAATAAATATAATTCTCTTAAATTTTACCATTTTGAAGTAGTATATTTAAATACAGTGATAAAAGCTCAATGCCAGCGTCGCTTATGAAAACAAACAAATAATCCATTTTGTTTCATTGCAATTATTTATTTTTAAAGCCATGTTTTAACGGTGGAGCGAGAAAGATGTTAAACATCTGCTTTCAACATAATTTTAAATTTCATTTTTTTGTAGAATTGAATAAAAAAAATTCGCAGCATCTTTTCAACAATTTTATACGAAATTTACGTTCCTAGTTTACCCTAGTGGCATTTGAAAACAAAAACGCATACATATTTGGCAACTGCGCACTTTATTCTTCCATTAGAAAAACATCATCCATAAGAGCATATTATGCCTTCATTACGTGAAAACCACTATAGTGCATAACCGGTAATTGTGGCAAGAGTGAATAGCACTAACTTTCTGGAGTGCTCACAATGAAGATATTATGTTCGTGTTAGTGCAGCGCTTTGCCTAATTGTAGCATTAATATATTAGGGCACATCAGGAACTAACGACCGCGCATTCCTGCTAGGCATATCTCTGTGGGCTTCTGTCCAAGATCGAACGGCTTCCTCAATAGCTTTTCTTAGTTTTTTGAGTGTTTCAGGCGAAAGATTGCCATTGTGCATTCTATAATTGTTCAAAATGAACTCTTATATTGTAAAGTACGGCTGACTGCGAGGTATTGGACTTTTGAAGCTCGGAATTTGAAGCCTTCAGAAACTCGCTAAAGAAATTATATGATGTTCGAAATAATGAAAGTAATAAATGCGACAAAGTGGTATGAAGTGATCAACGATGGAGGAACAGATGTGCATAACAAACCCGACCCGGGCTTACGTTACTCATATATTTGAAGAATCAAATGAACCACAAAATTTTCAAACATGACGTGTAGTGCAAGTCGAGTTATAGATTTTTTCCAAACCTTTTTTTATTCTTTGCTTAGTGAAATTGTGTCCGAAATGACTTAACGGACTAGCAACAACACGGAAATTCTCGAATTCTTAGACAATAAATGGTAAAGGAGATTTATTTATAGGTGCTCTTTAACTACTGTGGTTCTCAGCGTCCCATTCTATATTGGGCATGAAAGACCGCTTAATTTTGCTCAGAGGCCTCTCAATCAGGTTTGAGGTTCTTTTACGAGCCGTAAATCTACGACACGGGACCAACGGCTTTACTTCCCTTCCGAAAGAAGCCATGCTAAGGATTTTTACACCCGAAAATATCCATCGTCCTCCGCCGGGTTTGAACCCGCGACCTTGGGTGTATGAAGTTAGCGTGGCAACCATTACACCACGGAGGGTGACTATAAGGCTGATTATTGCATATGCACCAACTGAAGAGATGGATGAACATGAGAAAAATTCATTAGAGTATCAGCGAGTAGCCATTCATGATGTGAAAATAATTTTGGGTGATATTAACGCAAAGATGTACTTTAAACTTGGATATCACCAGTTGGTAACACCAAAACCCATATAGATCATGTCCCGACGGATGCTAGACACGCCTCTGACGTTTTAGATGAAATATCATAACGTGGTGACATGAGTGTGATTCCAATTATTACCGCGCATTAGGTACCCACTAAAATTATCTACACCTAACAAATATGCTGGGTGTTAATGAACTATACCGAAACATTTTCACAGAATATGTAGATTACTTAAATAAGTAATTTGAGATAGCAGACATATGGCCTGCTTATTGAAATATCTAAGTAACGGCTATAAGTTTCTGAAGTTCCAGTACGCCACTGGCTAATTTATCAACCATTCAAGAGCATAATATGAAAAACGAAGGGACATATTACAGCGTACCTCTCTAGCGTGGTGGTTATCATACTGGCTTTCAAGTGAAAGAGTTCGGGTCTCGTTCACGTATCGCGGCATTTCGTCTGGAATGAAAAAAATAACAAAAAAAAAATTACTCTATGACAGGAATCGAACTCATGACCTTTGGGATAGCAGCTTCCGCATTTAGCATTAAGCCACCAGATTAGTTGAAAAAACGCCTCTAGAGTGTAACGTTTTTGTTGGTTGGTGTGTATTTTATTTTATTAATTTGTTTTTTACTTTTACCATGTAGACTTTTCACTCTTCTCAGGTTAGTGGTATACGAGACGCATTCTGATTTTGGTTTTAACTACCATCAATAAGTATTGTTATTCTTTCTGAATTTATTGTAAATCTTGCTGATACATAAACATACACAGAATCAAGTTATAACGCTTCTTTTACACAAGAGTACATCTTTCACTCCCTCCTTGTTTCGTTGTTAAGCAGAATCAAAACTCCTTTTTACTTTCTCCATACGCACTATGTACATAGTGTATAAAGAAAGTATTGCACTCCACCAAAAAATTCGATACCGAGATTTCACCGGAAATATATGTTTTAGGGCCCCCAATATCCAAAAAAAGCATTTTCACAAAATGTGTGTGTGTGTGTGTGTGTGTGTGTGTGTGTGTGTGTGTGTGTGTGTGTGTGTCCGTGTGTCTGTGAACACGATAAGTCAAAAACGAAAAGCCGGTAAAATACCAAACTTGGTATTTAAGTTTAGTATCTTCCAGGGATGCGACACAAAGATTTTGAGAAAAATCCCCCCACCCCCAACTACCCTTTACATGGATCTTTTTCGAAAAGTTTGATTTTCTCAAAAATGGCTCTAACGATTTTGATTAAACTTTCCATCTATTAAACATATATACCTGACAAATAAAATGTATATCTTGAATTTTCTGGGAATAGCCTCTGAAGAGTAGTTTATTCTGGATGAATTTTACGAAATTTTGAATAACTGCTAAACCGTAAGGGATAGACAAATACTTACTACACAAAAAATGTAGAGCACATTAAAACACACAATTTATGTTATATACATTTTTTTCGTGGAGTTCGTCGTTTTTGTGACATTCCTTATTTTTAGTTTCTGCTATGAAAAACGTATACTTTTCTCATACAGGAACTTGTCAACTCCTATCCATATAGACAAAGGAACTTCATTGACATAGCAACCAGCTTTTGACTATCACTTTAACCTACGGTTGTCCCTTATTTCGCTTCTACTTACAAGGAAGCGAGTAATTAGAATATTTCTACTATTTTTTTCTGATTAGCTTAAAGTAAATAGAAGTATAAGCTTTTTAAGAATAATTTGTTGCAGGGATATGGAGAAAGTCATGTGAATGGTACACATCAGATTTTTACTTTCTCTATACGCACTATGTACAGTTAATAGAGAAAGTATTGCACTCCACCAAAAAATTCGATACCGAGATTTCACCGGAAATATATGTTTTAGAGTCCCCTGTATCCAAAAAAAGTATTTTCAGAAACAGGTCCGTGTGTGTGTGTGTGTGTGTGTGTGTGTGTGTGTGCGCGCGCGCGCGCGCGCGCGTGTGTGTGTCCGTGTGTCTGTGAACACGATAACTCAAAAACCAAAAGTCGGTAAAGTACCAAACTTGGTATTTAAGTTTAATATCTTCCAGGGATGCGACACGAAGATTTTGAGAAAAATCCCCCCACCCCAAACTACCCTTTACATGGAACTTTTTTCAAAATTTTTGATTTTCTAAAAAACGGCTCTAACGATTTTGATTAAAATATCGTATATTAAAGTTATTTACCAGACAAATAAAATGTATATTTTGAATTTTCTGGGAATAGCCTCTGAAGACTACTTTATTCTGGATGAATTTTTCAAAACTACTAAACCGTAAGAGATGAGCAAAAACTTAACCCACAAAAAATGTAGAGCACGTTAAAACACACAATTTATGTTATATACATTTTTTCCCTGGAGTTGATCGTTTTTGAGATATACCTTTTTCTTGGTTTCAGCTTTGAAAAACATACTTTTCTCATACAGGAATTTGTCAACTCCTGTCCATACAAACAAAGGAACATCAGTCACATAGCAAACAGCTTTTGGCTTTCACTTTAACCTATGGTACTCCCTTATTTCGCTTCTACCTAAAGTAAAGCAAGAAATAAGACTTATTTCTGCTAATTTTTCTCGATTAACATTAAATAGATAAAAGATAAGCTTATTAACAATAATAATTTATAGAGATATAGAGAAAGTCACGTGAATGGAACACATCAGATTTTTCTTTACAGCTATCATCAATATCTCTTGCCGTGAGTTCATAGCAAGTGTGTGTAACGTCTCTTTTAGCAAAGCACATACGTATCAGTGTTTCCCTCTCTTTCTGTCATTACCGCGATTGTTGGTCACGTCTCCAGCCAACACATTGTTAACTCTTCTATTTAAACCTTTTTGCATTGGAATGAACACACGTCTTACAAATTTATGAATAACACAAGTAAAACAATCCAGTAAAAACAATTCACACAAAAAGTAACAGTTAAATATGTGCTTTAAGATATTTAAACAAATAAATTTCAAGTTAATAATAACATTATAAAATAAAAACCTTATATGTTATGGCTTGCGGCCTTAATATCGTCGCAAGAGTAGGCTATATAACTCAAGAACGTAGTTAATAAATGCTCAGTGTTGCACTGTCAAGTGATTAGTTCGATCTTTTACACATTTTTGCGAAATTTAATCTTTAAGAACGCTAGTAACGAGTTGCTAAAAATCGATATGTCTAGACTCGGGCAGCAGTTTTAAAGATATTCTAAGCCAATTTTTTAAACCTGCTTTGCTTTAACACCGACTTATCAGCACCTGATACCCACACGTTTAACGCTATGTAGCTGCGTTATGTTTATTCGGGGACCATGCATCGCCGATCTCAAATTACTTATATCAGTCACGTGCACAATCTCGCAAATTATTTCGGTGTAGTTCATTAACATCCTGTATAGCTGAGAAAATGTAAAACTTTGATACTGGAAAGCTTGAAGTTGCCATACGTAAAAAGGACTTAGTGGCACAAGCATGAACAGTCAGTGCTCAATTAATAATGATATTGAATAATCATGAAACAAAATTAGAAAAGGTATTCATTTAGCGGCAGAAAAAATCGTGAGTCATGTAAAATCTCAAAATATAAACGGATGGCATGATGAAGATTGTCAGGAGGCATTGAATTTAAGACATGATCTCATAATTAATTTAACGGCACACCAGAAATAATGCCGATAAACTTAAATCAGCACGAAAAAAAATCTGATGTGTTCCATTCACAAGACTTTTTCTACATAGCAACAAGTTAATTTTAAAAAGCTCATTCTTTTTTTTTTTATTTCATGCTAATCGAGAGAAAAAATTAGCAGAAATGGTCTTATTACCTGCTTCCATGCAAGTAGAAGGGAAATAAGGGAGTAGCATACGCTAAAGTATTAGTTAAAAGCTGGTTGCTATGTTTCCTTTGTTTGGACACGAGTAGACAAATTCCCGTATAAGAAAAGTATAATATTTTTAAAGCTGAAACCAATAACACGGAATGTCTCAAAAACGATCAACTCCACGAAAAAATCTATATAACAAAAATTGTGTGTTTTAACGCGCTGTACATTTTTTGTGTGGTAAAATTTTGTTCATTTCTTACGCTTTAGCAGTTATACAAAATTCCTTAAAATTCATCCAGAATTAAGTACTCTTCAGAGGTTATTCCCCAAAAATTCAAGATATACATTTTATTTGTCAGGTAAAATATCTTAAATATACGATATTTTAATCAAAATTATTATAGCCATTTTTGAGAAAATAAACATTTTCGAAAATTTTGCCATATAAAGGTAATTGCGGATGGGGGGGATTTTCTTGAAAATCTTTGTGTCGCATCCTTGGAAGATACTGAACTTAAATACCCCCTTTTCCAAAACTGTTTTCTTTTGGAGTCAGGGGGAGACACAAAACATGTGAAATCTCGGTTGCGAATTTTTGGGTGTAATACAATACCTTCTTTATGCACTATGCACATAGTGCGTGTAGAGAAACTAATAAAGCATTAATTTGTAGAAAGAAGAAAGAATATGAAGAAAATATGCCGCAGGATACACAAGACAGGTTACATCAGACACGATAAAAGAAACGTTTTAGAAAGCATTAAAATTTGAGAGAGGATTTCAACCAAGAACGACATGATGTGATTAGGATGGTACCTTGGTTGGTGATACAGCTAAAGTCATGAAAAGTATACAAAATAAAGCATGTGTTTTAACAAGATCTACTTTTATGTAGAAAGCTTTTGTTTTTCTCTTACTGTTTAATTGTAATACAAAATTCAGCAAAGTGTATCTAATAAAGAGGTTTTCTGGCTATTCCCAAAAAATTCAAGATATACATTTTGTCTGTCATGATGACAAATTCCCGTATGAGAAAAGCAAAAACGGTAAACTCCACGAAAAAATGTAAATAACGTAAATTGTATGTTATAATATACATTTTTTTTTACATTTTTTGTACAGTAAGCTTTTGTCTATCTCTTACGGTTTACCAGTAATGCAAAATGTTTCAAAATTCATCCAAATGTCTTCAGAGGATATTCCCAGAAATTTGAAGATATACATTTTATCTGCCTTATAAATATCTTTAATATACGGTATTTTAATCACAATCTTTAGTTTGAGAAAATTAAAATGTTCGAAAATGTTTCCATGTAAAAAGTAGTTTGGGAAGGGGGAATTTTTCTCATAATCTTCGTATCGCATCCCTGGAAGATACTATACTTAAATACGAAGATTGATATTTCATCGGCTTTTCGTTTTTGAGTTATCCTAAAACGTGTATTTCCGGTGAAATCTCGGTATCGAATTTCTGGGTGAAATACAATATATTCTCTATACACTATACGTAGAGAGAAAGTAAAAATGACAACCTTCAATGTCTTTATTGATTTCTAATAACTACAATTATTACCATAGCAACAGACAAACTGACGTCATGAATCATAAAGAATAAAAATGTGCACAGAAATAAGAGATTTGCAGTAAAAAAGATACAGCATTGAATACAGCTCGTACAAAACAGTTTTATTGCCTCGTGCGTCTTGTGCTTCCCTCTGGTTGTGTTTAAGTTAACTTCATGCTCCACTTTTATAGCTGTTATATAATGTTGCCTCTTTATTCAGAATCCATAACATTCACAATTGCAAAACAAATGACTAAATAAATCCTCTCGATGTGTATTTCACTGGAAATACAGTTTTGGGGTTCCTTGAAAAATTTCTCTAATGTGTTCCATTGAATTGCCTATCCCAACTGTTCTACAATATAAACTTCTGACTAACGATTATTCTGCTTTCTACTTCATGCTAATCTACACGAGCATTAGCAGTAATTGTCTAATACATTAGACCAAACCGACAGTCAAATGTTTAAAAAGGTGGTCGCTATGTGACTGGAATTCCTTTGTTTCTATGGCCAAAAGTTTACAAATTCCCATATGAGAAAAGTAAGTATCTTAAATGTGAAACAAATAACAATGAATATCTCAAAAAGTCAGCTTTAAAAAAAATCACACATTTTAAATGATTTTTCTTAAAGAGATCCAAGTATTTTTGTGTAATAACGTTTTGCACAATTAAAGGAGAATAAAGAGGTCTTCAGAGGTTATTCCCAGAATATTCAAGATCCTATGCATTTTATTTCTAATGTAAAATTTAATGTATGACTTTCTAATGAAAAGCATTACAGCCATTTTTGTGAGAATCAAAATTTTCGAAAAGTTTTCCATGTAAAGGGTAGTTTTGGGGGAGGGGGCATTTTCTTGAAAATCTTCGTGTCGCATCCTAGGAAGATACTAAATCTAAATACTAAGTTTGGTATATAATGGAGTTTTCAGTTTTGAGCTATGCTGTTCACACTCACACACACACACACACACACACACACACCTTTTTACTTTCTCTACACGTCTATGTACAAAGTGTATAGAGAAGATATCGCATTGTACCCAAAAATTCGATACCGAGATTTCACCAGAAATACATGTTTTGAGACAACATGAATCAAAAAAAAAAAGCATTGTTAGAAAAATGTCCGTATGTATGTATGTATGTATGTATGTATGTATGTATGTATGTATGTATGTATGTATGTATGTATGTATGTATGTATGTATGTATGTATGTATGTATGTATGTATGTATGTATGTATGTATGTATGTATGTATGTATGTATGTATGTATGTATGTATGTATGTATGTATGTATGTATGTATGTATGTATGTATGTATGTATGTATGTATGTATGTATGTATGTATGTATGTATGTATGTATGTATGTATGTATGTATGTATGTATGTATGTATGTATGTATGTATGTATGTATGTATGTATGTATGTATGTATGTATGTATGTATGTATGTATGTATGTATGTATGTATGTGGGCAGCATAGCTCAAAAACGAAAAGACCGTTAAATACCAAACTTGGTATTTAAGTTCAGTATCTTCCAAGGATGCGACACGAAGATTTTCAAGAAAATCCCCCACCCCCAACTACCCTTCACATGGAAAAATGTTCGAAAATTTTTATTTTCTAAAAAATGGCTTTAATGATTTTGATTAAAATATTGTTTATTAAAGATATATACCTGAAAAATAATATGTATATCTTAAATTTTGAGAATAGCCTCTAATGACTACTTTATTCTGGATGAATTTTTCAGAATTTTGTGTAACTGGTAAACCGTAAGAGATAGACCAAAACTTGCCAAACAAAAAATGTAGAGCAGATTGAAACACACAATTTATGTTATGTACATTTTTTTCGTGGAGTTGATCTATTTTTAGATATTCCTTGTTTTTGGTTTCAGCCTTGAAAAACTTGTGCTTTTCCCCATACAGGAATTTGTCAAATCCAGTCCATACAAACAAAGTAACTTCAGTCACATAGCAACCAGCTTTGGCTGTCACTTTAACCTATGGTACTCCCTTATTTCGCTTCTACTTTCAAGGAAGCAAGTAATTAGAATATTGCTGCTAATTTTTTCTCGATTAGTATGAAGTAAATAGAAGCATAAGCTTTTTAACAATTTGTTGCAGAGATGCAGAGAAAGTCATGTGAATGGAACACATCTGACTTTTTAGAAATGCTTTGTTGGGGGTTTCAAGACGTGCATTTCCTGAGAAATCTGCTAAGGAAATTTTGGTAAGAATAAAATACCTTCTCTATATACTACTTACCTATAACGTGTACAGAAAGTAATAAATGGTGCAAAGTTAGTTTTGTTGAAGAAGCTTATCAAGACTTCTTCCCAAGAGCCGTTGACTCTAAGGGCAATGATCGATATTAGCCAGTGACATATTTGTGATGGCATTATATCATCCCTGTTCAATAGCGTCCTTCGTTTACGTCACAAAAGTAGCAGTAATTTATCCCCATGAAGTCATAAATTCCATAGAATACAGGAAAAACACAGTTCCCTGCACAGAATATTTATATTTCTCCAAGTTTCCTGAATGTCAACAGGCGAAGTTATTGGTCGAATGTGAATTATCATTTTCAGGTCTCAGAAGTAATGCGAAACTGCAACCTTCACCTTTCCTTAGTATATCTATTGCACTGAAATATCTCGAAATATGTAATTACTTGTACACTTGCGAGCATAAAAAGTGGCATATTCCCTTAGATTGTAAAACTGTGTTTCTCTCCGTAAGGTTCTCAGCCTAAGCTAATCAAACTTTCATTCCTCCCAGGCAGTATCAGTTCTCTGTGTGTTTGACCTGAAAAACAAACAGTGACAAAACAGCTAACCAATGTAGGCTGCAATCGTTACAAAAAGTCTCGCACCGTCTCTATAAAAGAGTATTGCTATGATAGGCACAAAATGAAAAATCTGATGTGTTCCATTCACATGACCTTTTCTACATCTCTGCAACAAATAATTCTATTTACTTCATATAATCGAGAAAAAATTAACAGAAATAGTCTTATTACTTGCTTCCTTGTTAGTAGAAGCGAAACAAGGGAGTACCATAGGTTAAGGTGATAGTCAAAAGCTGGTTGTATGTGACTGAAGTTCCTTTGTTTGCATGTATGGACAGAAGTTGACAAGTTCTTGAATGAGAAAAGTATGTTTTCCAAAGCTGAAACAAAAACAAAAAATATCTCAAAAACGATCAACTCCACGAAAAAAATGTATATAACATAAATTAGGTGTTTTAACGTGCTCTACAGTTTTAGTGGTAAGCTTTTGTCCATCTCTTACGGTTTAGCAGTTATGCAAAATTTCGTAAAATTCATGCATAATAAAGTAGTCTTCAGAGGCTATTCCCAGAAAATTCATGATATACATTTTATTTGTCAGGTAAACATCTTTAATATACGATAGAGCCATCATTAGAGCCATTTTTAAGAAAATCAAAATTTTCAAAAAAAGTTCCTTGTAAAGGGTAGTTGGGGGTGGGGGATTTTCTTGAAAATCTTACTTAAATATCAACTTTGGTATTCAACGGTCTTTTCGTTTTTGAGCTATGCTGTCCACAGACACACACACGGACCTTTTTCCAAAAAATGTTTTTTTTTTTGATTCAGGGGGACCCAAAACATGTATTTGCGGTGAAATCTCGGTACGTGTACAGAAGGTATAAAAGTAAAGTCTAAACCTATAATTTTATTGGGCATTCTAGAAGAGTTGAAGGATTATTTTGCATGTCTCGTTAATATGGGCATCAGGTAATCAAATTTACTCCTCCCACCCAGCATCGGTACTCTATATGATTGTCCTGGAAAACAACTCGGAGACAACAAAATAAACTAATGAACAATGTTATGACCGTTGAGATCTGAAGGGGTGTTTCGGATACCGCCTCTTTGAAGTCACAAGTAAACGCTACACCAGGCCTCAGGAGCTTGCACAACATTGGCTTACCCACTCCACTGGGCCTGTTTAGCCATGTGCATGACAAATAACATTTCGTTGAGGATGATACATTATAACGGTAGATACAAATTTTGCGGAGAATTGGAAATTGATTATTTCTGGTTCAGAATGGTAAAAATGTTAATTGTTTGTTTTCTAAACACGGACATTTTTACAGAAATTATTTTTTACTTTCTCTACACGTACTATGTACATAGTGTATAGAGACGATATTGCATTCCAAATATCGATACCAAGATTTCAGCGGAAATACATGTTTTGGTTCCCCCTAAATCCAAAAAAAAATTGGAAAAAGTACGTGTGTGTGCGTGTGTGTGTGTGTGCATAGCTCAAAAACGAAAAACCGTTGTATTTTCGAAGGATGCGACACGAAGATTTTCAAGAAAATCTTCCCACCTTTACATGGAACTTTTTTCGAAATGTGTATTTCCGATGATATCTCATCGAATTTCTGAGTGGAGTACAATACATTCTCTATACACTATGTATATAGTACATTTAGAGAAAGCAAAAACATACTAAAAGTATTGTTTATGGACCAATGTTTTTTTTTCTTTAGAGTTGAATTTTGAGCATTTTTGGGGGGTGAGGAAGGGTCTTTGCTTAAATTTACTCAATTTACCCCTCATCCACCAAACCAATTTACCCCTCATCTACCAATCACTTGAGTAAATAAATTAGTAAATAAAATTTGGTTTGGCAACCTTCACCATTTAACCCTTTTAGCTATTTGGTATTCTTGATATCATTAAAATGCATACAGATAGGTAATCTACTGCAAAACTATGACCAAGGAAGTAACTTTCTGAATTAACTGACACAAATATCAAAGAGGCTGAAGCTGTACCAGTTTGCTTCTGTCTGAAAGTTCTTTTACATTTCCAAACAACTTTACTCCCTAGAGAGCAGGAGAGGCAAGCGTGTTTTACCAGAGAATTACATGCAGTAAACATGAGAGCCTTTCCTGACGACATACGCCGAACGCTCATACATCATACACCTACACTTTCATTCTGCCAGGATGATAAAGTGCTAGAAACTCTTCTCCTCCTGGTCCATCCCTTTGGATTATTCTTTTTTACGCAAAAGCAAATTCTTCTGTGAAGGTTTTCACTTTCAAATGTGTGCAATTTTACTTTTCCTTCTTCCTGCCCGAGTAAGGGTGCGATCTGAATCCAATTGCAGGCAAATACTATTATCCACCACACCACGAACAATTTCACCTGCGGCCCATTCGAACGATTACGTTTCGCGAAGAATCGAAAGTCTTTCTCGAAATGAATCATGAGAAGAGAAAGAGAAACAAGAGGGCATGTATCCGAAAGAATGGGTCACGAGAGAATTGCGGTTTTGCTCTTCCTTCGTTTTGCTTCGTTTCGTTTCTTTGAATTCGCTTTGGTTCATTTGGTTATAAGGGCCTGCAAGTTTCGCGCTGCCAGAGACTTTTGGAATCACTTGCAGTTATTAGAGTACGGCAATTAGGAAGATAAAACAGAAATGTAAGGTAATTAAGATTTTGTTTTTACTTACGCACCGTTAAAAAGGCAGTGACACAAAAAAAAATGAGTTTTATTTATGGACGCTCTTTAACTGCTGTGGTTCTCAGCATCTCTTTCTATACTGGGCAAGAAAGATCGCTCAGAGGTCTCTTTTATCAGGCTTCGAAACATTTAATGCATCAGAGTCCCGGTAATTGCCCAGAAAAAAAATCTATACACCTCTGCAACAAATTATTGTTAAAAAGCTTATGTTTCTATGTACTAATGGAGAAAAAGATAGTCTTATTACTTGCTTCCTTGTAAGTAGAAGCGAAATAAGGGAGTACCATAGGTTAAAGTGACCAAAGTTCCTTTGTTTGTATGGACAGGAGTTGACAAATTCCTGTATGAGAGAAGTATACGTTTTTTAAAGTTGAAACCAACAACAAGGAATATCTCAAAACGATCAACTCCATGACAAAAATGTACATAGCATAAATTGTGTGTTTTAACGTGTTCTACATTTTTTGTGTGGTAAGTTTTTGTCTATTTCTGTTTTAGCAGTTGTACAAAATTCCGTAAAATTCATCCAGAATAAGGTAGTTTTCAGAGGCTATTCCTAGAAAATTCAAGTTATACATTTTATTTGCCAGGTAAAATATCTTTAATATACAATATTTTAATCAAAAATCATTACAGTCATTTTTGAGAAAATCAAAATGTAAAGAGTATTTGGGGTGGAGTCATTTTCTTGAAAATCTTCGTGTCGCATCCCTGGAAGATAGCAAACTTAAAAACCAAGTGTAAGGTGTGTATGTGTATTCAAACTGCAGCCGTGGGCTTATTGTACGTCACACCCCTAGAGGAAGGATGAGTGAATTTCGGAGAGCGGCCAACATCGGGACAAGGAAAGAGCCGTCATGGAGGGTCCATAACAATTCATAAGCAGCTCATCTCGACGCGGGGAACGCCCGGAGCCCGTGGATCAGTGCACTTGAGTCCGTAAATAACCATTAACACTATCCCACCGCAGACAGCTGTATTTAGTGAGCGCAGTCACCTCCACGGAATGACACCTAAACTGCAGTCCTCGTCGACACTTATAACCCTGAAAGAAGCCGGGTTAGATGAAATGAAGATAAAATAATAATAGCATTCGTCTAGCGACCTGGTAAACCCTCGAAAAACCCAAGTGTCAGAGAGGTCAGCCGCGGGAAACCGATCCACGAACTCCCGAGTGCCAGTTCCAGACGAAACCACTGAGCCACCTGGGTCGGTAGTGTGAGCTGAGTGGTCACTCACTCAGGACCATAAATAATAATGCTCAGGCTTCGATAGATCGATAATTTGTCTTTTACGGAACGAGCACTGACTGTGAAATCTGTGGTTACTTTCTCTATCGCGTATGTACAATGTACATATTAGGTAAGGCAGACTAATTTCACCCAAAAATTTGATACCGAGATCTCAACGAAAATACATGTTTTGAAGATCCTGAATCCAAAAAAAATGTTTTTTCGGAAAAAGTGTGCGTGTGTGTGGATGTGGGTGTGGGTGGACACTTGAACTCAAAAACGAAAGTAGGTTAAATACCAAACTTGGCATTTAAGTTTAGTATCCCCAAGGATATTACACGAAGATTTCAAAAAACAACCCCCCATCCCACACTACCTTTTACGTGGCACATTTTTTAATTTTAAATTTTCTAAAAAGTGGTTCTAACGATTTTATGTAAGGATATTTACACAACAAATAAAATGTATATTCTGAATTTCGTGGAAATAGCCCCTCTACATTCTGAATGCTTTATCTCCATTTGAGATATTTCCTGATATTGGTTTCAGTTTTAAAATACTTAATCTTCTCTCAAACGGGAAGCCCTCGTCCGTTTCATGCCTCCTTTGTTTTACTCTTGGCCTTGGAAAGAAAACCGCATTGCAATGACAATCGCATAGCAAACAGCATTTAAAAATTTTGGCCATCGCTTAAGCCTATCGCATCCCCTTCCATTTATAAGCAGTTAAGCAATAAAATCATTTGTAGTATTCCTTATCTTGATTGGCATTACGTAGATAAAAGGATATCCCTTTTTAAAAACGGTTTTGTGTACAGAGATGAGTAGATTTTATGTGAATGGAACACATTAGATTTCCTTTATGTTTTCTTTTTAACGCCCAGTTTCGCTTGAATACATTAACATAGGGTCTGCCATTGTCTTCTAAAATTTAATTTGCTTTCCCTTCAGTTTTTACTTCCAAGACTTCTCTTAATTGTGTGGCAAATAAGATTAAGTTAATTCGGTTTGACATCTTTCTCTTCTAATGTGATTAATTCTGATTCCAAGCAATTAAGTGTTGCCACCTACAGTATTTTTACTTTCTCTAGCGCGTAAGTATATACAATGTACATAGTAGCTAGAGAAGGCGTTGTATTTCACCCTGATATTCACCGAAAATAGGTATATGTTTTGAGGTCCCCTGAATCCAAAAAGGAATGTTTAGTTACTCTAGCACATGAGTGCATACAATGTACATAATATGTTTCAGAAGGTACTGCATTCCACCCAAAAAAAATCTATCGAGATTTCACCGGAAACATTATCTTTTGAGATCCCCTGAGTCCGAAGAAAAGCATTTTTAGATAAGGACAGGGTGTATGTGTGTGTCTGAGATTTTCTAGGAAAATCCCCGCACCAGGAACCACCCTTTACATGCAAACATTTTGAACATTGTGGTTTTTTCAAAAATAGCTAACGATTTTGATTAAAATGCCGTATATTATAAATATCATCAAAAATAAAATGTATATTTTGAGCTTTCTGAGAATAGCCGCTAAAGAGCTCTTTCTTATGGACGAGTTCTGTAGAATTTTGCATAAGGGTTAAACCGCAAGAGATACAATACACACAAAAAAATGTAGATTTCATTAAAGCACACAATTTATGTCATACGTTTTTTCCACAGCGTTGACCATTTCGAAATATCTCTATATATTGGCTTCACTTTTAAAATATTTACTTTTTTCTCTCACACGGGAATTTATCAACGCCTAACCATATAAAGAAACGAATTTAACCAGCTTTAAGAAGATTCGACTATCGCTTTAGCCTACTGTAATCTCTTATTTCTCGTCTATTTACAAGGAAATAAGTAATAAGAGAGAGTGTGTGTGTGTGTGTGTGTGTGTGTGTGTGTGTGTGTGTGTAACACCATATTTCAAAAACAATCTGTTAAATTCCAAGTTTAATATTAAAATTTAACATCCAAGAATTCGACACGAAGGTTTTCAATATAATCTCCCCCAACCGAAAGTTTATTGAAATATTTTCGAACAATTTGTTTCTCTCAAAAATGGCAGTGACAATTTTGATTCAAATGCCATCTTTTTACTTTCTCTACACGTGCTATGTACATATAGAATAGAGAAGGTATTGTATTGCACCCAAAAATTCGATACAGAAATTCACCGGAAACACATGTTTTGGGTCCCCCTAAATACAAAAATAGCATTTTTGGAATAAGGTTCGTGTGTGTGATATGTGTACGTGTGTATGTGGAAAGCATAGCTCAGAAACGAAAATACCAATAAATACCAATCTTGATCTTTAAATGAAGATGTGCGAAGATTTTCAAGGAAATCCCCCCCCCCCCACCACCAACGTAGAAAAAATTTCAAAATGTTTGATTTACTCAAAGATGTCTAACGATTTTGATTAAAATCTGTTACATTAAAGATATTTACATGACAAATATAATGTATATCTTGAATCTTCTGGGAATAGCCTCTGAAGGCAAGTTTATTCTGGATGAATTTTGCATAATTGGTAAACCATAAGAGATTTCCTTGCAAGTCATCATAGAGAACCACTCTTAAAAATTTCACTATCAATTTATCTAAGTGTATTTCCTTATTCATCTTGTACATACAAGGAAAGATGCAATGAAATATTTCTATTAAAGTTTCTCAATTAACATAAAATAGATAGAAGAATAAGTTTTCAACGGTCTATTTGACGCAGAAGTCATGTGAGCGGAACGCACATGATCTTTACTTTCTCTACACGTGTTATTTACACAGTGTATAAAGTATTGCATTCCACCCAAAAATTCGATACCGAAATTTCACCGGAAATATATGCTTTAGAGTCCCCTGTATCAAAAAAAAAAAAAGTATTTACAGAAAAAGGTCCAAGTGAGTGTGTGTGTGTGTGTGTGTGTGTGTGTGTGTGTGTGTGTGTGTGTGTGTGTGTGTGTGTGTCCGTGAACATGATAACTCAAAAAGGAAAAGTCGGTAGAATACCAAACTTTGTATTTAAGTTTAGTATCATCCAGGGATACGACACGAAGATTTTTAGAAACATTCCCCCACTCTAAAGTACCCTTTGCATGGAACATTTTTCGAAAATTTTGATTTTCTAAAAAATGGCTCTTAACGATTTTGATTAAAACATAGTACATTAAATATATTTACCTGAAAAATAAAATGTATATTTTGAAGTTTCTGGGAATAGCCTCTGAAGACTACATTATTCTGGGTGAATGTTACGGAATTTTTCATAACTGCTAAACCGTAAGAGACAAAAACTTACCACACAATAAATGTAGAGCACTTTAAAACACACAATTTATGTTATACATATTTTTTTCGTGGAATTGCTTGTTTTTGAGATATTCCTTGTTTTTGATTTCAGCTATGAAAAACATACTTTTCTCATACATGAATTTGTCAACTCCTGTCCATTCAAACAAAGGAAGTTCAGTCACATAGCAACCATCACTTTAACCTTATTTCGCTTCTACTTTGAAGGAGGCAAGTAATAGACTATTTCTGCCAGTTTTTTTCTCGATTACCATGAAGTAAATAGAAGCATAAGCATTTTAACAATACATTTTCGCAGAGATGTAGTCATGTGAATGGAACACATCAGATTTTTATTGCTATAGCCTAGAACCTGAAAGGGTAAAATGATTATTTTCCATATGGACATATTACGTCACCTTAATAGTGTCACGTCAGTTCCTTGATCCGGCCGTCAAGGCTAATACCATTTTCTTGGCTCTAAAATATGGAGGGCAGACTTGAGGGTCGTGAAATCACTTGGTCGTCACTGGAGCCATTCTTCGGTCGGAAATGCGATGAAACTGTTTGACAAAGCGGCACCTAGGTGGATAAATCACATACCACATTTCCCCTGGAGATGGTGCCCTTGATGGATGAGGTGGGGCGACGTGTGAAAAAAAAAAGTGAGGATCCAATCTATTCCTCAGTAAGATCGTGCGGCAAGTGTGAATGAATGACCCACGGGTCCTCTCTCTAGTTTATGTAACTTCTGAGAAGAAATAACTATTCATAAAATCTGATGTGTTCCATTCACATTACTTTCTATACATCTCGGCAACAAATTATTGTTAAAAAACGTATACGTCTATTTACTTCATACTAATCGAGAAAAAATTAGCAGAAATAGTCTGTCTACTTGCTTCTATGCAAGTAGAAGCGAAATAAGGGAGTACCATAGGTTAAAGTGATGGTCAAAAGCTGGTTGTGTTGTGACGGAAGTTCCTTTGTATGTATGGATAGGAGTTGACAAATTCCTGTACGAGAAAAGTATGTTTTTCAAAGCTGAAACCAAAAACAAGGAATACCTCAAAAACGATCATCTCCACGTAAAAGATATATAACAAACTGTGTATTTTAACTTGTTCTATATGTTTTTGCGTTTTAAGTTCTTTTCCATCCCTTACGGTTTAGCAGTTATGCAAAGCTCCGTAAAATTCATCCAGAATAAAGTAGTCTTCAGAGGCTATTCCCAGATAATTCAAGATATACATTTTATTTGTCAGGTAAATATCTTTAATATATGATATTTTAATCAAAATCGTTAGAGCAATTTTTTAGAAAATCAAAATGTTCGAAAAAAGTTCCATTTAAAGGGTAGTTTGAGGCGGGGGGAGATTTTTCTCAAAAGCTTCGTGTCGCATCTCTGGAAGATACTAACCTTAAATGCTAAGTTTGGTATTTTACCGACTTTTCGTTTTCAAGTTATCGTGTTAACAGACACGGACACAAAACATATATTTCCGCTGAAATCTCGGTATCGAATTTTTTGGGTGGAATGCAATACCTTCTCTATATATTATGTACGTGTAGAGGATGTAATAAAAGGTACCTTGTAAGAGATACTGATGAACGATTAAAGGCGCCCTTAAATAAAACGACGGTTGGAGAAGTAAAGTCAGAGAAAAAAGTTTAATACCATAGCGGAATTTGATTCCTGGATGTCCTGATTAGGTCCAGTTTCTCTAACCAACTGATTCATATTTTCCTCGGGTAGTCACAAGGAATAGTGACATACTAGTAAAAAGCTATACCCAGAAAATTCAAAATGTACATTTCGTTTGTCAAAACGAATCTTAAAAATCTGATGTATTCCATTCATAGACGTTCTCAACCTCACTACAATGAATTATTGTTATAAAGTTTCTTCTTCTATTTACTCAATGCCAATCGAGAGACTAAATCGACAGTTAAAACTTTTAGAAGCTGGTTGCTATGTGATTGAAGTACCTTTGTTTGTACGGACAAGAGTTGAGAAATTCCCGCATGAGAAAATCATTACTTTAAAGCCTGAAACTAATATCAAGGTATGTTCTCAAAAACTGTCAACCTCACGAAAAAAAATGCTTATAACATAAATTGTGTGTTTTAACCAACTCTTCATTTTTTGTGTGTTAAGTTTTTGTGCATCTCTTACGGTTTACCATTTATACAAAAGTTATCCAGAAGGAAGAGGTCTTCAAGAGATTTTTCATTTTCATAAGCATATCCTAAACATATGGTATTTTAATCAAAATCGTTAAGTCATTTTTGGGAAATCAAAGTTTTCGTTAAATATTCCATGTATGGTTGGTTTACGGGGGGGGGATTTTCTTCAATATTTTTGTTTTGCATTCTTGGAAGATAATAAACTTAAATACCAAGTTTGGTATTTTACCAACTTTTTGTTTTTGGGTTATCGTGTTCAAAGACACACGGACAGACACATAGGGGATCTTAAAACGTGTATTTTCGATCAGTATGGAACTTTTGGTTGGAATACAATAGCTTCTCTATACACTATGTAGTATATGAACGTGTAGGGAAAGTATTTTTTTTTTGTACACGGCACCCTAAAACGTGTATTTTCGGTGAAGTCTATACCTCCACTTTTTTGGTTGCAATGAAACCTTCTCTATTATGTAACTAGTACTTGCAGAGAAAGTAAAAAACGATTTTCATTTTTTGACCGATTGTAGTCAACCTTTCACTTAGACATTTGGCACCGAATTCATTCAAAGAATTAAAATTGGCATGTCATCTAAATCGATTCCTTGCACGGTTGTAACAACTGTATAAAACTTTTTATTTCTTTCTCTATATGTACTATGTACATAGTGTGTAGAGAAGGTATTGTATTGCACCCAAAAATTCGATACCGAGATTTCACAGGATTTTTAGAGAAATGTCCGTGTGTGTGTCTGTGTGGTGTGTCTGTGGGCAGTATAGCTCAAAAATGAAAAGACCGTTAAAAACCAAATTTAGTACTAAAGTTTGAAATCTTCCAAGGATTTGACACGAAGATTTTCAAGAAGATCCCCCACACCAAACTACCCTTTACATGAAAAAAAGTTGAAAATATTGATTTTCTTAAAAATGGCTCTAACGATTTTATTTAAAATCTCGTATATTTAAGATATTTACTTGACAAATAAAATGTTTATCTTGAATTTTCTGGGAATACTCTCTGAAGACTACTTTATTCTGACTGAATTTTACGGACTTTTGTATAACTGCTAAACAGTAAGAGATGGACAAAAACTTACCACACAGAAAACGTAGAGCATTTTAAAACACAAAAGTTATGCTATTTACATTTTTTCGTATAGTTGATCGTTTTTAAGATATTCCTTATTTTTAGTTGCAACTTTGAAAAACACGTTTCTCATACAGGAATTTTTCAGCTCCTGTCCATACAAACAAAGGAACTTTAGTCACATAGCAACCAGCTTTTGACTATCACTTTAACCTTTGATACTCCCTTATTTCGCTTCTACTTACAAGGCAGCAAGTAATAAGACTTTTTGCTAATGCTTTCTCAATTAGCATGAAATAAATAAATAGAAACATAAGCTTTTTTAAAATAATTTGTTGCAGAGATGTAGAGAAAGTCATGTGAATGGCACACATAAGATTTTTCTCCCTTACGGACTCAGGTTTTGTTTTCAGTATCTAAGGAGCGCCGTCATTAAGGTCATTAGCGGCAGAAGCATTGCAGTACGGCTTATTCCTCCGTTTTAGCTCATTTTAACAAAATCCCGGCTATTAAGTCTGCGTCACTTTCTCGAGCGAAAATTCTTTGGCATCTTACTCGCGTGGTCCTGAAGATATATCTCCATTTCCACAGCAGACGCTGGAAAATCCATAGCTATTTCTCATTGCCTGGAAAAGGCAAAGCGTGTATCAGAAAGGAACTTTATTGTTATTTGCTTTTTCTAATACAGGAAAACCATTATTGGTAGAAGGACCTCCACCGCACGTTGGAAAGTCGTACAATTGAGCAAACAGAGGTATAAGGTCCCTAGATACATACTCCGATGTGAACTCAAAACAGCTCCACTAGCACCACCATTTCTTATTACGTTATCTACCACGCATCTGTAGTAAGTAATGAAAAAACATATTCGATATTGATATTTTATCAGTCATAGAGATTCTGTAGTTAAACGATCTCAAAAAATCTGATCCATTCACATGATTTTCTCTACATCTCTAATTATTGCTAAAAAGCTTATGCTTCTATTTACTTCATGCTAATCAAGAAATATTAGCAGAAATAATCTTATTACTTGCTTCCTTGCAAGTATAAGCGAAATAAGGGAGTGCCATAGGTTAAAGTGAGAGTCAAAAGCTGGTTGCTATGTGACTGAAGTTCATTTGTATGGTCAGGAGTTCACAAATTCCTGAATGAGAAAAGCTGAAGTTTTTTCAAAGCTGAAACTAAAAACAAGGAATATCTTAAAAACGATGTACTCCACGAAAAAAATGATTAGGTATAACATAAATTGTGTGTTTTAATGTGCTCTACATCTTCTCTGTGTTAAGTTTTTGTTCATTTCTTATGGTTTAACAGTTATACAAAATTTCGTAAAATTCATCCAGAGTAAAGTAGTCTTCGGAGGATTTCCACAGAAAATTCAAATTATACATTTTATTTAGCAATTAAATATTTTATATATAAGACAATTTCATCAAAATCGTTAAAGCCATTTTTAAGGAAATCAAAATGTTCAAATTTTTTTTCCATATAAAGGGTAGTTGGGGGTGGGGGGATTTTCTTGAAAATCGCCGTGTCACATCCTTGGAAGATATCAAGCATAAATACCAAGTTTGGTTTTTAATGCTCTTTTCGCTTTTGAGCTGTGCTGCCCATAGACACATACACACACACACACACACATACACATACAGACACACGGACATTTTTCTAAAAATGCTTTTTTTGGATTAAGGGGTCTCAAAGCATATATTTCCGGTGAAATCCCGGTATTGAATTTTTGGGTGCAATGCAATACCTTCTCTATACACTATGTATATATAGTACATGTAGAGAAAGTAAAAATCTAATGTGTTCCATTTAAATGCCTTTGCTACATCTTGGAAACAAATTATGTGGTGTAATGCTAATAATTTGATTTTAATTGTTCAAAAACGGAGACATTACATTTTAACTTAAGAAGAATAAATTCAGATGACCATAAAACAGTGAAATTTCTAGGTTTGCATGTCGACTCAAATTTGTGCTGGCAAACTCATGTTACGTATGTAAAAAGTAAGTAAGGATTTCTTCATGTTACGAATACTTAAGAACAATATTAATGTAGAATCTTTAATTGCAGCCTGTTATAGACACATTCATAGCCATCTGAATTATGAACTTTTGCTCTGGGGTAACCACGCTTCAGCACACGAGTTTTTATTTTACAGGAGAGAGCTTTAAGATTCACCCAGGACTCATTGTAAACCACTTTTTATTCAATCTGCTATTCTTACTTTACCATGTGTGTACGTTCTAGCCTGCCTCTCGTATGTCAACAAAAATGTTAATGATTTAACTGCCTGTGACAATATACATAATTACCCAATATGAAAGAACTCAAATGTTTATATACCTAAAAGTAAATATAGTGTAAAATTCAACTTTTTAACTCCTTACCTATACATATAAGACGTCTTTCGTTTCAGAGCTTCAAGAGGAGGCTCAGATCAACATTGATAGTAAACCCTCTGTATACTGTAGACGAGTTTTATAATATAAATATGTGACGACAGATTGTATAATTGATGTATGTAGTTTACTGAGGAAGTCGTGAATATTTGTATTGAATAGAGTAATAAACGATCTGTCTGTCTATTGTTAAAAACTTATTCTTCTATCTACTTGATGCTAATCGAAATAAACATTAGCGGAAATGGTATTGTAAGTAGAAATAAAGGAATATACTAGGCTAAACCGACAGACAATTGTTTTAAAACCTGGCCGCTACGTGGATGAAATCCATTTCTTTGCATAGCCAGGAGTTCACAAATTTCCGAATATGTAAAGTTAAAGTATTTTAAAAGTGAAGTCAATAACAAGGAATACCTAAAAATGGTCAACTCCACGAGAAAAAGTATATAACAAATTGCGTGTGTTAATGAGATCTACATTTTTACTTTCTCTATACGCACTATGTGCATAGTGTATAGCGAAGATATTGCACTCCACCCAAAAATTCGATACCGAGATTTCACCAGAAATATGTTTTAGGGTCCCTTATATCCCAAAAAAGCATTTTTACAAAAAGGTTCGTGTCTGTGTGTGTGTGTGTGTGTGTGTGTGTGTGTGTGTGTGTGTCCGAGAACATGATAACTCAAAAACCAAAAGTCGGTAAAATACCAAACTTGGTATTTAAATTTAGTATCTGCCAGGGATGCGACACGAAGATTGTGAGAAAAATCCCCCCACCCTAAACTACCCTTTACATGGAGCTTTTTTCAAAAATTTTGATTTTCGCAAAAATGGCTCTTACGATTTTAATTAAAATATCATATATTAAAGATATTTACCTAACAAACAAAATATATAAATTGAACTTTCTGGGAATAGGCTCTGGAGACTACTTTATTCTGGAAGAATTTTACGGAATTTTCATAACTGCTTAACCGCAAGACTTAGATAAAAACTTACTACACAAGAAATGTACAGCACGTTAGAACACACAATTTATGTTATATACAATTTTTGTCGTGGAGTTGATCGTTTGAGATTTTCATTGTTTTTGGTTTCAGCTTTGAAAAACTTACTTTTCTCATATAGGAATTTGTCAACTCCTGTCCATATAAACAAAGGAACTTCAGTCACATAGCAACCAGCTTTTGACTATCACTTTAACCTATGGTACTCCCTCATTTCGCTTCTACTTACAAGGAAATAATTAATAAGACTATTTCGAGTAGTAGGAAGTAAATAGAGGCATAAGCTTTTTAACAATAATTTGCTGTAGAGAAAGTCATGTGAATGGTACACGTCAGAGTTTTTTGTGTAGTACAGTTTACCAGTTATACAAAATTCATCCAGAATAAAGAGGTTTTCGGAAGCTATTCCTTGAAAAACAAGACTGAAGAACCCAACAAGCCGAAGCAAATTTGAATGATATAATAAAATGTAATGGTAATAATAATAATAATAATAATAATAATAATAATAATAATAATTGGAATTGCTCTTTAACTAGACCTGCAAGTTTAAAAACAGTGAAAAACAACTACCTACATCTATTGTCACGTGAGCAATTGAGAGGTGCTTGGAAACAATGTAATTCGGAGTTTTATTGGGAAGGATATTTCTTTAGTTTGGATTAATTGCCATATTGGCTAAATTATAGAAATGCTCTTTCTTTGCTGATGTATGGGTACAGCATGCAACTTATTTCAAGAATATCGTGGGTTGCCACTTCCTGCGAAACCCCAGTGGACTTACTATGACATCTGTTGTCTACGTGCAGAATTTGCATGGCGCTGAGCTGATGTGTCCTTCAGGATGTTCAAGACCAATTAGAAAGCTAGTTTCTGGTTGGCAAAAGTAATTCAAACATCGGGCGTTGTCTCGCCTTATGTGGGCATATTGACGCCATGATGGTTGATAGCCTATATAGGCAGCCTCAGATCATCGAAGTGGGGTCGTTTGTCTCGAGGAAGTGTTGGGGGACTCCACGCCAGTTGCACCAAAGAATTGCACCACTCAGCTGACCACGTTACATAGACAGATCTTTCTGTCATGTCAACTCTGCTTATTGGTGCTAAGATTAAATAAAATGGGTCAATAGTTTTTGCCAAAAGGACTTCTCCTTTACTATAATGGATAACATCAAATTTATTTTCTGTTCTTTGGGCAAATTAAGAATCACTATCTTCAATTATAAAAATCACATCGATTTCCTTCGGCTATTCTCGAGACTCGTCGGCTGTACCAGTACGAATTCGACTACGATGACGACCACCACCACTAATAACAATAACAATAATAATAATGACAAGAAAGTGTAGGTGTGACCATCACAAATTTGAGTAGAGAAGAGCCTTAAAGTGTAGACAGTTCTGGTTTGCTAGCTGTATCTGCTTCAAGTAAAATATTGGCAGACGAGCGAGCTTATGAAAGCGCAGGTCCCCTTCACGTTACAGTTATTAGCACCTTGGTGTGAAGGCATTAACCCGACAGAGCGAGGGAAAAGAAGGAAGTGATAGGGATGTGATCAACTTTAATGAAAATTCCAGCACCACATACCTACCGTTCGCGGAGCGATCTTCACATCCATAAATTTATATAACGCGACTCGGCTCTTTGTGGTCAAAGAACAGTAGGCTGCTTCCCCCCACGTAAACAAGAATGTTGAGCCCTCTAGCCATTGATTCTGACAAAAATGCCATCCGAAATTCTTTGCCAAACTTGAGAAGTAACCCTTGCATATTACACAAAAGAATAAGAATCACTCGTTCAAAGACTTGTACTTTCTGAAAATATTAACGATTTCAGACTGTTTTTCAAGAGATTTTTTTCCCTAGAGCTTCCCTGAAGAATTTCACTCGTATTTCAAAAACTACAAAAAGTAATTTTCCATTAATCCAAAATATAATATTGTAAAACATGTTTATTTAAACTCCCACACTCCTACCGACCTCTTCTGCACTCAGTTGTCGACTGCACTCTTAGACGTCGCTGTCAAACCTGGCCTCTCCGGGCCTTGGCTGTCCTGATTTTGTATAACAAAAAACTTCAATAACTGCGCAAAGGCGCACAAAAAGTGTTTTTCTTTGGGGTCATTGTTGCACGATGCACTATTGTGGGTGGACTTATGTGCGCTGCAAGTCACTACAGTAGTTCCTTCATCAGATTCGACTTGCAGTTGGTGCCCTCATACTAATGCAGTTACAACAGTGTCTCAAAGGGGTTAAACAGTTTTCCTGCAAGGTAATTCTTGATGTTCTTGGTGTCTTACTGAGGAATTGCGTACCCTCTGGACACTTTGTGAAGAAACCCCAAAAAATACCTCTTCCCTCTGTCTGACACGAGGAGGAATACGTGCAATGACACAATACTTTTTTATGAACTTAGATTAGCACTTGTTTTATTATCTTTTATTTTCTTAATTAGAGGCTATTCATTATTTCATTTTTACTTTCTCTACACGTACAATGTGTGTATATATATAGAGTAGGTATTGTATTCGATACCGAGATTTCATGGAAATATATGCTTTGAGACCTCCTGAATCCAAAAAGAGCATTTCTAGAAAAAAGTCCGTCAGTGATAGTGTGGGGGGAGGCAACATAGCTCAAAAAACGAAAAGACCGTTAAATACCAAGCAAAATGTCTTCCAAGGATGTGACACGAAGATTTTCAAGGAAATCCCCTCCACACTCAACTACCCTTTACATGGAAAAAATGACGAAAATTTTGGTTTTCTCAAAAAGGTTTCCAACGACTTTGATTAAAATCTCATATATTTAAGATAGTTACATTACAAATAATGTATATCTTGAATTTTCTGGGAATAACCTATGAATTCTGGATGAATTTTACGGAATTTTGCAACCGTGAGAGGTATACAAAAACTTACAACACAAGAAATGTAAACCTCTTTAAAACACACAATTTATGTCTCACATTTTTTCATGGGTTTGACCGTTATCGCGACATTCCTTGTTTTTAGTTTCCGTTTTAAAATACTCTAAATTTTCTCATACAAGAACTTTTAAACTTCTGGCCACGCAAAGAAACGGATTTCAACCCCATAGCAACATATTTTAAAACATTTGATTGTCGGTTTTAGTCTAGCGCATTCCCTTTTTTTCTTCCTACTTATAAGGAACTGAGTAAAAAGACAGTTTCTGTTAATGGTTAACTCGATTAGCATGAAGTAAATAGAAGAATAAGCTTATTAGCAATAAATTGTTACAGAGATATAGGGAATGACATATGAATGGAACACATCTGGTTTTTACTTTCTCTAGCCCCATATGTACAATGTACATTGGGATAGAGAAGGTATTGTAATGCACCCAAAAATTCGATACCGAGATTTCACCGGAAATATATGTTTTGGGGTCCCGAGTCCGAAAAAAGCATTTTTAAAAAAAGGTCCGCGCGTGTGTGTCTGAGGACAGTATAGCCCCAAAACAAAAAGACCGTTAAATACCAAACTTGGTATTTAAGTTTAGTATCTTCCAAGGATGCGACACGAAGATTTTCAAAAAAAATCCTCTTACCACAAACTACCCTTTACATGGAAAAATTTCGAAAATTTTGATTTTCTTAAAAATGACTAACGATTTTGATTAAAATCCCGTATAATAAAGCTATTTATGTCCGAAATAAAATGTATATCTCGACATTTTTGGGAATAGCCTCTGAACACCTCTTTATTCTAGATGAATTTTGCTGAATTTTGCTTAACTGCTAAACAGTAAGACATAGAAAAAAAAACGTACTACACAAAAAATGTACCTCGTGACAAAACCCACGGTTTTTTTCCTTTACATTTTTGTTGTGGAGGTAACCGTTTCCGAGATATTCCTTGTTATTGGTTTTAATTGTGAAGTAAAACTTTTCTCACGCAGGAAGTGTCCGTTTTTCTTTTGTTCTACTCCTGGCGAAGCAAAGTAGTGATTTGCAATGACAATCGCATAACGATAGCTTTTAAAGCATTTGACAATCACTTTAGCATAGTGCATTCCCTTATTCTCTTCTACTTATAAGGAACTAAGTAATAAAATTCTGCTAACACTTATTACTTTCTCCATACGCACTATGTACATAGTGTATAGAGAAAGTATTGCACTCCACCAAATAATTCGATACCGAGATTTCACCGGAAATATATGTTTTAGGGTCCCCAATATCCAAAAAAAAGCATTTTCACAAAAAGGTCCGAGTGTGTGTGTGTGTGTGTGTGTGTGTGAGTGTGTGTGTGTGTGTGTGCGTGTCCGTGTCTGTGAACACGATAACTCAAAAACGAAAAGTAGGTAAAATACTAAACTTGGTATTTAAGTTTAGTATCTTCCAGGGATGAGACACGAAGATTTTGAGAAAAATCCCCCCACCCCCAACTACCCTTTACATGGAACTTTTTTCGAAAATTTTGATTTTCTTAAAAATGGCTCTAACGATTTTGATTAAAATGTTGTATATTAAAGATATTTACCTGACAAATAAAATGTATATCTTGAATTTTCTGGGAATAGCCTCTGAAGAGTAGTTTATTCTGGATGAATTTTACTAAATTTTGATAACTGCTAAACCGTAAGAGATGGACAAAAACTTACTGCACAAAAAATGTAGAACACATTAAAACACACAATTTATGTTGTATACATTTTTTTCGTGGAGTTCGTCATTTTTGCGACATTCCTTATTTTTGGTTTCTGATGTGAAAAACGTATACCTTTCTCATATTTTCACTTGTCAACTCCTATCCATATAGACAAAGGAACTTCATTGACATATCAACCAGCTTTTGACTATCACTTTAACCTACGGTTTCCCTTATTTCGCTTCTACTTACAAGGAAGCGAGTAATTAGACTATTTCTACTATTTTTTCTGATTAGCATAAGGTAAATAGAAGTATAAGCTTTTTAAGAATTATTTGTTGCAGGTATATGGAGAAAGTCATGTGAATGGTGCACATCAGATTTTCTTGATTAGCATTGTGTATAAAGAAGAATAGTCTTTTTAGGAGTTTTGTAGAGCAGCTAGAGAAAGTCATGCGAGTGTTATACATAAGATTTTTCAGTTTTATACTATTAAACACATACACACATATCCACCCCACGTGCATACTTTCAGACTCTGTGAGGGAAATAGAATGAATCGGATTAAAGAGAAAAACCCCACCGCGCATGGATGAAATGCCAGAACGCTGACCATTCGAGCGCAGAGCCAGTCAAAACCTAGAACGGCCCGGGTTCGATCCCAAACTACCGCATATGAAATTTGTGGTGGACAAAACGGCGCAGGAGCGTGGTTTCTCCAGGTTCTACGGTTTTCCCCGCCATCGCATTCCACCGGTGCTCCATCTTCATTCCATGTATCATCAGTGTCATCGCCTGCGGTGCCACAAGTAGTAAAAGCAGTCGTTAAACACTATAAAAAAAAAATCTGATGTGTTCCATTCACGTGACTTTCTCTATATCTCTGCAACAAATTATTGTTAAAAAGCTTATGCTTCTATTTACTTCATGCTAAACGAGAAAAAATTAGCAGAAATATTCTTATTACTTGCTTCCTTGTAAGTAAAAGCGAAATAAGGGAGTACCATGGGTTAAAGTGATGGTCAAATGCCTGGTTGCTATGTCACTGAATTTCCTTTGTTTCTATGGACAGGGGTTGACAAATTCCTGTGTGAGAAAACTATTTTTTCAAAGCTAAAACCAAAATCAAGGAATATCTCAAAAACAATCAACTCCACGAAAAAAAATCTGACATGTTACACTCACATGACTTTCTCTAGCTATTCTTCAAACAAACTTCTTACGAAAGATAACTCTTCTTTCAACACCAAGCTAATCGAGATAAACATTAGCAGAATTTTATTACTTAGTTCCTTATACGTAGACTGGAACTAAGGGAATGCACTAGCTAAAGCTATCGTTATGCGATTGTCATTGCAAATCAATTCTTTGCTTGGCCAGGAGTAGAACAAAAGAAAAATGAATATTTCTATCTGAGAAAGGTATAAGCACTTCATAATTGAAACTAATAACAAGGAATGCCTCGAAAACGGTAAACTCTACAAAAAATGTGTATGACATAGCTTGTGTATTTCAACAAGATCTACATTTTTGTACATTAAGTGTTTGTCTATCTCTTAGGGTTTACTAGTTATACCAAATTAAGCAACATTCATCCAGAAAAAACAGGTCTTTAGAAGTTATTCACAAAAAATTCAAGATATGTATTTTATTTGTGATAGAAATGCATTTAATATGTGGTATTTTAATCAGAATCATTAGAGGCATTTTAAGAAAAAAAAATTCGAAGTTTTTTCCATGTAAAGCGTAATTAGGTGTGGGGGGATTTTCTTGAAAATCTTCGTGTCGCATTCTTAGAAGATAAACTTAAATACCCAGTTTGGTATTTAACGGTCATTTCGTTTTTGAGCTATGGTGTCCATAGACAGACAGACAGACAGACAGACATACAGACATTGTACATACGAAACTAGAGAAAGTAAAATTGTATATAACATAAATTGTGTGTTTTAATGTGCTCAACATTTTTCATGTGGTAAGTATTTATCCATCTCTTACGCTTTAGTAGTTATGCAAAATTCCGTAAAATCCATCCAAAATAAAGTAGCCCTTAGAGGCTATTCCCAGAAAGCTCAAGATATACGTTTTATTTGTCAGGTAAATATCTTGAATATACGACATCTTAATCAAAATCGTTAGTGCCATTTTTGAGAAAATCAAAAATTCGAAAAATATTGCTTTGAGAATGTACTGTAACACAAAAATCCAATACCGAAATTTTACCGGAAATACATGCTTTGGGTCCCCATGAATCCCAAAAAAAGACATTTTTAGAAAAAAGTACCTGTGTCTGTCCTTGGACATCATAGCACAAAAACGAAAAGACTGTTTCAAACCAAACTTGATATTTAAGTTTGGTACCTTCCTAAGATGCGACACGAAGATTTTAAAAAAATCCCCCACCCCCAATTACCCTTTACATAAATTTTTTTTCCAAATTTTTTACTTTCTAACAATTTTGGTTAAAATATCGTATATTAAAGATATTTACTTGACAACTAAAATGTATATCTTGAATTTTGTGGGGATAGCCTCTGAAGACCATTTTATTTTGGATGAATTTTACGGAATTTTGCATAACTGCTAAACCGTAAGAGATAGACAATAACTTACTATATAAAACATGTAAATCTCGTTAAAACACACAATTTACGTCATACACGATTTTTTCGTGGGATTCATCATTTGCAAGATATATTTTGTTATGCGTTTCAGATTTAACATACTTAATTTTTCTCATGCGGAAGGCTGTAAACTCTTGGTCATGCATAGAAACTGATTTCAACCACATGGCAACCAGCTTTTAAAAGATTTGATATTGCTTTAGCCTAGTATATTGCCTTATTTTCCTCCTACTTACAAGGAAGCAAGTAATTCAGACTATTTCTTGCTAATGATCAACTCGACTATCATGAAGTAGATAGAAGCAAATAGTTTTAAACGAGCATAGTGAAAGTCAGGTGAATGGAACAGATCAGAATTGTTTTACTTTCTCTATACGTACTATGTACATAGTGTATAGAGAAGGTATTGCACTCCACCCAAAATTTCGATACCAAGATTTCACCGGAAATATATGTTTTAGGGTCCCCTGTATCCAAAAAAAAAGCATTTTCAAAAGAAGGTCCGTGTGTGTGTGTGTGTCCGTGAACACGATAACTCAAAAACGAAAACTCGGTAAAACACCAAACTTGGTATGTTTAGTATCTTCCAGGGATGCAACACGAAGATTTGGAGAAAAATCCCCCCACCCCAAACTACCCTTTATATGGAACTTTTTTTCCATAATTTTGAATTTCTCAAAAATGGCTCTAACGATTTTGATTAAAATATCGTATATTAAAGATATTTACCTGACAAATAAAATGTAGATCTTGAATTTTCTGTGAATAGCCTCTAAAAAGTACTTTATTCTGGATGAATTTTACGGAATTTTGCATAACTGTTAAACTGTAAGAGATGGACAAAAAGTTGCCACACAAAGAATGTAGAGCACGTTAAAACACGGAATTTATGTTATATGCATTTTTTTCGAGGAGTTGGTCGTTTTTGAGATATTCCTTGTTTCTGGTTTCAGCTTTGAAAAACTTATACTTTTCTCATACAGGAATTTGTCAACTCCTGACCACACAAACAAAGGAACCTCAGTCACATAGCAACCAGCTTTTGACTATGACTTTAGCCTATGGTACTCCCTTATTTCGCTTCTACTTACAAGGAAGCAAGTAATAATACTATTTCTGCTATATTTTTCTCGATTAGCATCTAGTGCAGAGATATAGAGAAAGTTAAGTGAATGGAACACACCAGATTTGTTTAATCATATATGTGATCAAAGATTTGGTAAGTATAACTTTTATCACAGAAGGATGTCACAGCTAGATATGGTCAAGGTGGTATATTATATTATAAAATGTAATAACAGCAACGTAAAGTAGGCCTTATTCCGCTCAAACTAACACTGGCTTCACTTTGTGTTAGGCCAGGCCTTGTCCGCCATGTTTCACAAATCTAAGTGGTTGGCGCCGCGCATACGTGACATTGACAAATGCGGCCTTCTAGTGAACTATACGTGGATTAATGGTATTCACCTCTACATTTGAGCCCTTTTGAACGCACAAACACAAATCTTTGTACAACACTCGCGTGACCGCTATTATAAACTCACATATCATAGTTCTTACGTACTATTCATGAAAAAGGTGCTTCTATGCGTATCTCATTACATACTCTCCTGCTAGTACTATTTAGAATTATCATGGCCTAAAACTTAGTATGTATGTGTCCGTGTGTCTGTGAACACGATAACTCAAAAACGAAAAGTCGGTAAAATTCAAAACTTGGTATTTAACTTTAGTATCTTCCAGGGATGCGACACGAAGATTTTTCGAAAAATCCCCCCACCCCAAACTACCCTTTACATGGAACTTTTTTCGAAAATTTTGATTTTCTAAACAATGGCTCTAATTATTTTGATTAAAATATCGTATATTAAACATATTTACCTGACAAATAAAATGTATATTTTGAATTTTCTGAGAATAGCCTCTGAAGACTACTTTATTCTGGATCAATTTTACGGAATTTTGCATAACTGCTAAACCATAAGAGATGGACAAAAACTTACCACACAAGAAATGTAGAGCACTTTAAAACTCACTATTTATGTTATATCCATTTTTTCGTTGAGTTGATTGTTTTTTAGATATTCCTTGTTTTTAGTTTCAGCTGTAAAACATACTTTTCTCATACTGGACTATGTGAACCCCTGTCCAAACAAACAAAGGAACTTCAGTCACATAGCAACCAGCTTTTGACTGTCATTTTAACCTATGGCACTCCCTTATTTCGCTTCTACTTACAAGGAAGCAAGTAATAAGACTATTTCTGCTATTTTTTTCTAGATTAGCTTCAAGTAAATATAACGATAACGATAATTTGTTGCAGAGATATAGAGAAAGTCATGTGAATGGAACACATCAGATTTTTATAAAATATGGTAGGCGTTTGTTGTCATGGAGATGTGTAAGCTATGTCGAATGTCTTTTGTTTTATAAAGAAGCCATTGTAGCCGAGTATGTGTAATTATTGAAATTATGTGCAGAAAGTCTCAGTTTATGCAAATTTTATTTCAAAGTAAACAACATTGAGCTATCATCCGGAGGTCTCGTGTTCGATTCCCGGCTGGGGTGGTGATTTTTTCTTTAACCAGAATTATTACCTATCCCCCTCAGATTCTGGAAGTATGAATGTGATAGTGAACGAGTCAAGGCACGACATTCCTGATCTTCTGCTTTGGTAGTTGTCCATCGTATGCCCACGACTTTATTTCAGTGGCGGCGTTGAAATCTAATTCTTCAATATAACCATCACTACACAACTCATTTTAGCAACAAATTGTAAGAGTTATTATTACTCAATCTTTTGTAGTTCTTTCTCGCTATTCTAATTGCAGAAGTAAACAAAAAATATCTGATGTGCTCCATTCACATGACTTTCTCTACATCTCTGCAACAAATTATTCTTAAAAAGCTAATGCTTTTAGTTATTTAATGCTATTCGAGAAAACATTATCAGAAATACTTTTATTACTTCCTTGTAACTAGAAGCAAGATAAGGGAGTACCATAGGTTAAAGTGATAGTCAAAAGCTGGTTGCTTAGTAACTGAAGTTCCTTTGTTTGTACTGACAGGAGTTGACAAATTCCTATATGAGAAAAGTATAATTTTTAAAGCTGAAACCAAATACAAGGAATATCTAAACAACATTCAATTCCACGAAAACATGTATATTATATAAATTGTGTGTTTTAATGTGCTCTACATTTTTGTGTGGTAAGTGTTTGTCTATCTTACGGTTTAGCAGTTATGCAAAATTCCATAAAATTCATCGAAATAAGGCAGTCTTCAGAGGCTATACCCAGAAAATTCAAGATATACATATCATTTGTCAGGTAAATATCTTTAATATACGATATTTTAATCAAAATCGTTAGAGGCATTTTTTATAAAATCAAAATTTTCGAAAAAAGTTCCATGTAAAGGATAGTTGGAGGTGGGGGATTTGAACATCTTCGTGTTCGCAACCTTGGAAGATACCAAACCTAAATACCAAGTTTGTTTTTAACGGACTTTTCGTTTTTGAGCTATGCTGCCCACAGACACACACACATACACAGACAGACAGAGACATTTTTCTAAAAATTCTTTTTTTGGATTCAGGGGATCTAAAACATACATTTCCGGTGAAATCTCGGTATAGAATTTTTTTTAGTGAATTACAATACCTTCTCTATACACTATGTACATAGTACGTGTAGAGAAAGTATAAGTGATGATGTTTTCCATCAAGCATTTGCCCAATTTTATTTTTACTTTCTCTAGTCCGTATGTACAACGTACACTGTGGATAGAGAAGGTATTGTATTCAACCTAAAACTTCGATGATTCTGATGAACAGATATTGTCTCATGTAAAAGCTTTAATATGGCATTAATAACACATTAGTAAACGGAAATTGAACTCTCAACAATAATAAAATGATGACATAAACAGGAAGCATATGAGATAAAAATCATGCCAATATTGTATACATACGGCCAGTGACCATTTGAGTACATGTTTTATATTCTCATTTCTTTCCCTAGCCCCGTACGTACAATGTACATAGGGATAGAGAAGTATTGTATTCCACCCAAAAATTCGATTTTGAGATTTCACCGGAACTACATGTTTTTAAGACCCCCTGAACCAAAAAAAAAGTGTTTTCAGAAACGGTCCGTGTGTGTGTGGACAGCGTAACTCAAAAACGGAAAGACGATTAAATACCAAACTGGGTATTTAAGTTTGGTATCTTCCAAGTATGACACGAAGATTTTCAAGAAAAACCCCAGCCCTAACTACCCTTTACATGGAAAAATTTTTAAAAATTTTGTTTTTATTAAAAATAGCTATAACGATTTTAATTAAAATACCACATATTAAAGTCATTTCTATCACAAATAAAATATATATCTTGAAATTTCTGGGAATAGCTTCTAAAAACTAGTTCATTCTGGATGAATTTTGCTTAATTTGGCATAACTAGTAAACCATAACAGATAGACAAAAACTTATTATACAAAAAATGTAGATCTTGTTAAAATACACTGGTTATGTCAAACATTTTTTTTCGTGGAGCTTACCGTTTTCGAGATATTCCTTGTTATTGGTTTCAATTGTGAAGTGCTTTTCTCAGAGGGAAGTGTCAGCTTTTTTTTTTTTTTTTTTTTTTTTTTTTTTTTTTTTTTTTTTTTTTTTTGTATTCCTGGCCAAGCAAAGAAGAGATTTGCAATGATAATCGCATAACGACAGTTTTTAAAACATTTGACTATCACTTTTGCATAGAGCATTCCTTCAGTCCCCGTCTACTTATAAGGAACCAAGTAATAAGAACATTCTGCTAATGTTTATCTCGATTAGCATGGTGTAGAAAGAAGAATAACACCTCAGATTTTGTGTGTTCAAATTTATGGACAAATTCTTGTAAATAGAGTCCCTTTCTTTAATATCTGTTAGCACGGAAATATGATTATTTAAATTTGATAACTATGAAATTTGTTTATTTCTGTATGCCAAGTTCAGACGTGTAATATTTATTTTACGAACAGATGAGGGAATTAGTTCCGCATTCCGGATTAGTGCGGTGGACAAGTGTCTCAGAATCAAAAACATTCCAAGGGTGCACAAACTCATCAAATGCAATTTCTGGAAGAAAATAAATAAAGAGAGAAAGTACATTTTAAAAAAAGTCTGCGATTTCGCATTTATATCGCATTTTAGTATACTTTTCGCATTTTAAGTCAATTTCACATTTTATCGCACTTTCAGAACACATTTAAATGTGATTTAGAGGTCGTGAAAAATGAAAATACAAAAGTACAAGACTTGATGTACATTTCGCGCTATATCGCATTTGCGAAAAATCACCACCCTTAATTATATTACACCGAACAACACAATTTAATTGAAAATACATTTACAAATTTTACCGTAGAAATTTCTGAATATTTGTTCCAAATGTAAATGACGTGTTATTTATGGACACTCTTTAACTACTGTGGTTCTCAGCGTCCCATTCTAAATTGGGCGAGAAACAATTTTTGCTCAGAGGCCTCTCTATCAGGCTTGAGGTTCTTTTACGTGCTGTAAATCTACGACACTGGACGCACGGCTTTACCTCCCTTCCGAAGGAAGCCATGCTAAGGATTTTTATCCATCGTCCTCCGTGAGACAGAACTTGTCACGGAGCAAAGAAGGGAAATATAAATCATAGCTAATAATATAAATTATATCAAGAAGAGAAAATATAAATGTGCAGTGAAAATGGGAAGGGTAAAAAAACTTTGAACCCATATAGGTAGCCGAGTTGTCACGAGCTGGTGGCACAAGATACCGTTACGTCCATGCGTTGAACCGAGAGTAAGGGGTGGAGAATACACTGCCCGAGGGAACTAACGGGACAAAAAACAATGATCTCCGCTGGTCAGGCGACATTATGAGGCGTAGATTGGCTGAAGTAAGATGTGAAATTTAGGGTCCGTGTTGGAGCCGAACATAACATTGCATCAAACTAATAAATAAATAATAATAATAATAATAATAGTCGCGGGCGAGTCTAGTTTAATTTCATAGCAGAAAACTAGGAGGAATACGCGTGTGTTCGACGGCGGATAAAGGCCGAACTAAATTAATAAAGCACTTGTGTCATGCTAGTAAAAATCCTGAGGTAGGCCACCAACAAATCCACACCATTCCAAATACCTAAAACATGCACCCGGGATACGAACCCGTAACCAGTTACTGCCCCATCCGCCTGGTTTGAACCCTCGACCTTCACAATTTGACTTTTCTCCAGGTAGAAGTACACACGATGCAAAAAAAGATATATTAGAGGTTGTATATAAAGCATTTGAAAACAAGGAAAATGCTCTTGCTTTGCTATTTGATTTAAGCAAAGCTTTTGATTGTATTCCACATGACTTATTACTAATGAAATTAGAATACTATGGAATTAGAAATACTGAGTATAACTTCTTTTACACCTATCTAACTGGACGTAGCCATGCTGTTTTTGTAAATAATGTAAGTAGTAGAAGTGACTACATTGATTTTGGAGTACCACAAGGAAATATCTTAGGACCATTTCTATTTCTTGTTATGATAAATGACCTGCCATGTAATATACCTGCTAAGATGATTCTATATGCTGATGATTCCACTTTTATTTTTACACATAATGATTTTGCTGTTTTAAATAATATATGTTATGACATAATTCAGAATGCTACTAAATGGTTCTCTAGCAATGGTTTTTTAACTAACTGTGACAAAATGCAAAACATTATTTTTAGCCTTAGACAAAGCTCAAATAATGCTGAATACACTAATGTAAAACTTTTGGGAATGGTTTTAGATACAGAATTAACCTGGAATTCACATGTTGAAATGGTCTGTAAAAAGTTATCTGAAGTTTTGTATTTACTGAGAACCATTTACAACAAAGCACCTTGTAGCTATTTAAAGCAAATATATCTTGCTTTGTTTGAAAGTGACTTTAGCTATGGACTGTTAGCATATGGGAACTGTTCTCAATTAAATGATATTCTACTTCTACAAAAGAAGGCCATGAGAATTTTATGTCATACTTCTTACAATGCTCCATGTAGACCACTTTTTAAGCAACAGAAAATTTTAACAGTATACAATTGCTATATATTACAATTATTATTATATGTGCACAAGAATTTAAATCAATTTAAACTGAACAGACATTAAATACCAGAAATATTGATAAATTGCATGTTCCATACACTAGACTAAAGAAAGTTAAAGATAGTCATTTAATAACCAGCATTATAGCCTATAATAAGCTTCCTGACCACATGAGAGATCTAAATGTAATACAGTTTAAGGCTAAAGTAAAAAAATGGTTGGTGGACAATGTATTTTACAATTTGGATGAATTTTTTAATACTAGAATTGTTATATGACTGACTCTTACTTGTATATATTACTTTGACCATGTCTATTGTACTAATGTACCTAATGACTAAATAAATAAATACTATATGAAGTTACCATGGTAACCATTACACCACGGAGGAGATATATTTGTTGGACATAATATAATATATTACAGAGTAGTGTAATATTATATCGAACAACACAATTGAATTGAAAATACATTTAGAAATTTTACCGCAGAAATTTGTGAACTTTTTGGATGGCGAATTGAAGTATAAAGTGATGGAGAGAGGGAAATGGAGAGGACAGGAATGAAGAAGATACGGTCATGTGGTGGAGAGAGAGGCTCTTCCCGAGATGGTATTGGCGTTACGAGCAACTGTGGGTAAATAAATGGGGTCAGTAATGATCACTGCTGAGGGCTTCCCGAAGGATATAGCTCGTAAAATTTTGTGGGTGGTCACGAACTCCTAGTGACGATGCTCTGGTGATAAAGAGGAAGGATGATACTCTGCCACCAAGTATCGAAATAATTCCTTTAATGCACCCAGATCATCCCAGTTAATTAGGTTTCTGTGCAGGGGCACTTAGACCTTTATGTCAAGTATGTTCAAATTTCTCATATAGCAGATTCATTAACTGCAAGAAGACATCTGTGAAATTGACACGAAATTCTCTAAAAACGTCTTACTTGTTCTATTACGTATATTGACGTGATCAAAATGGATGTCATAATGGTACGGAGCTGTTTATGTTGGTACTGACATAATCTCGTCCACTCCCTCATCTAGCGTGAAATGTATTTTTACTTTCTCTACACGTACTATGTATGTAGTGTATAGAAAAGGTATTGTATTGCAACTAAAATTTCGATACCGAGATTTCACCGGAAATACACGTTTTGAGTACCCCTGAATCCAAAGAAAGCATTTTCAGAAAAAGGTCCGTGTGTGTGTGCATGAACGCGTTAACTCAAACGAAAAATCAGTAAAATACAAAGCTTGGTATATAAGCTTATCTTTCAGAGATGCGACACAAAGATTTTGAACAAAAATATCCCCCCACCCCAAACTAGCCTTTACAGGGAAAAATCTTCGAACATTTTGATTTTCTCAAAAATAGCCATAACGATTTTGATTAAAATATCGTATATTAAAGATGTTTCCTTGATAAATAGAATGTACATCTTGAATGTTCTGGAAGTACCGTATGAGGACCTCTTTATTCCGGAAGAATTTTGTGCAACTAGTAAACCGTAAGAGGTAGACAAGAACTTACTAAATAGGAAATGTAGAGCTTGTTAAGAGACACAATTTATGGATGTATTTTTTTCGTAGAGTTAATCCTTTTTGAGATATTCCCTGTTATTGGTTTCTGCTTAAAATACGGGAATTTGTTAACTCTTATCCATACAAAGGAACTTCAATTGCATAGCAACCAGTGGTTGACTATCACTTTAGCTTATGACACACCCTTATTTCCATCTTTCTTACATAGAAGCAAGTAATAAGACTATATTTGCTAATTGTTTCTCGATTAGCATGAAGGAAATAGAAGAAAAATATTTTTTACAATAATTTGCTGTAGAGATGTAGAGAAACTCATGTGCATGGGTCACATCAGAGTTTTTAGACAGTTGGTGAGATGTCAGTAGTGTTAAAAGTAGAACATTCTGTCACTCAATGTTATAACACTCCAACGTTTATGGTCCACGGCCTCATTCAAATAGGCTACGATTCTGAGAGCTCGTATCGATCCATAACATGGCGTATGACTTGAATGTCTTGAACATGGAATCTGCTTAACCAAAAGAAAGAATGCAAAAGAGAGAACAAAATTACAACTGCTACTAAAAAATTTCATAAATCAGTATGAGATAGGTTTATTGTTTTCGTTCTGTACAAGTAAGTCATGTTGTCAGCACTGATGCTAAACAAGGCAACAACTGAATATCGCAGACTATTAAACATGAACACTGAAATAGGTAAAACAATCTATTTATATTATAATATGTATAAATATTGCGAACTGTCTAAAAAAATAGGTGTATGGCACATATTTCATAGGATTACGAAACTTAGCATATGGTCTCGTTTTGCAAGCTTCCTACTATTAATATGAAACACCACTTTTATCACGTGAATAATTCTGTTTTTACTTTTCTAGCACTTCTGTAATAATAGCTAGACCAGGTATTGTATTCCACCCAAAATTGCATACCAAGATTTCACTGGAATTATATTATTACGGTATCCTGAAAAAGGTTAGTGTGTGTTTGTGGCCAGCATAACTCAAAACGAAAAGCTGGTAAATACCAAATTTGTTGTTTAAATTCCCTGTATTCCAAGGATGCCCTATGAAGATTTTTCAGAAAAATACCTCACCCCAAAATACTCTTAACATTTTCGAAAACGTTTTCCTCAAAAGCGGACCTAATAATTTTGATTTAAGATATGTTTGTCAATAATGGCTCAGTGACAAGAAACATAATAGATTATCCTGATATATACGTTGCCTAAAATGCAGTCTTTTTCCCTGATTTTATTTCGTTTCCTCCCCGTATTTGGAGGGCTGACACCTCCTCTAGGACTTACAAACCTAGGGGTCAGAAGCCTGTCGGGGGCCAACGGCACGAAACCCACAGAATGGAGAACCTGTTACGATGGGTCGGCCCGTTGCCAGGCATGAACATGAAGAAGTGGATGACACGAAATGTAAGCGAAATTGGAAAGGTGATGAAGCAATTGGTGGAATCAGTGGACCCGGAGAAAACCCGCCCAGGCGCCGCTTTGTGCACCACAAATTCCACATGCGGGCGCTTGGGAATGAGCCCGGGCCGCCTAGATGAGAGGCGAGCGATCTAACCACTCAACCATGGCGCCACGCTCTCTCACAATTTGTTTCTGGTCACGGCAAACTTGGGACATACGACAATTTCATATTATTATAGAAAAAGACATCAACTTGTGAAAAGAAAGAAACAGTAGAACATTTATTTTCCAATTGTCGTCGATTATTACAGACGATACCGCTTAAAACTCCATTTAAATAATTTCAATACAGATGTTACAAAACCTTTGGGTATATACAATTTGTACTTTCTCTATATGTGCTATGTTCATAGTGTATAGAGAAGGTTTTGCACTCCACCCAAAAATTCTATACCGAGATTTCACCGGAAATATATGTTTTAGGGTCCCCTTTATCCAAAAGAATAGCATTTTCAGAAAAAGGTCCGCGAGTGTGTGTCCGTGAACACGATAACTCAAAAACGAAAAGTTAGTAAAATACCAAACTTGGTATTTAAGTTTAGTACCTTCCAGGAATGCGACAGGAAGATTTTGATAATAATCCCCCCACCCTAACTACCCTTTACATGGAACTTTTTTCGAAAATTTTGATTTTCTTAAAAATGGCTCTAACGATTTTAATTAAAACATCGTATATTAAAGATACTCGTATTTACCTGACAAATAAAATGTTTATCTTGAATTTTCTGAGAATATCCTCTGAAGACTACTTTATTCTGAATCAATTTTACGGAATTCTGCATAACTGCTAATCAGTGGACAAAAACTTACCACACAAAAAATGTAGAGCACGTTGAAACACACACTTTATGCAATATACATTTTTTCGTGGAGTTGATCCTTTTTTTTTTTTTTTTTTAGATATTTCCTTGTTTTTGGTTCAGCTTTGAAAAGCTTATACTTTTCTCATACAGGAGTTTGTCAACTGCTGTCCATACAAACAAAGGAACTTCAGTGACATAGCAACCAGCGTTTGACAACCACTTTCCTCTGGTGCTCTCTTATTTCGCTTCTACTTACAAGGAAGCAAGTAATAAAACTATTTCTGCTAATTTTTTCTCGATTAACATAAAGTAAATAGAAGCATTGGTAAGCTTTTTAACAATAATCTTTTTTACAGATATAGAGAAAGTCATGTGAGTGGAACACATCAGATTTTGCCATAAGTATTGTGAACAATTTGTTTATACATCTGCCAAAAATTGTAAAATGTGTATATGTATTGATATTATTTTAACTATTTTTACTTTCTCTAGCCCCATATGTACATTGTACATAGGGATAGAGAAGTATTGTATTCCACCCAAAAACTCGATACCGAGATTTCACCGGAAATACATGTTTTAGGACCCCCTGTATCCAAAAAAAGCATTTTGAGAAAAAGGTCCGTGTGTGTGTGTGTGTGTGTGTGTGTCCGTGAGTCTGAACACGATAACTCAAAAACGAAAAGTAGTTAAAAAACCAAACTTGGTATTTAAGTTTAGCATCTTCCAGGGATGCGACACGAAGATTTTGAGAAAAATTCCCCCACTCCAAACTACCCTTTACATGGAACTTTTTACGAAAATTTTGATTTTCTTAAAAATGGCTCAAACGATTTTGATTTAAAGATATTTACCTAACAAATACAATGTATATCTTGAATTTTCTGGGAATAGCTACTGAAGACCTGTTTATTCGGAATGAATTTTGCTTAATTTGGCATAACTAGTAAACCGTAAGAGATAGACAAAAACTTACTCTACAAAAAATGTAGGTCTTGTTAAAATACAGAAGTTATGTCATATGCATTTTTCTCGTGGAGCTTACCGTTTTCGGGATATTCATTGTTATTAGTTTCAGTTGTGAAGTACTTATACTTTTCTCAGACGGGAGTGTCCGTTTTTCTTTTGTTCTGCTCCTGGCCAAGAAAAGAAGCGATTTGTGATGACAATCGCATAACGACAGCTTTTAAAACATTTGACTAATGGTTTAGCCTAGTGTATTCCCTTATTTTCTTCCTACTTATACGGAACTAAATAATAAGAACATTGTGCTAATTGAGAACCACGATTAGCAAGGTGTAGAAAGAAGAAGAATCTTATGCATGAGGTTTGTAGAACAGCTAGAGAAAGTCATGTGAGTGTAACACATCAGATTTTTAAGTTATAAAACTACCACAAAAAAAGTTGCCTATCGGCAGTGGTTATTAACCCGTGTAGTGTTTGATGTTGGGTTTCTATAGTCTTTAATTTTTATTTTCTAGATCACAAACACAAATAGACCCACGCACATACATAGACATACACAAACTCACGGACACACGCGTATGCACTCACAGACACACGCATTCCAATCTCTGGGGACGATATGGAATAATCTGGACTACAGAAAAGTTCCCAAACCCCAGCCTGGAATTGAACCCGGGACCCCTTGCACAGCAGAGCGCTGCTCGGCCGACAAAGCCACACAGCCAGGCCCATGACTTTCTCCCATCTATGTTACAAACAAACAATTTTAATAAAGGATTATTCTTTTATTAAAAGCATGTTATTACATTAGCAGATATAGTCTTATTACTTGCTTCCTTGTAAGTAGAAGGAAAATAAGGGAGTACATGCTATAGCAACAGTCACATCTTTTTAAAACTGGACTCAATATGGAAGAATTGAAATTCAGTTCTGTTTACATGGCAATAAGTAAAACAAAATATATATGAAAAAAGACGACTTCACGTTTTAGAAAAGTATAAATAAATAATTTTCAAACAATGTTCTAAGCAAAGGTGGGATTTTTTTAAAATCTTCGTGTCGCATCCTTGGAAGATACTCAACTTAAATACTAACTTTTCGTTTTTGAGTTATGCTGCCCGGACACACATGCGGAAATGTTTCTAAAAATGATTTTTTTAATTCAAGGGGTCTCAAAACATGTATTTCCGGTGAAACCTCGGAATCAAATTCTTGGGCACAATACAATACCTTCTCTATACACGTAGTACGCATAAAAATTGCATATGATAACTTATGTGCTTTAACGAGATCCACAAGTTTGTTTTTGTTGTAGTTTTTTAATGTAGCTGAAGTGCTTTAGCATGTTTGGTCACATTGGACAATGGAGAAATTGGTGAAACGATGCTCAAATGAACTCGTGGTCCAAGGAGCTTGAAATTGTTTGACATTCGTCTTCTCAGAATAAGGGGAAACCAAAAAAAAAAAAAAACATATCCAGGTAAGAGTTAGTGTATTTCTTATACTTTACTAGTTATGCAAACGTAATTCAGAGTGAAGAGGACTTTAGCGGCTATTCCTAAGCTATTCAAGATATACATTTTATTTGTCACGTAAACCTCTATAATATACGGTATTTTAATCAATATCAAAATTCCCGCAAAATGTTACATGTAAAGGGTAGTTTGGGGTAGAGGAATTTTCTTGAAAATGTTTGCGTAGCACACTTGGAAGAGCTTATTTTTACTTTCTCTATACGCACTATATACATAGTGCATAGAGAAGTTATTGTACTCCACCCAAAAATTCGATACCGAGATTTCACCGGAAATACATTTTTAGGGTCCCCTTTAATTAAAAAAAGTATTTTCGGAAAACGGTCCGTGTGTGTGTGTGTGTGTGTGTGTGAACACGATAACTCAAAAACGAAAAGTCGGTAAAATACCAAACTTGGTATTTAAGTTAGATATCCTCCAGGGATGCGACACGAAGATTTTGAGAAAAATCCCCCCACCCCAAACTACCCTTTACATGGAACTTTTTTCGAAAATTTTTATTTTTTCAAAAATGGCTCTAATGATCTTGATTAAAATATCGTAAATTAAAGACATTGACCTTACTAATAAAATGTATATTTCGAATTTTCTGGGAATAGCTTCTGAAGAGTACTTTATTCTGGATGAATTTTACGGAATTTTGAATAACTGCTAAACCGTAAGAGATGTACAAAAGTTTACTACACGAAAAATGTAGAGCACGTTAAAACACACAATTTATGTTATATACGTTTTTTCGTGGAGCTCATCGTTTTTGAGACATTCCTTGTATTTGGTTTCTGCTTTGAAGAACTTTTCTCATACAGGAATTTGTCATACAAACAAAGGAACTTCAGCCACACAGCATCCAGCTTTTGACTATCGCCTTAATCTATGGTGCTCGCTTAGTTTCCTTCTACTTACATGGAAGCGATTAATAAGACCATTTCTGCTAATTTTTCTGATTAGCATGAAATAAATAGAAGTATAAGCTTTTTAAGAATAATTTGTTGCTGGGATATAGAACTCGTTAACCACATAATTTATATCATACACATTTTTTCGTGCTGTTTTGAAGTTTCAGAGATATTCCTTGTTGTTGGTTTCAATTTTAAAATAATTTTCTCATACGAGAATTTGTAAACACACAGTAACCAGCTTTTAAAAGATTTGACTGTAGGTTTAGCCTAGCGTATTCCCCTATTTTCCTTCTGCTTACAACGAAGAAAGTAATAAGAATTTTTCCTAAAGTTTATCTCGATTATCATGAAGTACGACATACAAAAATATTATGTGTGCCATTCACATGACTTTCTCTAGCTGCTCTATAAAACTCCTACAAAAGACGATTCTTCTGTGTACACGATGCAAATCAAGATAAATGTTAGCAGAACGTTATTACTTAGTTCCTTATAAGTAGAAGGGAATAAGGGAATGTACTATGTTAAAGTGATAGTCAAATGTTTTAAAAACTATCGTTATGCGATTGTCATTGTAAATCACTTCTTTGCTTGGTCAGGAGTAGAAAAAAAAAACAAAAAACAAAACAGACACTTCCTGTGTGAGAAAAGTTTAAGTACTTCATAATTGATACCAATAACAAGGAATATCTCGAAAACTGTTACCAGAACAAAAACGTAAAGGACAAAATCTGTGTGTTTTGTCATGAGGTACATTTTTTGTGTAGTACGTTTCTTTCTATCTCTTACGGTTTAGGAGTTAAGCAAAATTCGGCAAAATTAATCCAGAATAAAGAGGTCTTCAGAGGCTATTCCCAAAAAAATTCGAGATATACATTTTATTTCGGATATAAATAGCTGCAATATACGAGATTTTAATCAAAATCGTTGGAGCCATTTTTAAGAAAATCAAAATTTTCGATTTTTTTTCCATGTAAAGGGTAGTTTGTCGTGGGGGATTTTTTTTTTTTTAAATCTTCGTGTCGCATCCTTGGAAGATACTAAATCTAAATACCAAGTTTGGTATTTAACGGTCTTTTTGTTTTGGGGCTATGCTGTCTACAGACACACACACACGTACCTTTTTTTAAAAATGCTTTTTTCGGACTCAGGGGAGGCCAAAACATATATTTCCGGTGAAATCTCTGTATCGAGTTTTGGGTGCATTACCATACCTTCTCTATCCCTATGTACATTGTACATAAGCGGCTATTAATAAGAGGACAGTGTGTAATACCGTGGATGTAGAAAGGTTCATTACAAATCTCACTTGATATGTAAACCTGCGTGGAACAAATCACACTCGGATGCGCAATTAGTAACTTTCACCACTTATACTATTGCAAGAACAGGAAGCGGCAGAACCCGTGGTGGCCTGCCCCTAGAACAAAGTTTGAGTAGCCCTGAGGTAAAACACCAAGTGTATACACGTAAGATGGGGAGGGAGGGACGGAGACTACAACATTTGCCACTTCCCCTAATGATGGCGCAAAGTTTTGTTTTGGAGGACATGGACACAAACCAAGCAGAGCTAGCAATTTCCGGTCGAGGCGTGGAAATTCAATCACCTGTCTGTGCGACGAGGCCATCACGAGAAGTTTGGTCGGATTGAAGTCAAACTCCCCCCTGGCAACAAAAGCGGCTCGCCAGGCGACAACGTGAATGAACACGTAATATATTTTGCGCCCATTGTCCAGTAACTTGGTTGAAGGATCCGTGGCGCCTGCGCCCTAGGATAAGGGCCTCCATAGAAAAGACGTGTGACAAGTGATATGGACGAGCATATTGTGGGCAGGTGCGCGCCGTGACTGTCAGCTTGCTCCGAAAAGGAAATTGCTTGCCAACGACGAAACCTATATACCAGGACACATTTGCATGCAACACGCATTTCATATCTCTTTGGCCATGTTCCTCATCCGCAAGGCCCTCATTCGATTCATGCTCGCGTATCTAAGTCAACTTTCAGAAAGTCCTGCTCATTTCATCTACATTACAATTTGTTTAAAGGCAATTTCGATAGAAACAGTCGTTAACAAACTTACTAAAACTATAAACTAATGAGGAACCCATCGAGGTTAATAGATTATCATACACTACGATACTATATGAGTACATGGTAAGTAGAGAAAATATTGTATTCCACCCAAAATTTCGATACCAAGATTTTATTTGAACACACTTCCATGATCCACTGAATCAGAAAAAAGTCTGATGTGTTTCATTCACATGACTTTCTCTACATCTCTGCAACAAATTATTGTTAAAAACCTTATGCTTCTATTTACTGCATTTTAATCGAAAATAAAAAAATAGCAGAGATAGTCATTACTTTTTCCTTGTAAGTAAAACAGAAATAAGGGAGTACTATAGGCTAAACTGATGATCAAAGGCTGGTTCTTATGTGACAAGTTCGTTTGTTTGTATGTATGGACAGGAGTTGACAGATTTCATAGCTGAAACCAAAAACAAAGAATACCTAAAAAATGATCAAATCCACGGAAAAAATGCATATAACAAAGTGTGTGATTTGATGTGATCTACATTTTTTGTGTCTTAAGTTTCTGCCTATTTCTTACGGTTTAGCAGTTATGCAAAATTTCGTGAAATTCATCCAGAATAAAGTAGTCTTCAGAGACTATCCCCAGAAAATTTACATTTACAATTTACATTTTATTTGTCAGGTAAATATCTTTAATCTATGACATCAAAATCATTTGAGCCATTTTTGAGAAAATCAAAATATTCGAAAAAATTTCTAAGTAAAGGGTAGTTGGGGGTGGGAGGATTTTCTTGAAAATCTTCGTGTCGCATTCTTGGAAGATACCAAACTTAAATACCAAGTTTGGTATTTAACGGCCTTTTCGTTTTTGAGCTATGCTGTCCGCAGACACACACACACACACACACACACACACACACACACACACACACACCCGTTTTGTAAAAATGCTTTTTTTGGACCTAAAACGTGTATTTCCGGTGAAATCTTAGTATCAAATTTTTGGGTGGCATGCAATACCTTCTCTATACACTATGTACATAGTTACGTGTAGAGAAAATAAAAATGAAAGAAAAAATCCCATTTGTGTGTCTGTGAGCATCGTAACTCAAAAACGAAAAGTCTATTAAAAACCAAACTTTGCATTTTTACTTTCCCTACCCGTGTTATGTAAATATTGCATTCTACCCAAAAATTCGATACCGATATTTCACCGGAATTACACGTTATAGGGTCCCCTATATAAAAAACTGTATTTTTATAAAAAGGTCCGTGTATGTATGAACACGTTAACTCTAAAACAAAATTCAATGAAATACCAAACGAGGGATGCAACACGAAGATTTTGAGAAAGTACTATTCTATATGTGGAAAAAATTTCGATTTTTTTTTTATTTTCTCAAAAATAGCTCTAACGGTTTTGAAGCTATTTATATGGTCAATAAAATGTATATCTTGAATTTTCTGGGAATAACCTCTATAGACGTCTTTATTCTTGATTTTACTGCTTAAGGCATTGCACATGAAATGAAGATGGAGCACCAGTGGAATGCGATGACGGGTGAAACCGGAGAACGAGTAGAAAGCCCGCCCCTGCGCAGCTTTGTCAACCCCAAATCACACATACGCTCACTTAAGGTCGAACTAGGGCTGCCTAGATGAGAGGCAAGTGGTCTAACCTCTCGGCCACGGCGCGGCCTATATTCTGCAGAATTTTGCATAACGGTTAAACCGTAAGAGATAGACAAACACTTAATACTCAAAAAATGTAGATCTCGTTAAAACACAAATTATGTCATATACGTTTTTCTTATACAGTTGACCGTTTTTGAGATATTCCTTGTTAATGGCTTCAGTTTTAAACTACCAAATTTTCTCAAACAGTACCAAGTAAAGCAAACCGAATCTCAATTGTTTCACGTATCGAGCAGCTTTTGAAATATGACTATCACTTTAGCATAATTATTTCCTTATTTTCCTTCTACTTACAAGGAACCAATTCTGCTGATGTTTATCTCGATTAGCAAGACGTAAATGAAAGAACAACATTTTGTACGAATAGTTTGCATTCTGAACAGCTAGACAAAGTTATATTTTTTGTTAAATTCGAATATTGCAATCAACCATCATTCAGAATTATTATTATTATTGGATAAAGTATACCAGGAATTATTACGATAATTAAAGTACTAACTGAATCTGTAACCACAAAATAAAGCTAAGTTGCCCATAATGGGTTCCTTTGACCCAACTTTAGAAAAGTACACATGGTTATTTTATGTTATGCTGTATTTAATATGAAAATCGGAATTATTGCTCTCATATTATGTAGAGAACCTCAAATTTTGGGACATCTAGTAACTTTAGGATATGACAATTCAATGCCATGAACAACACCTCATGTGTTACACTCACATGACTTTCTCTAGATACTCTACGAACAAACTTCTTACAAAGGATAATAATTCTTTCAACACCTTGCTAATCGAGATAAATATTAGCAGAATGTAATTACTTAGTTCCTTATAAGTGATAGCCAAATGTCTTAAAAGTTGTCGTTATGCGATTGTCATTGCAATTCGTTTCTTTGCCTGGCCAGGAGTAGAACAAAAGAAACGCACACTTCCGTCTGAGAAAAGTTTTTGTACTTGACAATTGAAACTAATAACAAGGAATACCTCGAAAACGGTAAGCTCCACGAAAAAAATGTATATGACTTAACTTGTGTATTTTAACAAGATGTAAATTTTTTGTATTGTAAGTTTTCGTCTATCTCTTACGGTTTACTAATTATACCAAATTAAGCAAAATTCAACCAGAATAAACAGGTCTTAAGAAGCTATTCCCAGAAAATTCAAGATATACATTATATTTGTGATAGAAATTGTTTTTATTGTGGTACTTTAATCAAAATCGTTAGAATCATTTTTAAGAAAACCAAAATTTTCGAAAATTTTTCCACGTAAGAGTGGTTAGGAGTGGTGGGATTTTCTTGAAAATCTTCGTGTCGCATCCTTGGAAGATGCCAAACTTAAATACCAAGTTTGGTATTTAATCGTTCCACAAATGGACCTGTTTCTGAAAATGCTTTTGTTTTTTTTTGTTGTTTTTTTTGGAATCAGGGGGTCCTAAAACATTTATTTCCGGTGAAATCTCAACATCGAATTTTTGGGTGGAATACAATAGTTCTCTATCCCTACGTACATTGTACATACGGGGCTAGAGAAAGTAAAAATAGGATTTTCCCCAATTTGAGCCTCCCTAGTATATGAGTAATATATATATAGTATCTTATTGGATGCGCTATAAAATGAATAGTATACTTGTAAGCATACATTTTATTTTATACTCTTTCAATATGCAATACAAAAGTTATTACTCTTTAATAATAGGGAATACCACGTAACAAATTCAGTCAAATAGGTCAGCCCAGGACATTAATGCTCAGGAGGAAAATCAAAAGGACTTCGATTACTTTCAGTAAAACATGGTACAGGTTGTATTGCGGTCGAGGTTCAGCGAGTTGACATCTCACCGGGTGACCCGGGTTCGATTCTCAGCTAAGGCGGGGAATTTTTCTTTAACCTGAATTGTTCCTTATCCGCCACAGAGTCTGTGAGTAAGGATTTGAGAATGAATTTAATGATATTAAAATGATTAAACTAATTTTTTAACATACAGTTAAATTCTGTTCTTTCACAACTCAAAGCCCCCCGATATGAGCACTGAAAACAATATAAAAATATACAAATGAAAAGAATCTTATGTGTTCCATTCACATGACTTTCTCTACATCTCCACAAAAAACTATTGTTAAAACTCTTATGCTACTATCTACTTCATGCTAAACGAGAAGAAGTAGCAGAAATAGTTTTATTACTTGCTTCCTTGTAAGCAGAAGCGATATAAGAGAGTAACATAGGTTAAAGTGATGTCAAAAGCTGGTTGCTATGTGACTGAAGTTCGTATGGACAGGAGTTGACAAATTCCTGTATGAGAAAACTTAAATTTTTCAAAGCTGAAACCAATAACAAGGAATATTTTAAAAACGACCAACTCCACGAAAAAACTGACTATAACATAAATTGTGTGTTTTAATGTACTCTACATTTTTGTGTGGTAAGTTTTTGTCTCTCTCTTACGGTTTAGCAGTTATGCAAAATTCCGTAAAATTCATCCAGGATAAAGTACTCTTCAGGGGCTATTCCCAGAAAATCCAAGATATACTTTTTATTTGTCAGGTAAATATCTTTAATATACGATGTTTTAATCAAAATCGTTAAGAGCCAAAATATCAAGTTTCGGCTTTAACGGTCTTTTCGTGTTTGAGCTATGCTGCCCACAGGCGCGCACACACACGCACATGCACACACACACACACATATACAGACAGACACATACACGGACATTTTTCTAAAAATGTTTTTATTTTTGGATTCAGGGAGTCTTAAAACATGTATTTCCGTTCAAATCTCGGTATCGAATTTTTGGGTGCAATACAATACCTTCTCTACACACTATGTACATGGTACGTATAGAGAAAGTAATAATACTCCCTAAAACCATTAAATCAAAGTTTTAAAACCTTAATATTACTAATTCATCTGATAAATAATCAGTATATACCCGATCCCCAAAGCCGCGCTTGGTTCCTCGTGGCTCAGGGGACTGCATGTTCGAGTCTCGCCAAGGGCATGGGTGTTAGTGTGCTTGTAAATATGTGTCTATTTAATAAAGATGCACACAAATAGGAAAACAGAAACGTAGCGAAAAATAAAAACAAAAAAAGCAACGGGATTGAATATTTAATACCATTAATGTGCACATAGCATAAAGATATTTTGAAATGCAACGTATCCTGGGTAGTGTTGCAGAACTTGGGCCGCTCTAAAAATCGAATAAAACTAAGTGTGATTGATTGACTTTGTATTTCTGATGACGATTTCAAAGGTTTTATTTGTCGGAAAAGCTTATTTATTTTTATTGTTGACCAATTCGAGTGCTTGCTGGAACGGTTGGCGTTTTGTATATATATGACGGATATCTACCAAATAATTATATATAAACGAGTATTATATCAATAATAAATGGAGTTTTTAAGTTCAGAAACATATTTATCCGCCAAGTACTACCATAATAGAAAATTAGAAACAAATTTATATCACACCTACCGTAACGGATTGGAACCTAACCTCGCACTGAATATAAAAACCACCGGAACCAGTGGTTTTGCCTACAGAAACTAACTCCTCCACCAACTACTATAGTCACACTAACCGGTGAATTATTGCTACGGGTTCTCACGACGTGGTAATCCTGCGCAGAACGACATATGACGTTCTTGCATACCAATAGTTAGTCTTCCGCTAGCAACGAAACAAAGTTTTTTCATTATAAATCTAGTGTTTCGGCATATACCTATCTACACATTATAAAACCACGTATTATTGATATAATTCTCGTTTATGTATAATTATTTGGTAAATATCCGTCATATACACAAAATATCAACCATTCCAGCATGCACACCAATTTGTCTGTAACAAAAAACAAGCTTTTCCGGCACATAAAACCTTTGAAATACAAAGGCAATCAACCACACTTATTTGACTTTACAGTGTGCCAAGTTCTGCATAATAACCGTATCCTGTAGCAAAAAACAATAACCTTATTTGGAAGTTTGATTTGTAATTTCAAAACTTCTGCAGATTTGTGACATTTTTGGCGTCAGTCCTTTTAAAAGGCTGGAGCAGATGATACCACATCAGGAATGATCGATTTCGAGCGAAATTCGAAAACAATTAAATTGAAACTCCAAATATGGAAGGATTTACTCTTCAAAAGGGGCATAAGCTTTTAAAGAGACGTGCACCCGCCATTTAAAAATCTTTCAGGAGATTTAAAGATTCTCGTACAGGAAAATAAGTCTGATGTGTTCCATTCACATGACTTTCCCTACACCTCTGCAACAAATTGTTAAAAAGCGTATTCCTCTACTTACTTATATAAGTGCTGCTTACTTGTAAGTAGGAGTGAAATAAGGAAGTACCATAGGAGTTGAAAGAAGAGAATTTCTTTTATTATAAAATATATAATAGTTTATTACATTGAATAGAATTAATATAATGGAAAAAAATGAGAATAATAAAAATCAATTTAAGGGTATTATTTGTGGGATAAAGAGGTATTAAATTATTAGTAATTTTAACATGACATATTAATGTTATTTTTAACTAACTTCTTTTCATCAATACGATAGTCAAACCTTTTAAGATCTAGTTGTTGTTATGTGATTGAAGTTCCTCTTTTTTTTTTTTTTTAGTTTAACGTCCTTTAACCCAGTTGGTCATATCGGACGATGAATGAAATTGGTGAAATTATGCTCAAATGCTCTCGAGGTCCATGGAGCTTAAAGTTACTCGACATTCGTCTTCTCAGGATAAGGGAAAATCCCGGAAAAACCTTATCCGGGTAACTCACCCTACGCGAGATTCGAAGTCACGACCTTTTGAATGCGAAGTGGACACGCTACCACCACACTACCCAGGCGGGCAAAAAAAGCCATCGTCTTCCGATGGGTTTGAACACGCAACCTTGGATATATAAAGTTAGTATGGTAACCATTACGCCACCGAGAGCGACTTCCTTTGTTTGTATGGCCAGGAGTTGACAAATTCCTGTATGAGAAACGTACAAGTATTTTAAAACAAACCAATAACAAGGAATATTTAAAAAATGGTCAACTCCACTAAAAAATGTATATAACATATATTGTGTGTTTTAACAACTTCCATGTTTTTGGTGTAATAAGTTTTTGTGTATCTCTTACCTTTAAGCAAAATTCGGGAAAATCCATAAAGAATAAAGAGATCTTCAGAGGATAGCCCCAGAAAATTTATGATATACATTTTAGTAGGAACGTAAATATCTTAAATATAAGAGATTTTTAATCAAAATCGTTAAAGCAATTTTTGAGAAAACCAAAATGTTCGAAACTTTTTCCGTGTAAAGAGTAGTTGAAGATGGGGAGATTTACTTGATGCATCTTTGGATGATCTTGAACTTAAGATATCAAGTTTGGTATTTAACGGACTTTTCGATTTTGAGCTATGCTACCCACAGACATAGGCAAAGCCATACACACAGATATTTTTCTTAAAATATTTTTTGGGGGGTTCAGGGGTTCCGCTGAAATCTCGGTATCGAATTTTTGGGTTCAGTACAACACCTTCTCTATACACTATGTACATAGTACGTGTAGAGAAAGAAATAAGCACATGAACTTTGATCCGTATACTGGGTTACCATCTAATTTTTAAAAAATATTTTCGGTCTTTAGACTATAATGCTAAATAATTATAACAATATATATATTTACTTTCTATACACGTACTATGTTCATAGTGTATATAGAGTGTTTTCTGAATCCCCCCCCCAAAAAAAGGCATTTTGATCAAATGTCCGTGTGTGTGTGTGTGTGTGTTGACTGCATATCTCAAAAAGGAAACCCGTTAAATAACAAACTTGGTATTTTAGTTTGGTATCTTCCAAGGATGCGACACGGAAGATTTTCAAGAAAATCCCCCCACCACCAACTACCATTTACATTGGAAAATTTTCGAACATTTTGATTTTCTCAAAAATGGCTGTAACGATTTTGAATAAAATACCGTACATTAAAGATATTTACCTCACAAATAAAACATATATCTTGAATTTTCTGGGAATAGCCTCTGAGGCCAACTTTATTCAGGATGAATTTTACGGAATTTTGCATAACTAGTAAATCGTAAGAGATGGACAAAAACTTTCCACACAAAAAATGTTGAGCACATTAAAATACACAGCTTATGTCATACATTTTTTTTTTTTTTTTTTTTTTTTTTTTTTTTTTTTGTGGAGTTGATCGTTTGAGATATTCCTTGTTTTTTGCTTCAGCTTTGTAAAACATTAATTTTCTCATACAAGGATATGTCAACTCCTGTCCATACAAAGGAACTTCAGTCACATAGCAACCAGCTTTTGGCTATCATTTTAACCTATGGTACTCTCTTATTTCGCTTCTACTTACAAGGAAACAAGTAATAAGACTTTCTGTTATTTTTTCTTGATTAGCATGAAGTAGATAGAAGCATAAGCTTTTTAACAATAATTTGTTGCAGCGATGTAAAGAAAGTCATGTGAATGGAACACGTCCGATTTTTTTTTTTACGTAGCTTATCGGCATTTAATCTGGTTGGTCCCATTCTATAGTCCAGCGAGCAAAACATCAGCAGTGGTTTCTCAAGGCTACGCCGCCGATGAGATTACGAAAGTTAAAAGGGGCTGGTGTCAAAGAAACAATAAAAAAGGCCCAAAAAGTATAAATGTATTGTGTATAGTAACTTACACTCTACTTCAGCGAGCAAAACATCAGCAGTGGTTTCTCAAGACTTGAATGTGACCACGAAAGTTAAAGCGGGCTGCGTAAAAGAAGCAATAAAAACCTGATGTGTTCTATTCACATGACTTTCTCTACATCTCTGTAGCAATACGCTTATTCTTCTATCTACTTCATGCTAATAACTTTAGCAGAAATGCTTTCTTGTAAGTAGAAGGGAGATAATGGGATACACTAGACTAAAGCGATAGTCAACTCTTTTAAAAGCTGGTTGCCATGGGGATGAAATCAGTTTCTTTGTATCGCCAGTAGTTGACAAATTCCCGTATGTGAAAAATTTAAGTATTTTAAAACTGAAACCAATAACAAGGAATATCTCAGAAATGCTCAACTAAACGAAAAAACAGGTTATGACATAAATAGTGTATTTCAATGAAATCTACACATTTTGTGTAGTAAGCTTTTGTCTACCCTTACGGTTTACTTATTACGCAAAAATCCTGCAAAACTCATCCAGAACAAAGAGGTCTACGGAGATATACATTACCTATATTTGTCGTGTAAATATATTGGTAAATATAGAGAACTTGGGCCCCTCTAGAAAATAAACTAATTGTGGTTTGACTGATAGTTTGGTTTATTCTCGTTACGTTTTCACCAATTTTTTTTTATCGGAAAAGCTCCGTAATTAAGTTAAAGGCTAATTTATTACGTGCGCGTAGCGATCCTTTTTTGTGAATATTTATGAAGTATGCTGCCTAGAAAGAGTAGAATATAAATGAAGAGGTCTTGTAGTACTTCTGCAATGTAAATATATATAATACACGCTAAAGTGCCTAAAACCTGAGTTTCATTGTCGGCGGCAGGTGAACAGTGTTGTGGAATGCAACACCGGCATATGTCGCTAGACGCTGTGCTGATGTATGACAAGATGTTTCACGCAGATACAGCTGTTCAGTGAATTTTATTATACAGAACTTCGGCCACTCTAAAATCGAATGAAACTAAGTGCGATTGATTGACTTTGCATTTATGATGACATTTTCAAAGCCTGTTGATTTCAAATTTAGTGCGAGGTTAGGTTCCAAACCGTTTAGGTTAGTATGTGTATATAAATTTATGTTTCTAATTTTATATCATGGTAGTACCTCATTATCGATATTTCCAGCAACTCCTAACAGCGCAATGGATACAACATTAGTTTTTTAAACCATCTCCCCACCCATACTCCCTCTCTAACCACACCGGTCCCGTTAGAGTGCAAAACTGGCATAAGTCGCAGCGGAGAGAGTTAGCGGCCCAACTTGTAAATAATTACCAATTTATTTAATATACTGCATTTTAATCAAATCGTTATAGCCATTTTTGAGAAAATCAATGTTTGAAAATGTTTCCATGTAAAGTATGATCCGAAGTGGGGGAATTTTCCTCAAAATGCTCCTGTCGCACCCTTGGAAGATACTAAACTTATATACAAAGTTTGGTATTTTACAGACTTTTCGTTTTTGAGTTATCGTGTTCACAGACACACACAGACTTTCCCTACACCTCTGCCTTTTTCTGGATGCAGGGGAGCCTAAAACTCTTTATTTCCAGTGAAATCTTAGTATCGAATTTTGGAAGGACAGCAATACCTTCTCTATGCACTATCTACATTGTGCATGTAGGGAAAATAAAAGGGCCCCAAAAAAGTTAACATTGCACCATGTGTAGGAAGTTTCAATTTTAAACTAATTCTTTTTTTTCAAACGGAACGAACCTCAATTGTTCCACATAGCAACCACCTGTTAAAATATCTGATTCTCGCTTTAGCCTAATGTACTCCCTTATTTCCCTTCTACTTACAAGGAAACAAGTAATAAGACCATTTATCTAGCTAATATTTATATTGATTAGCTCGAAGCAGATAAATGAAAAATCTTTTGTAAGAATAGTTTGTGTACGTAACAGAGAAATGGAACACATCAGATTCTTTTTACTTTCTCTATCCGACCTATGTACATAGTTTACAGAGAAGGTATTGCACTCCACCAAAAATTCGATACTGAGATTTCACAGGAAATACATGTTTTGAGAATCCCTGAATCCAAAAAAGCATTTTTAGAAAAATGTCCGTGTGTGTGTGTGTCTGGGGCAGCATAGCTCAAAAACTTAAATACCAAACTTGGTATTTAAGTTTACTGTCTTCAAAGGATGCGTCACGAAGATTTTCAAGAAAATCCCCCCACCCCTAAATACATTTTACATGGAAAATTTTTAGAAAATTTTTATTATCTAAAAAATGGCTCTAGCGATTCTGATTAAAATATCACATATTAAAGATAATTACCTGAAAAATAAAATGTATATCTTGAATTTTCTGGGAATAGTCTCTGAAGACTACTTTATTCTGGATCAATTTTACTAAATGTTGCATAACTGGTAAACCGTAAGAGATGGACAAAACTTTAGCACACAAAAAATGTAGAGCACATTAAAACACATAATTTATGTTATATACATTTTTTTCGTGGAGTTGATAGTTTTTTAGGTATTCCTTGGTTTTGGTTTCAGTATTGAAAAACATACTTTTCTCATACAGGAATTTGTCAACTCTTGTCCATACAAACAAAGGAACTTCAGTCACATAGCAACCAGCTTTTGAGTATCATTTTAACCTATGGTACTCCCTTATTTCGGTTCTACTTACAAGGAAGCAATTAATAAGACTATTTCTGCTAATTTTTTCTCATTAGCAGAGATGTAGAGAAGTCATGTGAATGGATCACATCAGATTTTTATAAAAAGATAGCTTAAGATTACTCATTGACCAATGTGCAAGCTAGATGTGGGACTATTTAAAAAAGCGGAGAGAGAAGCAATAATCGGTGAGATACCGATACAATACATACGTTATGAAGTCGACGGCGATGACAGTCAGATGGAACCAGACTTGCCTCCCCAAAGAGAGCTTGAAACACCACCACCAACTATCCTCGGCTGAACACTCCAATCGCAAGTAACACGTACTGATGTCAATTCACTAATGAAGCGCCAGCGAGATATACGCGGAACTATTATGAACTATTTTAAGTAATGATGTGTGCTGCTTTCAAAACTTATCACCAGTGCGTGCGACTGTGCGTGCGTTATTTCACGCAATAACATGCGTTTGTTATGAAACGTGGTATATAAAATAGCTATTTCAATTTCCGTTCTTCAACATTCTTTTTTTTTTTTTTTTTTTTTGTTTTTGTTTTGTCTAACGCACTCTATACATTGGGTATAGAGAAGTTATTGTATTGCACACAAGAATTAAATGCCGAAATTTCACCGGGAACACATGTTTTGAGACCCCCTGAATCCTAAAAAAGTCTTTGTAGAAAAAGTTCAGTGTATGTGTCAGTGGAAGGCATAGCTGAAAACAAACAGTCGGTTAAATATCAAACTTGGTATTTAAGTTTAGTATATTCCATGAATGTGATGGAGATTTTCAAGGAAATCTCCCCAACTACCCTTTAAAACTTTGATTAAAATATCGTATATTAAAGATATTTACATGATATATAAAATGCATATTGAATTTTCTAGGAATAGCCTCTGAAGACCACTTTATTCTGGATTAATTTTGCGGAATTTGGCATAACCGGTAAATGATAAGACAAGAGACAAAAGGTTACTACATAAAAGTGTATGTAGGAGTCATTAAAACACATAAATTTATATCAATTTTGTTTGTTTGTTTTGTTTTGTAGAAATGACCGTTTATGAGATATTTCTTGCTATTGGTTTCAACTTTAAAATGCACAGTTTTCTCAGACGGTAATTTGTCAACTTCTGGCCATACAAAGGTATTTCAACCTCAAGACAATCAGCTTTAAAAAGATTTGACTATCGCTTTAGCCTAGTGCATTGCCTTATTTCTCTCCTACTTATAAGCAACTAAATAAGAAGACGATTTATGCTGTTTATCTCTATTAGCATGAAGTAGACAGAAGAATAAGAGTTTCAACAATAATTTGTTACAGAGCTGTACAGAAAGTCATGTGAATGGAATACATCAGATTATTTTTTTTTCATATCGTGGTCTTTTACTTGAGAGACAATTGTTGATATTTCTTGCTCGCTGAGCTGTAAAATAACTGTTTTAATTATCATATTATTAAACACACCAAACATTCACTCTGAAGTTTATACTTCCAGCCGGGAATAGAAACCGGACCTCTGCGCTGAGAAGCCAGAACGCTGATCACTCGACGCAGAGGCAGATAAACTTTCCTCAACAAACTTATTCTTCTACATGGTAAATCCAGACAACATTTACATATATGCTTTCACTGTACATTTTCATGTATCAGAAGTTTTAACTAAAATCGCTAAGATAACGCGATGGTCAAATCTTGACCAGAAGTTGACAAATTACTGTATGAAAAGAGTTTAGTGTTTTAAATTTGAAACAAATAAGAAGCGATAACTCGGGATGATTAACTGCATAAAAAAAAAAAAAAAAAAAACTACATAAATTGTGTATTTTAACGAGAGCTACATTTTTGCGTACTAACTTTTTCTCTTTCTTACGGTTTATCAGTTATGCAGAAGTCATTCAGAATGAAGAGGACTTCAGATAGTAATCCCAAAAAATCTTATACCATTCACATGACTTTCTCTACATTTCTGCAACAAATTATTCATAAAAAGCTTATACTTCTATTTACTTCATGCTAATCAGAAAAAAATTAGCTGAAATGGTCTTATCACCTGCTTCCTTGTAAGTAGAAGCGAAATAAGAGAGTAACATAGGTTAAGTGATACTCAAAATCTGGTTGCTATGTCACTGAAGTTCCTTTGTTTGCATGGACAGCAGTTGACAAATTCCTGTATGAGAAAAGAATAAGTTTTTCAAAGCAGAAACCAAAAACAAGGAACCCCACGATAAAAATATACATAGCATAAGTTGTGTGTTTTAAGGTGTTCTACGTTTTTCATGTTGTAAGTTTTTCTCCATCTCTTACGGTTTAGCAGTTATTCAATATTCCGTAAAATTCATCCAGAATAAAGTACTCTTCGGAGGCTATTCCCAGAAAATTCAAGATATACATTTTATTTGTCAGGTAAATATCTTTAATATACGAAATTTTAATCAAAATCGTTAGAGCCATTTTTCAGAAAATCAAAACTTTCGAAAAAAGGTCCATGAAAAGGGTAGTTGGGGGTTGGGGGATTTTTCTCAAAATCTTCGTGTCGCATCCCTGGAAGATACTAAACTTATATACCAAGTTTGGTATTTTACCGACTTATCGTTTTTGAGTTATCGTGTTCACAAACACACGGACACACGGACACAGTTACAGACGGACACACTGACACACGGACACGCACACGGACCTTTTTCTGAAAATACTTTTCTTGGATACAGGGGACATTATAACATATATTTCTGGTGAAATCTCGGTATTGAATTTTTTGGTGGAGTCCAATACCTTCTCTATACACTATGTACATAATACATGTAGAGAATGTAAAAAAGCATCTTTGGAAAAGGTCTCCTTTCATAAATTTGGTAAGTAAATCCTTTAAAACAAGTCTTAAAAATGTATGGTTTCATCCGCGCCTTTGTACGATAGTGGCAGACGAGCGCCGAGGGCGCGGACATGTAAAACACCGCGCAGCCGGTTCGTACTTTTTTGACTCACTCGTTGCTAGGCGACTGTAATTTTACTTCATCGGGCTATGATTGGACTAGAAAAGTCAGCTGTTTTCAGTTCTCAACGTAGCCGGTATAGTTCGTACACACGTGTGGGACACTGCCCATTCAATATTAATGTCTGTAGAGGTAAGTGTTTAATTCCTTCAATACTGCTAATACATTTCACTTGCTCTCAAGTGATAGAAAGACCTGAAGACGAAAGGTAGAAACTTTAATTTCAGTTTTTCCGACCCAGTTGTAATCTTTTGATTCCTGTTGCTGTTCATTCTCACCTCACTTTTAATCCACTTGTTCCTTTCCCGTGGAAAAGAAAAACAAAAGGAAGCAGTACTAAAGAGCTTTTGGGGCGGATATTAATATTACCAAGGCAGAGGGGAAATTGCCTTGAAGGAATTAAAATAACTCTTGTTCCTGAGGTATTAGGGACCCCGCCCGATAAGGAAGCATATTTCGTCTTTTGCTTCTTCTTCTTCTTGTCCGTCCGGTAATTGCTGCGAGCGTTAATTACTGCTACTCTTCCTTGTCACGTGGAGATGAAAGCTGGGAGAATTAGCCAACTGAACCTCAAGCGGTGTGCTCTCTGCTCTTTTCATTTCTTCTTCCCCTGTTGCGACGCAGCAAAGTCAAGGAATTGATTATTAAACACAGTATCACCTCCCTCGTGGGGTAACTAACTCTTCACGCTTCAAATCACTTGTGAATTCCCAAGGGGAACTTTACTCATACCTTTTAGGGGATGGAAATATATTGTAACAAAGAGTTCTTTATTGCTTACAAATCTAATTACAATCGAGTATTTATTCCTATGATTTCACTAACATTCTATACTATAATCTTCTCTCGTCGCTTCGATGTATCGCAATTCTTGTGACTTCGACGCAATTTCTGCATCTGTGCATACTCAGTTGAATAATCTGATGGGTTCTATTCACGTTGAAGACTGGGTACACAATTTGGCCGTTTGCATAGTGGGAGGACAGGGAACAGTTGAACTAAAAGAAAGGAAAGTTGTATGTTGGGATCTATTGGCTGACCAGAGGAACCAGCAAAACATGGGCAATCTCCTGGCTAAGTATGTGAATCCAGATCAAATTTGTTCAGTTAGTCAGAGCCAACTTATCTCTATTTTTTTTTCGCTTTCTTTTCTTTGATTCCTTCCTTTTCTTCTTTTTGTCATCTTTAACTTGTATCTGAAATACCCACGACACCCATGGGTAATAATTTGCGTAGTAATTGTGATAATTTGGCATCAGTAAAGATACCTGTCCATCCATCCATATATCTGGGTTAGGGCAAAAATCATGACTAGTTTTTTACTTTCTCTATACGCACTATGTACGTAATGTATAGAGAAGGTGTTGCACTCCACCAAAAAATTCGATACCGAGATTTCACCGGAAATATATGTTTTAGGGTCCCCAGTATTCAAAAAAAGCATTTTCACAAAAAGATCCGTGTGTGTGTGTGTGTGTGTGTGTGTGTCCGTGTGTCAGTGTGTCTGTGTGTCCGTGTGCCTGTGAACACGATAACTCAAAAACGAAAAGTCGGTAAAATACCAAACTTGGTATTTAAGTTTAGTATCTTCCAGGGATGCGACACGAAGATTTTGAGAAAAATCCCCCCACCCCCAACTACCCTCTACATGGAACTTTTTTCCAAAATTTTGATTTACTCAAAAATGGCTCTAACGATTTTGATTTAAATTTCGTATATTAAAGATATTTACCTGACAAATAAAATATATATCTTGAATTGTCTTGGCTATTCTGAAGAGTAGTTTATTCTGGATGAATTATACTGAATTTTGATAATTGCTAAACCGTAAGAGATGGACAAAAACTTACTCCACAAAAAGTGTAGAGCACATTAAAACACACAATTTATATTATATACATTTGTCAACTCTTATCCATATAAACAAAGGAACTTCATTGACATAGCAACCAGCTTTTGACTATCACTTTAACCTATGGTTGTCCCTTATTTCGCTTCTACTTACAAGGAAGCGAGTAATAACACTATTTCTGCTAATTTTTTCTGATTAGCATAAAGTAAATAGAAGTATAAGCTTTTTAAGAATAATTTGTTGCAGGGATGTAGAGAAAGTCATGTGAATGGCACACATCAGATTTTTTCTTGTAGATATGTGAATGGATCACAAATGCATATGTGTCGTGTGGAAGTTCTACAGGCATAGTGTGTATGCAGAACAACAGATGGCTCTGTGATAGCTGGTAGTAGCGCAGCGAGGGCTGTGAAATCAGTCAATTGGTGAGTGTCGTGCGAGATGGAAATAACCCGTGTTGAGCAACGCGCTTACATTAAAATAACCGTTCTCCGCGGGAGAAATGCGATGGAATGTCTCAGTGAATTAGTGGAAGCCCTTGGGAAGAATGCCCTCTTCCTTACCGTACAGTAGCACGGTGGGTAGGAAAGTTTCAGCAAGGACGTGTGTCAACCAGTGATGAGCCACGTTCGGGACGATCGACGTGGCACATGCCGTCATAGAGGAGCTTTTGGATGAAGACAGACGATGGACGTTACTGAAGTTAGAGACGGCAAGTAGCATTGAGAGACGCACCGTCCACAGGATTTTGCGTACTGAGCTGTAACTACGCAAAATTGCATCGCGGTGGGTACCGCATGTACTGACGGAAGTTCAAAGTTGGGTGCGCTATGCAATATGCTCCGACCACTTTGCACGCTGGCAAAAGGACGGCGATCAATTCTTGTCACGCATAATCGTCATCGTTGAATTTTGGGCCAGGGCATTCGAACCAGAACTGAAACGTCAGTCCGCGGAGTGGCGACATGCTGGATCACCAAGGAGGCAGAAGTTCTGTTGGAATCCTTTCCCAGTGAAATTGATGGTGATCGTCGCGTATGACGTCAGGGGTGTCATTGTTTGCCGCTTTGTCCCTCATGGCAGAACAGTAGCCGCACAGTACTACAGGGACTTCCTGGTGTAAGAGGTGCGACGTGGTGTTCGGAAGAAACGTCCGGGCCTTATGGACAGGTCTTCGTTCGTTTGAAAGTGCTGCCCTCCTAGCCACGTCTTCAGTTCAGGGAAAAAGTGAAAGTCGCAGGGTGCCAGGTCAGGACTGTACAGCGAATGAAGTCCCATTGAAATTGTTCAAGGAGCCGATGGGTTGTGCCAGTTGTGTGTGGACGAGCGTTTCATGCATCAACGCAACTCCTAAAGCCAGTATTCCTCTTCGTTTGCTTTGAATCAGTTTTTACTTTTCTATACGTACTATGTACATAGTGTATAGAGAAGATATTGCACTACACCAAAAAATTCGATAGCGAGATTTCACCTGAAATATATGTTTTAGGGTCCCCTTTATCAAAAAAAAAAGCATTTTCAGAAAAAGGTCCGTGTGTCCATATGTCTATGAACACGATAGCTCAAAAACGAAAAGTCGGTAAAATACCAAACTTAGTATTTCTGTTTAGTACCTTCCAGGGATGCGACACGAAGATTTTGAGAATAATCCCCCCACCCCAACTACCCATTACATGGAACATTTTTCGAAAATTTTGATTTTCTTAAAAATGGCTCTAACGATTTTAATTAAAATATTATATATTAAAGATATTTACCTGACAAATAAAATAAATAACTTGAATTTTCTGAGAATAGCCTCTGAAGGCTATTTTATTCTGGATCAAATTTACGGAATTTTTAATAACTGCTAAACCGTAAGAGCTGAAAAAAGTACCAAACAAAAAATGTAGAGCACGTTAAAACACACAATTTATGTAATATACACTTTTTTCGTAGAGTTGATCATTATTTAGATATTCCTTGTTTTTTGGTTTCAGCTTTGAAAATCTTATTCTTTTCTCATATAGGAATTTGTCAACTCCTGTCCACACAAACAAAGGAACCTCAGTGACATAGTAACCAGCGTTTGACTATCACTTTAACCTGTAGTACTCCCTTATTTCGCTTCTACTTACAAGGAAGCAAGTAATAAAACTATCTCTGCATAGGTAAGTTTTTTAACAATAATCTTTTGTTCAGATATAGAGAAAGTCATATGAGTGGAACAGATCAGATTTTTAGTAATAGCAACCGTCGCTATGTCTTATGTTTAATTTGAGGGCAACATGTTATGAGTAATTGCAAATTTCACTTCTTATGGACGCCGGCCGTGTAAGCCATAGTATATACAATTTTGTTAGTTATTATTTGCGTATTGAACTAGTACGAAGAGTGTGGGAAGGTTTTGCTGTTGATAATGCACAATTAAATCGATTTTTCACGTTTCATTTTGTACTAATAAATTAGTTCACTCTCCTGAAATGTTCTTATTAAGTGTGCCATATGCCCGTTAGTATGCTGGCAGGTTTCAAATGGTCCCCGTTTCTTCTCAAACTCCGATAGGCAGGCTATAAATATAAAAAACAACTTCATAAAACAATTATTACTAAAAGTTTCGAACACTTATGGTTACTTTTCAACATAATCACCGAAAAGAGTGAGACATTTATCGTACCTGTGCACAAGTTTTGCAATACCCGCTTCAAAAAATGTTGCCGCCAATGATTTCAAATAAACATTGACGTTGTTTTAAAGATCTTCGTACTTTACAACGTTTGCGGAAAGCCATTCGAAACAAACGAAGAGGAATGCTGACTTAAGGAATTGTGTTGATCCATATAACGTTCGTCCACACACTGCTGGCACAACCCATTGGCTCCTTGAACAATTTCAATGGGACAGTTTCGATCATCCGCCGTACAGTCCTGACCTGGCACCCAGCGAAACCTTTTCCCTGAATTGAAGACGTGGCTAGGAGGGCAGCACTTTCAAACCAACAAGATCTTCAAAACAACGTCAATGTTCATTTGAAATTATTGGCGGCAACATTTTTTGAAGCGGGTATTGCAAAGTTTTGTACAGGTACGATAAATGTCTCAATCTCTTTGGTGATTATGTTGAAAAGTAACCATTAGCGTACAAAAATGTTATTAATAAAATAATTGTTTTTTATGAACTTGTCTTTTATTTATAGTCTATCGGAGTTGAAAAAAAAAACGTCCCTCGTATTTATCTCAATTAGAATGAAGTAAATAGAAGCTTAAGCTTTCTAACAATAATTTGGTACAGATATTTAAAGAAAGTAACGTAAATGTAACACATATTTTCTCTATAGGTGTTGATAGAAATGAAACATCTGCCCAGACACCATATTACGTCATATATCTGTGAGCTCTGACATATTATAGTTATTTATTTAGTAAATATGTTAATTATTTTTACATATTTTAATGATAAAATTGCATAAAACATTCTATGTATCGCATTGTAACATTCGTAAAAATTAGTGCGTTCGATTTCGCTCACGTGCTAAGCATATACTGGTATCATAATTAGTCAGAAAATAAAATGTAAATGGCGTGTTATTTATGGATACTCTTTAACTGCTATGCTTCTCAGCGTCCCATTCTAAATTGGGAGTGAAAGACCGCTTAATTTTGCTCAGAGGCCTCTCTATCAGGCTTGAGGTTTTTTTATGTGTCGTAAATCTACGACACGGGATCAACGACTTTACTTTCTTCCGAATGAAAACATGCTAAGGATTTTACACCCGAAAAAAATACATTGTCCTCCGCCGCGTTAGAACGCGCGAGCTGGGGTACGTGAAGAGCCGGTAATAATACGGCAAAACAAGGTAAAAAAAAAAAAGGTAAATAAAAGTAGGTTATACAGTGCCGGAGTCCCGATCACACTGCGGTACTGTATTTTAAAAAGAAAAGTTGACATGGTAACCATTACACACGGAGGGCACTATAATCATTAGTCAGATTATACGCTAGTTACATAAATAACTATTATTTTCTTTCTTAATTTTGAAGCTACAAGACTGCCTCACATAAACAAGACAAATTATCGATATGGACGTGATCTATGGAATATACCTCAATTTCGCGAAAACCAATTAATAGCTATAAATAAATTAATTGCTCTTTCACAGAGATAGTAATCAATCATGCAGTTTTGTCGACAGGAATAGTGCTAAAAGTAAATAACTATAGCATTTCGTGATATCCTTAAGGGCAGACAGATCATTACAATTGGGCGCAGAGAGTTAAAAACCTGTTATAAATGATTTTTTTTCTACTTATCTCACATAAGTTTTAATTACAAACTATTTACTCCAACTCCTCAAGATGTGGTTAGTTCCCTTTTATTTTATGCAACTCTGTGTTTATGCACCGATTTTTCAAAAATCCATCGTCTGTTTTTCTTTCTTTACCAATATACCTATAATTGGTAGAGGAAGCATATGGTGTGATATTGATATTTTATCAAATTATTGCATATTTTTGATATCCACTGAACTCCAAAGGCACTTTATAACAATAAAAATCAAGTCTTTGTGTAAGAGGAGTATCGTATTATATGGATATTTTATAAAATCATTATATTTTGGAAGTACAGTAAAGACCCATAAGGCATTTTAGAACAATAAAAATCCAATCTGTATACGTCTGTCCAGTACAACTCAATAACAAAATGTCATAAAAATAGAATTTGATGTGTTCCATTCACATGACTTTGTCTACATCCCTGCAACAAATTATTATTAAAAAGCTAATGTTTCTCTTTAGTTCATGCTAATCGAGAAAACATTAGCAGAAATAGTCTTATTACTTGCTTCCTTGTAAGTAGAAATAAAATAAGGAATTACCACAGGTTAAAGCTGGTTGCTATGTGACTGAAGTTCCTTTGTTTGTATGAACAGGAGTTGACAAATTCCTGTATGAGAAAATGGGTGTGTTCTTTAAAGCAGAAACCAAAAACAAGGAATATTTCAAAAACGATCAACCTCACGAAAAAATGTATATAACATAAACTGTGTGTTTTAATGTGCTGTACATTATTGTATGGAAAGTTTTTGTCTATCTCTTACGTTTAGCAGTTATGCCAAATTCCGTAAAATTCATCCAGAATAAAATAGCGTTCAGAGGCTATTCCCAAAAAAGTCAAGATATACATATTATTTTTCAGGTAAATATCTTTAATATACAACATTTTAATCAAAATATTTAGAGCCATTTTTGAGAAAATCAAAATTTTCGAAAAAAGTTCCATGTAAAGGGTAGATGGAGGTGGGGGAATTTTCTTGAAATTTTTCTTGTGGCATCCTTGTAAGATACCAAACTTAAATACCAAGTTTGGTATTTAACGGCCTCTTCGTTTTTGAGCTATGCTGTCCACACACACACAGACACACACACACACACACACACACACACGCACACACACACACACGGTCCTGTTTCTGGAAAAGCTTTTTTTGGAATCAGGGGGTCCTAAAACATGTATTTCCGGTGAAATTTCGACAATGAATTTATGGGTGGAATACAATACTTCTCGACCCCTATAGTACATTGTACATACGGGGCTAGAGAAAGTAAAAAGTAGAAAGATCAAAAAATGGTTTAGTTGATAAGCCCATTATTTCCTTGTGCCCACATTATTTTCTCGACTTTTCGGCATGTTAGATGGAGACGAACCGTACATTAGATGCAGCGGTCACGTGGTAGTCTTGTTTCTCGCTACCCCAAATTAACCTGCTGCCTGTTTTTCCTGTAACGCCTGCCTGCTGAAGACAGGGCGGAGTGTTTGTAATTAGCGCGCCAAATGCTCTCCAGACGCGTGAATTATAAGCAAGTCCTGACGTCGACGTGTGCACCAGCCCCTGCATCTTCTTCTGAACGCGTTACAAGGTGCTCACAAGACACTGCTTCCCGTAACAGCAACGTAGACACTTACTTTGTTAAACTAACATTCAAATTTGAATATTGCATTCAGCTCTATTTCAGAAGCATTTTTACATTCTCTACACGTAGTACTACTTACATAGTGTATAGAGAAGGTACCTATTGCATTCCACCCAAAAAAAAAATCTAATTTGTTCCATTCACATTACTTTCTCTACATCTCTGCAACAAATTATAGATAAAAAGCTTATGTTTCTATTTACTTCTTGCTAATTTAGAAAAATTAACACAAATGGTCTTATTACTTGCTTCCTTGCAAGTAGAATGCAAATAAGGGAGTACCATAGGTTAAGTGACAGTCAAAAGCTGGTTGCTATGTGACTGAAGTTCCATTGTTTGTATGGATGGACACGAGTTGACAAATTCCGTATGAGAAAAGTATGTTTTTCAAAGCTGAAACTAAAAACAAGGAATATCTTAAAAATGATCAACTCCACGAAAAAAATGTATATGACATAAATTGCATGTTTTAATCTGGTCTACATTTTTGTGCGTTAACGTTTTGTCCATCTCTTACGGTTTAGCAGTTATGCAAAATTCCATAAAATGTATACAGAATAAAGTAGTCTTTAGAGGCCATTCCCAGAAAATTCAAGATATACATTTTGTATATTTGTCAAGTAAATATCTTTAATATTTGACATTTTACTCAAAATTGTTAGAGTCATTTTTAAGAAAATCAAAATTTTCAAAAAATGTTCCATGTAAAGGGTAGTGTCGCAGCCTTGCAAGATATCAAACTTAAATACCAAGTTTGGTATTTAATGGTCTTTTCGTTTTTGAGCTATGCTGTCCACAGACACACACACACATACACACTCGCACACACACGGACCTTTTTGTAAAAAAAAATGTTATTTTGGATTCAGGGGGACCCTAAACGTATATTTCCGGTGAAAACTCGTTATCGAATTTTTGAGTGCAATACAATACCTTCTCTATACACTGTGTACATAGTACGGTTAGAGAAAGTAATTAAATACCGAGATTTCACCAAAAATGCATGTATTAGGTTCCCCTGTATCCAAAAAGGGTATTTTTAGATTCGTGTGTGTGTGTGTGTGTGTGTGTGTGTGTGTGTGTGTGTGTGCGGTCTGTGATCCCGATAACTCAAAAACGAAAAGTCGGTAAAATACAAAACTTGGTATTTAAGTTTAGTATTTTACTGGGATGCGATACGAAGAATTTGAGAAAATTCCCCCCCCCCCCACTCGAAACTACCCTTTACATAGAACAAGTTTCAAAAGTTTTGATTTTTTCAAAAATAGGTCTAACGATTTTCATTAAAATACCGTATATTAAAGTTATTTATTTGGTAATTAAAATGAATATCTTGAATTTTCTGGGAATAGAGCATTGCTCAAAAACGAAAACTCCATTAAATACCAAACTTGGCATTTAAGTTTGGTATCTTCCAAGGATGTGACACGAAGATTTTCAAGAAAATCCCCACCCCCAACTACCTTTTACATGGAAAAATTTTTGAAAATTTTGATTTTCTCTAAAATGGCTATAAAAATTTTGATTAAAATATCGTATATTAAAGACATTTACCTCACAAATAAAATGTATATCTTGAATTATCTGGGAATAGCCTCTGAAGGCTCCTTTACTCTGAATGAATTTTACAGTATTTTGCATAACTGCTAAACCGTATGAGATGGACAAAAACTTAGTACACAAAAAATGCAGAGCACCTTAAAACACACAATTTATGTTATATACATTTTTTTTTTGGAGTTGATCGTTTTTTATATATTCCTTGTTAAAGGTTTCAGATTTAAAAAACGTATTCTCTTGTCATACAGGAATTTGTCAACTCCTGTCCATACAAACAAAGGCACTTCAGTCACATAGCAACCAGCTTTTGATTATCACTTTAACCTATGGTACTCCCTTATTTCGCTTCTACTTACAAGGAAGCGAGTAATAAGACTGTTTCTGCTAATTTTTTCTCGATTAGCGTGAAGTAAATAGAATAATAAACCTTCTAAGAATAATTTGTTGCAGAGATATAGAGAAAGTCATGTGAATGGAACACATCAGATGCATCACGTCGCTCAGTTTTATGAGAGCAATGAATTCATACACTAATAAGTTATTATTTAAATAACTATGGAAGTTTTTATAAAACTTACTCTTATTGTGTATAATAACTGCTATAAATGTCAACAATATATCTTATATATTGTAGATTTTATAAATTTCACAGGTTCATTCATTAGGTTAACTTATACGCTGCATTGTTTGTTAGCCCAAGTAGTGCACTTTATTTTATTACTAAAAGCTGAATTTTCCCATTATTTTACAGTGTGTAATTATACAAAGAGATAGCGTTACCATCAACGCTTAAGGGAATATATTCTGTCAACAATATTATATTCTATATATGGTGCATGAGCAACTAATGTTTCAGTACGCTTCTACATAGCTTGAAGCAGTAGCTGCATTTACCCAATTAATAAAATGGTTGCATTAAAATATTCATTCATGTAACATAATGTTATCCTAGCATTTAACAGCATGTGCCAAAAAGAATTAAAATAAAATTACTAGCACAAATCTGCCATAAATTACATTACAAAGTCCTTGAGGAATGGCTCCATTATCCAGTGGTCAGTGACTGTACACCCGGAGGCCCCGGGTTTGATTACCAACCGGGACGGTTAATTTTTACTTTCTCTTGCCCTATGTACAATGTATATAGTGGATAGAGAAGGTATTTTATTCTACCCAAAAATTCGATGTCGAGACTTCAACAGAAATATTAATTTTGAGGTCCTCTGAGTCCGAAAAGGCATTTTTAGAAAACGGTTCATGTGTGTATGTGGGTAGCATAGCTCAACCGTTAAAAACCAAAATTGGTTTTAAGTTTAGTATCCTCCAAAGATGCAACACGAAGTTTTTTCGAAAATATCTCCCACACCAAACTATCCTTTACATGGAAGTTGTTAAAAAGTTTGTCTTTCTTAAAAATGGCTGTAACAATTTAATTAAAATTTAATATATTAAAGATATTTACATTATAAATTAACTTATATTTTGAATTTTCTGTGAATAGCCTCTGAAAATGTCTTTATTCTGGACGAGTTTTGCAGAATTAGCATAACGATTGAACCTTAAGAGATAGACAAACTTTACCACACAAAATGGTAAATCTCTTTACGTTTTTTATGTAGAGCCGACCGTTTCTGAGATATTCTTTCAGTTTTTAGCTACTTAAACTTTCTTAAAACGGTAAGTGATGTTTGGTTTATCTCTCTTGTTTTACTGCAGGCCACGCAAAGGGAGCCGAACTTCAGTTGTTTCACATAGGACCAGCTTTTAAAAGATCTGACTGTCGATTTAGCCTAGTATATTCTCTTATGTCCCTTCTACTTACAAGGAGGCGCGTATTAAGGCAAATTCTGCTAACGTTTATCTTCATCAGCATGAAATAGATAAAAGAATAATCTTTAGTAAGGAAAGTTGTTTTGTAACAGCTAGAGTTAGTTATGTGAATAGAATGTTTTACTTTCTCTACATGTATTTAGTGTATAGAGGAGGTATTGTAATGCACCCAAAAATTCGATACCGAAATTTCACAGGAAATATATGTTTTGGGTGCCCCTGGATCTAAAAAAAGCATACTTGTCAGAGTAGGAACTTTAAATTTAAAGTATTTTAAGGTTCATGAAAGTTCAAGACTAAAAAAATCCATTTTATAATATGCCGAAATGTTTTAATACTATCTCTTAGTTTTATGTTAACTGGAAGATCCATTGATATGACTACTACCATTGTATGTTTATTTTACGTTTAAAGTAAAATGATTTAGTCAATTGTATTTTATACTTAAAGGCTCAAATAAATTAGTATTATCTTTATTATTATTATTATTACTACTACTTCTACTATTACTAATATTCAATATACCTCTCCTTTAAAATATATCGGATGGAAGAGAAGTCATTACATTAATTTAAACCAGTGATATTTGGTATTTGGAACATATTTTGTATCTTACATTTTTGTCTCTGACCATTTCCTACGGAGATATTTTAGTTTTGTCGAAAAGAGACAGGCAAGATGGCAACTCTGCAGGTTGTGTGGCACTTGCGCTAGAGTACATAAACAAACATGCCTCACTGCTGCTACCACATCCACAGAATATCCAGTTTCACTCGTTATCTCCCAAAACATTGCATCACCCTGCGTCGTGTTTGCAAGCGACCGACGTGTTTACATCTAGAAGCCGGTTCAGATCTCTGACCGACCTGAACGCAACGTTTCCAAGTTATTTCATGTCTGACAAAGCTGCTCGGAATATTCCTTCAATTATTTTAAGTGACTAAATATTTCTAAATCCTGTGTGATTTCCATGATTGCTACCGCAACTAATGTCAGAAATACGCTACTCCACGCACCTTACAAATAACAAATATTATCTTCCTACATTCTTATGGAATTACGCATCCAATTCGGGACATTTATTTTTCCGAAATCGGCTGATCAAAGAAGAAAATGTCATTAGACTTTTTACTTTTTCTATACGAACTATGTGCATAGTGTATAGAGAAAGTATTGCAATCCACCCAAAAATTCCATACCGAGATTTCACGGGGAATACATGTTTTGAGACTCCCTGAATATAAAAAAAATTTAGAAAAATGTTCGTGTGTGTCTCTCTGTCTGACTGTCTGTCTGTGTGTATGTGTGTGTGACTGTGGGCAGCATAGCTCAAAAACGAAAAGACCGTTAAAGCTCAAACTTGGTATTTAAGTTTGATATCTTCCAAGGATGCGACACGAAAATGTTCAAGAAAGTCCTCCCGCCCCAAACTACCCTTTACAATGAAAAAATTTTGAACATTTTGATTCTCTTAAAAATAGCTCTAACGATTTTGATTAAAATATCGTATATTAAAGATACTTACCTGACAAATAAAATGTATATCTTGAATTTTCTGAGAATAGCCCCTGAAGACTACTTTATTCTGGGTGAATATTACGCAATTTTGCATAACTGCTAAACCGTAAGAGATGGGGGAAAACGTACTTCACAGAAAATGTAGCTCACGATAAAACACAATTTATGTCATATACTTTTTTTCGTGGAGTTAATCATTTTTAAGATATTCCTGGTTTTTCGTTTTAGCTTTGAAAAACTAATGTGAATAGAACATATCAGATTTTTTCTTTGTAATGCTTCTATGAAGCACATATTAGAAGGAATGTAATGTTTCCTTCCAGCCGATATATCGTATGGAAATTTAAAATGCATGGTTGCATTTAGCGCTTATGAACATTATTTAGCGTATAAATTTAGTTTCCGGTAAAGCTATTTTCTTGCAGCACAGTTCCATGACAGAAATGAATGGAACGAAAATAAAGCAGTAAACATGCATCTCTGGAGCGTTAAGTATTCAAATTATCATTACAAAGCTCGCCACGAAAACCACAAACCCGTGTAACGTGTGTAACTGTCTGCTGATATTTCATTTATTAACTTAAACCTACACTTCCATTTATTCTGTAATTCTAAATGTCCTCATAACCTCAACACTGTGTCTCACTAATAGTGAGACTGCCTCTGCGGTCAGGCGGTCAGCGTTCGGGCTTCTCACCCAGAGGTCCAGAGTTCGATTCCCGGAAGATACAGGAAATTTTTCTTCAAGGATATATATGACTAAAATTCCATGAAAAATCACAAAAAATCGATTTTTATTACTTTCTCTACACGTACTATGTACATAGTGTATAGAGAAGGTGTTGCATTCCACCCAAAAATTCTATATCGAGATTTCACCGGAAATATATGTTTTAGGGTCCCCTGTATCCAAAAAAAAGCATTTTTAGAAAAAGGTCAATGTGTCCATGTGTTTCTGTGTCTGTGAACACGATAACTCAAAAACGAAAAGCCGGTAAAATACCAAACTTGCTATTTAAGTTTAGTATTATCTTCCAGGGATGCGACACGAAGATTTTGAGAAAAAAACACCAACCCAAATTACCCTTTACACAGAAAAAATTTCGAAAATGTTTATTTTCTCAAAAATGGCTTTAACGATTTTGAGTAAAATACCATATATTTACAAATATTTATGTGGCAAATAAAATGTATATCTTGAATTTTTTAGGGATATCCTCTGAAGACCTCTTTATTCTGAACGAAGTTTGCTGAATTTTGCGTAACTCGTAAACCGTAAGAAATAGACAAAATCGTATTACACAAGACATTTAGATCACGTTAAAACACACAATTTGTCATTTTTTTTGTAGAATTTACTATTTCTGAGATATTATTTGTTATTTGTTTCAGATTCAAAATACTTCAACTTTTCTCACACAGAAAGCTGTAAAATCCTGGCCCTGCATAGAAACGGATTTTTAACAACATGGCAACCCGTTTTTAAAGAATTTGACTAATGTTTTAGCTTAGTGTATTCCCTTATTTCCCTTCTACTTACAAGGAAGTCAGTAATTAGGACAATTTCTGCTAATGTTTATCTCGATTATCATAAAGTAGACGAAGAATATGCTTTTAAACAATAATTAGTTATAGCAGTGTGGAGAAAGTCATGTGAATGGAACACATCAGATTTTTTTAACTCCATAAAATAATTTAAACATTCCTGATTACTAAAAAGGATAATTGGGCACCAGGCGCTATTTTTAAATGCCTTAAGTCCAAGCTTTAGAGGCGAAATTGTACTGGACTGGGCAAGAAAAACTTCTCTTCGACGAGATCTCATTCACATCAGGCAAAATAAAAAACGAAGTTGTGCAGAAGAAAAGCAACAATGCTAGAAAAAAATGACAGAAAACGCAACAGCAGAGGATCACTCGCCTCTTACCTAGACCGTCCGGGTTCGATCCTAAGCAGTTTTCTCGTTCTCCGGTTTCTCCCGCCATCACATTCCACGGTGCGATGCCATAGTAGTAAAAATGGGCGTTAAACACTATCTACGGTATTAAACGTTGAGTTCAATATCATGCACACGTTTGTCACTTCATGACAAAGGAAAATCAGATGTAGAAAAGAAAATTTCAAACTTCCCTTCTTCAATTTTCGTATGACAGTTTATTATTGGTGATAATGCAGCTTTATGAAATCGTCCTATAATTTGTAGACACTCCGTACATTTTTATTATATATTTCATTACAAACTACTTTCTCTACACGTGTCATGTACATAGTGTATAGAGAAGGTATTGTAATGCACCCAAAAATTCGATACCGAGAATCCACGTGTTTTGGGACTCCCTAAACCCAAAGGAAGGATTTTTAGAAAAAGGTCCGTGTGTGTCTGTGGACAAGCAACGCTCAAAAACGACAAGACCGTTAAATGCCAATCCCTCACCGCAAACTACCCTTTTCAGAGAAAATTTTTCGAAAATTTTGATTTTCTCAAAAATGACTCTAACGGTTTTTATTAAAGTACTTTATGTATAAGATATTTTTATGATACGAAATGTATATCTTCAATTTTTTGGGAAAAGCCTCTGAAGACCTTTTCATTCTGGATGACTTTTATATAACTGGCAAACAAAAACTTACTACACAAAAATGTAGATCTCATTCAAATACACAATTTATGTCATATACATTATTTTTTTTATAAAGTTAATCGTTTTCGAGATACTTCGGATTATTGGTTTCAATTTTGAACCACTTAAACTTTTCAAACGGGAAGACACCTTGCTTCTCGTTTCTGGTTTGTTTAGTCCTGACAAGCAAAAGAGATTGGAAGTTCAATTGTTTGACAGAACGATCGGCTATTAAAGGACGAGACTTTCGCTTTAGCCTGCGCATTTTCTTATTTCTCATCTACTTATAAGAAAGCTAGTAATAAGACTAATTCTGCTTATGTTTATCTTGATTGGCATTATGTAGATAACAGATTAATGTCCCTGTGGGTGTCTGTCTGTTTGTGTGTGTATGTGCCTGTGGGCAGCACAGCTCAAAAACGAAAAGGCCGTTAAATACCAAACTTGGTATTTAAGTTTGGTATCTTACAAGGATGAGAAACGAAGATTTTCAAGAAAATCACGCCACCCCAAACTACCCTTTACAAGGAATATTTTTTGAAAATTTTGATTTTCTAAAAAATGGCTAACGATTTTTGTTAAAGTACCTCATGTATAAGATATATTTATGACAATCGAAAAGTATAACTTCAATTTTCTGGGAATAGCCTCTGGAGACCTCTTCATTCTGGATGACTTTTATATAACTGGTACACCACAAGAGGTATACAAATTCTTACTACACAAAAAATGTAGATATCATTAAAACACACAGTTTGTCATGTATATATTTTTTAAGAAAGTTAACTGTTTTCGAGCTACTCCGGATTGTTGGTTTCAATTTTATACCACTTAAACTTTTCTGAAACGGAAAATATCTTTTTGATCGTTTCCCGTTTGATTACTCCTGGCAAGCAAATTCAGTTAATTTTTATCTCGATTATCATGAAGTAGCTTTTTAACAATAATTTGTTACAGAAATGTAAAGAAAGTCACATAAATAGAACATATCAGATTTTTACTTTCTCTACATATGCTATGTACACAGGGTATACTGAAGGTATTGTAATGCACCCAAAATTTCGATATCGAGGTTTTACCGGAAATACATATTTGAGACCAACTAAGTCCAAAAAAAAAAGCATTTTTAGAAAAATGTCCGTGTGTGTGTGTGTGTGTGTCTATGGGCAGCATAGCTCAAAAACGAAAAGTCCGTTAAAAACCAACTTGGTATTTAGGTTTGATATCTTCCAAGGATGCGACACGAAGAGTTTCAAAAAAATCACCCAAACCCAACTATCTTTACATGGAACTTTTTTAAAAAAATATGATTTTCACAAAAACGGCTATAACGATCTTGATTAAATATAGTACATTAAAGAAATTTACCTGACAAATAAAATGTATATCTTGTAGTTTCTGGAAATAGCCTCTAAGACTACTTTATTCTGCATGAATTTTACAGAATTTCGTATGACTGCTAAACCGTAAGAGATGGACAAAACTTACTGCTCAAAAAATGTAGAGCACATTAAATCACACAATTATGTTATTTAATTTTTTTTCGTGGAGTTGATCGTTTTTGAGATATTCCTTGTTTTTGGTTTCAGCTTTAAAAAACTTATATTTTTCTCATACAGGAATTTGTCAACTCGTGTCCATACATATAGAGCAACTTCAGTCACATAGCATCCAGCTTTTGACTGTCACTTTAGCCTACGGTACTACCTTATTTCAGTTCTACTTACAAGCAAGCAAGTAATAAGACTATTTCTGCTATTGGTTTCTCGATGAGCATGAAGTAAATAGAAGCATGAGTTTTTTAACAAAAATTTGTTGCAGAGAAGTAGAGAAAGTCATGTGAATGGAACACATCAGATTTTTACCACGCTTTGCTACATATTTCTTAATCTTATATTGCATATAAATTCGGGTTCTATATATGAGCTATATGTCTAACAGCTATGAAAAGAGTTTAATGTGTATCATTCACATGACTTTCTCTACATCTCTGCAACAAATTATTGTCAAAGAGCTTACGCCTCTATTTAATTCTTGCTACTCGAGAACAAATTAACAGAAATAGCCTTACTACCTGTTTTCTAGTAAGTAGAAACAAAATAAGGGAGTACAATAGGCTAAAATGATAGTCAAAAGTTGGTTGCTATGTGACAGGCTCCTTTGTTTATTTAGACAGGAGTTGACAAATTCCTGTATGAGAAAAGTAATAATTTTTCGAAGCTGCAACTAAAAACAAGAAATATCTTAAAAACGATCAACTCCACGAAAAAATGTCTAGAGTATTAATTGTGTGTTTTAACGTGTTCTACATTTTTTGTGTGGTAAGTTTTTGTGTATCTCTTACGGTTTAGCAGTTGTTCAAAATTCCGTAAAATTCATCGAGAATAAAGCAGTCTTCAGAGGCTACTCCCAGAAAATTTAAGATATACATTTTATTTGTCAGGTAAATATCTTTAGTATACGATATTTTAATCAAAATCATTAGAGACATTTTTGAGAAAATCAAATTTTGGGGTGGGGGGATTTTTCTCAAAATCCTTGTGTCGCATCCCTGGAAGATACTAAACTTAAGTACCAAGTTTGATATTTTACCGACTTTTCGTTTTTGAATTATCGTGTTCACAGGCACACGGACACACGGACCTTTTTCTGAAAATGCTTTTTTTTTTCCAGTGAAATCTTGGTATTGAATTTTTGGGTGGCGTGCAATACTTTTTCTATACTCTATGTACATGGTACGTGTAGAGAAAGTAATAAATGATAGCAGAAGTAGTGTTAGTGCTGCTTTAATACTTTATATCGTTCACGAAAGCCATTTTATCGTACTGCATGCGCCGACAGGAAATTCCTTGCTGCCCCAGCATCTTGTGACAGAAAATACACTGGCATGTTCCAGCAGTGACATTCTGCCTTCTCATCGCATCATTAGTCCGACACAACAAATAAACCGAAAACAACATCCAGCATACCGTTCCTTGACATCTTGTGTGATAAACCTGTATATCATGCAGCATCGTATTCAGCTATTCTGTGTGTCACAGATGTTACGATTTAAAGTAAACAGCCAGCAGTTCTATCTGAGGAAAAATTAGACGAGAAAGGAGCCATGGAGAAAAGAAATCCAAGAAAATCGCTGCCTCCTTGCATTACACGTGTTTCTGACGACTGAATAATTGATGTAAATCCAGTGATTATATTCTGTACGAAATGCCTAAAGTAACACGATTTTTACATTCTCTAGCCCCGTATAGATAGAAAAGATATTATATTCCACCCAAAAATTCTATGCGCTATATTTCACCGGAAATACAGAGTGTTTCAAAACGACACCAAACGAAGATGTTGGTCATACAATACATTAGACGTGAATATAATTTTAAGCTCTAAATTCGGCACATAAAAAACTGCCATGAAATCACCATGGATTAGGCAGTCGTATATAACGAGATGGCACGTGTCTGGCCCACTCCATGAGAGATGCCGGTTGGTAGAGAAGGTCCCAATCCGTGGTGTAGGCGTGGTTTGATAGACACGCCGACGCAGCACAGGTCACATTAGTAATGGGAAACGTAGCATGTGGGTGTGGTGTATGACAACCGTTGCTCCTTCACTGCCTAATCCCAAATATGTGCGATTTTAAAAACACATAACGTTTAAATAATCAAATAAAGTAATGTCTACTCAGCGTGTTCTCAGAGTGATTTAGATTGTTGTGACGTGCTGCTATTTGAGCATCCTGAGTTCGATATTTCAGTGAGTGGAGCATAAGGAACGACAAACTGCTTCACGAGTCTCATTGCATGTGAAAGGGCAAGGTAGTGAAGTGATATTGAAATTGAATTGTCAAAATATCTCTTGTTTTATCATTATATCGACAATTAAAAGCGCTCTGGTATTGCTAAGACTGTTACAGTGTGTGAGGCAGTGTATAATTATATTCTTTGTATATTATTAGTTGTACAGTATAATGTTTATAGTATTATTAATAGTGTAATAGTTTTCGATGTATAAATGTGTAAAAAAAATAAAAATAAAAAAAAAAATACTACAAAAAAATAGAAGAGTTTGAAAGTTGCGACATCAAGTTTCGGACAAGTCAAAGTGTAAGCTAATCGATTGCTATCTTCGTTTGGTGTCGTTTTGAAACGCCTGTATATGTTTTGGGGTCCCCTGAGCATTTTTAGAAAAACGTGAGTGTCTGTGTGTGTGAGTGTGTCTGTGGACAGCATAGATCAAAAACGAAAAGACCGTTATATACCAAACTGTCCCCTGTTTGACAGTGAGAAAGTGGTCCTCAATTTGCACGACCCGCTGGCCGTCTCCGCTGAAAAGTAAGAGGGGTAAAACGAAGGCCGCCCGCCTAGTTCCCACTGACCGGTTTTAACCCTAATAGCTGTTGAATTCCCAACTCTTTTAAAACAGAAAGGGAAACCGAATAACATCCTGGGTCTCTTGGTAAACAATTTTACTGTCGTCATTCTTGGGTTATACAAGTACTATCTGGCTGACGCGAGCTCTCCCATTGTAATGTCTCTGGTTTTATTCTTAATGTTTTCTCCTAGTTCCTTCAATGTGTGCGCATTTGTTCGATACACCTTCTTTCAGTGAGTTACTCGAATAAGGCTTTTTACTTTCTCTACACATACCATGAGACAAAGTATTGCATTCCACCCAAAAATTCGATATCGATATTTTACTTAAAATACGCCCTTCTATAAAAATGTTATGTATATAAACGTGTGTGTGTGTCCGTGTGTGTATGCGACAGAAAATGTTGAGAAAAATACCCTCAACCCAAACTACCTTTACGAGGAGAAAATGTCGAGAATATTTATCTTCTCAAAAATGGCTCTCACAATGTGGATTAAAATATTTACCGACAAATAAAATATAGCCTCTGAATACCTCTTTATCCTGGATGAATTTTACTGGATTTTGTATAACTGGTAGGTAAACCGTAAGAAATAGACAAAAACCTATTACACAAAAAATGTAATATTCTCCAACCACATATGTTTTATTGACAGCTAAGCATGTCGGAAATATTTCTTGTTGTTAGTTCCGATTATAAAATACTTATAGTTTCTAAAACTGAAAGTCGTTTCTGTTGTTTTTTTTTTCTGGCTATGTAAACAATCATAGAGTAACAGCTTTAAAAGATTTTACTATCGCTTTAGCGATTCTGTTTTAGTTATAATGTACTAATTAAAAAGACCATTTCTGCAATTTATCTCAATTAGTATGAAGTAGAAAAAAATCTTATGTGTGACACTCACATGACTTTATCAAACAAAGGATTGTTCTTCTTTCTACACAACGCTAATCGATATAAGCATTTGCAGAATGTTCTTATTACTTAGTTCCTTATAAGAGGAAGGGAACTAAAGGAATGGGCTATGCTAAAGTGATAGTCAGATATCTTAAAAGCTGCCGTTAGGTCTTGTAAACAACAAAAATGAATTTGACAGAAAACAGTGTTTTAACGATTTGTGTGATATGTTCCTGTCTATTCTTTACGGTTTACTAGTTATGCAAAATTCAGAAAATGTATCCAGAACGAATAGCACTTCAGAAGCTACTCATGTAAAATTCAAGATATACAGTTTTTATGTGATGTAAAAATGTATAATATAAGCTATTTTAATCAAAAGCGTTAGAGCCATTTTCGAGAGAGAAAAAAATTAAAAATTTATTTCATGTAAAGAGTAGTTTGGCCGCATTCTTGGTTGGTATGAGCACCAAGATTGGTATTTAACAGTCTTTAGTTTTTGAGCTGTCACAGAAATTATTTTTTGGACCAGGGAACCTCAAAACTTACATTTTCCGGAGCTCCCGTGTTCGATTACCGGCTGGGGCGGGGAATGTTTCTCTAACCAGAATTACTCTCTATCTCCACAGAGTCTGGAAGAGTGAATGTGCGTGTGTTTAGTGATAAAAAATGTATTAACCTAATGCTCTAAAACATACAGTATTACGAGTTTCACAAATCAAAGCCCCCGAAAGGACCATTGCAGTTAAAGGGGGCTGTACAAATGAAACAATAAAAAAAAGCATATATCTCGGTATCGAATTTTTAGGTGCAATACAATACCTTCTCTTATGTACATAGCACGTGTAGAGAAAGTAAAGATAATAATCTTTTGTAAGAAATGTTCTGCAAAATAGGTAGAGAAAGCCATATAAATAGAATACGTCAGATTTTTTCGCGATCGCGCAACGAGTACGGAATTTTAAAAATATCGTATAGTGACCCAGTTTTAAAAGATTTGACTAAATGTGCTAATTGCTTTCTAATGTGTAGTGTTGGTTTGATGAGAATATTATGGAAGCTTTACAAACAGCTGTCTGTTTTCCACTAGCACGCTAACTCTTGTTTTAAAATGGATTTTTGAAAACGGGCGCAGCCCAATTGAGAAATAATTTCCGAGCGACACAGAAGTAACAGTGTCGGTATAACGTCTCACAATCTAGGAAGGGAAATTGTCACCCTGGCAGTCATTTCCTCGCTCCATCAATGTTTACACATTTTAGCGTTTTGGTCACTAATGTACCTGCGCAATGGAACGCAATTAGCGCTGCTCAAGATACTCTCAGCTAGCGAGAAACAAAAACTTTCACGAGAATGAGTAACAGCTTTAGGATGTCATTATCTTCAAACGCCTTATTACAATCTCTACCTCATATCTTAGAAGATAAAAATGGTATTGCATTCCACTCAAAAATGTTATACAGGATGATTCAAAATAGTTATTAATACAACAAACCTATAATGGTAGTTATTAGGATACGAGTTAGAGGTAAGCTTCGACGCGAGCGAAGTGATTATATACATATAAACGAATCGCTGAAATGTATGTACGCGTATCACTTCGGAACAACTGCATCAAATTGAACAATTCTTTTTCTGTTGTGTTTGTTATTGTCACGACTAGGTTTGCGGGAAAGAAAATGTTCAAAAATAGTTCGGGAAAGTATTTAAAATCTCATAATATGAATAAAAACCGTGCCAAGCAAACGCATTTCGCTTAATAGCCACCGGATGGCAGTGATACTACGGTTATTTGTTGCTAAATTGTCGTAGTAGTGATATATTTTCCCTCCCCATTCAATGTTAAGGTAACACACCAGTTTATCGACACAATGACCAATGCAGCACTGACATTAAAATACATTTTTATGTATTAACTGTCCTTTCCTTAATCCTATCGTTTTAAAATAAAGCTTTCCTGGTGACGAACACCTAAAATACGTACTTATTATTTGCCAGCAGATGGCCGTAGTCCCTACTGTTCTATTTTTCTTCCCCATTCAATGCTAAGGGAATGCACCCGGTTATAGAGACAATGACGCAAGATAACTGTGAAACTCAAATATATTGCTTATGTATTAACCATCGTTCCCTTGGTCACATCGTTCAAATAAAGAAATAAATATATGTTTGTTGTAATTCTTTAAAATGAATAAGTTATAAGCAATGCACATAGCCATTAACGCTTCTTGGAATCCGAAAATGGAGGAGAATCTTTTTAGGTTTAACTTTCTATTGCAGATGTTGGTTATTTGACGTTATGTGGTACATGAGCTAGCTAAAGAAGATGAAGATACCCGCGCCACCATCACTCTACAATTGTGGTGCTCTTAATGCATTTGATCAAGTAATATTTTGGCTTTAATGGAGAAATTTAATACACAAAGCTATCATCAAATGAAAGCTTATCAATTGCACAACCAGATCTATTTGCTCTTTAGTTACTGCATTGTTAGCCTTAGAAATGGTTGTTCTGAAAATAAAGAAAGAGGTGGCAAACATTAGGAATAAAGGAAAGAAATATTACTTTGTGACTTTCTCCTTTGTGTAATTCATTACCTATGCCAGCATTTACCCGCCACACTATGGATGCACTGTCATTACTGTTATTATGCCAACGACATCTTGGTTGCCCACGCTGCTAACTGCATATGCCATTCTTTCCACAATACCTTATGGAGGCTCTGATTTCGTCCTTTTCGTCCTATAGATGGTACATTGCACAGATCATTGCGCTTCAGATGCAAAGGCATTATTAGACATTGGCAATGAGAAAATTCCCGTTGACACTTGTACTGACCTCATTTCGTTTCCATCAAATGTTTGTCACTTCACAACGTCAAAGGAAGAATTAATATCGAAAGTGTTTCCAAATATTGGTGCAAATTACAAAAGCTATGCTAGATTGAGCGAACAGCCATTTTAGCAGCAACTAATAAGAATGTAGATGATTTGAATGTAAAAATTCAGGGTAAAATTGATGGACAAATGCATTCATTTAAGTCGATCAATTCCATTACCAATCCAAATGAAGTCGTCAATTATCTAACTGAGTTCCTAAATTCATTGGATTTTCCAGGATTCCCGTCACACAATTTACAGCTCAAGGTTGACTCGGTGATATCCTACACAATATCAATCAACCGAAATTATGAAGCGAAACAAAACTCACTGTTAAAAAAATTATGAAAAGTTTGATTTAAGCTACTATAACATAGAAAAGTTCAAAGGCGAGGATATACTAATTCCATGAACACCACTAATGTCAACCGATTTTATTTTTAATTTAAGCGCACCTTGCATTCGCAATGACAATAAATCCCAAGGCCAATCGTTAGAAGTGTGTGTAATATACCTTGAATTGTGTTTTTCGCATGTTGTACATTGCGTGCTCGAGAGTCGGCAAACTATCGGCGTTATTTGTTTTCTCTCCGGAAGGAAAATTATACATTACAAGGCATTACAATAAAGTGTTGACAAATTATTTAATTGTAATTTTATTTCATTGCATGGTTGTACTGTAAACGTAAGATTCTTGTCTGAGTTTTTTCGGTAGGTACACCACCCGTGACAAGCCGGGGTGGACAGCTAGATGTAGATATTCAATAAATATAATATTTAGATATCTTACATACGAAAGATGAACTCCGCCGACCGCTATGTACGCATGCGTCGATAAAAAATGAAATTCGATTCACGGTGATAGTTGATTTGCAAGATGGAGACAGGTATTTTGGCCTTGTGGTTATGATAAGGAATTTAGTTTCACACCTACAGATATAACACAAGAGGTGAGTTACGTTGTTAACAATTTACTTCCACAGAAATAAAAAAAGATCTATGAAAAGTTTGACACAGGATTTAATGCTAAGTAAATCAAGTCAACAGAGAATGGAACAATACTGCCCTAAAAGAATGGCATAAAATAATAAAACATATTGTTTCGCAATGTAAGCCAAAAAATTATATATACAAAAATGGCAGAGTGACGTCATCGCCTGACGATACGCACGAATATAGCTTTAAATGGCGTGTTTTACAAAAGTAACATAGCCAAAGCTATGTAATGAATACAACACATTATAATGTACAACGTATAGATAAGAAATGGTATTTAGAAAAGTATATTCATTATAAAACACAATTAAAAACAGTAATATGAGAGAAGAAGAATCATAAAAGTGACCGAAATACCGAATGCCATAAATTGTTTACACAGGTAACAAAGCATAAGAACAGAGTTACACAAATAATCGTTTATGAAATGTTAGCTATTTATAAGAACATTTCCATGTAAATTACACAAATGCATTGATTTTAAATTATTATAAATTTGTATTTCGCGAAATGTAGAATGAAAAATCTGCCGTTCTCATGGAGACGGACAGATTACAATGTATAAAACATTGATCTTCAATTACTGTATATATGTGAAAATTTTAATAAGCTTCCGGGACGCAGTCAATGAGATAGACGCCAGGGATAAGGACGCAAAGAGATAATCTCGCCAATCGAGACCTCTTATACGTTTATTAAGTGAGAAATATAGCATTGTACTAATAATTAACAAGAAATATATTGAAAGTACACATTAGAATATATATTTGGCACAGTTTTATAGAAAAGGGATTCTGTTCAAATAGAATGCCATAATTCATCACATTCTTTCGAAAAGTTAGCAAATAAAGGTTTATATATATATATATATATATATATATATATATATATCAAGAAATCTTTTAAATAAATTTTATTTATTATTACATCCTACCATCCAAGCATGGAGGTTAAGATTCTCGTACTCGCCGACTGAAGCTAGCTGAATTAATAGAAAACGTGGCTAAACTGTACACAATAAGTAAATCGCTGCAGATAATAGCCTTGTAACTGCTCTAACAATTAAGTCTGGCGCAACTAGCTAATTAAAGTTTCGCCAACAGCAAGAGTTACCAACTTCTTATACAGCGGCAAATTGAAACCTGTAAAAAGGTTTAAAATACCCCAGCACAGCAACCAGGAGCCCTGAGAACCCCTACAACACCTACACAGCAGAGTATCCATCCTCCTTCGAAATCCGCCCCAAGTTATATGATATGGCATGGAAAATAACAAAACATGTAACTTCCTTTTCGAAAATGTCCTCATAATTTGCTTTTATAAAGTGTCAAAAACAATGAAATACCCAATCTTGTGGACAAATTATTTAGTATTGAAAATGACCCTAAATGTGAAATATGGAATTGATATATCCCAATATAAGAAGTTGTACTCCCTGTTAAAACAAAACTCGGTAGGGTACATTAGGGAGAAAGCGAAAATATTTTCCACAGTTGAAGTTAAAACCTTCATTGATTAAACATATAACAATACATATCTACTGATAAAGGTATGTAAATATAACTATTCTCGTAAAAATAGATATTTTCGTTGGAACGCGCATGCCCTGTGTTATTGATTTCCTCGTCTTTGTGATGCCAATGTCATGACCTACTTTGCTTGGCTTACGTAATATTCAGAGTTTAGATTTGTACGCTAAGATGTTTATGTAATTTTATGCAGATTAGTAGGCAGTGAATGGTCAGTTAGTTTGGCAGCTTGCAAGTGTGAAAATCTATATCGAAATTAAAATGTGTATAGAAATGGCTTTCATTTCGATATAGATTTTTAATAGTAAATGAACATATTTCAGTATATGAATATAAATATACCTTTACAAAGATTGAGTTCTGTTTTCTTACATCGAAACAGGAAACAATGTTCATATAACGGATATCCCAAAACCCTTCGTTTTCGATTCATTAAGATTTAAAATGTTATTAATAAAATATTTCAAAGTGGCTATTTATTCAATTTTTGACTCTTTAGGAGGTGTTCAACACAAAATAACTCACAGCAATGCTCGAAAAGTTCTCCATTTCCATCTAGACACGCATGCACTCTTCGAAGAATCGAATATCAAACACTCCCTGCCTGGTTTCGCAGGCTTCTACAGCAGGCTTAAGACTTTCTTCATCCGGGATGTCTGCTGCAAAAACCAATTGTTTAAGGTATCACCTAAGATAAAAATCTAAAGGGTTGAGTCAGGGGAACTGCAGGCCATGGGATTGGCGCTCCTCTACCTATCCACTGTCATAGTAGATATCAGCCAGTGCATCTCAAATAATGAGACTAAAATATGCTGGAGCCCCATCGTGCATGAAACATATGTTCCTTATTATTTGCAGGGCACATCTTATAGTAAGTCTGGGAAAGTGTTCTGAAATAAGTCCCTGTAGTGTTACCTGTAAGGCGTGCTGGGAGAATGTTATAAGCAAATGACAAATGTAAGCAAGCAGCCATGGCAACACAAGGCCAACGTGCATGGTAAAATGGGTCAAAGTCGTGTATGAGTGAATGTACAGATAAATGATGTTGTTGGATTAGACCTGAAAGACGTTAAACGTAAACTTTCATTAATATATTGATAACCCCAAAAACCCAAAATTTTTAGAGCATATATTTATATGGACCTGTTTTGTTGTTTCAATGTAAGGAATTCACCCCAACCGCTGTAAAAGTATTTTTGAATCAGCCTGAATAGAGATATCATAGGAAATTCATGTTTTGAGGTCCCCTGAATACAATGTATGTGTTACATTCATACGAAACTCTCTACACTCTATCATTTATATTAGGCTATACAAACTGCTCTCACATAAGCTAGATTCAGATTGAAATGTTCAATCTGACTTTGCCTTTGCAACTCCTATGATACACGCGATATATGAAAAAACAATTAATTATTCTTCCGAGAGTTTGTTACTTTCTCTAGTTCGTATGTATGGTGTACATAGTAAATAGAGAGGGTATTGTATTCCATCCAAAAATTCGATACCGATATTTCACCGGAAATATGTGTTTTCAGACTCCCTGAATCAAAAACAAAAATCATTTTTAGAAAAATGGCCGCGTGTGTGTGCCTGTGTGTGTTTTTGGGCAGCAAAGCTCAATAGCGAAAAGCCGGTTAAATACCAAACTTGGTATTTAAGTTTAGTATCTTTCAAGGATGTAACACGAAGACTTTTAAGCATTATCTCTACCCCCCACTACATCCTGTACATGGAATATTTTTTAAAACTCTTAATTTTCTCAAAATGCCTCTATCGATTTTGATTAATGCACCATGCATTTAAGATATTTTAATGACAAAGGAAATGTGTATCTCCAATTTTCTGGAATTAGCTTCTTCATTCTGTATAACTTTTATAACTGCTAAAAACTTATTACACAAAAATTATAGATCTCGTTAAAAATCACAGTTTGTGTCATATACTTTTTATGGCATAATTAACTATTACCGAGATATTCCTTGATATTGGTTTCAGTTTTAAACTACGTAACTTTTTTCAAACACGAAGAAATCTTTCGTTTCATAATTCTCTAGTTTTGTTCCTAGCCATGCAAAGAGTCGAATTTCAATTTTTCGATAGCTTTTAAAAGATTTTACTATCGCTTCAGCCTAGTGTATTCTCTTATTTCCCTTACTTACAAGGAAGCAAGTAATAAAGTAATAAGACCAATTTAATGTTTATCTCGATCAGTATGAATGTAAATAAATGAATATTTTTGTAAGAATAGTTTGTATGCAGAACAGGTAGAGAAAGTCATGTGGTTGTAATACGTCAAATGTTTTGTGTAGTATGTTTTCTTCTATCGCTTTACATTTACTAGTTATACAAGAGTATACCAAATTCATTCCGAATAAATGGGACTTCAGAAGGTATTCCCAGAAAATTCAAGATAAACAAACGTTTTATTTGTGAAGTACCTTTAACCAAAATTTAATCAAATCATTATTTTAATCAAAATCGTTAGAACCATTTTTTCAGAAAACAAAATTTTCAAAAAATTGTCTATGTATAGGGTAATTTTGGGTGGGGAATTTTCTCGACAATTCAGCTCCACAATTAAAGCGCCAATGGTATGGTCGAGATTAGGCAATTTGAACCATACGCGGTCATCTGACTGGAGCGATATTGTTGAAACATCTTATCGCAGCTGGTGTTCATTTATTTGAAATCTTGTCGCACCTGACGTTCGTATATTTAACCTCCTGTCTTGGTTATTGGTACCAAGGTGACAATCCAGGCAGCCAACCTTCATTTTTAATAACTGTCAGTGGAAATTGTACTTTCAATTAATCCAATTACAATGCTTATTTAAAGTTTTATCCAGTTCATAATGTATTTAGTTCAAAACAAGAGTGAAAATAACCATTTGTATTTCTTATGTATAAAATGAGTGCAACAGCCTCAAATAAAATAATGTTTCTTTCCATTTCAGATATTTCTTATTAAAAGCTGAAATAAAATAATTGTCTCCTATTTCCATTGTTGTTATCGATATTCGTACATTGGGTGTAGACACGGTTGGCCATATCATAATTCAGGAGGCAGTGAAGAGAGAAAAAAAAAGCATTCGGTAAATAAACCTGATCGAATGCGTCATTTAGCATTTGAGAATTAATGTAAGTGTTACAATCATAACGTAATAAAATCCCCCTTCCTATATATTTTCATCTCTGAGGACAATTCACTCCCGTCGCTTCACTTCGCTTCGGTCGTGAATTATCGTGGTATTACTTATGAAATCTTCCGTGTCGCACCCTTGGAAGATATACTAAATATTGTATTTAACGGTCTTCTAGTATTTGAGCTATGCGTTGAGCAGAACCTATTTCTAAAAATTTGAAGTTTTATACTCATATGACTTTCTCTAGCTGTTCTTCGAACAAACTACTTACAAAAGATTATTCTTCTTTCTACACAATGCTAATCGAGATAAACATTAGCAGAATGTTATTACTTGTTCCTTATAAATACAAGGGAACTAACGGAATGCGCTATGCTAAAGTGGTAGTCAAATGTTTTAAAAGCTATCGTTATGCGATTGTCATTGCAAATAGCTTCTTTGTTTGGCTAGGGGTAGAACAAAAGCAAAACGGACACTTCCTGTCTGAGAAAAGTATAAGTACTTCTCAATTGAAACCAATAACAAGGAATATCCCAGAAACGGTTACCTTCACAACAAAAACGTAAAGGGCATAAATTGTGTGTTTTGACGAGATCTGCATTTTTTGTGTAGTAGGTTTTTGTTTATCTCTTACGGTTTACTAGTTATGCAAAATTCAGAAAACTTCTTATAGAAAAAAGGTCTTCAGAAGCTAGTCCCAGAAAATTCAGGATATACATTTTATTTGTGATGGAAATAGCTTTAATATGTGGTATTTTAATCAAAATCGTAAGAGCCACTTTTAAGAAAAACAAAATTTTCGAAAATGTTTCCATCTAAAGGGTAGTTTGGAGTGGGGGTATGCTATCCACAAACGCAAACGCACAAATAGACAGACAGATAGACAGAAAGACAGGCACACGTACCTTTTTCTGAAAATGCTCTTTTTCGATTCAAGGAGCCCTGAAAGATGTATTTCCGGTGAAATCTCGGTATCGAATTTTTGGGTGGAATACATACTTTCTCTACATACTATATACAGTGTACATACGTGGTAGAGAAAAGAAAAATGTTTTTTTTTTAGACTCACAGAATCTTAAAACATATTTCCGTTGAAATCTCGATATCTCAATTTGTTGTGGAACACGTTACCTTCTCTATACACTATGTATATAGTACGTGTACAGAAAATAATTGTTAACTTAATAATTAGCGCCTACATTTTACAGCGCTCCTAGCTTGATGAAATGGAATTACTATAGTCAAAACTGGCTCTTAGCTAATAAGATATTTATCTTTGATATTATAAAAGTAATACAAAGGAAAGTTCTACCGCATGTTTAATTCTCAGCAAGGTATGCATTTCCCTAATGCAGTAATTTTTTTCCTAAGCGCAGTTTTCCTCGGGGACGTACAGCACGCTATTAGAAATAGGTGTGCCTCGGCGTGCCCGACCAACAACTCAATCCAGTTGCCCCTCCTTTTCAAATTGCCCCATACAGCATTGTCCTCTGACATGCAAGCATCAAGAAAACCATCAAAAGAACATTTTCAAAATTACCTTCCTTCATTCATTTACTTATGTTGAGCTTAAAAGAGACAGGCTAACAATGAAGTTCCTGAAGGACGCTTCAGTTTAAGATCCCAGTTCACTAAACAGATGAGTTAAAGTTCAGTGACTGCCTAAGCATTCAGAATTTTGCTTACTTGCTTCCTTGTAAGTAGGAGGTAAATAAGGGAATATACTACGTTAAAGTAATAGTGAAATCTTTTAAAAGTTGTTATTTTATCCAACAGATACTTGTAATAGACATCGTTGCTATGCAGAAACGACCAAATAAGAAAACTTGGAATTTCAATCAAAGTGATAGTTATTAGTGGGATAAAGTATACAAAAGTCACTCGTTGCTCCGGAAACGAGTGGGAAAAGTAAATTAAAATAAACAAGAATCAGTTGTTCAGTAATGCCCTGAACATTTCTTTGTATCTGTCAATCCTTAAATTGCTGAAACTCTTTTTCGTATAATCTCCTGAAGTCGACGGTATTAAAGCCTCAACTGCTTCTTTTGTTTCATTTAATATATCATTTGGAACCGATATATTAACGTTCTAAACGTCCATCGTAAACTTAATCAAGTAGCAGCAATAAAAACAAAATAGTATTCATACATAGCCTACCATATTTTATAACTATAAGAACGTCCCAATTCAATGCATTATTGACTTTTTTTTTTTTAATATATAAAAGCTTAACGTTCTTTAACCTGCTTGGTCATATCGGACGATGAATGAAATTGGTGAAATGATTCTAAAATGATATCGGGGTCCATGGAGCTTAATGTTATTGGACATTCATCTTCTCAGGATAAGGGAAACTCCGAAAAAAAAAACCTTATACCCTAAGCGAGATACAAACTCACGACCTGTGAATATGAGGTTGGCCGCGTCATGGCCGAGTGGTTAGACCACTCGACTCTCGCCTAGACGGCCGGAGTTCGATCCCAAGCGACCGCATGTGAGATTTGTGGTGGACAAAACGGCGCTGGGGCGGGTTTTCTCCAGGTACTCCGGTTTCCCCCACCATCGCATTCCACCGGTGCTCCATCACATTCATGTATCATCAGTGTCACAGCCTGCGGTGCCATTAGTAGTCAAAGCGGGCGTTAAACACTACCCAAAAAAAAATATGAGGCAGACTCGCTACCATCAGGTTACCCAGACGGACTAAACCTTATTCCTTATTTAACTTATTACTATCTATTGTAAAATCATTAACTGAATATTTATCATATACTAATTTATCGTATCTGTAGCATAATGTACTATACAAGTGGACAAACCTTTATTATCCACTCGTAGAACTTAAAAATTATTGTTTTACTTATGGACAAACACTCTGTTTATCCACTTGTATAATAAACAACTATTATTTGTATTGCTAAGGGTTGACAAATTCCCGTTTGAGAAAATCATTAAGTATTTTAAAGCTGAAAACAATAACGAGGAATATATCAGAAACGGTGAGTTGTATAAAAAAAGTGTATGACAAATTATATGCTTTAAGGAGAACCGCGTTTTTGTGTAATAAGTTTTGTCTATCTCTTACTATTTACCAGCTACGCAAAACTCTGCAAAATGAGTCCAGAAAAAAGAGGTCTTCAGACGAGTAGATGGACCAGAAAAGTTAGGAATCTGTTAAAATGCCCCGCAACCTGCAGGTGTAAGTCTTCCTTAAGGGTCATCGTATTTATACATCATGACCCATACCCGGTGTATTTGAACTTTATTAGTCATTGGTCTATTTTCTAGTAGAATTCCTGTATTTTCTGCCGATTGGTCCTATTTTAGCATGCTACATATTTGCTGGCGTACCTAGGGTGTATAGGGGGTGAGTTGTATGATATCCGCAGCCAATCTTGTTGAAGCGAGCAGACAGCCTTAGATTTACGTAATTCTGAGCAGATTTGTGGGAAACGGACTTCAATTCACAGGTCTTGTACTGAGAAATTTCGATCAATTTAATAACGCTTATCCTACAGATAATTGAAATAGACACCGTTGCTATGCAGAAACGACATTAGAAAACTTGGACTTTAAACCAAAGTGATAGTTATTAGCGCAACGGGAGGGATAAAGTAAACAAAATTCACTCAGTAACGAGTGGGATAAAGTAAATAAATAAATGTTGATAACTACAAATTTTCTATTACCTTTTAACAGTATTAATGCCCTGAACATTTATTTGTATCTGCCAATCCTTAAATTGCTGAAACTCATTTTCGTATAACTTCCGTGAAGTCGACGGTATTAAAGCCTCAACTGCTTCTTTTGTTTCATTTAATATATCATTTGGAACCGATATATTAACCTTCTCAACGTCCATCGTAAACTTAATAAATTTGAAACCAGCAGCAATAAAAACTAAATTAGTATTCATACATAGCCTACCATATTTTATAACTATAAGAACGTAGCAATTTAATGCCTTATTCCTTGTTTGATTTATTACTATTACTGTAAAATTATTCACTGAATATTTATTATAAATTAATTTATCGTATCTGTGGGATAAATAATGTATTATACAAGTGAACAAAGCTCCATTATCTACTCAACGACTCCAGAAGGTAAGTCACCGCACTCAGGCGGTCACGGGAGTAAACTTCTCACAGCGCAAGAATTTGCGCCATCTGCCGGCACCACCAACAATACAGAATGAGAGGAAATGAGGGAAAAGAGAATATGGTAGGACTCACTACCCCGGCCTTGACGACTATGGGAAAAGCACAAATAACCATGGTCAGTGGACAAAATGACAGGAATTCAACACGGAACCTCCCGAATGAGCCTCCAAGCTCGGTAAAGTTTGCTGATTGTTCAATAAAGTATTAAAATGCGCCAGATATGTGTAGATACAGAGGGACATCATTTCGAACACACCTTTGTAGGGAAATTAACGGTAAAATATTCATTTTTACTTTCTCTATACGCACTATGTACATAGTGTATAGAGAAGGTATTGCACTCCACCCAAAAATTCGATACCGAGATTTCACCGGAAATATATATTTTAGGGTCCCCTGTATCCAAAAAAAGTATTTTCAGAAAAAGATCCGTGTGTGTGTCCGTATGTCAGTGTGTCCGTGTGTCCTTGTGTCTGTGAACACGATGACTCAAAAATGAAAAGTCGGTAAAATACCAAACTTGGTATTTAAGTTTAGCATCTTCCAGGGATGCGACAAGAAGATTTTGAGAAAAATCCCCCCACTCCAAACTACCCTTTACATGGAACTTTTTTCGAAAACTTTGATTTTCTAAAAAATGGCTCTAACGATTTTGATTAAAATAGCGTATATTAAAGATATTTACCTGACAAATAAAAGGTATATTTTGAATTTTATGGGAATAGCCTCTGAAGACTACTTTATTCTGGGTCAATTTTACGGAATTTTGAATAACTGCTAAACCGTAAGAGATGGACAAAAACTTACCGCACAATAAATGTAGAGCACTTTAAAACACACAATTTAGTTATCTACATTTTTGTCGCGGAGTGGAATGTTTTTGAGATATTCCTTGTTTTTGGTTTCAGCTTATAAAAAACATTCTTTTCTCATACAGGACTTTGTGAACTCGTGTCCATACAAACAAAGGAACTTCAGTCACATAGCGACCAGCTTTTGACCATCACTTTAACCTATAGTACACCATTATTCCGCTTCTACTTAACAAGGAAGCAGGCAATAAGACTATTTCTGCTAATTTTTTCTCGATTAGCAGAAAGTAAATATAAGCATAAGCTCTTTAACAATAATTTGTTTCAGAGATGCAGAGAAAGTCATGTGAATGATACACATCAGATTTTTTTTTAAACTTTCTCTTCTGCATATAGTAAAAAGCAAAAGTATTGTATTACACCAAAAATTGCACGTCGAGATTGCATCAAAAATGTATATTTTGAGGTCTCCTAAATCCGAAATTAGAAAAACATACGTGATTGTATGTGTATGTATGGGTAAACAGAATAGTTCGAAAACATTATCTGTTATATACAAACTGATATTTAAGTTCATCCTCCAAGAAAACAAGACGAAGATTTTCAATAATATCTCCACACTTAATTACTCTTTACATGCAAAGACATTCGAAGATGATTATTTTATCATAAATGGCACTAAGTTTTTTATTGAAACAACACATGCTGAAGATAATTTTTATGACAAATGAAATGTATATTTTAAAAATTTCTAGGAATAGCATGTGAAGCCTGCTACATTATGAATGCATTTTGTATAAATTATAAACCGTAAGAGACAGACAAAAGCTTACTACACAAAGAAATATAGATCTTGTAAAAAGGAATATTTTATGTCAAATGTGTTTTATAGTTAATCATTTCCGAGATAGTTCCTGTTAATGGTTTCAATTTTCCCGTACTAAGTATTTCAAGTATTAGTATGGGAATGTATATACAGGTATCCCACTCGAATCTCCCTGATTTTAACAATTCTGTGTTGCAGATATTGTGTTCCGGTTTGAAAAGAAGGAAAGGGGAAAGAGTCAAATTTTACCAGTATTGTTTTGAAATTGTGAATTCATCATTGAGCAGCGCCAGTGTAGTGTATTCAATGATGCATGACAAAGCGCAGACAATTTTATAGTATGCAGAGTGTAAGTCCATAATTTAGGCGTGTGTTCCAGAAAAACACTCATGATCCAAAGATCACAATAGAATGGACTACAAGATTTTTAGCTACAGGTAGTGTGCAAAAGCGACATGGAGGAGGTCGGCGCGTATCTCAAGAGCGAGTAGAAGTTAGAACTGCTTTTACGTTACACGCGCAAATCCATACGTGAACTGCTGATGTCCGTGCAACACTACGAAGGGTTCTACACAAGCGACTGCGGTTATACGCAAATAAGTTGCAGCTTCTTCAGGAAATCAAGTCACAAGACAGACCATAGCAACAGAATTTCGCAGCTGCAATGCTGGAGCGTATCAATCAAAGCAATGATTTCCTGAGTCTTGCCATGTTTTCGTACAAGTTAAATTTTCACGAGACTGGAAAGTTAACCAACACAACGTTAGAATATGGGGTTCTGAAAATCCACATGTCGTCCAGGAACATATACGAGAAAGCCCTAAAGTAAACTATGGTGTGGTCTCATGATAACTGGTCCTTTCTTCTTCATGGAGCCAACTGTTACAGGCATTACGTATTTGGACATACTTGAACAGTACGTATTTCACCATAGCACACAAGCAGCCAGACATAATCTTCCAGCAGGACGGTGCGCCACCTCACTGAAGCCACTGTGTACGTACATCTCTGAACAATGATTTCCCAAACCGCTGATCGGATGCGACGGGTCAATATCTTGGCCTCCTCAACCGCTCGACGTAACTCCATTACATTTTTTCATTGTGTACGCTACCAAACTACCCGACATAAACGTCTTACGTACACGCATCGTAGAAGCAGTAGGAACCATCACACCAGATAAGCTGGAGCGAACACGGACCGAAATTGAATATCATATTCTGCGTGCAACCAAGAAGCGCACATAGAAACCTACTGATTATTTTCAAGCAAATATTTGAGTTGTGCTTTTCAATAAAATGTATACAATTGTCCTAGTGTCTTTGGTGTCCATGTAAAGGGTAGTTTGGAGTGGGTGGATTTTTCTCAAAATCTTCGTGTCGCATCCCCAGAGGATACTAAACTTAAATACCAAGTTTGGTATTTTACCGACTTTTCGTTTTTGAGTTATCGCGTTCACAGACACACGGACACACACGGACCTTTTTCTGAAAATCCTCTTTTTGGATACAGGGGAGCCTAAAACATATATTTCCGGTGAAATCTCGGTATCGAATTTTTTGGTGGAGTGCAATACATTCTCTATACACTATGTACATAGTGCGTATAGAGAAAGTAAAAAAGAGGTTAAAACCAATGGTTATGTACAACATAATATACAATTATTGTCCTTTAATTCTTACTTTTGCCTGAGGCACAATAATATGGAAATTCAAATTACTCCAATATCTTATTATAGTTTATCTATATTAATGTGGAGCGTGAAAGAGTAGCCAACAAAAGGATGTATTTGCCACACGGCGTTCAGTGTTGTAAAAGATAAGCTCGACTTAGCATGGAACAAATACGTTTTAAATAACTAGCATACCGTAAGCCTCTTGTTATCAGTTTCAGATGTTCGCAACCGTTTCAAATGTTTGAAACAGTATAATCGTATTTTTTTCCTGCTATAGGATTTTCTGTCTCTCAACATCTCATGCCATAAAACACTGAAGTGATACCAGTTTCCAATTGCAGTCAACAACCTGTTACTTTCAGTAATTCCTCAATGCATTAAAGCATACACTTTACTTTACGAATATATTTGATTTTTGTTTTACTTATGGTATAGCGAATTAATGCTTTATCATTCCAAAATAATGAATAATTACTTCAAGAGCAGACTAAATGCTAAAGATTTTTAAAAAATTACAAGTTTAGTTTATTGTAACCGTCTTAATAAATGGAACTTTCTCTTTATTTATTTATTTATTTATATATGTAAACTGCCATAAAATCACCATGGATTGGGCAGTCGTACATAACCAAATGGCACGTGCCTGGCCCACCCCAAGAGAGAAGCCGGTTGGTGGCGAAGGTCCCAGTCTCGTGGTGTAGGCGTGATTTTATAGACACACCGGCGCGGAACAGGTCACCTTAGTAATGGAAAACGTAGCATGTGAGTTTTGTTATGTGTTGTGTATAACTTGTTCTGAGGTTATGTGGCGTATGAGAACCGTTGTTCCTTCGCCGCCTAATCCCAAATGCCTGCGATTTTTAAACACACTTAAAGCTTTAAATAGAAGAGTTTGAAGGTTATGACATCAAGTTTCGGACAAGTCAAAGTGGAAACTAATCGACTGCTATCTTCGTTTGGTGTCGTTTTGAAACATCCTGTATATATTACTAAGTACACAAATTCGTAAGAATTAACTATAGTCCTTCTTTAGCTTGTATGTGATACATCACACTGAACCCTGCATTTTTTTTAATTACACTTTTCGTTTTCATATTTCAGGTAGGATACTCGTGGATTGGTAGATCCGTCTTGACAGTTCTTCTACAAGCCGCACAGATTCAGATCACCTCAATAACTCTAGACTGTAACAGTGTGATAGTTGGGGTAATTTTCTGAACAAATGTTCAATCAATAATATGTTTCTGTGAAGCTGTTCTGTTACTAGACGTTTACAGTTTGTTTACTAAAATTGCCATCAGTTTCTAAATAAGTGCATGAATAAGCACACTGCTAGAAAACTTACTATAGTTGTAAAACAAATTAATGTTGCTCACATTGGAACAGAACAAGAATTTTATTCACACGCCTTCCTTCCTACCGACGAGATCCTGTGTTTTACAGTAATGGGCTGCACTCTACGTTGACCTTTGCTTACGCAAGTAGTGCCGCATGGAATTGTGAAGCCTAGCCGGTCTTACTCTGCATAAATTGCTACGAACTTCCTAGCTCTGCCAATTACAATTCAGGTATATTCAGGCCCGAATTTAGGATATCTGACGCCCCTGGGGGGAAAACATTGCTCCCCCCCAACTTGCAATACATATATTACTTAAATGTTCACAACATAGAGAATGATTTCACTAGTATGGATACTTAAGTATGAATGGCAAACACCATAAGTGAGTTTATTAAAATTTAAGTAGAAACATCTTAATAGAAAGAACTTACACTAAAGAGGCTTCACCCCATATTAGATGTCAAAACCTATACAGTTTAAATAACAAGAGGCTTCCTCCTTGCCTTGTCATTTGCAAACAAGTTTATGAGTTCGTCATAGTCCATTTTCACTGTTAACTCAGATTTAACTGCAAGAACACCAAGATTATTTATGTCTTTTTTTTTTTTTTTTTTTTTTTTTTTTAATACGGTACCGGAGTCTGATGGACTCCGTCACTGTATACCCTATTTTTTTTACCTTGTTTTTTTTCTGTATTATTACTGGATTGCTGTTTTCTTACTTTTTTTACAACACACACATAAACACAAACATATAACACCCATGCCCAAAGCGGGACTCGAACCCACGATCCCCAGCGCTACGAAGCACCAAAGCGGGACGCCTTAGCGAGCGTGGCCATGGGGACCGGCAGTCTCAGAGCAGGAAACAATCTCTCAGTTGAGCAGTTGGAAGCAGAAGTGCTCAAGTATATTTGTAGAGCTATGTTCAAGTTTGGGTAAACACTCTCTAGACAGTTACCTTTTAACATCTTGCACAGCTGTGTAAGAAAGTGCAATGCATTTTCATTCTTTTCTGTGCAGCTTTCCAGTAATTTTGCTGCCCCCTAAAATGTGCCGCCCTGGGCAGTTGCCCGGTTTGCCCTGCCTTAAATACGGCCCTGGGTGTATTTAAATATAATAATGACTCTAGAACTTACAAGGCCGCGCCGTGGCCGAGTGGTTAGACCACTCGACTCTCACCTAGATTTGTGGTGGACAAAGCGGCGCTGGGGCGCGTTTTCTCCGGGTACTCCGGTGTCTCCCGCCATCTCATTCCACCGGTGCTCCATCATCATTCATGTATCATCAGTGTCACCGCCTGCGATGCCTTAAAAATAGTTAAAGCGGGCGTTAAACACTACCAAAAAAAAAAATATAGAGCTTACTTATGGACCTTGGTTCTGTAGTTTGCTACTGTCTAGCCACACAAATCCTGAAACAAGTGCAGCTCTGTGCACTGTACCCCTGGAGAGTTAAGGAAGAAGTAATGCGATTGGGCAGGAACGTTGTCGCCGCGCCCCAATCTTGAAATGAAGAAATGTCGTGACAAGGCCACATTGAGGGACCATCAGATCACTCCGAGGACACAATTACAGACCTATTTCCATCTATTTCCGCTCCGTGATGTAATCTCTCGTGCAGCTCATAATGCCTGTTGTTGCAGAACTACAAAAATTGATTAACAGAAAGAGCTTAACGTCTTTATTATACAACATTTCAACTACAGCTTGTAATGTATTCATCGGCCATTTTGTGTTTCTTGCGTCGACTAATTGGGCCACAGACAAGCTGCAAAGTTCACCTCCACAGTTTCCGTTGATAAATAATTATGTGATGACTGGCTTCGTGGCTCAGTCGGTAAGGCACCTGGGTGCTAACCGAGGGGTCTCGGGCTCAATTCCAGTATAGTCTAGATTGTTTCCTATTCTACCCAGAGTCTTGAAGTATAAATGAGTGTGAATGTGTAATAAAATGAAAGAAAATAGTACCCCAACCTAAACAAACAGTACAAGAGATAACACCATTTCCAATAAAACAAAACAAAAAATCTGATGTATTCCATTCACATGACTTTCTGCAAAAAAAAAAAAAAAGTATTGTTATTGACAAAACATAGTTTTATTACTTGCCCCCTTGTAAGTAAAAGCGAAATAAGTGAGTACCATAGGTTAAAGTGATACTCGAAAGCTGCTTGCTATGTGACTGAAGTTCCTTTGTTTGTATGGACAGGAGTTGACAAATTCCTGTATGAGAAAAGTTTAAGTTTTTCAAAGCTGAAACTAAAAACAAGGAATATCTTAAAAACAATCAACTGCACGAAAAAAAAAAAAAGTATGTAACATAAATTGTGTGTTTTAATGTCTCTTACGGTTTAGCAGTTATGCAAAAATCCGTTAAATTGATGCAGAATAAAGCAGTCTTCAGAGGCTATTCCCAGAAAATTCAAAATATACATTTTAATTGTCAAGTAAATATCTTAAATATACGAGATTTTAATCAAAATCGTTAGAGTCGTTTTTAAGAAAATCAACATTTTCGATTTTTTTTTTTTTTTTACACATAAAGAGTAGGGGGATTTTCTTGAAACTTTTCGTGTCCGATCCTTGGAAGATACCAAAGTTAAATACCAAGTTTGGTATTTAACGGTATTTTCATTTTTGAGCTATGCTGTCTACAGACACTCACACACACATACACACCCAGACACACACACACACACACACACTCACACGGACATTTTTCGAAAAAAATAATATTTTTAATTTGTCTAATAAGTACAGTAAAAATGGGAAGTATGTCGCCCTCCGTGGTGTAATGGTTACAATGCAAACTTCATATACCCAAGGTCGTGGGTTCAAACCCGCTGGATGTAAAAATCCCCAGCATGGCCTCCTTCGGAAGGGGAGTAAAGCCGTTGGTCCCGTGTCGTAGATTTACGGCACGTAAAAGAACCTCAAGCCTGATAGAGAGGCCTCTGAGCAAAATTAAGCGGTCTTTCACACCCAATTTAGAATGCGATGCTAAAGCTAAAGAACGTCCATAAATAAAACTCCAATTCCATTTTAATTTTGATTCCGAGATTTCACCGGAAATACATATTTTGACAGTTCCTGAAGGCAATAAAAATAATTTTTACGTTTTATACTTAATATACAATACATAGGTAGAGAAGGTATTGTACTAAAAAATGCTATACCGAACTTTCACCGTGATACAGTTTCTGGGTTTCCTGTATCCAAAAATAGGATTTCTAAAAAAAACTGTGTCAGTGAAAACGAAAACTCAAAAACAAAAAGTCGGTAAAAAACCACACATGGCATTTCAGTTAAAATTTCGAGCATTTGATTTTCTAAAAAATGGCTCTAACGATTTTGTTTAAAGATCTTGAATTTTCTGGGAATAGCTTGTGAAGACCTCTTCATTATGGATGGCTTTCCCATAACTGGTGAACCGTAAGAGCAGACAACCTACTCCAAAAAATGTAGATCTCGTTAAAACACACAGTTTATGTTATGTTTTTTTTTTTTTGTTTTTGTTTTTTTTTTCGTGGAGTTGACCATTTCCGAGATATTCATATTTTGGTTCCACTTTTAAAATACCTAAACGTTTCTCCTACGGGAATTTGTCAATTCCTGGCAATATAAAGAAACGAATTTCAATCTCATAGCAACCAGCTTTTGAAATTTGACTATCGCTTGGGCTAGTGTGCTTTCTTATTTCCCTTCTACTTACAAACAAGCAAGTAATACGACCATTACTGCTAATGCTTATCTCAATTAGAGTGAAGTGGAACGAAGGATAAGCTTTTTAACAATAGTTTGTGAATAGCAAACCTCAAAAAATCTGATGTGTCCCATTTGCATGTGTTTCCCTACATCTCTGTTACAAATTACTGTGTAAGAACTTATTCTTCTATCTACTTAATGCTAATCAAGATAAACATTAGCAGAAATATTCTTATTACTTAGTTCCGTGTGAGCGGAAGAGAAATAAGGGAATACACTAGGCAAAAGAAATAGTCAAATCTTTTAAAATCTGTTGCTATGCGGTTGAAATTCGATTCTCTTTCCAAGGCCAGAGGTAAAACAAAAAAGATATGATACGGACGAGACCTTCTAGTTTAAGAAAACTTTAAGCATTTTAAAATTGAAACCAATAACAAGGAATATCTCGGAAATGGCTTATTCCACAAAAATGTAAATGACATAAATTGTATGTTTTAAAGAAATCCACATTTTTTGTGTGGTATATTTTTGGCTATCTTTTACCAGTTAAGACAAAGATGTTGCAGTACCACTACCTGAAGCCTTCTTACATTTACAAGCTACAAAATGTTGTATCATTTTTTTATGTCAATGTACTTAAAACGCAACAAAAATCACAGCTTCACCATACAAAGCATTACCGTTTCTCTGCACGGTCCCACTAATAGCTGATGTCCCATAAATGACATCATGCGCGGTCTTACTCAATCTATGGTCGAAATGTTCGACACTTCATCGATTACGGGAATTGATGAGTTTTAGCGGCAAATATAAAACCGCTAAAACACTTCTAGCTAAAAATCATGTCCACACTAGCTGATCAGCTTCCTGAACAGAGGGGCAGAACTTCGAGCACCGCGAAGAACTTGTGATAAGCTTAGACAAGAGTCACTTGGACCCTACAATGAGTCAGCTTGGACAATTAATCGATTCGGCAATTGACGAATTTTAGCTGCAAATATAAAACCGCTAAAACACTTGTAGCTAAAAATCATCTCCACACAAGCTGATCAGCTTCCTGAGCACGGGGCAGAGCTTCGAGCACCGAGAAGAACACCTGATAAGCTTAGACAAGAATCACTCGTAGCCTACAATGAGTCAGCTTGGACAATTAATCGATTCGGCAATTGACGAATTTTAGCGGCAAACATAAAATCGCTAAAACACTTCTCCCTAAAATCATCTCCACACTAGCTGATCGGCTTCCTGAGAAGAGGGTCAGAGCTTCGAGCTCCGAGAAAAACTCGTGATAAGATTAGACAAGAATCGCTCGTAGCCTACAATGAGTCATTTTGGACAAATAATCGATTCGGGAATTGACGAATTTTAACGGCAAATATAAAACCGCTAAAACACTTCTAGCTAAAAATCATCTCCACACTAGCTGATCGGCTTCCAGAACAGAGATGCACAGCTTCGAGCACGGAGAAGAACAACACTGTTGACCACAAGATTCCCGGCGCAACCAAATGAGAATAGAAATGGAGTTGTATTTATGGAAGATTTTTAACTGCTGTAGTTTACAGTTTCCCTGCTATACTTTGCGTGAAAGTCCGTTTAATTTTGCTCAGAGGCCTCTTTATTAGGTTTGAGGTTCTTTTACGTGCCGTAAATCTACGAAACGGGACCAACAGATTTACTTCCCTTCCGAAGTAAGCCATGATAAGCCCTTCCAAAGAAAGCCATTTTTTCGGGCGTAAAAATTCTTAGCACAATACCAAAACTTAGTATTAAGATATTATAGATATGCAACAAGGGAATTTTGAGCATCTTCCACCCTAAACTATCCTTTATAAGGAAAGAATTTACTTATTTTCTAAAACTGTGCAACGATTTTGAGAAAAATGTCATAGGTCTAAGATACTTGAATGACAAATAAAATGTATATCTTAAAGGACGTTAAGCCACCAAAAAAAAAAAAAAAAATGTATATCTTCATTTTTCTGGGAATATCCTCTGATGTCCTCTTCATTCTGCACAACTGTAAGAGATAGAAAAAAAAAACCTGATGTGCTCCATTCATATGACTTTCTCTAACTGTTACACAAATTACTTTGCTTACAAAATATTATAATTCTATCTACGACATGCTTATCAAGAAAAACATTAGCAGGAATTGCTTTATTATTTGCTTCCTTGTAAGTAGAAAGAACATAAGGGAATATACTAAGCTAAACCGATAGTCAAATATTTTAAAATCTGGCCCTATGTGAAACAAATGAAGTTTGGTTCGCTTTGCGTGGCCTGTAGTAAAACAAGAGATGAAACGAAACGTCACTTCCTGTTTCAGAAGAGTTTAAGTGGTTTAAAATAGAATTCAATAACAAGCAATATCTCATTAAATGTAAGTGCTACATAAAAAAAACCCATATAACTTAAATTATGTGTTTTAATGAGATTTGCATTTTTTGTGTAGTAAGTTTTTGTCTATCTTTTACGGTGCAGCTATTATGCAAAACTCAACCAGAATAAAGAGGCTTTCAGAGGCTATTTCCAGAAAATTGAAAATACACAATTTGTGATGTACATATCTTTAATATATGGTGTTTTAATCAAAATCGTTAAAGCCATTTTTGAGAAAAACAAACTTTACAAAAATTTTGCCATGTAAAAGGTATTTGGTATTTAACGGTATTTTCGGTTTAAGCTATACTATACACACACGGACATTTTTCTAAAAATGCTTTCTTTCTTCTTTCTTTTCTTTTTTTTCTTTTTTGTATTCAGGGGGTCCCTAAACATAAATTTTCGATGAATTCTCGGTACCTAATTTTTGAGTGCAATGCAATATTTTCTCTATACACTATTTACATAGAACGTGTAAAGAAAGTAAAAATGCAGATGTCTTTAAAATACACAATTTATATGAAATAAAAGTTACTTTAATCATTTATGAGGCATCCTTGAATTGCTTTTAATTTTCAAATATTTATAGTTTTCCTTCAATTTGTAAGCCGCTAGTCGTTTTCTTTCACAGTCGTTACAGAGAGCATTTCAAAACCGTCACATAGCCTTTGTAAGAACTGTAGTTTTTGGAATAGTGAGTACAGAAGGACAAGCTTTTACCCTCTTTTGAAGAAAATTTAGAAATAGTATTACATATTCTAATACTATAAAAAGAAAGGAAAATTAGTGAGGGGATGAAACTCTATGTGTTCATCTTAGAAAGATCTGATTCTTTAGTACAGAGAAGTAATTATTTCTGTGTTTATATTTTATGAGAATTGTTTATCATATGGTTCACCAACTCTTTTCCAAGCCCAGAAGATACCTCCTTAAAAGAGATTTGCATAAGCCGTTAATGTTCCTTTTTTTCAGGAACTGCGGTTTTCCGGTGCAGATCCCATTTTCGTAATGTGAACGGTAATCCTCATGTGAATCCGTCCACGTCTACCCCGAAATGATAAATGTAGTGCAGTTCTTTGGTATCACCTTACTCTTCTCTGATGCTGTTCTAAGAAGAATTACTGACGAAAGAAAACGTTAAAATAAAATGCGTTAAATCACGGAAAAAATTTCGTAATTGTTACAGAAATGAAATGTTATATTTGGTCATCTCATTCATATTTTAGAATTTATAAATAAATGTTTGTTGAGTAACTTAAAAATTGAAATTATGTTACTAGCGATAGAAACAATGTGTATTAAGATTGGAAGAATTTAAGGGGACACTGTGTTGAAAATCTGTGATTTTTTTCCAAAAATACAAAGATAAGTTTTAATCTTAATATAGAATATATAATTTTCTCTTTCATGTAAATAACACTATTGAAATGGTGATCCAGTGGAAATTTAAGGCGACTCTTTATGTATCTTCGTTCCCAATTTTGTACTAACTTCTAATTTAAATCCATTGCACACATTTTCATTTCAACATCTTGTGTCTATTTCAAGTTGGGAATACAATAATATGCACCAATAAGTAAAAGCGTTAAATTCCAAAAGTTATACAATAGATCTCTCACCGGATGCTACTACCTGCCCCGTCATTATCTAGGTATACCGTAGCACCGATTATTTAACCTTGTCCCTCCCCATCCAAAACTACAGGCGAAGACAAGAACCCGGAAGAGTCAGCCACGCTCCACCAACACGTATTTCCGGCAGGTTCTCTTACGCCAGAATACAGTTGGACCAAATGACTTACACGTTTCTCCCGCTACACACACACACATACACACACACACACACACACACACCATACACCTATAATTCGGTATAAGCATAATTGACTTGAGAGTTGCCAGCTATAATCTAATTAAAATTGCCTCTGGGGTCAAAAAATGAGCATGTTGGCTACATAATAACAAAATTAAACATGTTTATAACAGAATAACAGCAAACTACCTTCTCTAGCCCCGTATGTACAATGTTCATAGGGATAGAGAGGTATTGTATTCCACCCAAAAATTCGATGTCGAGATTTCACCGGAAATATATGTTTTAGGACCCCCTGACTCCAAAAAAAAAGCATTTTCAGAAACAGGTCCGTGTGTATGTATGTGTGTGTGTGTGTGTGTGTGTGTGTGTGTGTGGACAGCATAGCTCAAAAACGAAAATATGGTTAATTACCAAGCTTGGTATTTAAGTTTGTTATCTTCCAAGAATGCGACACGATGGTTTTCTAGAAACCCCCCCTCCAATCCTAACTACCCTTTACATGGAAAATTTTTCGAAAATGTTGTTTTTCTTAAAAATGGCTCTAACGATATTTATTAAAATACCACATATTAAAGCCATTTCTATCATAAATGAAATGCATATCTTGAATTTTCTGGGAATAGCTTAAGACATGTTTATTCTGGATGAATTTTGCTTAATTTGGTATAACTAGTAAACCGTAAGAAATAGACAAAAACTTACTTTACGAAAAATGTAGATCTTGTTAAAATGCACAAGCTGTATTTTCGTGGAGCTTACCGTTTTAAAGGTATTCCTTATTATTGGTTTCAATTGTGTAGCACATGTACTTTTCTCAGGCGGAGGTGTTCGTTTTTCTTTTGTTCTACTCCTGGCCAAGCAAAGAAGCGATTTGCAATGACAATCGCATAACGACAGTTTTTAAAACATTTTACTACCACTTCAGCCTAGTGCATTCCCTTAGTTCCATTCTACCTATAAGGAACTAAGTAATAAAATTCTGCTAATGTTTATCTCGATTAGCATGGTGTTGAAAGAAGAATTATCTTTTGTAAGAAGTTTGTTTGTTGAGTAGCTAAAGAAAGGCATGTGAGTGTAACACATAAGATTTTTTGTCTATAATTCTGGTTTCACAGATTTAATAAAAACAATACCAATTCTTTCTGCCAGAACCTCAAAGTTTTAAAAATAATTCGTTAATTTTAATCAATAACTGGGTTCATTTTTAAATGTCCTACCAACTTGTGACTCTTTATGTATCTTCGTTAAGAGTTTTTGAATAACTTCTAATTTAAATCCATTACACACATCTTTATTTGGACATCATTTTGCCAATTTCAATTTGGAAATTCAATAATATGCGCTAATAAGTAAAAGCGTTAAATTCGAAATATTACATTCTCCCTCATTTTCCTTATATTTACAAGAAACTGAGTAAAACCTCCCATGTCTGATAATGTTTATCTCAATTAGCACTATTAAATAAAAGAAGAATATTTTGTAACAATTGTTTGCAGAACAGATAGAGAAAATCTTGTGAATGTTACTTTTTACTTTGTTACACGTACTATGTAGAAATGAAGAAAGTTCAATATCGAGGTTTCACCGGAAATAATGTTTTGGGTCCCCTGAATCAAAAATAAAGAGCATTTTTAGAAAAAAAGTCCGTGTGTGTATATATATATATATATATATATATATATATATATATATATATATATATATATATATATATATGAGGACAACATATCCCAAAATCGAAAAGACCGTTAAATACCAAATTTGGTATTTAAGTTTGATATCTTCCAAGAATGCGAAGATTTTCAAGAAAATCCCCACCCCAAACTGCCCTTTACATGGGACATTTTTCGAAAATTTTGATTTTGTCAAAAATGGCACCAACGATTTTGATTAAAATACTTTATGTTTAAGATATTTTTATGCAAACGAATTGTATATCTTGAATTTTCTGGGAATAGCCTCTGAAGACCAATTTATTCTGGATGGCTTTAATGAAACTGGCAAACCATTATATATATACAAAAACTTACTCACAAAACATGTAGATCTCATTAAAACACAAAATTTATCACATAAACATTTTTTTTTTTTTTTTGAGTTAACAGTTTTCTAGATATTATGGATCGGAAAGACATTTTTCTTCTCGTTTCTTGTTTGTATACTCCTGGTAGCAAAGAGATTGAAATTTCACTTGTATCACACAGCGACCGGTTTTTAATGAACGAAACTATCGCTTTAGTCTGTGCATTCTCTTATTTCCCTTATACGTACAAGGAAGCTAGCAATAGGACTAGTTCTGCTTATGTTTATCTAGATTAGCATGATACCGGAATAATGTTTTGAATAAAAGCTTTGTTTACAGAATAGCTAAAGAACATCATGTGAATGGAACACATTATATATTTCCTTTCTACTTATAAGGAAGCAAGTAATAGGACAATTTCTGCACATGTTTGTCTCGATTATCATGAAATAGATAGAAGAATAAGCTTTTTAACAATAATTTGTTACAGAGATGTAGAGAAGTCTTATGAATGGAACACATCAGATGTTTACTTTCTGAACATGTACTATGTGCATAGAGTATAAAGAAGGTATTGCATTGCACACAAACAGTCGATACCGAGAGTTCACCGGAAATATATGTTTTGGATCCCCCTGAATAAAAAAAAAAAAAATTAGTAAAAGATTTGTGTGTGTGTTTGTGGGGGGGGATCTGTTGCTAGCATAGCTCAAAAACGAAAAGATCATTAAATACCAACCTTCCGAGGATGCGACAGGAAGATTTTCATGAAAATGCCCCACACAAAACTACCCTTTACTTGGAAAAAGCTTCTAAAATTTTGATTTTCTCAAAAATAGCTCTTAAATGTTTGATTAAAATCTCTTATATTAAAGAAATCTATATGCTAAATAAAATGAATATCTTGAATTTTTTGGAAATAGACTCAGGCCTCTTTATTCTGGATGGTTTTTATTGAATTTGCATAACTAGTAAACCGTAAGAGAAAGACAAAAACTTATACTTTTCTCATACAGGAATTTGTCAACTCCTGTCCATACAAAGGAACTTCAGTAACGTGGCAACCAGCTTTTGACTATCACTTTAACCTATGGAACTCCCTTATTTCGCTTCTACTTACAAGGAAGCAAGTAATAATACTATATCTGCTATTTTTTTCTCGATTAGCATGAAGTAAATAGAAGCATAAGCTTTTTAACAATAATTTGTTGCAGAGGTGTAGAGAAAGTAATATGAATGGAACACATCAGATGTTTTGATAGTGTAGCAATAGGCCTCTTGCTAGTACGAGGAATAAGACACACCTGAAGGCAGCGCTACACTGTAGAATGGGTATCTTTATGGGGAAGACCTGTAAAGGGTTGGAATTCGTTAACTTCGCTGTAAATTTCGTCGGCTGACTAACCCGGGCGGGAGTCGCCTGGATGGCGTCAACAGTCGTCACCCACATACACGGCTTTTACGAGGACAGTAATTTTAACAGTCGACCTGCCACTGCGGAAACCCTCATCGCTGTCGAGCGGAAAAATGGGAAATTTAGGAAACAGTAGAACTCAACCTCCCATTTCATTGGCAGCATAACTCAAGCAATAATTGGTAACCTCCCACAAATAACGCTCAATGTATGTGCATCATTTCGCTTTCGTAAAGAAACATACAAATCTCCACGTTACATTGTCATGAGAAGTATATGCTGATCCGTTTGTTATGAATACAATTAAATATATCTATTGAGTAATAAGAATTAATACTTATCAGGTCAAGAATGCATATTTGTGGTTAGCCAATTACTATTTCAAATACTTGAATGAACTGTAAAAAATCGGATGTGTTACACTCACATGACTTTCTCTAGCTACTCTACAAACAAACTTCTTACAAAAGATAATTCTTCTTCTAACATCATGCTAATCGAGATAAACATTATCAGAATGTTATTACTTGGTTCCTTACAAGTAGAAGGAAACTAAGAGCACTTGGTTAAAGTGATAGTCAAAGGTTTTAAAAGCTGTTGTTATGCGATTGGCATTGCAAATCGCTTCTTTGCTTGAACAGGAGTAGAACAAAAGAAAAACGGACACTCCCTCTGAGAAAAGTGTAAGTACTTCACAATTGAAACCAATAACAAGGGATAAGTCGAAAACGGTACGTTCCATGAAAACAATTTATATGACATAACTTGTGCATTTTAACGAGATCTACATTTTTTGTATTCTAAGTTTTTGTCTATCTCTTACGTTTTACTATTTATTCTAAATTAAGCAAAATCCATCAAGAACAAGTAGGTCTTTAGAAGCTGTTTCTAGAAAATTCAAGATATACATTTTATTTGTGATAGAAATGTCTCTAATATGTGGTATTTTAATAAAAAAAACGTTAGAGCCATTTTTAAGAAAAACAAATTTTTCGAAAAATGTTCTATGTAAAGGGTAGCTAGCACATAGAATATACTTATAGTAAAGAATCTGTTGCAAAATTCATTAACAAAAGAGTGTACAAAAAGGCTTTCTTCATATAATTTAGATGTAGCCATTCATTTATTCACATCGATAATTCATTTTTTTAGTTTCTCTTCACGTACTATGTACATAGTGTATAGAGAAGTATTGTATTCCACCAACAATTCGATACCGAGATTTCACCGGAAATACATGTTTTGGGTCCCCCTGCATCCAAAAATAAAAGAATGTTTGGAAAAAGGTCCGTGTGTGTATGTGTGTGTGTATATCTGTGTGTGTGTGTCTGTGGACAAAATAGCTCAGAAACTAAAAGACCTTTAAACACCAAACTTAGTATTTAAGTTTGGTATCTTCCAATATGCGACACAAAGATTTTCAAGAAAATCTACCCACCCCAAACTACCCTTTACGTGGAAAAGATTTCGAAAATTTTGATTTTCTCAAAAATGAATCTAACGATTTTGATTACAATCTCTTATATTTAGGATATTTACATGGCAAATAAAATGTATATCCTGAATTTTCTGGAAATAACCTCTAAAGACCTCTTTATTCTGGATGATTTTTATTGAATTTTGCATAGCTGGTAAATCATAATAGATAGACAAAAATTTACTACACAACAAAATGTAGATCCATATCACACAATTAATGTAATGTACATTTTTTTCGTGGATTTGGTCGTTTCCGAGATATTCCTTGTTATTGATTACAGTTTTAAAATAGTAAACTATTCTCATACTGGAACTTGTCAACGCTTGTCCATGCAAAGAAACGGATTTCAATCCTATAGCAACCAATTTTAAAACATTTGACTGTCGGTTTAGCTTAGTTCATTCCCATATTTCCCTTCTACCTAAATGGGAACTAAGTAATAAGATCTATTCTGCTAATGTTTTAGCATTAAAAAGATAGAAGAATGAGTTTATTAACAAAAATTTGTTGCAGAGATGTAGAGAAAGTCATGTGAATGCGGCACATCAGATGTTTACTTTTTCTAGCCCCGTAAGAACAATAAGTGCATAGGGATAGAGAAAAAAAAATTCGATGTCAAGATTTCACCGGAAATACATGTTTTCAGATCCCCTGATAACAAAAAAAGAACCTTTTCAGAAACAGGCCCGTGTGTGTGCGTGTCTGTGGACAGCATAGCTCAAAAACGAAAAGACGGTAAACACCAAACTTGGTATTTAAGTTTAGCATCTTCCAAGGATGCGGCGCGAAGATTTTCAAGAAAATCCCCGCACCCCTAGCTACCTTTTATATAGGAAAATTTTCGAAAAATTTGTTTCTCTTAAAAATGGCTCTAACGATTTTTATTAAAATACCACATGTTAAAGCCATTTCTATCACAAATAAAATGTATTTCTTGAATTTTCTGGAAATAGCTTCTAAAGACCTGTTTGTTCTGGATGGATTTTGCTTAGTTTAGAATAACTAGTAAAACGTAAGAGATAGACAAAAACTTACAATACAAAAAAAATGTAGATCTCGTTAAAATACACAAGTTATGTCATATAAATTGTTTTCGTGGAACGTACCGTTTTCGACTTATTCCTTGTTATTGGTTTCAATTGTGAAGTACTTACAGTTGAGAGTTGTTCACGCCAAACTTGGAAAGAGGAGTGAGAGGCTTTGTTAGCAGATACTCTTTTGTCCAGGCACGTACGAGGTTCGTGTAACGGGAAAGTCCCTTTTAGTTTGGAAAAGAGTATTTTTCCATTGTGTAACCATCACGTGGGTGTTATGTTGCATCCTGGGAAGAAAATGATGTATTTTGGGTAATATCGACTCCAGTTTCGCGGCCTTTTTGCCCAATCAGAAAGAAGCCACCATGACAACAATTTTGCTATATTAGGAGAAGATTGCCGCACATCGGGGCTGTCATATAGTTACATCGGCTTTCAAGTTAACCAACGCAACTCACATAGATATTTAGTTATCGGCGCCCTCAGTAGTGGATAAAGTCAGTGACGCGTATCTAGACTTAATTATATAAAACTAACGCAAAGAGAAAAGGGTAACAAGTAAAATACGTGTGAATTGTCGATAAAGAAAGCTCCTAATAAATAATTGACTTAGCAGGTTGTAAAGCAAAGTGCTTATCTTGTGTCTTCAAGTGACAATAAATTGAAGGAAAAGTAATGTGTGTCTAAGCAATTTCATAAGATCACTCCCTAAGCTACCCTCATTGCTTCCACCCCGAGTGAGTCAAACTTCATGGTAGTCGAGATAAATACCAGGAAATGCTTTGTTGTAAGTAGAAGGGAAATAAGGGCATACCATAAGCTAAAACGGTAGTCAAATCTTTTAAAACCCGGTTGTCATGTGGATGAAATCGTTTCCTTGCATTGCCAGGAGATGAAAAACTCCCATATGTACAAAGATTAAGTATTATAAAACGGAAACCAATAACAAAGAATATCTCCAAAATGGTCAAATGCACGTAAAAAATGTACATGACAAATTCTGTGTTTTAATGAGATCTATAATTTTTGTGCAGTAAGTTTTTGTCCATTTCTTACGGTTTATAGTGATGCAAAATCCAGCAAAATTTATTCAGAATAAAGAGGTTTTTAGAAGCTATTCCCAGAAAATTCAAGATATACATTTTATTTGGCATAATCAAAATCGTTAGAGTCATTTTGGAGAAAATCAAAATGTTCGAAATGTTTCCATGTAACTAGTAGTTTGCGGTGGGGAGATTTTGTTCAAAATCTTCGTTTCGCCTCCTTGAAAAATACTAAACTCAAATATCAAGTTTGGTATTTAACGGACTCTTCATTTTTGAGCTATACTGTCCACAGTCGCATACGGACCTTTTTTCTAAAAATATGTTGCTTATTTTTGGATACAGAGGACCCTAAATCGTGATTTTCCGGTGAAATATTGGTATTCAATTGTTGAGTGGAATGCAATACCATCTCTATCTATGTGTATATAATTTAAAATGTTTTTTTTTGGACTCAGAAGACCTCAAAACATATATTTATGGAGATGTCTCGGTATCCAATTTTTGTGGAATGCAATACATTCTCCATACACTATGTACATAGTACTTACGTGTAGAGAAAGTTAAAAATGTTTTTTGGGATACAGAGAACCCTAAAACTTGTATTTCCGGTGAAATTTCGGTATGAATTTTGGGTGGAATGCAATGCCTTCTGTATACACTATGTACATAGTACGGGTAGAGAAAGTAATTACGGTAACTGGACGGTTTAATCCGGTGGGTCTATAAAATGTGGAACAAAAGTTGTATTTCTGACGTTATTTATCTGTCTGAAGTTTGAAATAGTGTCCTACTGGGTGGAGTACCACTTTGGGAGATTCTTGTTCTCTTGCTATAGAATAAAAGCAAATAGCATTTCCATGCACTGGGAACACATAACGCCAAGGGTAGCGGACTGCTTATCCAGAGGGAATGGAATGAACAGCACTACTCGTAGAGAAGCAATAATAAACGGCAGCACACTGAACCTTTAGTTTTCCATAGCCAACATAATTTTCCAGACAAGTTCTCTAGAGATACGAAACCTATTTTGTAAATTTAACTTACAAGTGGAGATGCCTTTGCGGTCCAGTGGTCAACGAGCTGACTTTTCACCCGAAGGGCCCGAGTTTGATTCTGCCAGGAAATTTTTCTTTAAGTAGAATTATTTGCTATCCTCCACAGAGACTGCAAGGGCGAATGTGTGCTTAACGATAAAAGTAATTAATGATTCCCCTAATGTCAATAGCCTACAGTTAATATAGAGTTGTATAGGTAGAGTCAAACTGAAAAATCCAATGCCATAGCCGGGATTTGAACCGCAGATATCCTGTTCTCTAACCGTTGCTGTACCACTGAGCTATCAAGGCTGGTGCCCTGTTTGCTCACAATAGAACAAAAAGTGTCGTGAGGATGTTTCAGTCGAGTGTTTGGCAATGTTTCGCTGCAATAAAGCTGAGTTTTTGCTCGATTCATAACAATGAAAACTGGTCCGTCACTTCACACCTGAGACGGAGGAACAATCAAAATAGTGCTTTGGAAGGGGAGAATCGGCTCCAAAGAAGGCGAAAACAGTTCCATTTGCAGGTAAGGTCATGGCGTCAGTTTTCTGGGACGCACGCGGGATGATTTTTATTGATTATCTCAAAAAAAAAAAAAAAAAAAAAAAAAAAGGAAAAGTAATCAATGGCAAATATTATGTCTGAGTGATGAAATCGAGCAAAATCGGCTGCATTTAGCGAAAAAGAAAATTTTGTTTCATCAAGACAATGCACCAGCTCACACGCCCATTATCGCCATAGCCAAAATCAATTAAAGTTCGAATTGCTCCCTCATGTTCCCTGTTCACCAGATTTAGCTCGCTCTGTTTATTTTCTGTTTCCAAATTTGAAGAAATTGCTTGGTGGTGCAGACCTCGATAGTTCTCACTATAAACAGGGTATCGAAGCTATTGAATATCGCTGGGAAACGTGTATTGAACTGAAAGGAGACCATGTAGAGAAATAAAGATGTTTTTCCCAAAAACGTTTGTGCTTTCTTTGTTAGGTCGGATACTTCTGGGACAGCCCTCTTCACAAAGAAAACACACACAATTCTCTTGTTGGTTAAGCTACGCGAGCTCACTAGCCATGAAAGATTCTCAGAGTTAAGATGTTATATTTGGGTCCGCGGTGGAGCCGGACGGGCTACATATAGCCGCAACGGCAATAGTATATATTAAATATATCAGAATACGGTTCGAACTGACCAGCCAAAGGAGAACCAATGTGTACAGACGTGATATCTGAGTCTGCGTTGGAAACGGACGTGTTAGGCCGCGATAGAAGCAATATTTAATACACGAGAAGACGGTCAAGAATAATAAAGTATGATAATAGGAATCGCGTAAGACATAGTTGGAAAGGGGAAAACTTTTTTACTTTCTCTACACGTACTATGTACATAGTGCATAGAGAAGGTATTGTATTTCACCCAAACATTCGATACCGAGATTTCACCGGAAATACATGTTTTGGGTCCCCCTGAATCCAAAAAAAAAAACCATTTTTGGAAAAATGTCCGTGTGTGAGCGTGTGCGTCTGTGTGTCTATGAACAGCATAGTTCAAAAACGAAAAGACCGTTGGTATTTAAGTTTGGTATCTTCCAAGGATGCGATACGAAGATTTTCAAGAAAATCCCCCCACCCCCAACTACCCTTTACATGGAACTTTTTTCGAAAATTTTCATTTACTCAAAAATGGCTCTAACGATTTTGACTAAAATATCGTTTATTAAAGATATTTACCTGACAAATAATATGTATATCTTGAATTTTCTGGGAATAGCCTCTGAAGACTACTTTATTCTGGAAGAATTTTGCACAACTGCTAAACCGTAGAATTGAACAAAAACTTACCACACAAAAATGTAGAGGACATTAAAACACACAATTTATGTTATATAATATTTTTTCGAGGAGTTGATTGTTTTTGAGATATTCCTTGTTTTTGGTTTCAGCTTTGAAAAACTTGTACTTTCCTCATACAGGAATTTGTCAACTCGTGTCCATACAGACAAAGGAACTTCAGTCACCTAGTAACCAGCTTTTGACTTCACTTTAACCTATGATACTCCCATATTTCCCTTCTACTTACAGGGAAGCAAGTAATAAGACTATTTCTGCTAATTTTTTCTCGATTAGCTTGAAGTAAATAGAAGAATAAGCTTATTAACAATAATTTGTTACACAAAAGTAGTTTAACGTCCTTTAACCTGGTTGGTCACATTGGATGATGAATGAATTTGGTGAAATGATGCCCAAATGATCTCAGGGTCCAGCGAGCTTAAAGTTATTCGATATTCGTCTTCTCAGGTAAAGGAACAAACCAGAAAAAAACCCTATCCTGTTAACTCACCCTAAGCGAGATTCGAACTCACGACCTTTTGAATGTGAGGCAGACACGCTACCACCACACTACCCAGCCGGGTAAGGGTAAACTTATGAGTAATGCGTGTGTGTTTGACAGAAAATACCCAACAAAATGAATAAATGAGTTGGATAACAATTCTGAATTCAAAGGAAGCCACTTGTCTTGCCACACCTTAGAAAGATTCAATGGAAACACGCCCTGAGTGTAATGAAGTTTGTCTGTTTTAATCTCGTGATGGCTAAGTAGGTCCTTTATTTCAAAGCTCAAGTAATATAAATATGTTTATTATTATCAATGTAGTTGTTGAGTATTTCAATGCTGGCCTGACTCGGCAAAGAACAAAGTGTTGAACAGTTGAAGTTGGCCGGAGTAACATTAATCTCTGATAAAGCCACACAACTTGTCCATCGGCTGTCTGATAAATCTTTATATACATGAATTTTAGATGCAAAAATAGCGTCGTGTACAGAATATATTTCGTGGCTAGTACACAGTGTATGTTACAAGGGGTGGTTGTATAATACGAGGGTCGGCTCATAAGTCCCAGGCCTCACACAGATATGGCGCCACTAGGCCAGTTAGACGGTAGCTTCGTATAGTTTAACTCTAGACTAGCTTGCATCCATAGTTACAGGTCAATAGCTTGATTAATTTTCGAATGACCGCATTTTAAACAAGACAACTTTAGAGTTTTCATGAAAATGGAGGATTTGGAAAAACGAGCAGTGATTATATACTTGCATTTGAAGGGCTTAATGCCTAAATAAATCAAGGAGGAAATGGACAGTACATTGAAAGATTCTGCTCCGTCATATTCAATGATTAAAAGGTGAGTTGCTGAGTTTAAAATGGGACATACGAACACTAGTGATGAGCCTCGGTCTGGACGCCCTGTAGAACTGACAACTCCAGAGATCATTGAAAAAATTAATCGTTTAGTAATGGAAGACCGCAGACTAAAGTTAGCAGAGGTTGTAAACATACCAAAAGCACGTCAGGTAATATTTTAGGTAATGTTTTGGGTTTTCACAAGGTCTGTGCAAGATAGGAGCCGCGTTTGTTGACACCTGATCAAAAGTTGCAAAGAAAACCTGTTTCTGTTAAGAATGTGGAGCCCTACCGTAAAAATCCCAGTGAATTTTTGAGACGGCTTCTTGTTACTATGAATGAAACTTGGGTACATCACTACACTCCAGAAATTATATCACAGTCAAAACAGTGGATTACGCCAGGTGAACCAACTCCAAAAAAAGGCAAAGTGAATTTTGTCAGCTAACAATGCTATAGCGATTGTTTTCTGCGATGCACAGGGAATTATTTTTATTGATTACTTAGAAAAGGGTAAAGGTATCATTGGTGACCACTACGCAAACTTGCCGCAACGTTTGAGTGATGAGGTGAAAAGGAAAAGGCATCATTTGATAAAAAAAAAATCTTGTTTCATCACGACAATGCCCCGGCCCATCGTTCAGTCATTGCAATTTGGGAAAATGTCTGAATTAAAGTTGGAATTGCTTGAACATCACCCTATTCGCCAGATCTAGCACCCAGTGACTACCACCTGTTCCCAAACCTCAAAAATGTTCTTGGAAGACGAAGATTTCACTGCAACGAGGAGGTCATTGATTCGGTAAACAGCTATTTTGTGGACCTTGATAAATCGCACTACAGAGATGGTTTAATTAAATTAGAACACCAATATGACAAATGTATTAGCCTTTCTGGAGATTATGTTGAGAAATAAAGCATTTTTTAAATGCTGTTTTCATTGAGAGGCCCGGGACTTATCAACCGGTCCTAGCATATCTCACCAGCGAGCCTCCGGCTGCACAATGTTTATAGTTACATAATCCTCTAAATGTGTACACAGTCAATAATATGTTTTCTAACTGTCTGATCCTGGTTACACAAAAAGATAATTGCAATACTAGACTAAGTCTGCTTCCACATAAAAGTAGCATGCATCATATTCCTTACGCTCATTATCAGACTTAGGAAGTTCGTACCAATTTCCTTATGCAGAGTAAGAGCGGCCAGGTTTGGCAATACCATGCGGTGCTACTTGCATGAGCAAAGGTCAACGTAGAGTGCAACCCATTACTGCAAAATATGTATCACTGCAAGAAGGGCGTTTGAATAATACCTTGGTCTGCTCAAATGTGATCAAAACCAATTTGTTTTACAATCATAGTAAGTTTTCTACCGGTGTACTTATTCGTGTACTTATTTAGAAATTGATGGGAGTTCAAGCATACAAACTTTTAAACGACTAGTAACAGAACAGCTTCACAGGAATATATTATTGATTGCAAATTAGATCAAAAGGTTGCCCACAACAATCACATTGTTACAGACCAGAGGAATGGAGCTGAATTGTATCTTGCGGCATGTAGAAGAACTGTCAAGACGGATATCTACAGTCTACGAGCATTCTACTTGAAATAAAGATGAAACTGAAAGGAATAAATGAAAATAATGGAGGTTTCAGTGTGATGTATCGCATACAAGCTGCACTTTTAGATGCTATTTGCTCAGTGATATGATACGGAAGTGATAAAACATTTCAAATATGCCCCAATCACTTCATGTGAAGTAGAACGAACTTTTTCGCATTACAAATCTTGTTTGTTGGAACGTAGAATGAGTTTTTCATTTGAAAGACTTCAGAAGTGCATATAATTTTCAGAAATATGGCTGCAGATGAGTAAAGATTTAGTTTAATTTCTGCTTTCGGTTTTACCTAGTAAGAGTCTGCAAATCTTTAAAAATTAATTTTATTATTTGGATAATGTTTTATATTTGATCAGTAAATATTATAATCCGTGTTATAATTGCTTGGGTGTTTTGATAATGTACATATGTAAAGAAGGAAATCAGAGTCAACTTTATGTATGTAACTATTTGTATGTTGTACATAATTATCTAAACAGATTTGCTTTTACGAATGTTTCATAAGTCATTTTTGTTTTCTGGAAACAGTACTGTTTACTTGACAACAGATTTGTTTACCTCTCTCCACTTTTTTTGATGCAGCGAGATGGCTGGTTGTAACCTGTATATGGAACGCCGAACGGTACGAACTTCCTAGCTCTGTTCATTACATACGTATTACATGGGCTAGGGCACGCACATCTCCTAATTGCGCGGGATTTGAACCCCGGGACCACCCCATATTTGGGAACAGCTGCAACATACGCTCAATAAAATCTTAAGAGTCATAACGCGTTATTCCACTGCAGTGACACAGTGTTTTCATTCTTTCATCGTTTTCTATTAGCTGCTCCAAGGTATAAGGGTTCAAAAATGGGCTTTTAAAATGTTGAAGCATTGCGAAGAAGTACCCTTGAGCGACAAGACACCCCAGCATTGGAGACGGCCCATTAAACCTTCGACACAATCAAGAGACCAGACCCCTCAAGTCGTTAAGAGAATGGGGTGGCGAGGTATGTGAAGAGCTGATACTCAAGTGCTGAACAAGATAGCGAAAATAGAAAAAAGAACATAGATCAGAAGGGGAAGCCAACAGCTCTAGTGTTGAGTGTTCTATCACTTAGACAAGGCGATGAAATCACAAGCAGAGTCAACCACTATAAGTGTCATCCGTCGTAGCACAAAGGTTCCGAACTTGAAGATAAACTACTACTATCCATGAAGAGCAACAAAATTCAGTTGACTGCCTCTGGTCAGCATACTGTTTTCAAATCCAGTCGAGTTCCAGCTCGAGAATGACAGTTTTTCTTTAGCCAGGATTATTCCTATCTAGAGTCTGCAAGCGTGAATAAGAGTAAATAAATATGAATGTGAATGTAATGTCCGCAAAAGAAAACTTAGAGTAAACAAATGATGATGAGCAATCATTTCAAAGACAATGCCACCATTAAAGACTTTTTTTTAAATACTTGATATGTAAGTTAATCATTCTTAGCACATATTTAGTAATATAAGCTAAATTCATAATGCATTTATTAATAGCCATGAAAACAAACACTGTAAGTACTTACAGTAAGAGTTTGAGAGGTCATTAACACTTACAGCACAATTAGGAAATGACGTAACACTCAAGACATGTGCTACTTCAAGTAAAGAATCAACTACAAAATTCATTAACAAAAGAATGTATAAGAAGGCTTTATCCAAATAATTTATGTGTTGCCTTTCATTTATTCACATTGAGAATTCATTTTTACTTTCTCTAACCCCGTATGTACAATATATTGAGATATTGTATTCCACCCAAAAATTCGATGTCGAGATTTCACCGGAAATACATGTTTTAGGACCCCCTGAATCCAAAAAAAAGCATTTCCAGAAAAAAGTCCGCGTGTGTGTATGTCCGTGTGTCCGTGTGCCTGTGAACACGATAACTGAAAAACAAAAAGTACCTAAAATACCAAACTTGGTATTTAAGTTCAGTATCTACCAGGGATGCAACACGAAGATTTTGAGAAAAATCCCCAACCCCAAACTACCCTTTACATAGAACTTTTTTCGAAAATTGTTATTTTCTTAAAAATGGCTCTAACGATTTTGATTAAAATATCGTATATTAAAGATATTTACCTGACAAATAAAATGTATATCTTGAATTTTCTGGGAATAGCTTCTGAAAACCTGTTTATTCAGGATAAATTTTGCTTAATTTGGCATAACTAGTAAACCGTAAGAGATAGACAAAAACTTACTGTATAAAAAATGTAGGCCTTGTTAAAATACACAACTTATGTCATATACATTTTTTTCGTGGATCTTACCGTTTTCTAGGTATTCATTGTTATTAGTTTCAGTTGTGAAGTACTTACACCTTTCTCAGACGGCAGTGTCCGTTTTTCTCTTGTTCTACTCCTGGCTAAGAAAAGAAGCGATTTGTAATGACAATCGCATAACGACAGCTTTTAAAACATTTGACTATTGGTTTAGCCTAGTGTATTCCCTTATTTTCTTCCTACTTCTACGGAACTAAATAATAAGACCATTGTGCTGAATACCTCAATTAACAAGGTGCAGAAAGAAGAATAATCTTAAGTAAGAGGTTTGTTGAACGGCTAGAGAAAGTCATGTGAGTGTAACACATCAGAATTTTTCTTAATGTTCAATAAAATATTGAAAAACAATTTTGATTTATTATCGTTTTTTCAAGTATTTCAAAAAGTAATTGGCTAACCACGAACTATAAATTGCTTATCAGATTTCGAATGCTTGCGAAAACTCGGTCCTGTGGGCTTTGTCTTCTCAATATATATTAAGCTCCATAGACCCCGAGGTCATTTGAGCATCATTTCAGCAATTTCATTCATCGTCCGATATGACCAACCAGGTTATAGGATGTTAAACCAAAAAAATCTGTCCTATCACCCATTTCGCTTACATTTCACAGGCATTGACCTGGAAGTGCTGATCTGCATTTTTTGTAGTAAGTTTTTGTGAAACTCTCACAGTTTATCGGTTACCAGAATGAAGAGTCTTCCGAGGCTATTCCCACAATATTCAAAATATGCTTTAAATTGTCATGTAAATATTTTAATACACGACCTTTTAATCAAAATCATTACAGCCATTTTTGAGAAAATCAAAAATGTAGAAAAATGTTCCATGTAAACAGTAGTTTGGGGAGGAGATTTTCTTGAAAAGCTTCGTCTTGCATCCTTCGAAGATGCTGAACATAAATATGTCAACTTTGGTGTTTAACCCACCTTTCGAATATAGAGTTATCCTGTTCACAGATATACGGTCACACACGCACCATTTTTACTTTCTCTAGTGCATATGTAAAACGCAGATAGTAAATCCATATACGTGCTTAATAATAGGTGCGTGTAGCTAAATGATTTAGAGTACTCATTATGTTATACCTTTCTTTTCTGTTCATATTGCTTATTACGCCACTATTTATAAGCACTATTTGGGCAGCTAAAATTGTGTCGCAACTCTTGGAGTCGGTCTGAATTAGTGTCAGTGAAATACTTTTAAAAGAATCTGATGTGTTCCATTCACATGACTTTCTCTACATCGCTGTAACAAATTGTTAGAAAGCTTATGCTTCTATTTGCTTTATGATAATTCAGAAAAAAATTAACAGAAATAGCCTTATTACTTGCTTCCTTGTAAGTAAAAGCGAAATAAGTGAGTGCCATAGGTTAAAATGACACTCAAAAGCTGGTTGCTATGTGACTGAAGTTCCTTTGTTTGTATGGACACGAGTCGACAAATTCCTGTATGAGAAAAGTACTAGTTTTTCAAAACTGAAACCAATAACAAGGAATATGTAAGTTTTAATGTGCTCTACATTTTTTGTGTGGTAGGTTTTTGTCCATCTCTTACGGTTTAGCAATTATGTAAAATTTTGTAAAATTCATCCAGAATAAAGTAGCCTTCAGAGGCTATTCCCAGTAAATTAAGATAAACATATTATTTAATATACGATATTTCAATGAAAATCGTTAGAGCCATTTTTAAGAAAATGACAATTTTCGAAAAAAGTTCTATATAAGGGGTAGTTGGGGGTGGGGGGATTTTCTTGAAAATCTTTGTGTCGCATCCTTGGAAGAAACCAAACTTAAATACCAGGTTTGGTATTCAACGGTCTTTTCATTTTTGAGCTATGCTGTCCACAGACACACACACACACACACACACACACACAGACACATACACGCACACACACGGACCTTTTTGTAAAAGTTCTTTTTTGGATTCTGGGGAACCCAAAACAAGTATTTCCGGTGAAATCTCGGTATCGAATTTTTGGATAGAATGCAATGCCTTCTGTGTACACTATGTACTATGTAGAGAAATAAATAAGTGTGTACATACCTCCTTGATGTTCGGTGATGCGCCGGCTAAGCTCATCGATATTAGAACACATAAAATCGACTCTCACTGAGGGGAGGAAGAATGACAGGGGTATGTCACAATGGGTAGACTCACAAAAATAAATACTTCACTTAAATTCCTCAGAATTGATGCTGCTTATTCATACTTGTTATTATTGAGGCACTACTCCGTCGATCGACTCCCGACATAGTTCATGTAGATTTAGTAATACATACTTATAACTGCTGCTATTTCTTCTGCCTACAAAGTTTCTCATTGCCACGGTCGTTAATAGTTATTCCTACTTCACTATCATGCGATATATAAGTTACACATCAACTAGTGCGGTAACTGCACTTTTTCGCGTTAGATTGTCACATAATCAAGAACCAACAATACAACACAAAACGTGCACACTGCTTTTATACCCAAAATATGCAAACCTCGGGCTCATTTCTGTTTGGTTACTAAGTAGCGCGAAAATGTAGTTATCACGTGGTTAGTTTTGGTAGTTCATTGTATTTTACTCAAGTGACCGCTCTTTATAATGAAAGAGTCCCGAACTCCGAACTTTTAGAGGAAATACATATCTCTGCGAAACTCCCTGTTAGACCTTTAAAGCACCAAAGTCTTGCTCTTACAAAAGTATTTGTATTTCTGGATTGACAAAAGAAGTAACCTTGTGATATACAATAACAACTTCTTACCTTCATGTTTTGTGTTATGCGATCTTGGCTACTGAAGCAAATATATTTCCTGTACTAAACCTGTGCAAATTAATAATTAAAATAATTAAATGCTAAAACGTGCTAATATACTGTTGCAATTGCTAAGTATTGATTACACCTGACGTGTTCCTCGTAATTAATTTTATTTCAATATCGATGAGACAACGCGAATGTACCTTGAAAGGCCAGTGGCCGAGTGGTAACACCATTCGCCTCTCATCGTGGCTTCGATCCCAGGCGACCGCATGTGGGATTTGTGGTGGAAAAAGCGCCGCAGGGTTCTCCGGTTCCCCCCGCCATCGCATTCCACCGGTGCTCCATCTTCTTTCCATGCACAATTCGCCTTTGATGCCATAGTAGTAAAGAGTGGGCGTTAAACACTATCAAACAATCTGATGTGTTGCATTCACATGAATTTCTCTGCCTAGAAACTATTCCTACAAAAAGCTACTCTTCTGTGTCTAGGTCTTCCGAGAATGCCGCGTCTTGGTTGAATTTCTTGTCGACGTTTAGCCTCATTATGTGAGGCTTTCATGGACACTAGGCGCCGAAGCTTGCGCAAGGAATTGAGATTAATCTTCTATCTACAACATACTATACGAGAGCGGCCGCGGCCTACACTCGCTTCTCACCTAGACGGCCCGAGTTCAATCCCAAACGACCGCCTGTGAGATTTATGAGGGACAAAGCTGCGCTGGGGCGGTTTTTCTCTGGGTTCTCCGGTTTCCCCCGCCATCGCGTTCCACTGGTGCTCCATCTTCATTCATGAATCATGTGTCACCGCCTGCGGTGCCATAAGTAGTTAAAGCGGGCGTTAAACGCTACTCAAAAAATACTATACGAGATAAATATTAACACAATACTATTTAGTTACTTATTTATCAGGCTAAAGCGATGGTCAAATCTTTTAAAAGCAGATCGATATGTGAACAATTGAAGTTCGGTTCCCTTTACATTTCCAGAAAAACAGAAGAGAGATAAGACGAATTGAACCCCGTTTGAGAAGATGTGTAGTTTAAAATTCAAACTAATAACGAGGAATTATCGGAAACGGTTAACTCTGCAAAAAAAAAAATCGAAAATTTTCTTATGTAAAGGATAATTTGGGATTTCAAGATTTTCTTGAAAATCTTCGTATCGCATTCTTGGAAGACAAAAAAATTAAATACCAAGTTTGGTATTTAACGATATATTATTTTCGAGCTATGCTGTCCATAGATACACACACATACACGGACCTTTTTCTAATTTTTTTTTTTTTTTTTTGGACTCCGGGTACCTCAAAATATTTCTTCAGGAAGTGATTCCGAATGAATGGTAAAATCATCTCTGACCTGTTGAAACCGTTATTTGTCTATAATAACCATTGTCATTTTTATTAATTGCTTATCAACTTATATTTAAAGAGTGCCAATACTCAATTATTTCATGTATTGCGAGTGTAATAATCAGCTTTTAGTAAGAGCAGTCAAGAGTTGTTTACGCCAAACTTGGAAAGTGGAGTGAGAGGTTTTCATTGTTAGCAGATGCTCTTTTGTCCGAGCACGTACGAGCTGCGTGTGACGGTAAATACCCTTTTAGTTTGGAAAAGAGTATTTTTCCATTGTGTAACACTTTCCACGTGGGTGTTATGTTGTATCTTGGTAAGAAAATTATGTATTTTGGGTAATATCGACTCCATTTTCGCGGCCTTTCTGACCAATTAGAAAGAAGCCGCCTTGATAGCAATTCTGCTATATAAGGAGAAGATTGCCGCACATCGGGGCCGGCATGTGAGATCTGGGGCATGGCGGCAGATTCCAGTCTGCTGTTGCTTCAGTGGGCACAGAATCGGGCAACAAAATTCAACGAAGGGTTACCATTCCATCGGAGCGCCCTCGTTAGGTCTCTTGGGAATTACGATCCCACAAACCGCCGCTTTAGGCGATACCGGCTTCCCCACATGGCTTGCGGGCATCCCCGGCAACGCAGGAGCACCTCCAACAGCTGCTACGGCTAAGCTCCTTACAATCCTTCAAGAGTTGCTTGGATATCAAAATTAAAAACCCAAAATAAACATTTTTGTACAAATTTCACACCAGCGGTGCACAGGGGCCGTTGCACCATAATAGGCAACCGTCGAGGAGCAATACTTGCCTCCTCCTGTCACTCCACAACCCCAACTCTCACCCGCCATCCTGCAAACCCCACAATCCCGTCAGTACGTGGTTAAGTTCTCTCCGAGAACAGGGACACGTCTAACACACCTCGGGCTGCCCTCAGCCTGCCAACTGCTCTGGTCTGGTCTGGTCATCGGGGCCGTCTCATAGTTACACTGGTGCTGTCTGTTGTTTAGTTACGTCGGGGCTGGCTGTTAGTTGCCTCGAAGCATTGAAGTTACGTCAGGGCTGCCATATAGTTACATCGGCTTTCAAGTTAATCAACGCAGCTCTCATAGATACTTAGTCATCGGCGCCCTCAGTAGTCGATAGATAAAGTCAGTGACGCGTATCTAGACTTAATTATATAAAGCTAACTTAAAGAGAAAATGGTTATAAGTGTGAAATGTCGATAAAGAAAGCTCCTAGTAAATAACTGACTTAGCAGGTTGTAAAGCAAAGTGCTTATCTTGTGTCTTCTACTGACAATAAAAGCAACGTGTGTCTAAGCAATTTCATAAGCTACCTCAGTGCTTCCACCCCGAGTGAGTGAAACCAGCATGCAGGCTGAGGCACTTCATCGGTAGTAGATCTGCACAACAGAGGTATGTAGATCTACTCATCTGGTAGTGGAGTGAATCTTGAAGCACCGCCAACGACATTGCACGTCTGAGCTCGGGGCTACAAACGACTCATACTCGGCTCTGTAACGTGGTGCACATCCTTAACCCACTACACTGTTAAATGCCTGAGAGGTCTCATGTGGCTGACCTCACAAGCTATAATGTTCATTGTTACTTTTAGCAATAAAGTGCTTTAATCAAATTCTGACTAACATAATTAATGAACGAATTTATCAAATTTAAAAACAAACATATTTCCGGTGAAATCCTGGTATCGAATGTTTTGGACGGAATATAATACTTCCTCTATACACTATATACTTACGAAGTACGTGTAGAGAAAGTAAAAAAAAATCTTATGTGTTCCATTCACATGACTTTCTCTAGCTGTTCCACAAACAAACATTCTATTCAAAAGATTAATATTTTATCTTCATCATGCTACTCAAGATAAACATAAGCAGAATTAGTCGTATTACTTGCTGCCTTGTAAGCAGAAGGGAAATAATAAAATGCACAGGCTAAAATTTAGTCAAATTCTTTAAAATCCGGTCACTAACATTTGCAATTCCATCTCTTTGATTGCCAGGAGTAAACAAACGATAAACGAGAAGAAAGATATATTCCCGTTCGATAAAAGGTTAAGTAACTTAAATTTAAACCAATACCCCGGAATATCTCAAAAACGGTTAACTCTACAAAAAATGGATATAACATTTTCTGTGTGTTTTAATTAGAATAACATTTTCGGTATAGTATGTTTTTGTTTGATCTCTTATGGTTGGCCACACATCCAGAATGAAGACGTCTTCAGAAAATGCAAGTATACACTTCCTTTGTCATATAAATATCTTAAATAAAAAGTACTTTAACTAAAATCGTTAAAAGCATTTTTGAGAAAATTAATTTTTTTAAATGTTTTCCATGTAAAGGGTAGTTGGGGGTGGGGTGATTTTCTTGGAAGTATTCGTGTCACATCCTTGGAAACAACAAACTTAAATACCAAGCTTGGTATTTAACGATGTTTTAGTTGTTGAACTATGCCGTCCAAAAGCACATACACAGACACACACAAAAATCTTTTTGTAAAAATATTTTTTTGAACTCAGGGAACCTAAAAGCATATATTTCCGGTAAAAATCTTAGTATTGATTTTTTGGGTGGAAAACACTATTCCTCTATACTCTGTGTACTTATATAATAGTGTAAAGAAAGTAAAAAAGCTTATGTTTTACACTCACGTGACTTTCTCTAGCTGCTTTGCAAACTTCTTATAAAAGATTATTCTTCTTTCCACACAATGCTAATCAAGATAAACATTAGCTGAATTTTCTTATTTCTTAGTAATATGCTAAAGTGATAGTCAAATGTTTTAAGCTATCGTTATGCGATTGTCAATATAAATCACTTCTTTGCTTGGCGAGGAGTAGAAAAAAAGAAAAAACGGACACTTCCTGTCTAAAAAAAAGTATAAGTACTTTACAATTGAAGCCAATAACAAAGAATATCTTTGAAACAGTTACCTCCACAAGAAAATCGAAAGGACGTAAATTGAGTGTTCTAACGAGATCTACATTTTTTTGTACAATGTGTTTTTTTCTATCTCTTACGGTTTCGCAGTTATACAAAACTTATCCAGATAAAAGAGGACCTCAAGGGCTATTCCCATAAAGTTTAAAATATACATTTTCTTTCTATGTGAATGAATATCTTTAATATAGGGAATTTTAATCAAAATCATTACAGCCATTTTTGAGAAAATCAAAACTTTTTAAATTCTTTCCATGTAAAGTGGGTTTTTTTCTTGAAACTCTCGTATCGCATCCGTAGAAGATAATTTTTGAGCTATGCTACCCACAGACACACGCACACACACGATCCTTTGTCTAAAAATGATTTTTTGGATTCAGGGACCTCAAAAGATATATTTCCGGCGAATTCTCGGTATCGAATTTTTGGTGGAATACAATACTTCCTCTCTACCCTATGTGCTTACATAGTACGTGTAGAGAAAGTAAAAGATATCTTCTAAGATAGAGTTTTGGAGAAACTGCAGCATATAGAAGGCAAATTCAGGCGTGGGTTGCTTTTTTCTCTGGCAGCATTATGTGAAATTCCCCTCGAGTTCTAAATTGCGTTTCAATGACATTATAGTGGGGCGGTTGCAATGGCAACAGGCAGTCATAGCATAGGGTGGCAAACTGATGGGGAGTCCAATCTTTTAACGATTTAAACTTCATAACCGTGTTTTGGCCTGAGCAACATATTATCACCCTCCTCCCCCGGCAGGCACCAGATAGCGATACTGTAAATGGGATTGCAAATTGGAATCTCAAACTAAGGGAATTTCTTTTCGCCGCTCGCCCGCCCTCATTCTTATGCACCAAATGGCTTCATTTCTTATCGCCGCTTTTCTCCTCGAGTAAAATATAACGCTGCGCTATTTTAATCTTCTCACATACTTTTCTTCATTTCTCCGTAAATTTTATTAGAGCCATCAGCGGAGCAAAAGGCGTTCGGAAGGTGAGAACAGAAGCACGTTTACCTATTCTATCTCCTCCCGCGCTTCCTTGGACACGAATAATGTTGGAGGAGATGGAGGAAATATTATTATTATTCAGCCTCCCTTCTCCTTTCTAGCTTAGCAATCAAGGACATCAAACAGATAAGCTACTGCAGTGCTGATAATCCAGGTTAGAATACCACTTGACTCAAATTGTCTTAAATTTTCTCTACCTATAATCGAACCTGATTGCTCAGACGTTTGTCTGTAACCGTATTCGGGAGGTCATGGTTTCGATCTCTATGGTCGGTTTACCTAACTCATGAGTTTTTCAGAGGTTTCCCGGGTCGCCAGGCAAATGCTGAGGAAGTTTCTTCATATCCGTACTGTTTGTACCTTTATTTCATCCAACTGGTATCTGTAGGGTACAAAGTGTTGCGGCGGACCCTTTGTACTATTTTAATTCGTTGATGTTGATGTAAGCATGGCTATAACTCTAATTTTTCAGATTCTATATTATAAATCAATACGACTGTTGCATATTTACTCTGTATGCGTATATCAACATGTATTGGCTTGGACTACAGAGCGGAGGGGATTTTACACTGAGCACACGAGCCGCACACATACCACTCGTCTCTCACCTAGACGGCATGTAAGATTTGTGGAGGCGCAAGGGCGGGTTTTCCCCGGTTTCCCCCGCCATCGCATTCCATTGGTGCTCCATCTTCATTTCAAGTATCATCAGTGACATCGCATCAGTGCGGTGCCACAAGTAGTAAAAGCAGGCGTTAAACATTACAACAAAAAATCGAACCTGATTGCTCAGGTGTATCATCTGTAGCCTATTCGGGAAGTCACGGGTTCGATACCAATTGGATCAAATAGTCTTAGCTTTCTCTACTAATAATCGACCCTATTACTCAGGCGTTTCATCTGTAGCCTATTCGGGAGGTCACGGGTTCGATATTACTTGGATTAAATATTTTTAGCTTTCTCAACCTGTAAGCGAATTCAATTGCTCAGGCGTTTCGTAAGTGTTGTGGCCGACCCTTTGTTCTATTTGAACTCGTTGGTGTGTTGATATAACCACAACTATGAGTCTAATTTCTCAAGATGGTTTTATGGCCCTGTATTATAAATTAATACGACTATTGCATATTTACTACTCACGCATATCAACATACTGCTGAGCGGAAGATATTCTACGCTGAGCTCTATACCCCGCCACTGAATCCTTGCACTTGACAGTTGGAAGTTAAGTTGGTACATCAGCAAAAAACAGATGAAAAGCTTTACCCGTTTGACCTTCTGAACCAATCACAAAGCAGCATTCCGGTCAGTCGGTCAGACAGCAGAAACGAATCTAGATGCCGCACCGTTGCAATATCTGGCTGTTTCCAACCACGTGCTCAGTTTGTGAACTCCTAACACGTGAGTTGAGCGGTTCATTGCGAGCTACTTATTATTAGTTTTTATTTATATCTTTTTGTTATTGTTGGTGTTTGTTCGTTCATAAGGGAATATAACAAGACTTTCATAATTATAGAGGTGGATAGACTTTTGCGGGAAGGTGTGGCGAGGGTGGACGCGCGTTTATGGAAGAAGAAAGTGAATCATATGCACAAAACAATACGAAAAGCACAGGAATTAGACGGAATAATCAATGTCTTGGTGACGATGTTGATGACAATGACGATGATGCTTCCGAAAATGATGATAACTTGTTCTATATTGTCGTAAATACGTAATATATACTACATACACTATAGTATGACTGTTACTGTAAATTAACATCAATAATAACGAATTACATCGGTATTCATTTACTATGTACACTGTTTATATTCGTCTTTACACACGATAGAGGCATTTGTGATCAGCTGTTGTTGTTTACTAGTTACTCTGGCAACGCCGCAAGACAGTATAGGCAACCTTGTACGAAAATGTCCGAACTGTCAAGTGCAAGGATTCAGCGGCGGGGGTTTACGTTGCTATTGTATGACAGTCCCCAGATACGAGATGAAGGGAGACATCAGGTGTGCCAAGCAAGTGCACGGACGAGGTGGACCCTATATGATGCCGTTCCGTTAGTTCTTCATCCCTCCGCTAGGTTTCGTCAGACAGTCGCCACCCACACGCCCCCCCCGCGCGGAGACAATCAACCATGTCACCCTAGCGGAGAGAACAGCAGTTACAAAGCAAAATGTCGTCATCCCTCACCTTTTTATATTTTTTTTTGAATCAGGGGTTTTCAAAATATATTTCCAGTATCGAGCTTTTGGGTGTAACACAATATTTTTCTTACCACCTGAGTATCAGGGGATAGCGTGTCTGCCTCAAAATCAACAGGTCCCGAGTTCGTATCCTGCTTAGGATAAGTTTCCGGATTGGGTTTTTTCGGGTTTTTTCCTTATCTTAAGAAAACCAATGTCGAGTAACTTAAGCCTCACGGACCCCGAGATCATTTGAGTATCATTTCATCAACTTCATTCATCGTCCGATATGACCAACCAGGTTAAAGGACGTCAAGCTACAAAAATACCTTCTCCATTTACTGTGTACATTGTACATATGCGCTACAGAAAGTAATAAATCTGATTTGCTATTTCTTATTTTAATATTTTGATAGGTTGCTATATGTCCACCACTTTAGATTTTTAGAACGGGGTTCTTATATATTTCACATATTTACTTGGAATCGTACATAACCTACCTAGCATATTTTGACTGGCTCGATATTCTTCTGCGCTTATTCCTACATGTTCAGTAAACCTACATCCCAATTTTAGAACAAAGATTTTTAGATACGTTTGCTCTCCTATTGTGTTTGGGTCCAGTGTCTACCGGCATGTAACCATTAAGTGCGGATTTTCGGTTCACGACTTGAAATATACCAGCTCCGGTATTAGTTTATATGTAAATAATTGTGATTATTAATAATCGATATTTTTACTTTCTCTACACGTACTATGTACATAGTGTATAGAGAAGGTATTGCAATACACCCAAAACTTCGATACCGAGATTTCACCGCAAATACATAAGGATTTTTAGAAAAATGTCCGTGTGTGTCTGAGTCTATGTGTGTGTATGTGTGTGTGACTGTGGGCAGCATAGCTCAAAAACGAAAAGACCGTATTGGTTTTTAAGTTTGGTATCTTCCAAGGATACGACACGAAGATTTTAAAGAAAATTTCCCCATCCCAAATTACCCTTTACATGGAACTTTTTTCGAAAATTTTTATTTTCTCAAAAATGGCTCTATTTTGATTAAAATTTCGTATATTAAAGATATTTGCCTGACAAATAAAATGTATATCCTGAATTTTCTGTGAATAGCCTCTGAAGACTACTTTATTCTGGATGAATTTTACGGAATTTTGCATAACTGCTAAACCGTAAGACATGGAAAAAAACTTACCACACACAAAATGTTGAGCACATTAAAACACACAATTTATACCCTATGCATTTTTTCGTGGAGTTAGTCGTTTTTTAGATATTCCTTGTTTTTTGTTTCAGCTTTAAAAAACATACTTTTCTCACACAGGACTTTGTCAACTCCTGTCCATACAAACAAAGGAACCTCAATCACATAGCAACCAGCTTTTGACTATCACTTTAACCTATGAAACTCCCTTGTTTCGCTTCTAGTTACAAGGAAACAAGTAATAAGACTATTTCTGTTAATTTTTTTTTCTCAGTTATCATGAAGTAAATAGAAGCATAAGCTTTTTAACAATTTGTTACGGAGATGTAGAGAAAGTCATGTGAATGGAACACATCAGATTTTTATTTATTTACCTGTCCGTTTACGACAGAGCATTCTTGCAACATACCAGCTCCGAATGTGAGTGTAAACGTGAGTGCACATTTCACCAAAATGTTTCCTTTAATTCAGAGTGCATGAGCAATGAGATAAACGTGAGATGAGCAAATATTTGTGCAAATGTGCTCGCAGTCATTTACGATACTTGACATTCACAGCACAGTCTTTGAGAGTGCAATATGCTGAAATTATATCCAACACACTAGGGGTGTGTAATTCTCAAACTATTGACAACATTTGAGCAGAAATACTACACTGAGTTACAGTTTTCTGTACCAAGACTAGACCTTTAACCCTTTCCAGCCCGATTTATTTTCGACTGAATTCGTATTTAGCATGGATACTACTGGTCTTGAAAGTTATTACTGGTCCCTTAGTTGTCTAAACTTCCAAAGTACTGCATATCACTGAGTAAGGAGTTCAATGTGAGGACAACTTAGTCGAATTCTGACTGAAGTGCTACTGAGTAGATAAAGGAAAGGATGGGCCCAAGTAAAACAATCACCGACTGGCATACCTAAATGTTGACTAGAACTCTGTAGGATAGAAGCGGAATTCGTCAGCCTCCGTGGTGTAATGGTTATCATGTTGACTTCATATAACCAAGGTCGTGGGTTCAAACCCGGCTAAGGGGGATGAATTTTTTCGGGTATAAAAATCCTTGGCATGGCTTCCTTCGGAAGGGAACTAAAGCTGTGTGTCCCGTGTCGTAGATTTACGGCACGTAAAAGAACCTCAAGCCTGATAGAGAGGTCTCTGAGCAAAATTAAGCGGTTTTTCACGCCCAGTATAGAATGGGACGTTAAGAACTACAGCAGTTAAAGAACGTCCATAAAAAAAAAATCTGATGTGTTCCATTCACATGACTTTCTCTACATCTCTGCAACAAATTGTAGTTAAAAAGCTTATGCTTCTATTTACTTCATGCTAATTAGCAGAAATAGACTTATTACTTACTTCCTTGTAAGTAGAAGCGAAATGAGGGAGTTCCATAGGTTAAAATGATAGTCAAAAGTTGGTTGCTGTGTAATTGAAGTTCCTTTGTTTGTATGGACAGGAGTTGAGAAATTCCTGTATGAGTGAAGTATAAGTTTTTTAAAGCTAAAACGAAAAACCAGGGATATCTTAAAAATGATCAACTTCACGAAAAAAAATGCATATGACATAAATTGTGTGTTTTATCATGAGCTACTTTTTCTTTGTAGTAAGTTTTCCCACATCTCTTACGGTTTAGCAGTTATGCACATTTCCATAAAATTCATCAAGAATAAAGTAGTCTTCAGAGGCTATTCCCAGAAAATTCAAGATATACATTTTATTTGTCGGGTAAGTATCTTTAGTATACGATATTTTAATCAAAATCGTTAGAGCCATTTTTAAGAAAATCAAAATTTTCGAAACCTTTTCCATGTAAAGGGTAGTTTTGGGTGGAGAAATTTTCTTGAAAACCTTCGTGTAGCATCCTTGAAAGATACCAATCTTAAATACCAAGTTTGGGCTTTAACGGTATTTTCGTTTTTGAACTATGCTGCCCACAGGCATACACATACACACAGACAGACATACAGGAACATTTTTCTAAAAATGCTTTTTTTATATTCAGGGAGTCTCTAAACATGTATTTCCGGTGAAATCTCGGTATCGAATTTTTGGGTGCAATGCAATACCTTCTATATACACTATCTGCATAGTTCGTATAGAGAAAGTAAAAAGAAAGAAATGAAGCGGAATTCAGTTCTGTGTTCCTGTTATAAAAAGTTACTATTGAAAGGTTTTTATTATACCTGTTTTAAGCTATGGTAATATCAATAAGTCTAAATAAACTGCCGAAATATACACCAATAAAGGTACAGAATTATTGAACATTAGCCTTTCCAAGTCCAAGGTTTTACCTATGTACCTCGAACAACAAATATCCATAATGACACCATTTATGTTATATACGTACATTTTTTTCGTGGAGTTGATCGTTTTTGAGATATTCCTTGTTTTTGGTTTCAGCTATGAAAAACTTATACTTTTCTTATACAGGAATTTGTCAACTCGTATCCATACAAACAAAGGAACTTCGGTCACATAGCAACCAGCTTTTGACTATCACTTTAACCTATGGTACTCCCTTATTTCGCTTCTACTTACAAGGAAGCAAGTAGTAAGACAATTTCTGCTAATGTTTTCTCGATTAGCATGAAGTAAATAAAAGCATAAGCTTTTTAACAATAATTTGTTGCAGAGATGTAGAGAAAGGCATGTGAATGGAACACATCAGATTTTTATTGTTACTTTTGTACATTCCGAATTGTCTCTTGTAACAGCTTTCTGCTTTATGTTTCCAATCTCAGTAGAGCATTCCGTATGCAATAACGTGTACACCTGCAGGTGCTTTTTCTTGGATATGTTCTATTTCACGCGAATACCTACCTCGAAACAGACCTCCCTCTAGGTTGCACAGCCTCCCCTGAGGATCTCATTCTGCTCCGACCGTCTCGACTCGCCTGACACTACCGTATTTATTGTGGCGGAAACACAGTTCATTTGTTCCTCTTAAAACATCCCGCCTTGATCCATTATTTAGTCCCCTTTGGGACGGCCACTGAAATACGCACGGCCTCCTAAATCGTTGAGGGAATATGGGGTGGCGGGATGAGCATGGAATAATTAAAGACCATAAAGTATGCGGCAAAGGCAGATGTAAAGACGTCTGGCCGAGTTACAAACGTTCCTCCTCGTCTTCACAATTGTCTACCTTGTAGATAACACTTTTCCTTCCATATTTTCACCAAGAATGGGTATTACAAAATGATTTACCTTCATTTCTGCCTTCCTCTTTTATAATAATGTGTTCTTCTCTCTGGTAAAATGAATTTCTCGTTGTCTCCTCAATCCACTTACCTTTAACCTTTAAATGGTAAGGTGCGGAAAAAGTATGTAATCAATAGAGCTCGGCTTTGGCTATTTTATTCCTTTGTTTAGCACAGTAGACTTTGTATATGCATACAGCTATAAAGGATCCTAATCTATTCCTTTTAACCGAGTCAGGTGTCTCAGGCATTTGCTGGGACTGTATTCGGTAGGTTTGATTTCCAGTGCCGACCTCTCTGATACATGAGTTTGTTTTCCAGGATAAAATCAAATGTAAATATTCCCTATTTTAAACCCTAAATACAACGACCACTATTTATATTTTGAACCATGGGAACAATGATTGCTGTAGATGTCATCTGGTGTTTCCCCTGGAAAGTTTGACATTGTTGTTCTTAACCTACTTCAGATATTTTATCAATAGAGTGGGCTTTTTTTTTTCATTTATATAGCCCCCCTTTAACATCTAAGGTGATATCGGGGCCTTCGAATTAGAAACAACTCGTTGTCTGTAGGTTTACGTTGGGTTTAAACCATTTTATTTCCTCAAACACACACATTCACTCTCACATACATACTTCCAGACTCTGTGGGGGATAGGGAATAATTCTGGTTAAAGAAAAAATCCCCGCCCCAGTCGGGAATCGAACCCGGGACCTCCGAGTGAGAAATCAGAATAGAGTGTTTTGTGTTGTTTACAGTTACTTCAAAATTGTGCCACTGTGAAAAGATGTAGCTAAATCGTGTAAATGTTTGTACGATGATTTATTACGGTTTTCGGTGTGGATTATTAAGACAAGAGTGCATTGATCAACTTACTGCTACATTTGGCGATGAAGCTCCATCCTTTACCACTGTGAAACGCTGGTATAACGAGTTTAATCGTGGCCACCGTTCGTTCACTGACGAAATTCATGAAGGTTGTCCAAAATCTGTTGTGCTAGAAAACATTGATGTTGTACAAAAACTGATAGTGCAAGATTGTCACGCCACGTACTGTAAGATTGAGAAAAATTAGGCATTAGTTCCACCAGCATTTATAAGATATTACATGATCATTTACCGAAGCACTCGAAGCACTTCGAAACAAATGGTCACCTGTTTTGTTTTTTTTTCAGAAAAATTGGTCATCTGGCAACAGTGAAAAATAAAAGAAATTGTCATATCTGCAACAAGAGCTTCACTTTCTCTTCTTCGAAATCATTTGTATAATAACCATTTTTAGTGTTTCTACGGTCTACATTTTATTTATAAATGTTTTATTGTATGTTAATTTTATATTATTTATGTTTAATAGTCATTTTGCAGCTTTTAGTTTCCTTTTCAATTGCTATACAATGAAAAATGTCGATATTTCATTATCTTTATAGAAGAAAAATTCAAGTTTTTTTTTTTCGTTTTTTTAGATAGTTAATTTACAATTTGTCTGCTTTACTCTGTCCTTGTTGACAGCCCATAAATACGGGGAGTTGTTATTGTTATTGTTTCAATAGATAAATAAATAGAGTAACGTAAATGGTCAATTCTGAGTAGTACAAAATCATTTGTTTTCCGGAAACCTTCGGTGAAATAAGGAAAACAAACAAGTGTCTTTGAACACTCAAATCAAATCGATGAATCATCTGCCGTACTGTACTGATTTGGCACTGACGCAGGATTTAATACCAAGTAAATCAAGTCAACAGAAAATGGAACAATACTGCCCTAAAAGAATGGTATAAAATAATAAAACATATTGTTTCGCAATGTAAGTCAAAGAATTATATGTATAAAATGGCAGCGTGACGTCATCGCCTCACGATACGCACGAATAAAGCCTTAAATGGCGTGCTTCTACAAAAATAACATAGCCTAAGCTATAAAACGAATACAACACATTATATTGTACAATGTATAGATAAGAAATGGTATTTAGGAGAGCATATTTATTATAAAACATAATTAAAAACAGTAATATGAGAGAAGAAGAAGAATCACAAAGATGAACTAGATACGGGACGCTCTAAATTGTTTATACCGGTAACAAAGCATAGGAATAAAAGTTAAACAAATATGTATTTAAGAAATTTTAGCTATTTAAAAGAACATTTTAATGTAAACTACACAAATATATTGATTTTAAATTATTAGGAATGTATAAAATATATTATAAATTTGTATTTCACGAAATGTAGAATGGAAAATCTGCCGTTCTCATGGAGACGGACAGATTACAATGTATAAAACATTGATCTTCAACTATTTTATATAGGTGAACATTTTAATAAGTTTATGGGACGCAATCATTGAGATAGACGCCAGGGATAAGGACGCAAAGAGATAATCTCGCCAATCGAGACCTCTTATGCGGCGATTCAGTGTAAATCCTAGCATTGAATTATTTATTGAGAAGAGATTGGTTGTAAGTACACATTATATTGCATATATGTGGCACAATTTTGTAGAAAGAGAATTGTGTTCTAAAAACGTGCCTTAATGCATCACATTGTTTCGGAAAGTTAACAAATAAAAGTTCATATATATCAAGAAATCCTTTAAATTAATTTGATTTATTATCACATCCTACCGTCCAAGCATGGGGGTTAAGATTTTCGTACTCACCGACTGAAAACGTGGATGCTGTGCACAATAAGTAATTCGCTGGCGACAGTAACCTTAACTGCTTCAACAGTTAAGTCTGGCGCAACTAGCTAATTACAGTTTCGCCAACAGCAAGAATTACCAACTTCTTATACAGCGGCAAATCAAACCCGTAAAAAGGTTTAAAATACCACAGCTCAGCAACCAGCAGCCCTGAGAACCAACACTGCAACCTACACAGCAGAGCATACATCCATCCTTCCTTACGAAATCCGCCCCAGCACCCAATAAGTTATTTTTGTTCCCAAACATCAAGAATATACTGCGACGATATTCGTTGATGCGTTCAAAATCATGTTTCGGAGTTGTTTAACGCCCGCTTTTACTACTATAGCACCGCAGGCAAAGACACTGATAGTTCATGGAGTGTAGATGGAATACCAGTGGAATGTGATGGCGGGAGAAACCGGAGAAAAGCTGCCGCTTTGTCCACCACAAATCTCACATGTGGTCGCTTGGGATCAAATCCGGTCCATCTAGGTGCGAGGTGAGTGGTCTAACCACTCGGCCACCGCGCGGAACTATGCTATGACAAAATATGGTCGAACGAATGCAAAAGTTCATTGATCATAAAGGGGAATATTTCGAGAAACAATAAAGCAATCTACAATGACAAATTACTGTTTTACTTTCTCTACTCGTACTAGTACATAGTGTATAGAGAAGGTATTGTAATGCACCCAAAAATTCGATACCGAGATTTCACCGAAAATATATGTTTTAGGGTCCCCTGTAACCAAAAATAGCATTTTCAGAAAAAGGTCCGTGTGTGCGTCCGTGTGTCTGTGAACACGATAAATGTCGGAAAGTACCAAACTTGGTATTTGAGTTTAGTGTCTTCCAGGGATGCGACACGAATATTTTGAGAAAAATTCCCCCACCCCAAACTACCCATTACATGGAACTTTTTTCGATTTTTTTTTTATTTTCTTAAAAAAAGGCTATAACGATTTTGATTAAAATATGTTGTATTAAAGATATTTAGCTGACAATTTTCTGGGAATAGCCTTTGATGACTACTTTATTCTGGATGAATTTCAAGGAATTTTGCATAACTGCTAAACCGTAAGAGATAAACCAAAACCTAAAACACAAAAAATGTAGAGCACGTTAAAATACACAAATTATGTAATATACATTTTTTTCGTGGAGTTGATCGTTTTTTAGATATTCCTTGATTATGGTTTCAGCTTTGACAAACATTCTTTTCTCACACAGGAATTTGTCAACTCTTGTCCATACAAAGGAGCTTAGTCACATAGCAACCAGCGTTTGACTGTCACTTTAACCTATGGTACTCCCTTATTTCGCTTTTACTTTCAAGGAAACAACTAATAAGACTATTTCTGCTGTTTTTTTTCTCGTTTATCATAAAACAAATAGAAGCATAAGCTTTTTAACATTTTTTTTTTTTTGCAGAGAGGTAGAGAAAGGCATGTGAATAGAACACATCAGATTTTTCTTCCTCATTCTCATACCAAGCCCCAGACTGATCACCCAACCTGGCTACTCTCTCTCTGATTCAAAGTCTGCTCCAAGGCATCTGATATCAGGCGTTGGATTTTTAATTCCTATGAGTACAAATCCTCCATATGGGGCAGGTAAACAGCGAAAGAAAAAGAAAAAGAAAAAGATTCACATGATTGGAATTAGCTTTTAACCCTAATTGTTCTAGATACAACCCTCATTAATACACAATGTTGGCATTCATCAACAGCAATACATCTTACTTTCTCTTGTGCAATGTACACAATAGGTAGAGATGGTACTGTATTCTATCCAAAAATTCGATATCGAGACTTCACCGAAAATACATGTTTTGAAGACCCCTGACTTTCAAAAACTTATTTAATAAAAGGACCGTGTGAGGGAGTGTAAGTGCGCGGGCGCGTGTGAGTGTGTGTGAATAAAACATAAATTTGGTTGAATATAAACATGATATTTAAGCTGACTGTCTCTTAAAGATGAGACAGGAAGATTTTCAGTAAACTCTACCCACCGCAAACTACCCTTTCGAGAATTGTTATTTTCTCGAAAAGAGCCACATTTTAGACATATTCAAGAAAACGTAATATATCTTGAATATTCTGAGAATATCCTCTGAAGACCTTTTTATTCTGGATGAATTTTGTATAACTGGTAAACCATAAGAGATAGACAAAAATTTGCAATACAAAAAATATACCTACATCTCGTTAAAATGCATAATTTGTCATATACATTGCTTTTAGTCTTTTCGAGATATTCCTTGTTATTACTTTTAATTTTAAACTACTTAAAATGATCTCAAAGGAGAAATCATCTTTTGTTTCATACCGCTTCTGTTTTACTCCTAGCCACGCAAAGAGAACCGAATTTCAATTGTTTCACATAATGATAGTTTTTTAAACACTTGATTAGTGGATTTCCTTTATTTCCCTTCTCTTACAATAAGACCCTTTCTGTTAATATTTATCATGATTAGTATTAAGAAGGTAGAAGAATAGTTTGTAAGTGGAAGAGCTGGAGAAAGTGATGTGAAGGGAGCACATGAGACATTAATATATTATTCTGAAATAACAAGAAGCGGGGAGGGTGTCTAATACACCAACGAACATTAATGCTAATAACAATGCATGGTTTCTCCGGGTCGAGTGGTCAGCAAGCTAATCTCTCACCTGGGAGGTCCTGGGTTTGATTCCCAGCTGGGGCGGGGAATTATTACATATCCCCCACAGGGTCTGCAAGTATGTATGTGAGAGTGAATGTGTGTGTGTGTGCGTGCGTGTGTGTTTGAGGAAAATAAAACGATTTAAACATAACGTAAAGAACCTACAGACGACTTATTTCTAATGCAAAGTCCCCAATATGACCTTCTAAAGGGCCTAAATAACTGCAACAATAAAAAAATCTGATGTGTTCCATTCACATGACTTTCTCTACATCTCTGTAACAAATTATTGCTAAAACGCATGTGTTTCTGTTTATTTCATGATAATCGACAAAAAATTGGCAGAAATGGTCTTATAACTTGCTTCCTTATAAATAGAAGACAAATAAGAGATTAGCATAGGTTAAAGTGATAGTCAAAAGCTCGTTGCTATGTGACCGAAGTTCCTTTATTTGTATGGACAGGAGTTTACAAATTCCTGTGGGAGAAAAGTTAAGTTTTTCGAACCCGAAAACAAAAACAAGGAATATCTCAAAAACGACCAACTCCTCGAAAAACATGTATACAACATAAATTGTGTGTTTTAATGTGCTCTACATTTTTTGTGTGGTAAGTTTTTGTCTATCACTTACAGTTTAGCAGTTATGCAAAATTCCGTAAAATTCACTCGCAATAAAGTAGTCTTCAGAGGCTATTCCAGAAAATTCAAAATATACATTTTATTGGCCAGGTAAATATTTTTAATATACGACATTTTCAACAAAATCGTTAGAGCCGTTTTTTAGAAAATCGAAATTTTCGAAAAAAGTACCATGTAAAGGGTAGTTTGGGGTGGGGGGTTTGTCTCAAAATCTTCGTGGCGAATCCTTGGAAGATACTAAACTTAAATACCAAGTTTGGTATTTTAGCGACTTTTCGTTTTTGAGTTATCGTGTTCACAGACACACGGACTTTTTTCTGAAAATACTTTTTTTGGATACAGGGGACCCTAAAACATATATTTCCGGTGAGTTCTCGGTATCGAATTTTTGGGTGGAGTGCAATACATTCTCTATACACTATGTAATAAGTAAAAGAATAGTTTGCCACATATAGATATAGAGAAATAATATAATTATGAAAATGGCGCAATTGGTAGTCCAAGTGGCAAAAACTAAATATGTAGATGGTAAATACGAAATGTAAATATAATCGAGAAGGCCGCAAGATATATATGTATCTATGTATTATGTATAAGTATCAAACGGATAACGTATTATTCCCCGCTCACGTCGAAGATAAACAAATGAAATTCGCACCGAACCGTGTCTCTATCGAAAACCGTATTCCAATAAAGCGCTCCGGAAGTGGAATTGACTATTTTGTATCCTAAGCGTAACTTCGGGGATTTGTAAAATTGTAACACCACCTGAGAGAAAAGAAGGGGGGGTGGGAATAAGAAGAAATGGAGTGGAAGAGAAGCGAAAATAAAAAGAAACGCAAGGTAAGAAGTCCTAAATTTATTGCCGGGACCTCGGGGATCTGGGAAAAAAGGAATGGTTAGGGACTAAAACAGTAAATCATTGCAAGCGCGTGCCAAGGCTTACCTGAATAACAATAGTACGGAAATTAGTTACGTCACTCGAGACAGCTACCAGTCTGGAAATCAAAATCCTCCTTTCCAACTTATCACAGGCACATAAAATATAAAGAGTAATAAATAGCATTCAGTAATTTCCTGTCTTACATAAATTCTTACACGAAGCTTTGAATATCAGTCTACATTACAGAAATGAATATTCAGTAGCTACCACTTCGTAAATTCTCTTCCTTTCCTAACACTTTCTATCGGAAAAAATCTCAGGTGTTTCTCTACCCACTCTTTGAAAAACGATTCTTCAAAGCATTCTGTTCCAACGTCTTAATCCAGATAAACTTTCACTTCCAATTGACACAGTTTGCTGTAGTACAAGATTGATAGTCAGATTTTTAAATCCGTGTCACTATGTGATGGCTTTGAAAATGCCTGTATTTTACATGAGCATGCGAAAAATGGCTTTCTCTGCTTATTCTGAAAGAAACTATTCTTATAAAAACTTATTCCTCTATTTATTTCATGATAATCAAGATAAACATTAGCAGACATCGTCTTATTACTTACCAGTGACTTATTACACTACTGATCAATTCGTTTTCATATACCCGCAAAACATTGGCCAATTCTTGTGTAAACTGATCTGATGATTCCAAAAATACCCCTTAAAATGCTGTATCACGTAATGTTTTCTATGTTTTTTATTTTTTATAAAAACTTACAGAAATGATATATGATAGCTCATATTTATTTAATTGAAAGTAATAGGCATTTTATTGCCAGATAACATTGAAAATTATAATTATTTAGTTATTTCCCTTCTACTTACAAGGAAGCGAATAATAAGACCAATCTGCTAACATTGCAAATGTACTTAGCTGAAGTAGATATAAGAATAATCTCTTGTAAGAATAGTTTCCATGTGGAAGAGTTAGAGAAAGTCATGTGAAGGGAACACATTAGATATTTTTAATATAATATTTTGAAATAATAATCCGTAAAGAAGCGGAGAGGATATCTATAATACACCAACGAGCATTAATGGCAATAACAAAGTATGCTATATTTATAAGGAATTAAGTAATAAGGTATTTGTTAACGCTTAGCTCAATTAGCATGAAGTAGAAAGAAGATGATCTCTTGTGAAATGTTTGTAGAACAGCTAGAGAAAGGCATCTGAATGGACGACATCAGATGTTCACTACTCTTTTAGACTTAACAATGGGTCACCGAGCTAGGATATTTTTGTGAACACCCAAAATGTATACTTTAGTGATAACAAGCTAGTTGAGCCCATATTTACAACATAAACGATATAAATAAATAAGCACGATAAAAATAAATATATATTATACATATATTTCTATAAATTATAACTAAAATCAATACTAATATTATAGAACGGACAGATGCTAAAATGTAACGAACAGACCTTTGAAATGTAAAATCAAGGAAAACCCAAGCTAGCGAGTTGTGCTAAAAGTAACGGCAAATATTCATGCTTGGAAGACTTTGCCATATAACGCGCTTAAGAGCATTCCTGAGCTGATGGCAATCACTCCAGAAGTGAGTAGATACAGTTAGAAAATAGGGGTTTTGTCTTGATGCCATGGCAGCGTCAAGCAATGTCCGGGCCAATATTGAACACAAATAATATTTTTGGCAAATGAGAACCTTGTACTGTAACAAGAAAGTCGAGAAATTTCGGAAAAGATGTTGAGAGTGGGGGCTGACTTTCAAGATGTCAGACTCTGCGCTCCGACAGGGAAGACAGTTCAGCTCCTACTATTGATAGGTGAAGTCCATGCCGGGTTTAGGCCCCTGTGGGACTTTGAAAAAGAACAATGCTTCAGCTTGTACATGTAGGGAAAGTATATGTCGGTGAAGGCCCTCGTGTGACTGACTTCAAAAGAGGCCTAACCCCAAATAATTGAAACCCTGGCGATACGGAGCGGTGAACGGAGTTTCATTATGAAACAACCTCCGATAAGCTGTTTCTCTGTTCGGTTTGGGCTGTAGTTCGGAAATATTTAAATAAAATCAGTGTTTGGTGAAAAAGTAAATGGGGAGTTTTACTCAGTACCCAGGAACCCAATCCACGGGAAAGGCGTCGATGAGGATACACCACCCCTGAGAAAGCAACAAACAAGACGTCCATGCTCTCACCGACCTACAGCGGGAGTAGAAACCAACATTAAGGTACGTGATGATCGGATTCCGTTTAAATTCCTATCACCCCTCGGAGATTTCACTTCCGATCCCGAACAAACAGCCACAAAGTGATGGGAACAGGAAATGATTTAATGCAACTTCCGGGGTACAATGAACCTTTTCAGCATTCGCCTGGCGACCCGAAGAAAACTCGTCGGGTCTCCAGGAAGGAATCGAACCCGCGACCCCATGAATACGACTGGCACTCGTGACTGTGGCGCCACTTCGGTCGATCTTCACAACAGGAGAATACTGTCACAACATACTTCACGGTGGTTTATGTTCACGAATTATTTTTACTTTCTCTACAAGCACCATGTACATAGTGTATAGAGAAAGTATTACACTCCACCCAAAAATTCGATACTGAGATTTCAGCGGAAATATATGTTTTAGGATCCCCTGTATGCAAAAAAAGCATTTTCAAAAAGAGGTCCGTGTGTCCGTGTGTCTGTGAACAAGATAACTCAAAAACGAAAAGTCGGTAAAATACCAAACTTGGTATTGAAGTTTAGTATCTTCCAGGGATGCGACACAAAGATATTGAGAAAAATCCCCATAGCCCAAACTACCCTTTACATGTAACTTATTTCGAAAATTTTTATTTTCTTAAAAATGGCTCTAACGATTTTGGTTAAAATATCGTACATTAAAGATATTTACCTGAAAAATAAAATGTATATCTTGAATTTTCTGGGAATGGTCTCTGAAGACAACTTTATTCCGGATGAATTGTTTTGAAATTTTGCATAATTGCTAAACCGTAAGAGTTGGACAAAAACTTAGCACACCAAAATATATAGAGCACGTTAAAACACACAATTAATATTATATATATTTTTTTCGTGGAGTGGATCATTTTTATATATTCCTTATTTTTGATTTCATCATTAAAAGCTTACGCTTTTCTCATACAGGAATTTGTCAACTTCTGTACATGCAAAAAAAAAGGAACTTCAGTCACATAGCAACCAGCTTTTGACTATCACTTTAACATATGGTACTCCCTTATTTCCCTTCATCTTTCAAGGAAATAAGTAATAAGACTGAATACTCCTGATATTTTTTTTTTCGATTAGCATTAAGTAAATAGACCAACAAGTTTTTTAACAATAATTTGTTGCAGAGAAAGTCATGTGAATGGAACAGATGAGATTTTTATTTTTTTAACGCCCCGCTTTTACCACATTAGGCACCGCAGGTATTGACCCTGATGATGCATGGGATGAAGATGGAAAGCCACCCTGCGTCGCTTTTTCCTCCACAAATTCCAGATGCGGCTGCCTGGGAGCGAACCCAGTCAAGTGTTCTAGTAGTAGCAGTATTTAAGTTTACAATAATACAATATTTGCATCAAACAGTCACATGGGTCGGCTGACCATAGATACTGTCTAAAAAATATCTGATGTGTTCCATTCACATGACTTTTTCTACATCTCTACAACGAATTGTTAAAAGCTTGTGCTTGTGGTCCTATTGACTCCCTGCTAATCGAAAAAAATAGCAGAAATGGTCTTGTTACTTGCTTCCTTGTAAGTAGAAGCGAAATAAGGGACTACCATAGGCTAAAGTGATAGTCAAAACCTGGTTGCTATGTGACTGAAGTTCTTTTGTGTGTATGGACAGGAGTTGACAAATTCCTGTATGAGAAAAGCATGTTTTCTTAAGAGTGAAACCAAAAACAAGGAATACCTAAAGAAATATCGACTTCATGACAAAAATGCATATAACATAAATTGTGTGTTTAACGTGCTCTACATGTTTTGCATGGTAAGTTTTTGTCCATCTGTTACGGTTTAGCAGTTATTCAAAATTCCGTAAAATTGATCCAGAATAAAGTAGTCTTCAGAGACTATTCCCAGAAAATTCAAGATATACATTTTATTTGTCAGGTAAATATCTTTAATATACGATACTTTAATCAAAATCATTAGAGCCATTTTTAAGAAAATAATAATTTTCGAAAAAAAGTCCATATAAAGGGTAGTTGGGGGTGCGGGAATTTTCTTGAAAATTTTCGTGACGCATCCTTGGAAAATACCGAACTTAAATACCAAGTTTGGTATTTAACGGCCTTTTCGTGTTTGAGCTATGCTGCTCACAGACACATACACACATACACTCATACACACAGCCAGACAGTTTTCTAGAAATGCTTTTTTTTGCATTCAGGGGTCTCAAAACATATATTTCCGGTGAAATCTCGGTATCGAATTTTTGGATACATAGTACGTATAGAGAAAGTAATACTAAAATTTCAAATAGTACTTACATATCTATTTTATACATTTTCGCAACACTGGAAATACACACACATATATACAAACGTGCGCGCTACAGCAACAGAATAGTCCAATAATAGAAAGAACACTCTGATGTCACACATACACACTCACACTCACAACTACACCCACATATATAGATTACTCAAACACCAAATAAATCTGTACAATATTTACACAAATATCTTATCTCTTAGTGCACCTAGTTCCATTAAGTGTGCGAGCAGGCTTAGCCAGTTATGGCAGTATAGAATCAAATCCCAGCATGCTGTCCTCCGTCTGTTTGAAGCTAAAAATACTTCCCGCAATAATATTTCCCTAGCACCCTCCTTCTGCATGCAATCTGTCAAAACATGCGTCCAATATTCCTGATCCCCGCATAATGAGCGACTACCGTAGGAGATTTCCACCCTCCAAACCTGAGCCACGCTATTCCCGTCCTTTGTTTCATACCCCATTCTGTGGAACGTAGTGCCCTTTGGGTTAAATTATCACGTAAAGGACTTTCCGAAAAAAAATATTAGAGCACTCAAGGCAATGTATAAAGAAGTTAAATGTGTTACCAAGAGTGATCAGTACAATACGTCAGAATGCAACATAGCGCAGAGGGAAGTTAAACAGAGTTGTGCGGCCGTTCACGATCAATGCCTGTAGGACTCTAGTGAAATGAAAACAAAAGACGGTAGCGCTCCAAGGTCAGTTTGCTTTAACCCTTGGACCACCAGTAGAATTAGCAATTGTGTGCGGAGAACTCAACACCCCGGCTTTAAGCTTTTTCTTATCTGCTAATAAAGGATACAAGGGGAGAGAAACAAGGGTTCAGTGAAATTGTATTTATCTTTGTTACAGCACGCAATTGTTATCCTTCATTGCAGTATGGCTTATTACAGACACATTCATATTACAAACTATGTATCGTTTAATGTTTTATCAAAAACGATTCTTAGGAACAAATCTGATTTGTTTCATTCACATAGCTTTCTCAAGCTGTTCCATATACAATTAGTGCAAACTATTATTATTTTAGCTATATCACGCTGATAGAGATAAACATTAGCAGAATTGGTCTTGTGCAAGCTTCCTTGTAAGCAGAAGGGAAATATAGAAAAACGTAAAACAATTGAGGTTCAGTTCGCTTAGCATGAGCCGGTTTGAGAAAAATTGGGCAGTTTAAAATTGAAACCAATTACAAGGAATATCTCGGAAACAGTCAACTCAATACGAAATAACGTACATGACTAAATTTTGTGCTTTAACGAGATCTATATTTTTTATAGTAAGTTTTTGTCTACCTCTTACGAATTGTCAGTTATACACATTTCAGCAAAATGCATCGAGAATAAAGGGGTACTCAGTAGCTATTCCCGAAATTTCAAAATATACACATTATTTGCGATATAAATATATGATATTTAATGTATGGTATTTTAATAAAAATCATGTGTATGGTACACATAAGAATTGTATTTTCTTTAGCACGTATATACATACCATGTAGATAGTAGCTAGAGAATGAATGGTATTCCATCCAAAAATTCTCTGTCAATAATTCACCAGAAAAATATGTTTTGAGGTCCCATGAGCATTTTAGAGCATGTCCGTGTGTGTGTGTATATATATACATGTATATATATGTGTGTGTGTGAGTGTGTGTGTGTGAGTGTGTGTGTGTGTGTGAACAGCATAGCTCATAAACGAAAAGGCCGTTAAATACAAAAATTGATATTTTTAAAATAAGAACTGAAGCTTTCCTGGCGACGTGTTAATTCAAAATCTTCTCGGGCTTCTAGCCAGGTAAAAACTTTCGCGTAGGTCTTGATGTTTCCTAATTGCCTGGTAAATTTCTTTCCCGTAAAGGAATTTAAAATAAGAACTGAAGCTTTCCTGGCGACGTGTTAATTCAAAATCTTCTCGGGCTTCTAGCCAGGTAAAAACTACCTGGCTAGAAGCCCGAGAAGATTTTGAATTATTGATATTTTTGTTTAGTATTCCCCCCCCCCCTCACAAACTACTCTCTATTTGAAAAAAAGTTTTAAAAATTCTGTTTTTCTTAACAATGGCTCTAGCAATTTTTATTAAAAAATATATATATATATATATATATATATACACACACACATCTTCTCAAACGTAGTCAGCTTTCGTTTCATCTCTCTTTTGCTTTATCTGGAAATACAAAATGAGCCGAACTTCAGTTGTTGCTTTTAAAACATTTGACTAACGCCTGAGCCCTTATTTCTCATCTGCTTATAAGGAACTAGGTAGAAAGATCAATTGCGTTAATGTTTATCTCGTGTAGCATGATGTAAGTAGAAGAATAATCTTTTGTAAGAATAGTTTGTTTATAGAACAGTAAGAGAAAGTCAAGTGAATGCAACACATTAGATTTTTAGAGTAGTAAGTTTCGATCTATCTCTTACGGTTTGCAAGTTATACAGAAGTCATCCAGAATGAAGAGGTCTTCAGAGGCTATTCCAAGAAAATGCAACATATATTTTGTCATGAAAATATCATAAACATTTTAATCAAAATTGTTAGATCCATTTTTGAAAATCAACACACCCGTGGAAGCTAATGAACCTAAATATCCAGTTCGGTATTTAACGGGCATTTGGTTTTTGTGCTATGCTGCCCACAGACACACACACATACACACAAACACCTTTTTTCTAAAAACCTGACGTGTTCCATTTACATGACTTTCTCTACTTCTCTACAGTTAATTATAGTTAAAAAGCTTATTCTTCTATTTAGCTCATGCTAATCGAGAAAAAAATAGCAGAAGTAGTCTTATTACTTGCTTTCTTGTAAGTAGAAGCGAAATAAGGGAGTACAATAGGTTAAAGTGATAATCAAAAGCTGGTTGCTATGTGACTGAAGTTCCTTTGTTTGTATGGACAGCAGTTGACAAATTCCTGTATGAGAAAAATATAAAACTTAAACCAACAACAAGGATAGTCTCAGAAACGGTCAGCTATACATAAAAATTGTATATGATATAAATAATGTTTTAATGAGATCTACATTTTGTGTTAGGTAAGTTTTTGTATATCTCTTACAGTTTACTAGTTATGCAAAATTCAGCTAAATTCATCCGGAATGAAGATGTATTAAGAGACTATTCCGAAAAAAAGCTGATGTGGGACATTCATATGACTCATTTCTATAGCAAATTATTGTTAAAAAGCTAATTCCTTTATTTACTTAATCCTAATCCAGAAAAATTAGCAGAAATAGTATTATTACTTGCTTCCTTGTAAGCAAAAATGAAATAAGGGAGTACCATAGGTTAAAAGGATAGTCAAAAGAGTGTTGCTCTGTGGTTGAAGTTCCTTTGTTTGTATGGATAGGACTTGACAAATTCCAGAAAAGTAAAGGTTTTTTAAAGCTGAAACCAAAAACAACGAATATCTAAAAATGATCAACTCCACGAAACAAATGTATATAACATATATTGTGTGTTTTAACGTGCTCTACATGTTTTTGTGTGGTAATTTTTTCTCCATCGCTTACAATTTAGCAGTCATGCAAAATTCCGTAAACTTCATCCAGAATGAAGTAGTCTTCAAAGGCTATTCCCACAAAATTCAAGATATACATTTTATTTGTCAGTTAAATATCTTTAGTATATGACATTTTAACCAAAATCATTAGAGTCATTTCTGAGAATGTCAAAATTTTCGAAAAAAGTTCCATGTAAAGGGTAGTTTGGGTGAGGGGATTTTTCTCAAAGCCTTCGTGTCGCATTCCTGGAAGATACTAAACTTAAATACAAGTTTGGTACTTTACCGACTTTTCGTTTGTGAGTTAACGTGTACACAGACACACGGACACACACGGACCTTTTTCTGAAAATGTTTTTTTTCCGCTAAAATCTCGGTATCGAATTTTTGAGCTGAGTGCAATACCTTCTCTATACACTATGTACATAGTACATATAGAGAAAGATAATTCAATATATAAATTCTGTCATGTAAATATCTTTAATATACCATATTTTAATCGAAATCGTTAGTGCAATCTTTGAGAAATGAACATTTTTGAAAATTTTCCCAAGTAGAGCGTAGCGGAGGTGGGGGATTTTCTTGAAAATCTTCGTGTCGCATCCTTGGAAGATACTGAACTTAAATACCAAGTTTGGTATTTAGCGGACTTTTTGTATTTGAGCTATGCTGTCCACAGACACACACGCACACACACAGAAAGATACTCACCTACACGGACCTTTTTCTAAAAATCTGATGTGTTACGCTCACATGACTTTCTCTAGCTGCTCTACAAACTCCTTACAAAATATTCGTCTTCTTTATACACAATGCTAATCGAGATAAACGTTAGCAGAATGGTCTTATTACTTAGTCCCTTATAAGAAGAAGGGAACTAAAGGAAGGTGCTATGTTAAAGCGATAGTCAAATGTTTTAAGAGCTATCCTTATTCGATTGTCATTGCAAATCGCTTCTTTGCTTGGCCAGGAGTAGAACAAAAGAAAAACGGACGCTTCACGTCTGAGAAAAGTATAAGTATTTCACAATTGAAACCAATTACAAGGAATATCTTGGAAACGGTTACTTATGTAGCAAAAAGTAAAGGGCATAAATTGTGTGTTTTGATGAGTTCTACATGTTCTGTATAGTAAGTTTTTGTCTATCTCTTACGGTTTAGCAGTTAAGCAAAATTCGGCATAATTCATTCAGAATAAAGATGTCTTCAGAGGCTATTTTCAGAAAGTTCAAGATATAAATTTTATTTGGGATGTAAATAGCCTTAACATACGGTATTTTGATCAAAATCGCTAGATCCATTTTTAAGAAAATTATTATTTTCGAAAAGTTTTCCATGTTAAGATTAGTTTGTGGTGGGGGTTAAATAGCAAGTTTGATATTTAACGGTCATTTAGTTTTTTAGTTATGTTGTCACAGACACACATACACACACGGACCTTTTCTAAAAATGCTTTTTTTCGGACTCAGGGGACCCCAAACCATAAATTCCCGGTGAAATCTCGACATCTACTTTTCGGGTGGAATACAATACTTCAGTACTTTTCTATCTCTATATGCATTGTACATACCGAGCTAGAGAAAGTAAAAAAATTTTTTCGGACTCTGGGTACCTCAAAACATGTATTTCCGGTGAAATCTGAGATTGAATTTTTGTGTGCAATACTATATCCTTTCTATCCACTATGTACACTGTAAATACGGGCAAGAGAAAGTAAAAAGTCACCCCTTTGCAGGGTTTTGGAAGCCTCACTGTGTTGTCTTACACTGGAGTCAGCTGGCGTGGTGGATAAGCGGTTACAGCGTCAACCTGTCTTGTGGTGAACTTGCGGTCTACGTGCTTGTCGTGCTCTTGGTGATATACGGAAGGGTTCGAGGTGTCTCACTGGCTTCACATTCGTGTTATAAAGAAATGTATCTCACGTGCTCTCTTTCTCACAAAACCATATACAATTTCCACTTGGCTTTTATTACCTTCTCTAGCACGTATGTAGACTGTACATAGTACGCAGACACGCTATTGTAATCCTCCCAAACATTTTATACCGAGATTTCATCGGAAATATATGTTTTGAGGACCTTTGAGTACAAAAAGTGTAATGTCTTACATTCTATATCTCAGTATAAATTATTGTTAAAAACTTTATATGCTTCTATCTACTTCATGCTAATTGAAATAAACATTAACAGAAATGTAGAAGGGAAAAAATAAAAATTGCGTGTTATTTATGGACGCTCTTTAACTACTGTGGTTCTCAGCGTCCCATTAAAGTCCGCTTAATTTTGCTCAGAAGCCTCTCAATCAGGCTTGAGGTTCTTTTACGTGCTATAAATCTACGACACAGGACCAACGGCTTTACTTTCCTTCCGAAGGAAGCCATGCTAAGGATTTGTACGCCCGAAAAAATCCATTGTCATCCGCCCGGTTTGAACCCGCGACCTTGGGTACATGAAGTTAGCATGTTAACCACTACACCATGGAGGTCGATAGGAAATGAGGGAATACACTAGCCTAAAATGAAGGTCAAAACTTTTTTGAAATACTTGATATGTGAGTTAATCATTCTGAACGCATATTTGGTAATGTAAGCTAAATTTACAATTCATTTATTAATTGCCATGCCAACAAGCGCTGCAAGTACTTACAGTAAGAGTTTGAGAGGTCATTAATACTTACAGTGCAATTAGAAAATGGCGTAACACTCAAGACATGTGCTACTTCAAGTAAAGAATCTATTGCAACATTCATTAACAAAAGAGTGTATAAGAAGGCTTTTTTCATATAATTTAGATGTAGCCTTTCATTTTCCACATCGAGAATTCATTTTTACTTTCTCTACATGTAATATGTACATATAGAGAAGGTTTTGCATTCCACCCAAAAATTTGATACCAAGATTTCACAGGGAACACGTGAGTCCGTGAGTCTGTGACCACGATAACTCAAAAACTCAAAAACGAAAATTCGGTAAAATGACTTGATATTTAACTTTAGTATTTTACAGGATGCGACACGAAGATTTTGAGAAAATCCTTCTTACCCCAAACTATCCTTTCTATGGAAAAAATTTCGAACATTTTAATTTTCTCAAAAATGGCTGTAACGATTTTGATTAAAATACCGTATATTAAAGAGATGTATATGCCATATAAAAGTTATATAAATTTTCTGGGAATAGCCTCTGAAGACTACTTTATTCTGAATGAATTTTACGGAGTTTTGCATAACTGCTAAACCGGAAGAAATGGACAAATCTTACCACACAAGAAATGTAGATCACGATAAAACACAATTTATTTTATATACATTTTTGGTGGAGTTTCTTTTGGAGATATTCCTTGTTATTGGTTTCAGCTTTAAAAACATACTTTTCTCATACACGAATTTGTCAACTCCTGTCCATACATACAAACAAAGGAGCTTCAGTCACATATCAACCGGCTTTTAACTATCACTTTAACCTATGGTACTCCCTTATTTCCCTTCAACTTACAAGGAAGCAAATAATAAGACTATTTCTGCTAATCTTTTCTCGATTAGCATGAAGTAAATAGAAGCATAAGTTTTTTAAGAATAATTTGTTGCAGAGATGTAGAGAAAGACACGTGAATGGAACATATAAGATTTTTCTAAATGTTCAATAAAATATTGAAAAGCAATTTTGATTTATTATTATCATTATTATTATTTTTTTTTTTTTGCATTTTTTCAAGTATTTCAAAAATTAATTGGCTAACCACGAACTGTATTTTACTCCCCGAGGATCTTCAATTCCCAAAATGCATTCTCGACCAAACAAGTATAACTTACAGTTCTTAGTACGTAATATACTATTATAATCTGGTTACCATGTGGATAAAAATCGTTTTAATACATGGCAAGGAGTTTACAAACTTCCGTGTGAGAAAAGTTCAAATATTTTAAGTCTGAAACAAATAACAGGGAATATCTCAGAAATTGTCAACTTTACGAAAAAAAAAAAAAAAAGAAGAAGTGTACGACATTTTTTTTTTTTTTTTAAGGAGATCTAAATTTTTGTGTAGTAAAGTTTTTGTCTATCTCTTACGGTTTAGTAATTTCGCAAAATGCATTAAAAGTCATTCAGAATGAAGAGATCTTTAGCAGCTATTCTCAGAAAATTCAAAATATAAATTTTATTTGTGTAATATCTTTAAAATATCTGCGATATGTTAATCACAATCGTTAGAGCCATTTTTGTAGAAATTAAAAAGTTGTACAAATATTCCATGTAAAGTATAATCGGGGCTGGTTGCATTTTTTTGAAAATCTTCTTGTCGCATCCTTTGAAGATACACTACTTAAATACTAAGTTTGGTATTTAACCGACTTTTCGTTTTTGAGCTATGCTATCCACACACACACACACACACACACACACACACACACACACACACAGATAGACACACGCGCTCTCGCGCGGACCTTTTTCTAAAAAGTGTTTTTTTCGCACTCAGGGCACCTCAAAACACATATTTCCAGTGAAATCTCGGTATAACATTTTTCAGTGAAATACAATACCCTCACTATCCACCATGGACATTGTTTATACGGGCTAGAGAAAGTAAAAATGAAACTTATTATTTAACTTCAGTATCTTCCAATGATGCGACAAGAAGATTTTCAACCAAACCATAACATAATAACTCTATGGCACGACAGCTCACCTTGGCCTGCTGCGTACCCATCTCAGTCCATGATAGACGTCATGGTGGGGTGCATTATTGGAGGATGAGACGTGGTCAGCGCCTCGAACACACACACCTCACACAGACACTCTTGCAGACCTTATATGCAACACTCCCATTACTTCCTCTACTCGTCTTGTACAAACTATTCTTACAAACCTTATTCTTCTATCTACTTCTTATTAATCGAGATAAACATTCAAAGATATTGTCTTATTGTATATTTTCTTTTAGGTTCAAAGGGAACACACTAGTCTAAAACGATGGTCAAATGTTTTATGAACTTGTCGCTGTGATGGTCTTGAAATTCCGTTCTAATCGCATTACCAGATGGAAAACGAGAGAAAGAAAATCGAATGACGAGTTGTCAGAAAAAAATTAATATATCGGAAATAGTAAATTAAAAAATTGTATTTGACATAAACTGTGTGCTTTAACATCTCATTAAAGCATCCAGAGTAAGAACAGCTCGGCAACCTGTTTCGGTTTACCAGTTATGCAAAAGGTATCCAGAATAAAGAGCGCTTTTCCCAAAAAAAATTAAGATACACATTTTATTTGTCATTTAAATACATTTAAGACGTAATATTTTAAATGTGTTGTTTATAAATTTAATAAATAACTTTAAATTTATTATTTTTTGTTCTGAACAAGCAAATGAACGGAGTTCCAATACCATCGCATAGCGACAGGCTTTTAAAAAGTTTACTATCGCTTCAGCTTATTGTATTCTCTAATTCCCTTTTTGCTAAGAAATAATACTTGTATCATAATAAAATTACTTCTGCTGATTTTTAACTTGATAAGTACATATAAATTAGATAGAAAAATAAGCATTTTTAGAAATAATACATTGCAGCATAGGTAGAGAAAGTTATATAAATGTAGCACTCAGCTTTTTCCTATGACCTCAATGGTATAATGCCCTATTCAAAATGAGATGTAAGCGCAACACTTGTCACCCATATTATTCATGTAGGCATTCACATTGACACAAGCAGCACGCCACGCAGTACAATGCACTACAAGAGTTTGCAAACTCCAAACTTTATCCTTCTGTTGCGTTTCTTCCTGCATTCCTTCCTTCATGTGCTGCCTGTTGGTCAACAGCAGACGATCGCAATGCGAGGTTTTACAGCGCCTACTGTGCATACATTATTATTTTAATTGGCCGTGGCACGCCATCTCATTTCCCTCAAGAAAGACTCCTGCCAAATCCTACTTTGATTTAATGGATATATCCATCTTGACTTCTAGCTCTCATAAAGCGTAAGGCGCAAAGAGATAACTTCATTAAATAACGAGCTTTATCACTTTCTGCAGTTTCCGTGCTTGCATTATTTTCATTATTTTGGGGAAGTTATTGTGATGTAATTTCCGCGAGCGTCAGTTGTATGTATGTAATTACTTTCTCCACAAGCACTATGTACACAGTGTATAGAAAAGGTATTGTATTGCACCCAAAAATTCGATACCGAGATTTTATTGGAAATACATCTTTTGGGAATCCAGAGAAAGCATTTTTAGAAAAAGGCCCATGTGTATATGTGCGTGTCTCTGTGGGCAGCATGGTTCAAAACTTCAAAGTCCGTTAAATACCAAACTTGATATTTAAGTTCATATCTCCCAAGAATGCGACACGAAGATTTCCAATAAAAATCTTCCAATCCCTAACTACCCTTTACATGGGAAAATTTCGAAACTTTTGATTTTGTTGAAAATGCCTCTAACGATTTTGATTAAAATCGCTTATACTTAAAATATTATATAACAAATAAAATTTATACATTGAATTTTCTGGGAAAGCCTCTAAAGACCTCTTTATTCTTAATTATTCTTTTTTAATTTTGCATAACTAGTAAACCGTAAAAGATAGACAAAAACTTACTATACAAAAAAATGTAGATCTCATTAAAACACAATTTATGTCATATATTTTTTTTTTTCTGGAGTTGACCGTTTTTGAGACATTTCTTGTTATTCGTTTCTGTTTTAAAATACTTAAACGCTTTTTTTTTTCATATAGGAGATTGTCAAACCTTGGCCACGCAAAGAACCGGGTTTCAATACCATAGCAACCACATTTTAAAACATGTGACTGTCGATTTGGCCTAGTGTATTTCCTTATTTCCCTTCTACTTATAAGGGACTAAGTAATAAGACCGTTTCTGTAGTGTTTATCTCAATTAGTATGAAATGAAAAGAAGAAAAAGCTTATTAACAATAATTTGTTACAGAGATGCAGAAAAAGCATGTGAATGGAACACATCAGATTGTTTTTACAATCTATTTATTAATTTATGAAATGTCTGGTGAATTTTCTTGTATGAAATTGGGGTTATATTATACACTTTAAACTTGCGGAGCGCTTGGAAGACATCCGCATGTAATTTATGGATTTATAAATCTGTGCCAACCTTGGGACTTCATTGTAAATGGTCTTCTCTCAAGCTAGCGCTTATGCTGCGTTACAACTGCGCTTGCATCTCATTGTGAATGTAGCTTGAGAGTATTCGAGGCCTAAGCGATTGTTTCATATTGTGCGTGCGTGCGTGCGAGATCTGGTGAGCCTAGGTGTAGTTGCTGTGTACCTACCCTGGTAAGGGTTTAACCACAGGAATGATGTAAATGTTAAGCTTTTGTATTTTGAGGTTCCGGGTGATAATGTTAAGGAACCTCGAACGGTTGCTTTTTTTTTTCTTTTTTTTTTCAGGAGCAGCATCCTTTTCCCCTGCACACTGATGTTCAATTTGTGAAAAATTGTTATTGTTGGAGAATTTTGATTGACCACTACCCATTTGGGAGGGGGGAGTACTTGGTTCAGCTAATTTGCTGTTGGCTGGTTTGCAGCCGTTGTTACTGGGGATGCCCGCAAGCCATGAGGGGAACCTGATACTGCCTATACCGGCGCTCAGTGGGTAAATACTGCCCCGGCGATCTGACAAGTACGTTCTCATGGTCGCATAATTTAACGTAAAATGTCTGAGCCTGGCGCCTAATGACATCTTCCACATATGGAAAAGCGAAGCTTCATGTAGTAGCCTCAAAGGGAAACGTCGACATACAGAATATATGGACCGGGGTCCTCTATTCTGTACCCGCTGTAACCAAAGAAGCCAGGAGTCTGCTGCATACCCCACACTTCGCAGGCGTAGAACATCAGGGGGATTGTGAGCGCCTTGAAAAGACGTAACTTTAAATGAACCGGCATTTGGGAGGCCAGAACAGGGTAACGGGAGGCCACCGCTCCCTTCGCCCTGTCCGACGTTCCCCGCACGTGTTTACGAAAAGTTAGGCCCTTATTCATGAGTGACGCCTAGGTATTGATGGAATTTCCCCGCTCTATCCTCTTGGCCGGGGTAGGAAATGTTGAGTATCTGGGAATATTTCATTTTTTTTTTTCTTTTCTTAGGGTTAAGTAATCACCAACTATAGTGCCATTTATAAATGGTTCCTAATATGTTTGACGGGAGGTCACGTGTTTAAATCCCATGAGCCGACCAATCTGGCTGGGGTATATTCGTGGTTTCCCTCAGTCGCCAAGATAAATATCCACTATCCAAAGTTACATTTTCAGTCTAAAGCAATAGCAAAACTGAAAATATATGGTAATTGTGATTGTACTGCCATCTATCCACAGATAGTGCAAGCAGTAGACTGTCGCGGAGCTAACTGGTAAGAATGGCACTTTGCTATCTGACTGCAGATGGCATTATCTGACTACAGTGGTAGTACATCTAGAATGGACGGCCCTCTAACACCATTTTCTTGGCGCTAAAATAAGGTCGTATAGATTGGAGATGAGACTTTAAAGGGCTATTGTCCACCACATACCATAAATGATACCTTACCGAACAATTCCGTCACGATATGACTGGGTAGCAAAGCGACGTAAAATAAAATGAAATTTGAAAGCAAAATATCACGTCTCCTTGAAAAGAGTAAGATTCTGGAATCAGTTTAAATATTGGCCATAGATTACACATTAATTTAAAATTTTATGTAAATAAGGTTGAGATGACCAGCGTCAAAGAAATGACAATATGTGAATGTTGGATAGCAAAAGTTTGTTATTGCAGCTCAAGAACATGAATAAATGCATACATAATACATGAGCAGAAACTCTAAATAGATATATATTAATAAAACAATCAAGGTTAACAAAACAATGATTACTGATAACACCTTGAAACTACCACTAGTATTATGTTTCAACAAACAGATGCAACAGCTATTGTACAGTCTTGTAAGGAAAAGAGAGAAATGAAATGGTATACAAGTATGATTGTTTGTCCAGGAGTAGTTAAGTTTTGAATGGTATTTATGTGCATGAGTAAAATTTCAATTATACCTTAGAGAAAATTCCTAATCTTGCAATACGACTTCTCGGGCTTCAGGTTTGCCTTCAGGTGGTGGTGGTGCGGCTGATTCTGTCTCTTCTTCAGAACCCTCTTTTGCCTCTGTCTGCAACTCATTAGCTTCTTGCTCCCTCCTCCTCCTGTTCCTCCTGTTCCTTCTCCTCCTTTTTTCTAGATGGTGCCTCAACTATCTCACCACATTCATCTTCTTCATCCTCTTCAGTTAAGGCATCCGATAGTTCTCTGTCTAGCTCTTCCTCGTCCTCCTCTTCTTCTTGTTCCATTTGACTTTGCGCAAGCGCTGATAACCTTCGCCTCTCTGCCATGTAGCGAGCATTTCTCTCTGCTCGTGGGCACAGGTGCTCGTCCAACGTCCGGCGCCTTTGCAAACCCTCGTTGAGCACGGTGCGCCATGAGAAGTCGTAAGTGAACTCATGCTCTTGAACATAAGCCAGCGATTCCTTCTCAAGGTCTTGATAAACATCTAGCAGTTTAGCTGGAATTTCCTCGATATGAGAAAATAATATCTCAGCAGAACGATGGACTGATTGTGGCGCTTCTAATATGCTCGGAAACAGCAAGTATATCAGATCTTCAAACAGCTTCTGCGCTTGATCTATTCGTTCCTTGTGTTTTAACTTCTTTTTTTCTTCTTCCTCGTGAAGCACCTCTAATGGCTGAAGCTTGCTCAAAAGTTCACTCTGTCTGAAGTGCTTCAAACTCATGATTACCTTCATCATGTTAATTTCCTGAAGTTCGTCCCATTTTTTCTGATATCGTTCAGTCCATGATGCTTTCTTCTCTTTTTTCTTATGTTTTTTTCCTGCATCATCGAGTGCCCTGTTTGCTTCCTCCTTTTCCCTTTTTTCTGCTTCTTGTTTTAGTCTCTGCTCCTCCTCTTCTCTGGCAGCTTGCTCTTCTTCCAGAATGTAAGAATTTTTTTCCCACCAACGTTTTTCCCACTCTCGGAAAACGTTGCAGGCCTCGAGTTCACGGGAGAAGAAATGCTTTAATCCTGCTTCTTCTTCTTCGTCATATTCCATAAAGGCTGTAGGGACTGTAAATACCCTAAAGCTTCCCATAAAATCAGCAAATGCCATTACGTGTTGATAAGGTTCCTTCTTACTGGGATACGCAGCGGTAATTAATCTGCCTGAGATAGTTTGTTCCTTGACGTGATTATTACTGCGTAACAGAAGATCCCACGTTGTAATGGAGCCATCGTAGTTACAAATTAGAAAAGAACTTGGGCGATATAACGACCAACGGCCGCAAGACATCTTCAAGGCAGACTTTCTCCAGAGTAAGGGTTCGTCTTTGAAATCTTCACGCCAGATTGCAAAAATCCTAGAGCTCACAGTCAGTACTAGGTCTGGACTAAAAGGTGATATAGACACCGATGTAACGGGAGAATCGTGCATGCTGCCGTTATAGGAAATATATTTGCAATTTTCTGAAGATATGGCTTCTCCTGTTTCGGTTTCATAACCAGCCCAAGAAACGTGTAACGCATGTCCTTCTATTGTGCCCACGAATAGCTGGGTTCTGGGAAGCTCCTCAGGCTGCTGAAATGAAACCGTATAAAGAAGTCGATCGCTTAAAGAATAAACTTTATTTGGGACTAAAGCCTTCTGTAGGCTGTATGTTAAAGGGAAAATGTCAGTTTCCATGAAAGTTAACCGTAATGTCCCTGCTTCCATTCCATCCTTGACATGTATCTTAAATATAGGAGAAAATATTAAGTTTAAATGTCGGTATTTTGACACACCAGTTTTAAGATCCTCGGGTACAGAGCGTTTCTTTTTAAGAGCTTTAACGGGACCTCCTTTTACCTCCGCTTGCAAATCCCACACGTATAACATGCCATCTTCAGATGACGTTATGAACTGTAGACTCTTTTGTTCGTCTTTATTAGCACGATATCGACCTAGCCTACTTAGTTCCCCGTAAGGAGACAGCCAGCGCACGTCCGTAATACAGGCATGTGGTGAAAATTCCAAATAAGACGTAACGCTAGTTCGAATGATGTTTTTAAATGTCGTTCTTTTCATCCACGTCATGTGCTTGTTTAAACTTATACGATAACCCTTTTGGTCATCCGTTAGTATTTCCTCGTATTCTACATTCCACAAACTGTCCGTAAGATCCCATAGCACTACTTGCCCATTATCACAGCCTCCAATCAATAAATTCTCGTCGTGTGGGCAAAACCGCAGAGCATGTATTTGATGAGGACATTCTAAAATTAACCTCGGGCTTATTTCATCAACGAAGCTCCATATGAGAGCAGGTGATGAACCATAAGCTGTCAAAATAGGCTCTGCCTCCTGCGGTTCTGTTCCGAAACAAAGACTGCGCAGCTTTTCAGCGTATGCTACTGCTACGATGCCACTCCACATGGGATGCCAATCACAAGCAGTGATAAGCTTATTCTTACACCGAACCACGTCAAAAAATATATTATAAGATCTATAGAGGATCTCCTTTGACTTTGCCAAGTCTCGGTGACTTTGGACCAGCCCCACATAATCATCTATATAGAGATCAAAATGAGAGTTGTACGAGATAACAGGCTTCACCATGCTGTAACTATGTTCCAGGAATTCCTTAAGTTTCTGTGTTAACTCTGGGCTCAAAGCTATGTCAGCCTCGCTGATTTCATAGAGATACTGCGTCCATGAGTTTGTGGGGAAAGGTAAGTATGTCTGTGCGTATGCTAAAGTCTTTTCAGGGCATGCCTGCACACCTTCATCCACTCTTAATCTCTCTATATTAGTAGGCTGGACACGCGGAGGATCAAATTTGAAATACCTGCCATTTTCCACAGTCGCATCACAGTCTTCAATGTTAGGTTTCTTTTCTTTGTTTGTGCTGACTTGAACATCCACTTCAAGTAGTGGTCTTGCAAGTATTATCTTCCAGGAATCAATTTCACTCTCGCTGCCTAAACTCAGCCACTCTCCGGCATATCGCTCCATCATTTTTTGCACCCTTTCTTTCCGCTCAATTTCCGTTTCCTTCAGCATCTCTTCTATCTTCGTTTTGGCAGGTTCTGTAATACAGACATAAAACATATTTGGAATGTCTGAAGCAACATTGTACCCAACTAAAACTTGATGGTCCTTGTATTCTTTAATATTTTCATGCACTGAACGAAAATCTGAATGTTTATTGTGTGTAATATCTTTAAGAATTGTATTTTTATCAACATTAGTCCAAGGAGATTCGGCGGTTACCTCTTCTCCAATTGTACACTCAAGTTTCTCTTGTAATTCTGGATTAATCACCAGATGAACTACTCCGTCTATGTCGAAAGGACCTTTCTCCTTTAGTTCCATCTCCATCTTCTCCTCTTCCTCATCCTCAGCCGGTTCCTTAACTCGTATTTGCTTTGATGCTCTGCTACGAAGATCTTTCCTAGAAGAAGACACCCTGCTCGATGTTCTACGCGCAAGTTCTCTTGATAGCGCAGAACTATCTCTGGGGATTTTAGCATCTGATTTAATAGAAACATGGCTCGGCACAGATTTTCTCCTAAGTTTCTCTTCCTGTCCCCCTTTGGCCGGTGATATCTTTTGTATAGTTATATCGTCGACCTTTTTCTCTTTAGAAGGTTGTTCTTCCTCTTCGCCTGATGATGGAGGTGTCTGTTTCGCTGTAGGAGGTTCTTCCTTTGCTGCCTGAGCCCTCTTTTTTCCTTTCTTCTTACCTCCCTTTTGCGAAGATTTCGGTGCTTTTCCGGCTTTCTTGGAAGGCGTTTCTGTGTCCGCTGGTGGTTTTTTGTGTTTACCTTCCTTGGCTGATTTTAATATTCCAGATTTTTGTTTTTCAGGAACATCGTCCTTTTTATCTATGCCTTTATCAGCATGTGCTTTTATTTCCTCTTCACCTGTCTCTGAAGAATCGGGTTCTTTTTTGTCCTTTTCTTCTGGTTCTTCATCGCTACCTTCCTGTGCGGCGGTTTCTTCGTCCTTTGCTTCTGTTGATGCTTTACCTTTGTCCGAAGTATCTGAATCGTGTTTATTTTGTATTTCTGCTTCTTTATCGCCGCCTTTCTTTGTATCATCCTGATCTGACTTTGTTTCTTCACCTTCTGCATCTTCAGCAGAAGTAGCGTCCTGGCTAGATTTCTCTTCATCCTTACGTTGTACTTTGTGCTTCTTACCTCCCTTTCGCGGAGATTTCGGTGCTCTTCCGGCTTTTTTGGAGGACGTTTCTGTGTCCTTTGGTGGTTTTTTGTGTTTACCTTCCTTAACTGATTTTGATTTTCCAGATTTTTGTTTTTCAGGAACATCGTCCTTTTTTTCTTTGCCTTTATCAGCATCGGCTTTTGTTTTTTCTTCACCTATCTCTGAAGAATCGGGTTCTTTTTTGTCCTTTTCTTCTGGTTCTTTATCGCCACCTTCCTCTGCGGCAGTGTCTACGCTGTTTGCTTCAGCTGATACTTCGCCTTTGTCCGATGCATCTGACTCGTGTTTGTTTTGTATCGCTGTTTCTTTATCACCACCTTTCTTTGTACCATCCTCATCTGATTTTGTTTCTTTACCTTCTGCTTCTTCAGCAGAAGTAGCGTACTGGCTAGGTTTCTCTTCATCCTTACTTTGTACATCACCTTTTGATTCCTCAGTTCCTTTGCCATCCTCTTCGTGATTGTCTTCTGCCTCCTTAGATGCCTCAGTTGCTTCTTCCTCAGCTTTCTCTTCTGTTTCTCCCTGCTTCTCACTGTCCATAGCAACCCAATGATTACGAATATCTCAGATTTTCTGCAACAAACCATCTGTTATAAGACTAGGTGATCAGCGATAGCGAAAAGCTTCAGAGACCAAATGTCTCCAAATATGAACTAAGGTCTGTTCCACACAAGTTTGCGCAGTACCGCTTAACGGTCACGTGAACTAGTCTTTGTTTCTTATAAGCTATCCCGTTGATATAATCTGTCGTTCACAATTTCCTGCCTCTTTTCCCTGAATTGCTCAGTACACCTCTGATTGCGAGGCTATGCAGAACAAGATCAGGCGATATGCGTGTTTTCGTCATTCCAGAGGCAGACTTACAACAAAGGATACTCGCCTATTCCGTCAAGACAATGAAAGGTGACTAGTCACATGACAGTTAAGAACACGGAGCAAAATTAAGTGGAACAAACTCTAAACATACTAATTCTGTACTCTTATTTTCTAATTTAGCATAAAAGGAGAAGTGGCTGTTATTTCGTATTACTACGAGAGTCATCCATAGATATGTCCATAAATAGTTGGCTTAAAATATCTCGTAAAAGGATAACAAATGCTAAGCTTATTTTAATATTCCACACAATCACCTCTACCTTTTAAACATTTTATTAAAGATATTCACTTTATAATTCAGAGGTGTATGCTGCAACCAAGGTCTGAGCTAGCTCTTTTTACTTTCTCTAGTGCGTCTGTACAATGTACATAGTAGATAGAGAAGGTATTTTATTCCACCCAAAAATTCAATATCGAGATATCACTGGAAATACATGTTTTGAGACCCCTGAATCAAAAAAAAAATTAGAAATATTTCCGTGTGTGTATGTGTGTGTGTGTGCTTAGACAGCATCGCTGAAAAACGAAAAGTCGGTAAAATACCAAATTTTGGATTTAAGTTCAGTATTTTCCGAATATGCGATACAAAAATGTTAAAGAAAATTCTTCCACCACTACTATCCTTTACATAACATTTTTCAAAATTTTTGATTTTCTCAAAAATGGCTCTAACGATTTTTATTAAAATGTCTATGTTCAAAATATTTTCATTACAAACGAAATGTATATCTTGAATTTTCTAGGAATAATCTCTGAAGCACTCTTTATTCTGGCTGATTTTTCCAGAATTTTGCGTAACGGTTAAACCGTAAGAGATAGACAAAAACTTACAACACAAAAATGTAGAGCTCGTTAAAACACATATCTAATTTGTGCCATATACCTTTCTCTTGAATAATGACCGCTTCCAAGATATCCATTGTTATTGGTTTCAATTTTAAACCAATTTTTCTCAAACGGAACCATACAAAGAGAACCGAGTGTCGATTGTTTCACATAGTGACCAGCTTTTAGAAGAATTGACACTCGTTTTAGCCTAATGTATTTCTTTATTTCCCTTCTACTTGTAAGGAAGCAAATAATAAGCCCAATTCTGCTAATGTTTATCTAGATTATCATGACGTAAATAAAAGAATAACCTTTTGTAAGAAAAAACCGTTTGTGGAACAGCTAGAGAGAGTTATATGAATGGGGGATATCACATTTTATTCACTTTGCAAATTATGCATGCTGTTTTGTTCATTTTTTTTTTTTTTATAATCTTTAAAGCCCGCTTTTAATGCAAATGGCACCGCAGATGATGACGCTTGTGATACATGGAATGAAGATGTAGCACCGGTGGAATGCGAGGGTGGGGGGAATCGGAGAACTCGGAGAAAATCCGCCCCTGCGCCACTTTGTCCACCACAAATCTCACATGCGGTCGCTTGGTATCGAACCCGGGCCGTCTAGGTGAGTGGCGAGTGGTCTAACCACTGATTTAATTAGTTATCCTTAACAATGAAAATAATTTCAATTAAATTTTAATACATGCATGAGAAATAATAATAATAACAATAATAATAATAATAGTAATAACAACAACAAATTGTAGACAGGCTATACAACACACATCGGTTTTGCTTCGGCTCTCTTCGAGACTCGTCGGCTATGCTTGATATGGCAAGGGAGAATACTTGAGGGGCTTGTAATTACTGCCCCTTCCGCCCCTCTTCCCGCTAATAGCCCATCATTTCACGTCTGTAAGTCATGCTACTTCCGCCTAAAAAAAAAAACAAAAAAAAAAAAACAGGCTACAGTACATTGGAAAAAGATTCAAGTGGAGCCCATGTTATGCCGTAGCAATACGCTACAATGGAAACAGCCAAAATAAATTCTTTGCTATTTATTAATTTAATAAAAGTTCTTTGTTCACAAATTTATCGAGTCTCACAGCCATAGCATTATAACAGGATAGAGCGCTAACAGAGATGCGCAGTACGTTACTGTGTGGGGACAACATTGAAATAACGTGACTTGTGGATAGATCGCGTGTCGCCCAGGATATTTTCTTTCTTTGCTGTAGTTCTCAGAATGAGCTAACAGGTAGCTTCTAAAGAATGCATTAACAGGAACATTTCTTTGTGTTTTTACTTTCTCTACACTGTACAAGGTATTGCACTTCACCCAAAACACGATACCGAGATTTCACCGGAAATATATATTTTAGGATTCCCTGTAACCAAAAAAAGCATTTTCAGAAAAAGGTCCGTGTGTGTGTGTGCCCGTGTGTCCGTGAACACGATAACTCAAAAAATAAAACTCGGGAAAATACCAAACTTGGTATTTAAGTTTAGTATCTTCCAGGTATGCTACACGAAGATTTTGAGAAAAATTCCCCCACGCAAACTACTCTTTACATGGAACTTTTTTCGAAAATTTTGATTTTCTTAAAAATGGCTGTAACGATTTTGATTAAAATATCGTATACTAAAGATATTTTCCTGGTATAAAAACTGTATATCTTGAATTTTCTGCGAATAGCCTTTGAACACTACTTTATTCTTCATAAATTTTACGGAATTTTGCATAACTGCTAAACCGTAGGAAACGGACAAAAATTTACCGACCAAAAAATGTAGAGCACCTTAAAACACACAATTTATGTCTTATACATTTTATTCGCGGAGTTCGTCGTTTTTGAGATATTTCTTGTTTTTGGTTTCACCTTTAAAAAACTTATACTTTTCTCATACAGGAGTTTGTCAACTCCTGTCCATACAAATAAAGGAACTTCAGTGACATAGCAATCAGCTTTTGACGTATGGTATTCCCTTATTTCGCTTCTACTTACAAGGAAGCAAGTATGAAGACTATTTCTGCTAATTTTTACTCGATTAGCATGAAGTAAATAGACGCACAAGCTTTTTAACAATAATTTGTTGCAGAGATGTAGAGAGTCATGAACACATCAGATTTTTCAGTTTTGTAGTTACTCTTACATTGTGTGTACTTGAAGTTTTGCTTTCCTGTGTCATTTTGGACGAGTGTCACCCATGCGACCTTTTACGTTATTGTTTCTGCAAAATGTTGGTAGGTATACCAAATACTTTATATTGTGCTTATAGGCAATGTTTGTGTTACATATTATACAGTGTTTTAACCCTTTCAGAACTGACTTTTTATGCTTCATTGAAAAAATTGTCTGTGAACCTCCTTGTCCATCTTTAACAAAAGCTCCAAAAAGCTAAACTTGGCCACAGATAGCAGCACAAACCTGGAAAACTTGAAAAACATAACAATTCACATCCCCAAGTGATCTAAATAGTAATTACAGCTGTTAAATTTATTACATAGTCTGTAGAAAGTCATGTCCATTCCAATGGACACCGGGACTGAAAGGGTTAAAATATATAAAACTTCTATCTCGTTATCTATATTTGTTTTTTTTTTCAAACTACTAATTTATACCAGTAGACCTATTAACACTACCATCTTCATTAATAATAAGAAGAAAAGAAAAAGAAATTATTTGCAGACATGTCTGCTGCTAAGAAAAGAAGACTTGGCAGGAACTCGACATTAGAAGATTAGCTGAAGTTGAAGAATTGGTGTTTGATGATCATGTCAAGGAGTTAAGATTTCATTTTCTAACATTTCATGGGAACTATAGAGACAAAATGAACTCAAATCTAAAATTCCACAAAGATTCAATATATACCCAAAAATGTTCAAGAACCAACAGTGCATCACTGTAAACAAAGTTTCATATATATAGCCCCCTTTAACACCTAAGATCATAGGAGACTCTGCACTTGAAACAACTCGTTGTCAGTAGGTTTAAATCATTTTGTTTTCTTAAAGCACACACACACACATTCACTCTCACATACATACTTCCTGACTCTGTGGGGGATAGGGAATAATTCTGGCTAAATTCCCCGCCCCAGCCGGGAATCTAACTCGGGACCTCCGGGTGAGAAATCAGCTCGCTGACCACTCGACCACTTGACTGGAGAAGTTCATGAGACAACAAAACCAGGAAATGGTTCATAAATGGATTTGCTCTAGTCATTTGAGAGACGAGTGCATGTGTTGTCTGTAAGCTGATGAATGCCAGAAGCTGAAAGTTGTGAGGTGACAATACAATACCTTCTCTATACATTATGTATATAATACGTAGAGAAAGCAAAAATGCGTTTTAAGTAGGAGAGGATATAAAATGGGTAACAGTTTTCTCCCATACGAGTACACAAAGTAATTCACGCGAGTAACAAAGGGTTAAAGGTTTTTAAAGGGAGTTCAATTAAAACGTTAAGATGTTTATAAAATCACAGATTCAACGTAATGCATTGTTTCAAGAAATTGAAAACCGTAAAATTATTACGTTTATTTTCCACCAAAGTATTTTGCGAATGTTTTAATTACAGTTGAAATTATTTGCACAATTGAACAGTCGAGTTGTTAATTGATAGTGTCCCAATAAGACCATATAGTATTCTCTTTTCAATTTCTTGTGATCAGTCCGTACAATATTGATGACTCATTCCAAAAACGGCATTGATATAAGTTAAGAACATGCCCGGACTCTTCTAGAGATTCTAGTTGTATCCGAATTTCCCACAAAACCAAAGTGATATTATTATTATTATTATTATTATTATTATTATTATTATTATTAACAATTATATGCAAATGTAATATGTTCTAAAATAAGACTGTTTCAGTTAAGACCATCTTGAAAGCCTTTTCAATATGCAACATACAGCAGATTTTTATAATAAAGTTTTCTGCAACCAAAAATCTTAAGAAAATGTGTTTTAATTAAACAAATGAAGTCACTTAATCTTCCTCCTTATTGATTTTAATTTTGAGTACCTGGTGTAAAACATGAACCCACATTTGAACAAATTAGGAACAGTGTTCTGCACCTCTTTTAATGCACGAAGGAATATAGCATATTCTAAGATTGTAAAATCAGGTACAGGCAGGAGGGGGGCCTAATTATTATTATTATTATTATTATTGTTATTATTATTATTACTACTATTACTATTATTTATTATTATTATTATTATTATTATTACCATAATCATTTAACAAACGAATCCGATGGTTGCAACTAGCATTGAAATATTTCTCAAACTGAATTCTTAACAACAACCCAGAAAAAAAAGTAACTTCCACAGTCGATTGAGATTAAAAGAGTTGAACGTATTAACTGTCTATATTTGAAGTCCGCTATTATTTCCGACTTCTTCTTGGAATCACTAGGGTTTTAAAATCACAGCTCCCTTGGCTACGCTTTGTCGTCGCTCCACAGTCGAAGGCCGTGACTGCTACACACCTCTATTTATGATATCCCTCAGCTACGCTTTGCGGCATAGGATCCTAAAAGTTTATAACATTATGTGACGATGTTTGGCGTTTAAGGGTCCTCAACTTCTAGGTTATTAGCGCTCTCTTAAAACAATCGTTGCTAAAGCCGAGAGATAAGATTAATAAAAATGAATTAAAATTAGTCATAAAATAACTAAAATGAGAAATAAAGTTCAGTGTAAATAAAAATGCTCATGGCAGAAACCAAAAGGATTCTTACAAACAAAACAATGGAGCTAAAAATTAGATTTGTTCCATTCACATGACTTTCTCTACATATCTGTAACAAATTATTGTTAAAAAGACTATTCTTCTATCTCCTTCATGATAATCGACATAAACTTTAGCAGAAATTGTCCTTATTTCTTGGTTCCTTGTAAGAAAAAGGCAAAAATCGAAAATGTTCCATTCACATGATGTCCTCTAGCTCGTATTCGGCAAACAAACCTTTTCTTCGAAAGATTATGCTAATCAAGATAAACATAAGCGGAAATCTTATTATAGCTTCCATGTAAGTAGCAGGAAAATAAGGGAATGCACAGGCTAAAGCGATAGTCCAGTGTCGGTCACTATGTGAAACAGCTGAAATTCCATTCTCTTGCCAGGAGTAAACAAACGAGAAGAAAGATGTTTTTCCGTTTGAGAAAAGTTTAAGAGCCTTATAATTGAAACCAATGATCCGGAATATCTCGAAAAGGGTTAACTCTACAAACAAAATGCATGTGACATAAAGTGTTTGTTTTAATGAGATCTACATTTTTGTGTGTTATGTTTTGTCTATCTCTTACGGTTTGCCAGTTATACAAAAGTCATCCAGAATGAAAATGTCTTCAGAGCCTATTCCCAGAAAATTCACAATATACATTTCAGTTTCGTGTACATATCTTAATCATAAGATATTTTAATCAAAATCGTTAGAGCCATTCTTGAGAAAAATCAACAGTTACGAAAAATGTTCCACGTAAAGCGTAGTTGGGGCTGGGGGGTTGTACAAAAATCTTCATATCGTATCCTTGGAAGATATTGCACTTAATTACCAAGTTTGGTATTTAATGAACTTTTAGTTTTTTAACTATGCTGCCCACAGACACACACATACCCACGCACGAATATACAGACACACGGGCCTATTTCTAAAACGGGTTTGTACTTTCTCTACACATATTATGTACTTAACGTATAGAGAAGGTATTGCATTCCATCCAAAAATTCGATACCGGTCATGGAATGACTGTAAAATCAACAGTATCCATTACACTGGTCTTAGAATGACTGTAAAATCAAGAGTATCCGTTACACCGGTCATAGAATGACTGTAAAATCAAGAGTATCAGTTACACCGGTCATAGAATGACTAAAATCAACAGTATCCGTTACACCGGTCATAGAATGACTAAAATCAAGAGTATCCGTTAAACCGGTCACAGAATTACTGTAAAATCAACAGTATCCGTTACACTGGTCATAGAACGATTTGCCGCAGCCACTGGTGTATTTCGCACTTTAAACTCCAAGAAACCCCTACCACCATCTAATTGGTCTGGATGGCTGAGTTGGTTAGGCGCTGACCTTCTCATCCCAAAGTTGTGGCTTCAAACGCGGCCCAAACCGAAGAGTTTTAGTTGTGCTTAAAAACGAGAGCCGCAGGTTTACTGAGATGAAAAAGAACTCCTGTAGGACAAAATTTAGTCACACCGGTGACGCTGATATGGCCCTGGAAATTGATAGTATCGTTAACAAACAAAATACTTATATATACCACAGTCTACCTAAGCTGCGTTTGAAGGAATTGCAGGGACAGCTGCAATAGTGTCACGAGGAACAACTAAAAAATTTGCAACGAAGTTGTACGGGTTGGGATTAGGCAGTCAAAGGATAACAACGACGCAGGCAGTATTACGATGTTTCAACACTAAGCCAGGACTAGCCTAGATGTAAAATCTCAGTTCACAAAGTCTACCTTTCAGGGAGTTTTATTATTTTAACTTAGTATCTTTAATATCTCGTAGACTTGGTATTTTAGTATCAGAATATTAGGATAACATGGGGAGAAATGTGGTATTCTAACCATATCCAAAAATGTAACCAAGAGTATAGAAATTTACAAATCTGTCACAAACATGAAGTTAAAGCTTCACGATGGTTGCAACATACACACGCGCGCTCGCGGACGGAAGGACGGACGTACGTATACGCACACACAACGGTGTTAAAAATAGTTTAAGTGACTTATACTGGCGATCCATATTTAAAAGTGTTGAAAACATTAAGTTGTTCAGATGTGAAAGTCGTCATAGTGCCTAAGTATTGACTTCTTGGGGTTTTAGCCTCGGCTACATTTTACGGCTTAGGGCTCTGAAGGTTTATAACAGACCAGTAAATATCTACGGTGGTCTCCTTAGCGCGGTGTAGAGCAGCAGCTTACCAAGCGGGAGATCTGGGTTCGATTCCCGGTACTGGCGTGGGGATCTCTCCCCGCTGGAATACCTGGTCCGGGGTGCACTCAGCCTCGTGAGGTCTCTGGGGGACCAATTGAAGAGCTACTTGATGGAGAAATAGCGGCTCCAGGTCATGATGACCGCATAACCGGCCGGGGGTCGAGGTGCTGACCACGTCTCACCCACCAATACTGCACACCATCGATGAAGTATATCATGGACCAAGATGGGGGATGCAGTGGCCGGGCGGTAGGCCAAGGCTTCTTGTGTGCTGTCGTGCCATGGAGTTATTAGTCGGCAACTACAAAGCTGTTCTAATGACAGAATAACAAAAGTACCCACGTATTGGAGTAACGCCAAGTGGTGTAACCATTGTACGAAGTAATAATCAATCCGAATTTGCTAACGGGATTTACTTTTAATTGATTTATAATAAGAAATGTTGCAGGACGTGGAACAAAAATAACCTTCAACCCAATTCAAAGCCTAAGTCTTATATGTAAGTTTAAGCAAATGTTACTGGAGAAAATAAGTTTCGCGTGGCTCAACAACTATATTACTCACCTTCAAAATTAAGGCAGACAGCTATTGAAGATAAATTACTACATGAGCTGTCAGAAAGTTCTACATGGTTATTCCATGGCCTTCTACATAATGAGTGTGCATTTCCAAAGAATAATGAATATACGGATTACCATTTATGAAAAGATTATATTACAAAGCATTCTGTAGGTTGGTTTAGGCCAGCAAGCCACTGAACATAGAACTTGTCAAGGGATATACATGTATACATCTGATATGTTCCATTCGCATGACTTTCTCTACATCTCTGCAACAGATTACTGCGGAAAATCTTATGCTTCTATTTACTTCATGCTAATCGAGAATAAATTAGCAGAAATAGTCTTATTACTTGCTTCCTTGTAAGTAGAATCGAAATAAGGGAGTACCATAGGTTATAGTGATAGTCAAATGCTGGTTGCTATGTGACTGAAGTTCCTTTGTTTGTATGAACTCGAGTTGACAAATTCCTGTATGAGAAAAGTATAAGAGTTTTAAAGCTGAAACCAATAACAAAGAATATTTCAAAACGATCAACTGCACGAAAAAATGTGTAAGACATAAATTGTGTGTTTTATCGTGATCTACATTTTTATATGGTAAGTTTTGGCCTGTTACGCTTTACCATTTATGCAAAATTCAGTAAAAATCATCCAGAATAAAGAGGTCTTTAGAGGCTATTCCCAGAATATCCAAGATATACATTTTATTTGGCATGTAAATATCTTAAATGTAAGAGATTTTAATCAAAATTGTAAAAGCCATTTTTGAGAAAATCAAATTTTCGAAATTTTTTCCATGTTAACTTGGGGTAGGGGGATTTGAGATGGGCAAAAACTTAGCTCACAAAAAATGTAGATCACGATAAAATACACAATTTATGTTATATACATTTTTTTCGTGGAGTTGATCGTTTTTGAGATATTCCTTGTTTTTGGTTTCAGCTTTGAAAAACTTGTACTTTTCTCATAAGGGAATTTGACAACTCCTGTGCATACAAACAAAGGAACTTCAGACACAAAGCAACCAGCTTTTGACTATCACTTTAACCTATGGTACTCCCTTATTTCGCTTCTACTTAAATGGAAGCAAGTAATAAGACTATTTCTGCTAATTTTTTCTCGATTAGCATGAATTAAATAAAACAATAAGCTCTTTAACAATAATTTGTTGCACATATGTAGAGACAGTCATGTGAATGGAACACATCAGATTTTTTTTTTGATGCGCATAAAATCAAAGAGAATAAAAAATTAGTGTTAAAATGGATAAATAAAAATGTAATTTCATTATATGTAATACTGGTGTAATGTCAGATGATAGCCTTCTAATTATCGACATAGTTACTACTAGTAATTATATAAAACTAAAATATGATTATTGTATTATGTACTCTTCATAAATGTCAACAAATTACAATACATATTTACAAATATGCTACAGAATTTACAATGCAATGTACTGGAGTGTAAAATATCAAAGCATAAGGCTTTACAGACCTTGTGTCACTGCTAAATACTAAAAATTCATTTGATGCGTTCATGCAAATCAAAGTATACATCAGTTTAATTTGAATATAAAACACACACACACACACACACACACACACACACACCTATATACACAAAATGCAATTCATCATAATACTTATAAATACAATGATTATTATGGTATTTTCAGACGGATTTGTCACTTAAATATTCATCTACAGAGTAAAATGATTTATTGCAAAGGCACTCCTTAAGAGAAGCCTTAAAAGCCCTGAAATTCCCGACATTTTCTTTGAGATTACTGGGGAGAGCATTAAATATCTTGATTGTTTCATAATATACACCTTTTTGAAAGCAACGAAGATTGGCATTGGGACAATGAATATATTCCTTTTGTCTAGTATTAATGTAATAAAGTTCCATGTTTGTTATAAAACTTTGTCGATTAACTGCATAGAATTTTAAAATGGATAATATATAAACACAAGGTAAGGTGAGTATGCCCAATTTTTACTTTCCCTATACGTACTATGTGCATAGTGTATAGAGGAAGTATTGTATTCCACCCAAAAATTCGATACCGAGATTTCACCGGAAATACATGTTTTAAGACCCCCTGAATCCCAAAAAAACATTTTCAGAAAAAGATACATGTGTATATGTGTGTGTGTGTGTGACTGTCTATGTGTGTGTCTGTGGACAGCATAGCTCAAACACGAAAAGACCGTTAAATACTAAACTTGGTATTTAGGTTTGGTATCTTCCAAGGATGCGATACGAAAATTTTCAAGAAAATTCCCCCACCCCCAACTACCCTTTACATGGAAAAAATTTCGAATTTTTTTATTTTCTAAAAAATGGCTCTAACGATTTTGATTAAAATCCCGTATATTAAAGATATTTATATACCAAATAAAATGTATATCTTGAATTTTCTGGGAATATCCTCTTAAGAGCTCTTTATTCTGGATGAATTTTACAAAATTTTGCTTAACTGCTAAACGGTAAAAGATGGAGAAAAGCTTACTACACAGAAAATGTTCATCTAATCAAAACACACAATTTATGTCCGTTACATTTTTGTTGTGGAGGTAACAGTTACCGAAATATTCCTTGTTTTTGGTTTCAGTTGTGAGTACGTATAACTTTCTCAGACAGGAAGTGTACGTTTTTCTTTGGTTCTACTCCTGGCCAAGCAAAGAAGCTATTTGCAATAACAATCGCATAACCACAGCTTTTAAAACATTTGACTATCGGTTTAGCCTAGTGTGTTCCCTTATTTTCTTCCTACTTATAAGGAACTAAGTAGTAAGAACATTCTGCTAATGATTATCTAGATTAGCAAGGTGCAGAAAAAAGAAAAATCTTATGTAAGAAGTTTGTAGAAGAGCTAGAGAAAATCATGTGAGTGTAACACATCAGATTTTTTAAATAGTTCTTTGCATGACTGTCTGCAATTGGCATTACAGATTATTTGTATAGCCAAAATGTGTCATCAACTTAGATTTAAATTCTCTAACATAAAGTGTAATACACCGTATAGAAGTAGCGACATTGTCAGTATGGGATTGTAGCGTGTGTATCTCACAACTGGTCGCGAGTTCGAATCTTGCTTCGGGTAAGGTTTCTTTTCGGGTTTTCCCTTACTCTGAGAAGACGGATATCGAGTAACGTTATACTCTATGGATATGACCAACTAGGTCAAAGGAGTTAAGCTACAAACTGGGGTGGTATCGGGTTCGTATCCTGGGCGCGGGTTATGGATATTTGGAATGGTGTGGGTTTGTGAGTGGCTAGCTCAGGATCATTAGTAGCATGGAAACTCTTTCAGGGTGTGGTGAGACACAAGTGCTTTATTAATTTAGTTCGGCCTTTTTCCGCCGTCGAGCACACGCGTATACTTCTAAATTTTCTACTATGAAGTTAGACTTTCCCCGCCCGAGACTATTATTATTTATTAGTATGATGCAATGATATATTTTTGTATTCGGGTCAGTATTAAAACAACTATTTCCATCTCTTTCACAGGTAGCCTGCACGGCTCCACCACGGACTAAAAAGATCACATCTTAGTGGTGCGGAGTTTCTTCGTCAAGTGCCTTTAACAGCGTCGCCTGAACAGCGAGCATTGTTTTCTTTCCAGTTATATTCCCTGGGGCAGTGTATTCTCACCCCTTTCCCTCTGTTCAATGCACGACCGTAACGGGATCTTATGTCACGAGCTCGTGACTTATACGTGTTCAAAGTCTTTCTACCCTTCCCATTTTCACTGTACATTTATATTTTCTCTTCTTGATATAATTTATATTATTGCTATGATTTATATTTCCCTTCTGAATAACTCTTTGCTCCGTGACAAGACATGTACTGTCTCAAAACACAAACTATATATATTATCGATATAGAATTTAATTGCACAATAGACATGCAGTATTGAGCTATGCAATGGAGCATGCAGCAAATAAAAAAATCCTGGCCTCCTATTTATAAGTCCATTTATGGTAATGTTTATCTCGATTAGCATGATGTAGATAACTCCTCCACGGTACGACAGTCCACAAGGGATCTTGGCCTACCACCCGGCCGCTGCATGCCCCATCTCGGCGCGAAGGCGTCATGAATGGGGTGCAGTGCTGGAGGGTGAGACGTGATCAGTGCCTCGAGTCCCTCCAGGCCGGTTGAGTCGCTAATTCTCATTCAAGTAGGTCCTCAATTGGCCCCCCAGAGACCTCACGAGGCTGAGTGCACTCCGGACCTGGTCTCCCAGCGGAGTCTCCCGTTTGGCAAGCAGCCGCGCTACACCGTGCTAAGGAGACGATCTATGATGCAGATAGAAGAATAAAATAGTCTGTTTGCAGAAAAGATAGAGAAAGTCATAAATGGAATACATCAGATTTTATCACAATGATCTCTACATTACGAGTGTTGTTATGGCGGATCAAGACATTTAAACCTCCGAATACATTTATTTGCTAAATAAAACCTTGCACTATTCATTAGTGCGAGATGGTCTAAGATTAACCTCGATGAAACATCTCTCTCTCTCGATGGCTGACAGAACTAATCTTCCTGAGTATCCACTGCGTGTAGAATACACATATGCACTGTTTTAATTCAGTATTCATGGCTGCCAACGCCAGTCACCATAAAACCTGCACGGTGGAAAGTGAAGAGCGTATACAGAGATTATTTTTATGTTACAGGTGTACCAACCTCGCGTTATCTTCGTGTCGGGGATTCATTTGCATGTTGAAAACTACTCGAGCAGGAAGAGAGACGGTAAAGGAACGGAAAAAGCGTTCTACTTCGCAAATGGCTGAGAAACTGGGTTAGTGAGCAAACACCGCGCGCATTCTAAGTTTAGGTCTTTAACAGTTGCCTACCTCTTGAGAGACAAATGTTCAAATCTTTAAAAAATTCTAGCACGAACTTTGTTACTTCTGCTTTATATTAATAAATGTTATTCTCTCTACCTAGTACCATGTACTAGGAAGAAAAGATATAGCGATACCTATATTCCACCGGAAATATATGTTTTAGGCTCCCCTGTATTCTAAAAATCTGATGTGTTCCTTTCATATCACTTTCTCTACATCTCTGCAACAAATTATTGTTAAAAAGCTTATGCGTCTACTTACTTCATGCTAATCGAGAACAAATTAGTAGAAAGTCTTATTACTTGCTTCCTTGTAAATAGAAGCGAAATAAGGGAGTACCATCGGTTAAAGTGATAGTCAAAAGCTAGTTGCTATGTGACTAAGTTCCTTTGTTTGTATGGACAGGAGTTGACAAATTCCTGTATGAGAAAAGTACAACTTTTTTAAAGGTGAAACTAAAAACAAGGAATATCTCAAAAAGATCAACTCCATGAAAAAATGCATATAACATAAATTGTGTGTTTTAACGTGTTCTACATTTTTTGTATGGTAAGTTTTTGTCCATCTCTTGCAGTTTAGCAGTTATGCAAAATTCCGTAAAATTCATCCAGAATAAAGTAGTCTTCTGAGGCTACTCCCAGAAAATTCAAGATATACATTTTATTTCTCAGGTAAATATCTTTAATATACGATATTTTAATCAAAATCGTTACAGCCATTTTTGAGAAAATCAAAATTTTGAAAAAGGTGCATGTAAAAGGTGGTTTGGAGTGGGAAGATTTTTCTCAAAATCTTCGTGTCGCGTCTCTGGAAGATACTAAACTTCAATACCAAGTTTGGTATTTTACCGACTTTTCGTTTTTGAGTTTTCGTGTTCACAGACACACGGACACACTGACACAAGGACACACACACGGACCTTTTTCTGAAAATGTTTTTTTTTTGGGGGGATACAGGGGACCCTAAAACATAATTTCCGGTGAAATCTCGGTATCGAATTTTTGGGTGGAGTGCAATACCTTCTCTATATACTATGTACATAGTACTGTAGAGAAAGTAAAAAAGCATTTTTAGAAAAAGTTCCGTGTGTCAATGTGTCCGTTGAGGTGACACGTCGGTGGTGTATGATTAGTGGTAAACACCTCTTTTTGGTTCTCGACACTTTGTCGAGTTGAAGGCCTTTGGAGATTTAGGATTGGGCGCTCTCAGGGTCGAATCTCGTCGCTAGTGTCTTGTTCTCTGGCTAGCTAACTATATGTACGTGGCAACTTGTGCATGTTGTAAGGTGAAAATTAAGTAATACAAAATTGACTGTATTGCAGCAAAGGTTAATTTAAAATCTGTTTCATATTGACTTTACTTGACACGAATCTTGTACTTCCTTAATCTTTGATTTATTTATATTTACACTTATTCGCGCCTGACTTAACTATAATAGAGTATCACGTTCTGAATGGTGCAAAATTGATTAGGGGCGACGCGGATGTTATGACGCACTAGTCCTAATGTACTACAATGTAATCCCCGAACTTAGACGAAATAGTTATTTAGGATACGACAGTTAAAAGTGTGCTTTTATTTCGCGAGAAGGAAAGTTTGCGTAACGAGACCCTAAGGCCGAGTGTAGCAAAATAAAAACACTTTTAACTTGAGTGTCATACGCTATTTTTAGACAGCACAATATGTCTAGATTTATCAATAAATTTATAATATAAGGTTCAACATTCCTTTTGTTCAAAGAATAGTACGTTTTCCTGTCACTTGGAGGCGTGTGTGTATGTGGGAACAGAATTCGTCTATCGATATTGATTGGTAATCTATGTAGTAATGTCAGTTCTTTACTCATCATAAATCTTATAAATTAAAAATTTCATTCCATTCCTTCTGCTATTAAATGATAAAATAGAGTGTTACAGCCAAATACCCAGCAAACACGTTTTATCTGTTTGAAGTTGCCAATCGAAGAAAATTTTTGTCTAGTTTAGATAAGAGAGCAGACTAGTAAAGAAGGCGTTGGTACTATTATTGATTTTATTTTTTTTTTCTCAGGAACATAAACTCATTTAGTTTTATACAGATATATAACAGAAAACAAACATATAATTCTTATTAATAATAGGCAATATTAAGTTCTTAACTGTGCAATTATGATGAAAGTGTGATATTTATTGTACAATTATTACAATTGGAAATGATTCCTTGTGATGAGGCACTTGGTGTGTTTGTGTTGAAAAAAAATCTGAAGTGTTACAATCACATGATTTTCTCTAGCTGTTCTAAAAACTTCATACATAAGATTCTTCTTCTTTCTGGACCTAATCGTGGTACCAATTAGTACAATGTTCTTATTATTTAGTTCCGTATAAGTAGAAAGAAAATAAGGGAATACACTAGACTAAACCAATGGTCAAATGTTTTAAAAGCTGTCGTTATGCGATTGACATTACAAATCGCTTCTTTTCTTGAACAGGAGTAGAACGAAAGAAAAACGGACACTCCCGTCTGAGAAAAGTATAAATACTTCACAACTGAAAGTAATAACAATGAATACCTCTAAAACGGTACGCTACAAGAGAAAAATGTATATTACATAACTAGTGTATTTTAATAAGACCTATATCTTTTGTATAGAAAGTTTTTGTCTATCTCTTACGGTTTACTAGTTATGGCAAATTAAGCAAAATTCATTCAGAATAAACAGGTCTTCAGATGCTATTCCCAGAGAATTCAAGATATACATTTTATTTGGTAGGTAAATATCTTCAATATATGATATTTTAATCAAAATCTTTAGAGCTATTTTTAAGAAAATCAAAATTTTCGAAAAAAGTTCCATGTAAAGCGTAGTTTGGAGTGGGGGAATTTTTCTCAAAATCTTCGTGTCGCATCCCTGGAAGACACTAAACTTAAATACCAAGTTTGGTATTTTAGCTACTTTTCGTTTTTGAGTTATCGTGTTCACAGACACACGGACACACGGACTCACACACACACGGACCTTTTTCTCAAAATGCTTTTTTTGGATACAGGGGGTCCTAAAACGTGTATTTCCGGTGAAATCTCGGTATCGAATTTATGGGTGGAATACAATACTCCTCTATCCCTATGTACATTGCACATATGGGGCTAGAGAAAGTAATAACTATACGTCTATCGGACTCCAGTGGCAACGTAACTCTTTCAAAACCACCACATTCTATATAACGGATACAGTGATAATAACAGAACTTAGGTTGGTAACATTGGAGTGCTATAAATATTTTATAAATCTAGAGCTATAAAGAACAATTTTTAGTTCGAGTGTTTTATATAAAAAAGCTTACTTTTAACAATGTCTGTCTAAAAATGCTATTTAAATTGGCTGCAACCCACGCTAAACTCGCCAGTTAGAAAAATTGATACTGGACTACGATTGGCGGATACTTTTGTTTAAATTTAAATATTGGTTTCTCATTGGCCCAAGGGTAGAGTTAGGAAGCTTGGGGAAGGTGCCGTACTGTCGCTCAGTAAGATGTGCGAGAAAGTTGTATTTTCCCCAACTATACAGCTTAACCGAGAAACAAATCCTAAATGACGTCGCTATTTATTCCTCAAACTTAAAACAGATATTCAGTATTGTCTTGGTTTTCCAAGGGCATCTATGTTCACATTGTTTTTATTCCAAAATTACCGATTTTTATTAACTTGACTGCTGGTTTTTCATTAATTATTGCTTAATTATTATTACTTAACTATTTCTTTTTGATCGATATGTTATATCGGTTCATCGTATGTCTATAAACACGACAACTCAAAAACGAAAATTCAGTAAAATGCCATACTTGGTATTTGAGTTAAGAATCCAGGGAAGTGATACGAAGACTTTCAGTAAATTTGCCCCTCCCACTCCCCCCCCCCCCGAACTGCTCTTTACAGTGAAAAAAAGTTGATTTTCTAAAAAAATGGCTCTAGCGATTTTGATTAAAGTACCACATATTAAAGGTTTTTACATGGCAAATAAAATGTATATCCCCAATTTTCTAGGAATAACCTTTAAAGGCCTCTTTATTCTGGATGAATTTTACTGGATTTTGCGTAACTGGTGAACCGTAAGAGACAGTAAAACCTATTATACAAAAACATATATCTCGTTAAAACACACAATTTGTAACGTCCTAGCCATGCACAGAAGCGGCTTTTAACCACAGGGCAACCAGCTTTTAAAAGATTTCACTGTCGTTTTAATCTACTAGATTCCATTATTTCCCTTCTACACAAGGAAGAAAGCAATTAAAACAATATATGTTGATCTCGATTCTCATAAAGTAGATAGAAGAATGAGCATTTCAACAATAATTGTTACAGGGATGTAGAGAAAGTCATGAGAATGGAACACATCAGTTTTTACTTTCTGAAGCAAGTACAGCGTACAGATGCAGAGAGGCTCTGTATTCTACGAAAAAGACCTATACCAAGATTTTGTCAGAAATACATGTTTTGAATATCGCTGACAATTTTTGTTCATTAAAATGATATATTTTAATATTTTGTTATATTATTTTATTTTATATTTTACATTGCGATAAGTTCCATTTAAGTGGCTTTATCTATCAGTTCCACGAACAAACTTTTTTAAAAAAGATTATTCTTTTATCTACATCATGTTAATCAAGATAAACATAAAAAATTGTCTTATTACTTATTTCTTGTACCTAAGTAGATGGGAAATAAGGGCTAAAGCGATAGTCAATTCTTTTATTAGCTGTCACTATGCGATTGACATTGAAATTCGGTTCTCCAGAGCTAGAGTAAAACAAGAGATGTAAAGCGGATGAATGCTTCCCGTTTGAAAAAAAAATCTGATGTGTTGCATTCACATGCTACCTGTTCAGCAAACAAAACCTTATTCTTACAAAATATTACTCTTCTACCTATATCTTGCTAAAGGAGATAAACATTAAAAGAATTGGTCTTACTACTTATTTCCTTGCAGGCAGAAGGGACAATAGGAAACACACCAGTCTAAAGCCGATAGTCAAAGCTTTTAAGAGCCGGTCGATATATTAACAATTGAAGTTCGGTTCGCTTTGCATTTTCAGGAAAAAAAAAAAAAAAAAAAGAGACTTGAAACGAAAGGTGACCCTGTTCGAGAAGATCCATAGCTTAAAATTAAAACCCAACGAAGATTTTTCAAGAAAATTTTCCCACCCACAACTACCATTTACATGGAAAAATATTCAGAAAATTTTATTTTCTCAAAATGGCTCTAATGATTTTCATTAAAATCTCTTACATTTAAGACATTTACATGACAAATAAAATGTATAAATTAATTTTTCTGTGAATAGGTTCTGAAGATCTCATTATTCAGGATGTTTTGTTTTTTTGTTTTTTGTTTTTGTTTTTTTTTTGTTTTTTGTTTGTTTGTTTTTTTAAATTTTTGCAACCGTAAGAGATAGACAAAAACTTACTACACAAAAAATGTAATATATATTATATTGTTGGTCTCAGTTTTAAAATAGTTGAACTTTTCTCATACAGAAATTTGTCAACACCTAGTCACGCAAATAAATAGATTTTAATCCCATAGCAACCACATTTTGATACACGTGACAGTCGGGTTGGCCCAGTACATTCCCTTATTTCCCTCCTACTTTTAAAGAAGCAAGAAATAAGACCATTTCTGATAATGTTTATCTCGGTTAGCATGAAGTGGATAGAAAAATAAGCTGATTAACAATAGGTAATTTGTTACAGAGATGTAGAGAAAGTCATGCGAATAGATCACATCAGATTTGTTCCTCTCTAGATACAAGGAAGCAAGTTATAATACTAATTCTGCTTATGTTTATCTTGATTAGCAAGATGTAGATAAAAAAAATATGATGTGTTCCATTCACATGACTTTCTCTACTTCTTTGCAACAAATTATTGTTAATAAGATTATTCTTCTATTTACTTCATGCTAATCGAGAAAAATTAGCAAAATTAGTCTCTTTACTTGCTTCCTTGTAAGTAGAAGCGAAATAAGGGAGTGTATATATATATATAGTGATAGTCAAAAGCTGTTTGCTATGTGACCGGAGTTCCTTTGTTTGTATGGACAGGATTTGATAAGATTCCTGGATGAGAAAAGTATAAGTTCTTTAAAGCTGAAACACAAAACAAGGAATATCTCAAAAACGGCCAACTCCACGAAAAAATGTATGTATCATAAATTGTGTGTTTTAACGTACTCTACATTTTTGTGGGGTAAGTTTTTGTGCATCTTCTACGGTTTAGCAGTTATGCAAAATTCTGTAAAATTCATCCAGAATATAGTAATCTTCAGAGGCTATTCCCAGAAAAGTCAAGATATACTTTTTATGTGTCAGGTAAATATATCTGATGTACGATATTTTAATCAAAATCGTTTGAGCCATATTTGAGAAAATCAAACTTTTCGAACAAAGTTCCATGTAAAGGGTAGTTGGGGTGTTGCATCCTTGAAAAATACCGAACTAATTATCAGTAGCAGTTTATGAGCTATGCTGTCCACAGACACACACGGATCTTTTTCTAAAAGCGCTTTTTTTATTCAGGGGGACCCAGCAGAATATGTATTTCCGGCAAAATCTCGTATCGAATTTTTGGGTGCAATACACTATGTGCATAATACGTGTAGAGAAAGTAAAAATATCATTGGTCAGTTAAAAAAATTGAAGTGGCAATGCGCAAAATTGACCAGGAAGAAAAGAAGAATAAATGAATTCCCATTCTGGTTGTCAGTTATTGTGATCCAAATGCTTGTGTCTTTGGTTCTCGGTTTGAGCAGCGTTTCTCCCATTTTATGCATCGTCTGATACGAATTACGAGGTTAAACTACAAGAGCAAAAACTGTAACCTAGAAAGACGCAGAATGAGAACGATATGTGTGTCTGAAACAGGTGTCGCCATTGTAACAGTGTGACCAACATTAACTTGTGTGTTGTAAGCCCTGCAGGGAAGTGCTACCATAAGCCTCTTCGCAAACAGGCACACTTGATATTCAAACTGAAGTGGTTTACAGAGTGAGTGTGTGTGTATAATCCGCCGCGCACAAATAACATTAACCTAAGTCTCCAGAATAAACTGCGTGCTATTATCCCGTGTTTTATGGTAGGTAATTAGTCGCCTGGATATTTTCCGACTACTTTGCCACACTTACACTCGTAAGTGCACAATGTATCTCCAGAGAGTTGTGAGGTGCTTTGTCTCCTAACCTTAGCAATTGGGTATCCTATGGCTTTTCCCCTTTTTCTTTATAGTTCTCAAATATCTAAGAAAATACCTTGCATATAAATGGTCCCGCGCTTTTAGTAAGCATCTGCTGCGTTTTACTACCTTCCTCCACATCGTAAATAAAGCGCACCTTTTTAATTCCTCTACTCTACTAGTGTAGTAGGTATTGTATTCCACCCACAATTCGATACCTTCCTCCACATCGTAAATAAAGCTCACTTTTTTAATTCCTCTACTGTACTAGTGTAGTAGGTATTGTATTCCACCCACAATTCGATACCTTCCTCCACATCGTAAATAAAGCTCACCTTTTTAATTCCTCTACTCTACTAGTGTAGTAGGTATTGTATTCCACCCACAATTCGATACCTTCCCCCACATCGTAAATAAAGCTCACTTTTTTAATTCCTCTACTCTACTAGTGTAGTAGGTATTGTATTCCACCCACAATTCGATACCTTCCTCCACATCGTAAATAAAGCTCACCTTTTTAATTCCTCTACTCTACTAGTGTAGTAGGTATTGTATTCCACTTACAATTCGATACCTTCCCCCACATCGTAAATAAAGCGCACCTTTTTAATTCCTCTACTCTACTAGTGTAGTAGGTATTGTATTCCACCCACAATTCGATACCTTCCCCCACATCGTAAATAAAGCTCACCTTTTTAATTCCTCTACTCTACTAGTGTAGTAGGTATTGTATTCCACCCACAATTCGATACCTTCCTCCACATCATAAATAAAGCTCACCTTTTTAATTCCTCTACTGTACTAGTGTAGTAGGTATTGTATTCCACCCACAATTCGATACCTTCCTCCACATCATAAATAAAGCTCACCTTTTTAATTCCTCTACTGTACTAGTGTAGTAGGTATTGTATTCCACCCACAATTCGATACCTTCCTCCACATCGTAAATAAAGCGCACCTTTTTAATTCCTCTACTCTACTAGTGTAGTAGGTATTGTATTCCACCCACAATTCGATACCTTCCTCCACATCGTAAATAAAGCTCACCTTTTTAATTCCTCTACTCTACTAGTGTAGTAGGTATTGTATTCCACCCACAATTCGATACCTTCCTCCACATCGTAAATAAAGCTCACCTTTTTAATTCCTCTACTCTACTAGTGTAGTAGGTATTGTATTCCACCCACAATTCGATACCTTCCTCCACATCGTAAATAAAGCGCACCTTTTTAATTCCTCTACTCTACTAGTGTAGTAGGTATTGTATTCCACCCACAATTCGATACCTTCCTCCACACCGTAAATAAAGCTCACCTTTTTAATTCCTCTACTCTACTAGTGTAGTAGGTATTGTATTCCACCCACAATTCGATACCTTCCTCCACATCGTAAATAAAGCTCACCTTTTTAATTCCTCTACTCTACTAGTGTAGTAGGTATTGTATTCCACCCACAATTCGATACCTTCCTCCACATCGTAAATAAAGCTCACCTTTTTAATTCCTCTACTGTACTAGTGTAGTAGGTATTGTATTCCACCCACAATTCGATACCTTCCTCCACATCGTAAATAAAGCTCACCTTTTTAATTCCTCTACTCTACTAGTGTAGTAGGTATTGTATTCCACCCACAATTCGATACCTTCCTCCACATCGTAAATAAAGCTCACCTTTTTAATTCCTCTACTCTACTAGTGTAGTAGGTATTGTATTCCACCCACAATTCGATACCTTCCTCCACATCGTAAATAAAGCTCACCTTTTTAATTCCTCTACTCTACTAGTGTAGTAGGTATTGTATTCCACCCACAATTCGATACCTTCCTCCACATCGTAAATAAAGCTCACCTTTTTAATTCCTCTACTCTACTGGTGTAGTAGGTATTGTATTCCACCTACAATTCGATATCTTCCTCCACACCGTAAATAAAGCTCACCCTTTTAATTCCTCTACTCTACTAGTGTAATAGGTATTGTATTCCACCCACAAATCAATACCTTCCTCCACGCCGTAAATAAAGCTCACCCTTTTAATTCCTCTACTCTACTAGTGTAGTAGGTATTGTATTCCACCTACAATTCGATACCTTCCTCCACGCCGTAAATAAAGCTCACCCTTTTAATTCCTCTACTCTACTAGTGTAGTAGGTATTGTATTCCACCTACAATTCGATACCTTCCTCTTTTGAAGAGCTATATAAGGATAGCATATGAGTTTGAGTGTTGTTTTATATATTGTATAGCCAAGGAGAACACTATTGTATATACGAGTAAGTGCCGAGGTTTATTGTAAGTTTTTGTATCCACCCAATGACTGATAAATAAATTCAATTCAATTCACATAGTAATTAAAGTTCACAACTTTATTACTTCCTCTACTCTACTAGTGTAGAAGGTACTGTATTCCACCTAAAAATTCGATACCTTCCTCGTTTGAAGAGCTGAACAAGAATAGCATATTGTCACGTATGTGATTGACGAGTATTTTTATATTAGCTTATTGTTTGTTTTAAGTCACATTATTGTAAATATTTTAGAATTCCATTTTCGTATAAATGTCTGTATTTCTTAACAACCGGATTCTTGGGTTGAATAAGAGGAAGCTTTATGGTTTCCTTTGTTATTATAACCGGATGTGTCTTCCTCTGAATAATAGAACATTTTACCACATTTTGCAACTTATGAGCTTGCGTGGGCTTTCAATCACTTCCTGGAACCTACCTGACATTTCGTAGACTTTAATCCTAAGCACGTCATGTAGGAAGCACTGTCTTATCTTTTAAATACTGTATTTTGATTGGTGGATTTATTAAAAGCCTGGACGTAGATTCTGACGAACCCCCTAGAGACAACTGTCTTGTATAAAATTGTCTGGAATCTTGAATTCCGGGCGCTTTTGGTTCTCAGTACTTGAAAGAGGCAGAGTCGCTGCCCGAGGGACGTCCGAGGCCCCCACCCCGGGTCACTGGCACACCGACACACAACTTTCTTCTCGTCGAGCTAATCAACCTAAAAGGTAAGAACCTTTTGTTATATAATATTAACTATTTTACCAATTCTTGCCTTTCGTATTTGGAATTAGTTCTCGCTCGACACGAAACGCCTGACACGCTTGTCTTGTTTATTGTAATGTATCTATCTATTTTATTGTAAAGTATATTTGCCTTTCGTACGTTATTTCTCAATATACTTATATTATCTGGATTCCCTTTACGTTGTTATCATTGCTCTACCATCTGCCTTCCTTTTACCACCCTCAAATAGCTATTCCCCCCCGTGTCCAACTTTAGTTGTGACAATATGAGTTTGGGTGTTGTTTTATACGAGGATTGGGGCAAAAGTCATGGCAACTATTTATTTCTTGAAGATACCAGTCCGGTTGGAAAATGTGATGTATACAGACAAAAGGACAAGGTGTTAACTACATGTGTGGACAATGAATAGCACTGAATATCGTAACACACTAGTTTATTACGGTAGTACACAGGGCAATATGGCCTTCACGGTGCAAAAGAATGACAACACAGTACACATACAGTTGACATGATAAACCTAGGCCTAAAGACCCTCAAAGTAGTCCCCTGCTACTGTCATCACACGCTGTCACGTCGGTCCCCACACTGACATGTCGTCCCGAACTTTGCTCATCATTGGTTCACA